>JBBGZY010001597.1:0-600000 GCA_037952925.1 Lithobates clamitans | reverse complement strand
TATCCTCAGACAGACTGGCTGTGGATGAGCACCTACAGAATGATGATACAACACAGGTAAGTCAGTACACAAGGCATTTGGTAGAAGCCGCCATTATACTGTGTTATTATACATACAGTATATTATATGTGTGTTTTCGGACTACAAATGAGATCTTTTCTGCCCTTATCCTGATTGTCATGCACTTCCTATAACCTGTATAGAAGAATTACAGCGGGCAACAGAAGCATGGGAGTACATATGACAAGTACAGTAAAACTGGTAAAAGGCTTATCAAATCAGATATGGTGCCTTTGATTGCTCAGTGTTTTACTCCTTTGACTCCTATTTAAAGTATAACTAAAGGTAAAACTTTTATTTTTAATTTTGGACAAAGTGGAAAGGGATTAGAACACTTGTCGGGTCTAAATTTGTCTTGTATACCATTATCACAGATAGTTAAAGAAAATCCCAAATTATGAGTTGTCCCCAGAACAGGAGAGGGGAAATCTTCTAATGAGGACACAGTTCTGGTGACCGTGCTGATAATCAGGGATTCCCTTGCTTTGGAAGTATTTCCTCTCACCCCCTCTTTTGGATATGAGACAGAAAGTGAAGGGGAACCTCTCCAAGGGGATACAGATAGCAAAAAACAACTTGACAGGGGTTATAACCCTACCTTAACGCTATCCAAAGTGAAAAAAAAGTTTTGCCTTTTAGTTTAATGCAAAGCAATACGACCTGCCAAAATCAACAAGTCAAGTTAAATTTGGCGTGGCCTCCAATTGCCTTGTTAGACTTTTGGTGAGTGGTCGGGAGGGGTGGGGGGTAATTAAGGATGAGCTTGATGTTCGGGTCGAACATACGTTCGACTCAAACATCGGGTGTTCGCCTGTTCATCGAAGAGCAAACATTATGGGGGCATTTGCAGCAAATTCGAGCCGCGGAACGCCCCATAATGCACTGCGAGATCGCATTGCTGTATGATGATTGGCCATGCACCTGACCTGCATGCTTTGGCCAATCCCAGCGCCCTCTGCTAAGAGAGCCATAATTGGCCAAAGGAAGGGTGCTAAGTCCACACCCCACACTATATAAGGCTGCCTACACGGCGGCCCTGTGTAGTGTTGTTGGTGTGGACGGAGAGATACTTTATTTAGATTAAGCAGGCAGGTTATTTAGTTAGTGGCAGTGTATTTGATATATATATACAGTCAGTCTAGTATATACTCTGCATTTAGCATAGACTATAAATTCAGTGTTTCAGTGTTTAATCTATATTCAGTCAGTGCAGGCAGTGTATTAAAATATATATATATATATATATATATATATATATATATATATATATATATATATATATATATATATATTTATATATATATACTCTGCATCCAGAGTAGCCTATATCTACAGTGCATTCCGTGGTGTACAGTTGCTAATACAGTGCAGCCGTAGTACAGTTTCTACTACTTTTCTGGTGGTGTACACAGTATCTAATAGAGTGTGTACAGTTTCTACTACACTTCTGGTGGTGTACACAGTACACAATACAGTGCAGCCATAGTACAGTTGCTAATACAGTGCAGGCGGTGTAGACAGTATCTAGTACAGTGTGTAGAGTTTCTACTACACTTCTGGTGGTGTACAAAGTATCTAATACAAAGCCTATTAGAGTCTTTGGCTCTAATCAGGTGCTTCAAAAAAACAACCCCTTCCCCCCCATTGGTTTAACAGGGGCATGTAATTACAATTCTTGATATATTATTTCATAGCAGGGCCCGTTCCTGCGCCCAACAAGATTAATTGTGAGGGCTTACAGTGTTGTGGCACCATCACCCAAGGCCGAATTTTTCTGCCCCTGCTTAACAGGAGCATGTAATTACAATTTTTGATATAATATTTCAGCGCAGGGCCCGTTCCTGCACCCAACAAGACTATCTGTGAGGGGTTACAGTGTTGTGGCACCACCACCACTACCCAAGGCCCAATTTTTCTGACCCTGTTTAACAGGGGCATGCAATTACAATTCTTGATATAATATTTCATAGCAGGGCCCATTCCTGCGCCCAACAAGATTAACTGTGAGGGCTTACAGTGTTCTGGTACCACCACCACCACCAAATGCCAAATTTTTCTGCCCCTTTTAAACAGGGGCACGTAATTCCAAATCTTGATATAATATTTCACAGCAGGGCCAGTTCCTGCGCCCAACAAGATTAACTGTGAGGCCTTTCAGTGTTCTGGTACCACCACCCAAGGCCCAATTTTTTTACCCCTGTTTAACAGGGGCATGTAATTACAATTTCTTTTATAGTGTTTCACAGCAGGGCCCATTCCTGTGCTCCCCAAGACTGTGAGGGCTTACAGTGTTCTGGTACCACCAACACCTAAGGCCCAATTTTCTGCAGAGTATATAGGGCAGGCCGTATAGTATATATACTGCTGTTCAGAGTATATAGTGCCTGGGGGCCCCCACACCATTTTTTTTTAAATTTGGGTGCAGGGTTCCCCTTAATATCCATACCAGACCCAAAGGGCCTGGTAATAGACTGGGGGGCATCTATGCCGTTTTTTTCAATGATTTTCACCTATATTGCCGGAACCCGACAATACATTACGTGCAGTTTTAAATTACTTTTTTCCTTTAGAAATGTCATTTTGCTGTGGTATTGTTTCAAACACGGGAAAACTGCGCCACTTTATAGGCATGATATAGACACCCCCAGGCACGATATTTAAAGGAATATTTCATTTTTATTGTTTCACTTTAAGCATTATCAAAAACACTGCTCCTGAAAAAAACGGCAGTCTCTAAAACTTTTTTTGCATTGATACATGTCCCCTGGGGCAGGACCGGGTCCCCAAACACTTTTTATGGCAATAACTTGCATATAAGACATTAAAATGTATTTTTCACGTTCATGTCCCATAGACTTTAACGGTGTTCGCATGTTCGAACAAATTTTTTGCCTGTTCGCATGTTCTCCTGCGAACCGAACCGGGGGGTGTTCAGCTCATCCCTAGTGGTAATAACGTAATAATACAGCTGAGCCACCTGTTTCTACCACATGTGTGAATGAGGCCTTCCTCTGCTGAAATTCTGCTCCAAGTAGTCACTACACTTTTGGTAAAGTCTTACTCTTTAAAGTTACTCTTGAACTTTCCTCTACCAGGCTGAGGACTTGCTCCCATGTGCTTGATTAAAGTTTAATCCATAAAGCTTTTCTATAAATAGTATCATAAAGCATTTTCTATATCTTATAAATCAACTGAAATAAATTACTGGCTTACTGTGACTTACATGTCACTAGCAGAACCAGATGCATAGAGCTGATTCTCCAAAATGTCCTTCATATTCTGTACTTGCGACACAGCTTGGATGTAACTTTGAGAGTTTTGGAATTGATGAGGTCCTAGAAGTTCCAGCCTCCTCTCCACATGCTGCAGTTGTTGATAGAGATAGCGGTTCTGTTCTCCACGAGGCATCTTCTCACACAGTCCTTTCACTGGAGTGGGACTTCTTATGTCTTCTGAAAATAAAACAAAAGGGAACAAACTGAGTTTTAAGACTACAAAAATGCATTTATATCGTTTAGTGGTGCATTTAAAGTGGATATTGTAACACACTGCAAAGTATATCTATTTAGTAAATCTTCATTCTTTATAAAAAATGCTTAGAAAAAAAAAAAACAGCATTGGAGAACATTTTTGTGATGTCTTGTGAATTTAGGGACCACAAGTCAACAGAAGTCAAGTGGGTACACCGGAAGTCAGAGTGTAACAGGGGCGGCCTGTCCATTAAGGGCGCACTGGCGGCGCCGCCCCCCATGCATGTGTCTGGCCCCCATGCAGGATGCCGGATGCATGGATTCCAATAGAGGGGGGTTGTTTTTTTGAAGCACCGGATTAGAGCCAAAGACTCTAACAGGCTTCAAAATAGGGTGGGCTCGGGGCACAAGCACTGCGAACTGTGCACCCCCAGGTGTGTTACAATAGCAAAGGAATATTCACTATTGTAACACTGATCCTCCTCCTGGCCAATCAGGAAGTGGGTCTTGAGACCCATCATCCTATTGGCTGAAAAGACAGGCGATCCTATTGGACGCCCAGGAGGAGGGGAGGAGACGCATAGCAGAAGCCGCCATAATGGAGGAGAGGACACACGAGCTGCTGCCCGCCACCTGCCACCTGCTACCTACCACCTAGATGGGGTAAGTGCTGGACCGACTGGCAGACAAACGAGCGAGTGGACGGGCAGGGTTTGAGGTGCCGCTGGCCGCTCCGGGGGGCTGGTTGTTTGCAGCCCCCCCCCCCCAAAAGAAAAAAACGCCAGCTGACACTGGAGTAATGTAATGTAAGTAACCTTTTCTTATTTCTCCTAATTTTTATATTTTTTACAAGAATTTTTACATTGAGGGGTGAGGGGTCTATTAGATAGTGTTATATTACATTCTGAAGCAATGTCTGCCCTAATGCTGTAAGGCTCGGTTCACATGTATCCATCCCAGTTTCAGTGCGGCTTTGTTCACTGGTTCAGGTGCCATCCAGGTGTGAATTTTTACTTGAAATCGCACCTATACAGGACTCTTTAAAAATGGTCTGTGGCCGGCCCGGACATATAGAAAGCCAGTTTGGTTCAAAAACGCATCCAATTCGCATATATGTGAACCGAGCCTAAAGGAGGACAGTATGAAAGGTGCACACATTTGGCTTAATTAAACTCTATTAAAATTTTGCCTCATGTAGTTTACCTACAAAACAGTCCATTCTTAATCCAAAAGCAAACCTAGGTAAACAGCTTTACATATTTATCACTGAACCTTGCATTGCCTACAATTCTGCTTTTTACCCACCATAATTAAACGTAGATCTTTACAACTATCTTCTATATCTTTGTGGCACATTATTAATAAGAGTCAGAACTTTAGTAAGTCCTCAAAAATGGATCTAGTCATAATATCTGACTAAATTTTGATGAGCTTGAAAACCAAATCCAAGGATTCCAAGAAAGGGGCAATACTACTGCTGATATTTCTAGGCTCTTCTCTATCTGGGAGATGCTTTGCTCTGCTGCAACCACTGTCAAAATTTTGTTTTTCCTTTTCAAAAGATTTTTCAAAATTTGTGGAACGCATGCTCTAATTTTTATTGTTAAACCTGTAATGCTTTCTCAGGTTTTTTTGCACTGTGTCAAAAACAGTCTAGGAAGCATTGTAATTTACCCCCAAAGCTTCTAGTAAAACAAACTTTGCATCTACAAAATATACAAAGTTCAAGATGTGTTCTGGTCCAAAAAGGACATTTTTGAAACTTAATAAAGCAGTTTTTCCTACTATCTTCCATCTAAAACTGACCTCATGAGAAGCTAAAATGGCAAATTTTCTTAATGTTTTTTAATGCCATGTACAGTAAGGTCAGGCAAATGTTAGTGGAGCAATTCAGCTGTTTCTCAGTTCTACTGCTAATAAAAGAAAATGTTTCAACATCTTGTAGATGTAGAATATAGGTTATGATGTATTATGTGGAAATATCCTTGCAGTAACTCTAGTGTTACATTCTACCTTAGTAACTCTAATGCCGCGAACACAAGATCGGATTTTCCGACGGGAAATGTTGGATGTGAGCTTGTTGGCGGAAAGTCCAACCGTGTGTACGCTCCATCGGACAATTATTGTCGGAATTTCCGCCAACAAATGTTGGCTAGCATGTTCTCAAATTTTCCGCCAACAAATGTGTGTTGTTGGACTTTCCGATCATGTGTACACAAGTCTGTCGGAAAAAAGTCCAAAGTACAAACACGCATGCTCGGGAGCAGAAGCAGTCGGTCTTGTAAACTAGCGTTTGTAATGGAGAATTAACATTCGTGACGTGGCAAATTATGAAATCTCCAAATGCAGCACACAATTCTCTTCTTATTCAATGTGATAATAATGAAGCTGCTTTGCTGGTGATACTGATGGAGTTATTGCAGACGAAATTTCAAAGGCAAAGTCAACATGTCTGGTTGACGAACGGCCGTTCAGAAACGAACTGAAAAGCATGAAATGAAAAACGCAAAAAAGAAAAGCACGAATCAACACTCACCAAACTTCTACTAACACGAAATTAGCAGAAGGAGCCCAAAGGGTGGCGCTAAAGAGCTGAAAAACCACATAGTACGTCACAACGTTCGTGATTGTTGGCCAACATTTGTGTGACCGTGTGTATGCAAGACAAGTTTGTGCCAACGCCCTTCGAACAAAATTCCAAACTAGCGTTTGTAATGGAGAATTAACATTCGTGACATGGCAAATTATGCTCCAGGGCTGTAGCCATAGGTGTCATCTCCACTTCTCTGTATAGACTATGGAAGCAGGACAGGTTATCAGAAAGCCTGTTACACCTGTAAGCCATAATGTTGACTTAAAGCCACACGGACCCCTTGATAGACAAGGGGGATGGTATTTTAAGGTCCCCAGACCCTTTTCGAAATTCAATGCTGACCAATAAAATACAGTCTTTGGGTTTATATATGCAGCACTATACTTCCTTCTCCAGCTCCAGACACATTTCAGACTTAATGCGCCATGTGGTTTAGAGTGCAGAATAAAATATAAGATAATTATAAGATTTTTCTCTTCTAAATAAAAGTTGCTGTCAGCTAAATCAAATAAATGGTCCAATACCATGGAGATCATTTTAATTCAAGCTAGACTTTAGGCTACACACTGACACACATACACACAAGGTACAGTGCAGTCATCATCCATATGAAAATCCATTGTACTCAGACATCCAGTCATGCTTATATGTCCATTTCTAGGTCAGGCAAGATGGCAACATACCGTTCAAGTCTACAGAGCCCAAACTGAGGTTCAGGGACCTCTCCTTCTTTTTACTATCATCATAAAATTCCTGGGTAACTCTGTTTTGCTTGAGGATGATGTCTTCAACCAGAGACAGAAGTCTATTGATATCAGCTGAATTCCCAAAGTTCATTTCTGGCAATGGAGCCTTCTGGGCTTTAAACAATGAGTTGGCAATTCTCCTGATGTCCTTTTTGTAAATAGAGGAATAGAACTCACTGTAGTTAAAATATAGTTGTAAATTTCTATTGTTATACAATATTCACTGAAAGTGTGAAAACTAAAATGTATACCTATTTCATCCCTTATTAACCCTTAGTTAACTATAACCAGCTCCTTCCTCCTCTTCTCACCTCAGCTATTATTTTTCTGTTGATTTCAATTTTTTTTATTTTTAATCATTAATATTTACATTTTTATAGTTTTAATTAGTTTTATGTGTGTTTTTTTTCAGTATTGCAAAACCAATGTGCAATATAGGCGGTCCCCTAGTTACAAACATCCGACTTACAAACGACTCCTACTTACAAACGGAGGGAGACAACAGGAAGTGAGAGGAAATCTACCCCTAGGAAGAGAAATTCACTCCTGTAATGCCCCGTACACACGGTCGGACTTTGTTCGGACATTCTGACAACAAAATCCTAGGATTTTTTCCGACAGATGTTGGCTCAAACTTGCCTTGCACACACACGGTCACACAAAGTTGTCGGAAAATCCGATCGTTCTGAACGCGGTGACGTAAAACACGTACGTCGGGACTATAAACGGGGCAGTGGCCAATAGCTTTCATCTCTTTATTTATTCTGAGCATGCGTGGCACTTTGTCCGTCGGATCTGTGTACACACGATCGGAATTTTGTCGTCGGAAAATTTTATAGCCTGCTCTCAAACTTTGTGTGTCGGAAAATCCGATGGAAAATGTGATGGAGCCTACACACGGTCGGAATTTCCGACAACAAGGTCCTATCACACAAAATCCGACCGTGTGTACGGGGCATTAGAGTTATCATGGGTAAAATGTACCTCCGCTGATGCTTTATCACCAAGGCTTGTTTCCACAACAACCCAAAATTTTCAAAGTCCAATTGTCATTGGGACAGAAAGTGAGGTGAAATCTTCTGAACAGGGGCACAGACAGCAAAACAAATGTTACAGGGGTGATAACCCTTCCCTATGCTATCCAAAAAGCTTAAACATATTTCTTTGGCTGAAGCTACACCTAAAAAATGTACCTGTTCCAACTTACAAACAGATTCAACCTAAGAACAAACCTACAGTCCCTGTCTTGTTTGTAACCCGGGGACCGCCTGTATAAAGAAGAGGCTTTTTTTCACTTGCAAATGCACACATGTAGCATAAACCTCATTCTTTTTGTCTATGGATTGCATAGAATTTTTTTTTTTTTTTTTTTTTTTACAGACAATATTGCCCAAAGTATGCCTTGTTTGTAATAAAAGTGATGTACTGTATGTATTACTCCATTATCTTAAATTTTGACAAAAATTATAAACAGGTCCATAACGGAAGAGGAAAGATTGCTTTGGTCCATAAGAGATATAAACTTACAAGACTTGAAGTGGTAAATAACACTTTTTGACATCTCAATACCTACATTGGCATCATAATATTGACTATAACATCTTAATAGCTATATGGCAGGGGAATATAATAACTGTTATGCGTAAGAGATTCAATGCTATATAAAAAAATATTTTTTAAACTTTCCTGTACTTACATCTCTTAGGAATATAGTATAGTGAGCATAAGTTTGCCTTGTAATACAAATCACTTTGTAGATCGACTAATGGCAGATACAGATCTGAAACCTTTTAAATTTGAAATTGTGCAATACGATTTTACTTTGTCTAATGTTCATACCTTTAAAACAGCCTCTGTAGTGAGAGTTGAGCTGGAGACAAGTGGTGAGGATGAAGACCCCATGGCAGTATCAGAAGTACAGTCTTTTTCTTTCTTTTCTGATTCCTTTGTTTGTTTAGGTCGTATGTGTCTGAAGATCTGAACAATTAGGAGATTGATGGGGAACATCAGCAGGGAGCTCTCAAATCCGATCATGACCTCCTGCCAGGTGAACTCAATCTTACCTTTAATTATAGAATATAACACCACATTGTAATGCTCTATTCACAATAATGTGTTTTTTTATGCAATTTGCAGAAATGCAGGGACGTTTTTTACATGGGTTACTATGGAACATGTTCACATCAATGCATTTTTGTGCCTCTGCGTTTTTGGAAAGGGTCAGGGACTTTTTTCCCTGCAAAATGCAGCTTTTGCATGTAATAGACTTCAATGGACCCGCATTCAAAACGCAAGTACCGCGTTTTTGCCGCGATTTGCGTTTTTTAATTCCTTTTTTACACTGTATATAGCTGGTTGCTAAGGAGGGGACCGGGAAGCCGGCTGCCGGGTCCTTAACAACCGATGAGTCATCAGCTGTCAGCGGATTTCCCCGCTGAATGTTAAAAAAAATAATTGTCGGCTAAAAAAAAAAAAAAAAAAATCGGGGAAAAAAATAGTGTGGGGTCCCTCAGGTCCATACCAGGCCCTATGGATTTGGAGGGGACCCCCCATGCCAAAATTTTTTTTTAAATGGCGTGGGCCCCCCCCAAAATTCATACCAGACCCTTATCCGAGCATGCAGCCCAGCAGGCCAGAAAAGGGAGGGGACGAGCGAGTCCCCCCCCCGAACCATACTAGGCCACATGCCCTCAACATGAAGGAATAGGTGCTTTGGGGCAGGGGGGCTCTGCGCCATCTTGCTGGGACTGCGCGCGTGCAAACCAAGCCTCGATCTCAGTTGCGGGACCCTTCAAGCGGTGGACTGGAACGCAGACCGGAGCCAGAGCAGGAAGGAGACAAACAATACAAATACATACACTGCTGCCATGTGTAATCATATATGTATACGTTACCACCACGGCACAACCTCAATCCGGCCTGGGACTGGGAGCAGTGTTGTGCTCACTGCACGACCGGGGCATTCTGGAAGGGCCTCCCGCTAATAGTTGGGATGTTTGGCTCTGTTGCCGCTTGCCTGCCAATGGTCAGGCTAGTAAGCTCTTCATGGCATTGCATTTATCGCCCGTGTCCACCCTGCTAATAGCTGGGATTGCTAGACTCCAGAAAAACACCGCCTGATCCATCATTTTACGTGCAAACCTCCAGGACTAGATCGCAGAAATCTTCACAAGGTAAGACTTCACCTTGGTCCTAGGAGGAGGACAAAAAAGGAACACGGCCTCTGGCTAGAAGCAAAGATTTATGGGAGAAGGGTCCTATGAGGTATGAGAGGTGGGATTAACCCATAAGTAGGCTGTCATGGAGTCTGTCAGGAAAGTGCTTTTTTGGGTGGGAATAATGGACCCCAAATCTCCACTGGGGGTACTCCTCAATTGGTCGGGGACGTCAACACTCATGCAGTAGCAGCAAGATTCTACAACAGTTTTCTCATGTAAAGCAAACCAACAGAGGCCCCTCCATAGTGAAAAAGGCTACCAAAACGTTAATCGAATGAGAAAATGCACTTACATATCGTTAAAAGCAATGCTCATGTAAAAAAAAAATCACTTAGCTGGCATGTAACCATTTCCTGGAACGCAATTACGTCAGCAAATAGCTCTGCCCTTTTGTTTCTATTTACAATAGAATTTACTGCTCTCTATATATGTTTAGATTTAATTTTATGGATGCATTTTTGGTAAAGTGTTATGCACAGTCACTTTACTCTATATGCTTGCTTGAGTTTATTTAAGATAAGGTCCTATATACAGTCACTTTATATTTTATCATTCTTCTTTGATTACCCAAGTCCATCTTCTGCTCAGCTGGGTCGGTGGGCACCCCCCAAAATATTATGCTGGTTAGCATGGTGCACAGCAGCAGGGAGAAGCAGCAAGACACTCTCTGCACCCTGGTAAAAGGGCTTCTGGGAGAGCGGTTGAAAACAGAGTACCAGATATGGCCATCACGGAACCCTTTAGATGTTTTCATGAAGAACAGATTGCTGTAACAAGACGAGAGAGAATTATCATAGCACACATGTATCTGACATATCAACAACATAATGAAGGTTCAATTGAATAGAATGTGAATTCAGGTTAGTTGTATATGATAATGTAGTATAATTTACACTCTTGCTTCTGCTTGTGTATTAGGTGAAATAATGGAGCTACCTGAATTGTTTCATATCCTCTTCTGTGGCCACACTGAACACTTTATCCAACACACAGTCCCCAACCTCAACAGAAAGCCAGGAATTACAGAGGAAATACCACTTCCTGTCCGTTTCTAAGTCATGTACCAAGACCCTGTTCACATACCTGTAAAGGAAGAATCACTAGATGAGGACAGGAACTGGTAGTACGACGTTTCATTCTTGAAAAGAAAAGATGCTGCATTCTGAGACCAGTATCATCAAGGGATTTATTTTTTCTGAGCACACCCCACACAGATGCCTTCCTCTAATGCATTTTACTCTAAAGGGCTTAAAGCAGAACTCCAGACATAATAAATTAAACATGAATAGCCTATTAAAGAGTAAGTAACTAACCCCGATTTTTCTGCAATATTCAACTTTAATCCAGAGATTTCCCCCAAATTGTTTTGGGTATTCTCAGTCTGTTAGCCAGCATCAGTCAACCCAGAGGTCATCCTGGACATGGTCAAGCCTATGACTGGACAGCAAAAGAATTGGAGAAGCAGTACAGTGATGAGCTCATCTTTCTGTCGATCTGATCTCTCCTTCTATCAGAATGGAGAGGATGTGATGGGGAAAGCGGCGGAGACGACCAGAATGTGCGGGGAGGGGGGGCCCTCTCCTGCCCCCGATAAAACTGATCACCTGCCGCGGAGACCATTTTTACCTTAAAGGGCACCGCCTGCCGTTTCATAAAATACCAGGGTTATGGCAGCTAGCTGCTGCCAAAATAACGGTATTTAGCATGAAAGTACCGACATACAATGACGGCGATTTGCGCTAAGTGGTTAAAGGGACATTAGCTCGTGTGACCTCTGTATATATGCGAGGTCTTAATATAAGGTGAGCAGCTTGGTTTACCACAAGGGTAAAGGAGAGCACAGGAGGAGGATCATGAGAATCACACGTGAAAGGAGAGTGGATTGCAAAGTTTTCTTCACATAGTTCCTTACAGCTTATGTGATCTATTGGGACTATAATATTTGATGCACTTTACTTTTTATATATAAAAAAAGGTTACTCTTACCATGAGGGCTTGGCTCCAGAGTTGTCATGCCAAAGTCGAATGTTCTGCACCTCCCCTAGTGGAAACAGAGTTGTGAGCAGAAAGATATCAGACCCCCCGCGTTCAAACACAGCTCCATCTGGATCATACAGGTGGTGAGGCTCACTTTCTCCATCAGAACCGTACAGTGTCATAGTTACCTGTAAGCAAAAAAACTCCAATATTTTAAACACAAGGTTAACCTAAACCACTCATTTTGTTTTGGGAACATTTAGAGAATCTTACATGCAAAATTGAACTTACCTTTGCAGATATGATTAAAAACATTGCCCGCGTATATCCTTCCCTCTCTATCTATATCATGAAATATATTATAGGGGTTTCCAAATATTTGGGATCTAACTGATCAGCCTTCAGCATCGGGGAGATGTACGATGAACAAAAACGAAATGGTGAGTAGTATTTAATTAGAATGATTTTTTTCTGTGTAATCTGCATCCTTTATTACTAATACCCACTCATTTCCCTACTATCATTGTCCCCACATTACCATCAGTGTACAAAGCTGCAGTGCTTCCATATAGCTGTTCAGTAGAGATATTTCTGTATGCAGGAGGCAGAGATAACTCACACAAGTACTAGTTCCTGAATTGTTTGCATGGCCTGTTGCACTGCACACTAAAGCCTTGTCAGGGCTGGTGCAAGGATTTTTGACACCTTAGACGAAACCTCATTTTGCCGCCCCCTCCCTGGCTCCACCCCTGACTCCACCCCCTTTGCCCTGTCCATGTGTACCCCACCTTTTTCATGAAGCGCCCATCAAATGCAGCCTCACCAGCGCCCATCAAATGCAGCCTCACCAGCGCACAGGTTTGCTTGCTTCCATTCATCCACTGCTCCTCTAGAACTATGTGCAAATGGAGCGGCAGCTGCCTGCTGATGCTTAGACTTTAGTTGCTTGCTGCAGAGAAAACAGAGTAGGAACACCAGTGGCCAGGCGCCCTAGACAGCAGTGCACCCTAGGCGGCTGCCTAGTTTGCCTAGTGGTAGCACCGGCCCTGAGCCTCGTACACTCGATCGGATTGTTGGCCAACAAAACCGTGGACTTTTGTCTGAAGGGCGTTGGCCCAAACTTGTCTTGCATACAAATGGCACACAATTGTTGGGCAACATACACTAACGTAGTGACGTACTAGACATACTGTGTGGTTTTCAGCTCTTTAGCACCAGCCTTTGGGCTTCTTCTGCTAATTTCGTGTTAGTAGAAGTTTGGTGAGTGTTGACTCGTGGTTTTCATTTTGTGCTTTTCAGTTCGTTTCTGAGCGCCCGTTCATTAACCAGACATGTTGCGGAATCGGAGAAGATAACGTGTTATTTATTATTGGCCTTGGAGTTATTGCTTTGACATTATTTTTTTGGTTGAATAATGATTTGATTTGGTATATTTTCTATATTTTTGGATGCATAGAATGCACTTTTTGGTTAAATTCTATTGGCAGATAGCATGTCTAATTTTATTTGTTTTATTTTTTTTAATGCACAATAAAAAAATAGTGTAGAATAATACTTGGCTATGTGTTTTACTTCAAATGACCGTTTGGGAGTCGGCAGTTACATTTAAAAAATTCAATGTAAAATTGACAAGGGACACGAACATAGTTGTATCTTTGATCCTAAAAACTACGGGATAATGGTGTTGTGGTAACTTGCCCCAAAAAAATATATATATTATTCTTAACATCACTAGAAAAGCCTTTGAAATTTTTTTGCAATAACTCCATCATTATCACCAGCAAAGCAGCTTCATTATTATCCCATTAAAGAAGAAGAGAATTGTGCTCTGCATTTGGAGATTTCATAATTTGCCACGTCACGAATGTTAATTCTCCATTATGAACGCTAGTTTACAAGACCGACCGCTTCTGGCACGTCCTTGCTTCCGAGCATGTGTGTTTGTACTTTGGACTTTTGTCCAACGGATTTGTGTACACACGATCAGAAAATCCGACAACAGACATTTGTCTGCGGAAAATTTTAAAACCTGCTATCCAACATTTGTCAGTGGAAAATCTGTCAACAATTGTCCGATGGAGCATACACACGGTCGGATTTCCCGCCAACAGCCTGTCATCGAACATTTCCCGTCGGAAAGTCCGATCGTGTGTACGAGGCTTTAGTCAGTTTTCTATAGAGTGGGACTGCATTTGGGAAAAGACCACTTGCTGAACCCATAACGCCGTGCCAGATCACATACCTAGTATGTGATCTGGCACTTCCAGGTAAGGGGTGCATCGGTTGTGCTGTGATTAGACACAGAACAATCTGATAAACAGGTGCCGGCCAATGGATGACAGGCGGCACCCGCTGATTGGCAAGGAGACAGACAGAACGGAGCTCTGCCTATGTAAACAAGGCAGAGTTCTGTCCTGTCATCGGGGATGTGCTGGATTTTGTTTCCCTACAAAGCAGGGGATAAAAACCAACACATCCCTAATGAAAGAATCTTACAGTAAACACAAAAACACTGGTTAGGCACACATGATACTTTGATCGCCCTAGATGTTTAACCCCTTCCCAGCCAGTGTCATTACTACAATGACAGTGCATATTTTTACCACTGATCGCTGTATTAGTGTCACAGGTTCCTACAAAGTGTCAAAAGTATCTGTTAGTGTCCGATTGTCTGCCGCAATATCGCAGTCCCGCTATAAGTCGCTGATTGCCAACATTACTAGTATAAAAAACAAAGAATTATTAAAAATTCCAGTATATATACCATAGTTTGGAGATGCTATAACTTTTGTGCAAACCAATCAATATACGCTTATTGGGATTTTTACAAAAAATATGTAGCAGAATACATATTGGCCTAAATTTATGAAGAAAATTGATTTTTTACATTATTTTACTGGATTTGTTTTATAGCAGATAGTAAAAAATATTGTTTGTTTTTCAAAATTTTCGGTCTCTTTTCGTTTATAGCGCAAAAAATAAAGAACCCAGTGGTTTTCAAATACCACCCCAAGAAAGCTCTATTTGTGGGGAAAATGTTGTTTGTGTGCAGCGTTGCATGATCGTCCAATTGTCAGATAAAGTAACGCAGTGCCAAAAAAGTAAAAAATGGCCTGGTCATGAAGGGGGGGGGGGGGGAATCTTCCGGAGGTCAAGTTTGCAGGTTACTGACATTCGTTTTTGGCTGCATGATCTATACCCTACCTGCGGCTTAGGAGCCATGTGTAGGCCTCTGTAAACAGTAGGTAGTGTTTTCCTTAGCTAGGAGTTTTCTCAAGTCAGTGAAGGAAACTTATTGTTTTTTGTGCTATCCATTTCTTTTCTCTTTTTATGTTTTTTTTCTCTTCTCTGATCTTTTATAATGGAGAGGAATATCAAAAGTAGCACAAGTCATGTTAACTCGGCTATAGGGAGAACAAATGTGGAAGCGCTGACGTTTCAAAGGGCTGTTATAGCAGTGATCTCTTGCAGTTTCCTGTAATGTGCCTCCAGTTTATGACTATTTCTTAAAGCATGTAACTAGTCACCAACAACTTCTATAGCATGTGTACAGTCTCCAACAACTTCTATAGCATGTTTTTAGCTTCTGATCATCTCCTACAGCATGTATGTAGTCTCTAATTATCTCCTGTTGCGTGTCTGCAGTCTCTGAAAGCTTTCTGTAGCATTACATTCATGGATTACTATGTGCTGCCCTTTGGACATGTCAGAGGCTGAAATTGAACCTTCCCCCCATATCAAGAAATTTTACACTACTAAGCTATAGAGTCTCTATTTTGGAAATCTAAAATGTAAGATGGTGAATGGATTGACTTTTTTTTGTAGATTTATTTTCTTCAGCACATACCCTGGAACTTGTAGCAGCACCTCGGCGGTGACCAGTAAAAAACGTGACTAGGTATCGATACTCAGCAAATGGATCATTATCTTCAAGAACTATAACCTTCACCTAGGTTAAAGACATATTAAAAATAATAATAGTTTCAAAAAACTATTAGATGGGCACCTTAATGATCACAACTTACAGGGATATACAATGTACAGTACTACTGACATGAACACAAGCACACTCACACACCACAGCTTGAACTGGATGGACTGGTGACTTTTTTCAGCCTTACCAACTATGTAACTAAGAACATAGTAAACCTTAAAAGTTCAAGTAACAGCTACAGCCAAAGCCTTTTTCAGAGGACCAAACAAACACTAGATGATTCCCAGCTCACCTTGGCATTGTCCTGGATATCTTTTCTCCTGGCCCAAATCATCACCAAAATATAAATAGCAGCAATGCAGCCAACGGTGGTTACCACCACAGGATTGTCCACAAAAGTTGCAAAGAGTTCAATTGTCCTGCTTACATCAACAACATTGGGCATAACTATAAATGAGCTGCCAAAAAATGTTAAGTGAGTGCAAAGACACTGGGTACTATGGAGTGATGTCTTGGGTCCAACCTGGAAGAGAGAATTGGTCATGGGTTTTGGTAAATCAAAACTGAGAAATCAACTGACAGTAATAAAAAGCAGATTTAACTACAGTGGAACCTTGGATTACGAGTATAATCCGTTCCAGGAGAATGCTTGTAATCCAAAGCACTCGCATATCATTATTATAGCGAGTTCCCCCATTGAAGTCAATGGAAACGAAGATAACTTGTTCCGCATTGACTTCTACTACATGCAATACCGCATGTGGCCAGAGGTGGGGGGGCGCCAGAGAGTCTCGGAAATACTCGGGGACAACTTGGAAAGCCTCAGAAAGCCTCGGAAACACTCAGGAATGGAGTATTTCCGAGTTTGTCCAAGTAGTTCAGAGTATTTCCGAACGGCTCCGAACGACTCCAAACCGTTCCAAGTGTCCCCGGCGCCCCCGCACCTCTGGCCAAATGCGGTACTGCACCACCCATTAACCGAGTCAGAATTAAAGAAAAAAAGTTGCTTGTCTTTCAAAACGCTCATTAACCGCGTTACTCGTAAACCAAGGTTCCACTGTATTAAACTATTTAAACATAGTAGCTGTCATATTTTACTTGTTAAAATTCAGCGATAGAACGGCCTGACTATCACTGGGCATTAAATGCTATTATAAAAAAAATGATAGTGATAGTTGAATCAGTAGCTTTCAGTGCAGATCGCTATTAAATCTCTTTAAATCAAATCCTTTTTATTATTTTATATAGAAACAACATTAAAACAATACAGTCAAAACCACAAAAACAAAATCACACCAAACCAAACCCAAGACACTATTAAATCTCACTGTATGACTGGTAAGTTTAGTGCCAATACTTCATTTGAAGCACCTGTTTTATTTTACTTATTTTCAGCACCTAAAGGTCTGTGCCAGAAATAATTTCTTTACTAGATAATGCCACTAAAATCTAATTATTTTACTAGTGAATGAGGAAATACTGAAGGTGAGAATCTGAATGGTAGCCACATGTGACAACAACAATTACTGGGACACATTAAATATGAGCTAATACAGGGTGAACACATGTTTAAAGGGATAAGTTGTTGTCACGAAGCCCAAGCAGTTGGGGCACTTCGGTTTCCTGCCAGGTATCCTATGACTTAAAGCGGAACTTTACCCATAACAATGTGATAAAAAAGAATGTTCTTTAGCAAGGAACATACATTTCACATTAATAATGATGCTACAAAAGTCAGTGTGTGCTGTAAATTGCCTTCAGCATTGCTCATGTTTCTTCTTGCTGGGGGCTGCCATTTTGTTGAAGCCCAGAGCCCATGAACAGCAGTAAATCATAAAGCTGAACTAAACACAACAAATTAACGGTTTCAAAAAACAGTTACATTTCTGGAATACCGGGATTGCTAACTATCACATTTGCTTGTGTCCTAAACCATCAAACCATCAAATGGCTGGTGTCATAGCTGATCACATGTGCAGCATCATGGCAATTGCAGATCAAACAGAAGCAGTTTCCTTGGCTGTAAAGGATAGGAAGGTTTAATTCCGCTTTGTCAGCAGATCAGCCTCTGCAAACTCAGCAGTGCACAAAAATGCCATCCCCGCAAGTAAATCCAGCAGGCTGGTTGTACCGAAGCTGATCGATTGATCAACTTGGTACATTCAGCCTACCCATGCACAGTTCGAACCCCGTCCGGTTCCTGCTGAAATGGCCGAGATTCGAACCTTCTATGGTCGGCTTTAGTCCTGTGACCACCCCATCTTTGCAGCCATTCCACAGTCTAGCCAACTGATCAGTTCCAAGATATTAGGCTGGATTCACACCTATGCATTTTAGTGCTTTTTGCATTTTTCAGATTTGCACTACAGTCCATTTAACATGGTTTCCTATGGAACACGTTCTGTAGTGCAAATCTGAAAAATGCAAAAAGCAGTAAAAATGCATAGGTGTGAATCCAGCCTTAGAAGCAAGGTATCTAATAAATACTTTCTGCAGTGGATTCTCTGGCAGACGCTGGGGTTGATTTACTAAAGACAAATGGGCTGTTTACTTTGCAAGGGAATTTGCCCCAGAGCTTAGTGAATGAGGTGAAGCTCTGCCAACTTCCATCATCCAATCATGTGTGAGCAATAATGCAGTTTTTTTTTTTTTTTGCATGCAATTGGTTATTCTTTGAAAAGGGAAATGTCACCTCATTCACTAAGTTCTGAGGTCAATTCCCTTGCAAAGCCCAACTTCTTTTGCAAAGTGAACAGACTATTTGCCTTTAGTAAATCAACTCCTTTGTGTCCAATAGCTTGGCACTGATTTTATGACTAAATACTAGATTGATGCTGAAATTATATTATCACAGAGAAAGGTTTGTACACTGTTGCATATTATCCATATTAATGTATTATGCACAATGTAATACAGTATATTATAATAAATAATAATATACAGCCTGTATTTTTGTGATGTCGCTGACCTCAGGTGAATGGAAAATCTGCATTTTCAAGGATATCAAGGATGTCATTTGGCTCCAGTTAATGAATAGACAGTGTTCTTAGTGATATATCAAGTGAATGGATAGGCTGCATTCTCGCTAAAATTAATGGTCACTTGTGAATGGAGAGTTTGCACGTTTACGGATATTTCCATGGTCTACTGGCTAATTCTAAAGCACTTTTATTAATATTTTATAGCTCAGTAGTTAGGTACCTCCCTGCATATGGTCCTTCTTATGGCAAGGAGACAATCCCTTACAATACGGTTGTTCATATGCAAATAGGCTGCTCTCATTATGATCTTCCAGCGGTGTGCTAAATCCGTATCAGGAATTTTACTGAAAATAAAAGCCATGTGAACCCACTAAACCCTCCATTTGTAATAGTGCAACGTTCTTCTTGCATGCTTTTTATTGTAATTGATTTCCATCCATGCTCCCAAGACTTTTTAGTTTAAATATATTCTTATTGAGAAAACTTACAATATTAATATTAGTAAACAAAAAGAGAATCAGAGATATAAAACTCTGTGACATACAAAGAAGAAATTATAAAGTATAATTACAATTTGAAATCAACACTAGCTAGGATTCTCCATCTACACTTCTGTTGACGATCCAGCCCAATAAGGGAGAAGAGGAAGACCACTCATAAAAAAGGCAAGAAAAAGAGAGAAAAATTGGAGGTGTAAAGGAAAGGGTGGAGAGATAGGACAGGGTGGGAGTAAGGGAGAGAAAGCGACTAGTCAAAGCGCCACCACGCTTGAAACTATCTCCATTAAGATAGGTGGATGTTAGATAGTCCATAGGGAATCATCTAAGTCACCAGGGAAATAGTGAGCCATCCAAGGGGACCAAACCTTTCTAAGCTCCAAGACTTTTAACATCTTAGCAACAGCCTGCTGTTCTGTGCGAGTGACAAACACAATTTAGTGAGAATGCAGACTATCGGTGCACCAGAAGAAACCGACATTACTGACGTTCAAACAAAGAATGCTTTATTTTTGCTAATATTTTACCATCAAAGATCACCACCCATAGTCAACTTTTGAGTCACATATGTAAGAAATGGCACCGATCTAGCTAAAATAGCTGTGAAATAGCTTTAATGCAAAAATATATACTCTTACGGGCATATATAGGTTGATTATCTTATTCATTTATACATGCCCATTTAAAGGACATTAAGGGTGAGCTTTTAAGACATGTAGATGAACCTACAGAGGCTGCTGACAGTCAGATGTAGCTACTTAGAAACAGTGACATACATTATTTGTGGTATACTTACATGGCATCCAGTGTTGTTCCAGCCCTGGTTGTTCTCATCCCAAAATACACACTGGGAGGTGAAACATGTGACTGACACAGATATGTCATTTCCATTAAATATGTCATCCTCTACATCTGGTTTCAATGTCAAGTAATATGTCCCTTCCCCGAACAGCTCTTCTGGATTTATAACCCAGGAATAGACCTTTTCTTGGGAAAGAATCAATATTAACCATTAAAATATATGCTCAAGACATACTGAACTTATTGCAATGTGAGATCTGTGCATGTTTATTTTTTTTTGCAGGAGGTGCAGTTATGTTCTTACACAGGGCTGGCCTTACATTATATAGTGTTAGGGCTTGCCCCAATCTTAAAGGGATTCTAAAGGTTTGTTTTTTATTTTTTTTTAAAAACAAACATGTCATACTTACCTCCACTGTGCATTTCTACACAAAGTGGCCCCAATCATCCTCTTCTGGGGTCCCACGGCGGCTCTCGCGGCTCCTCCCCGCAAGAGCTAACCCCCCTCTGGGAAGCTCTCTCCTGAAGGGGTTGCCTTGCGTTCCCGTTTGATACACTCGGTGGCCATAGCTGCCAAGTGAATGACTCGGCCCCGCCCCCGGCGCGCTGCGTCATTGATTTGATTGACAGCAACGGGAGCCAATGGCTGCACTGCTATCAATCATCCAATGAAGAGCCGACTAGAGCTCGGGGAAAGCAACGCGGGATCGCACCCAAGGAGATTCAGGTCTCAGGTAAGTAAAATGGGGGCACGAGGGGGGGGGGGGTGACTGCAAGGTGTTTTTTCACCTTAATGCATTTGATGCATTAAGGTGAAAAAACACAAAGCTTTACAACCCCTTTAAAGGGGTTGTCAAGTCTCCAGGTTTTTCACTGCATTCTATGCATTAAATTGAATAACCTTCTGTCCTGCAGCTGCCCCCCAGAGCCCCCCCCCCCTTCTTACCTAAACCCATCCGTTCCAGCGATGAGCACAAGCCCAGCAACTCCAGCCGCTGTCTCCGTCCTCATTGGGTAGATTGATAGCAGCGGGAGCCATTGGATGTCAATCAAATCCAGTGACACAGGAGCAGGGTCGGAGCCCAGTCCTGCTGTCTGTGTCAATGGACGCAGCAGCGGGGGGCTCGTAAGCCTGCCCGCCCGGGTGCCCCCAGGGAATGCAGCTCTCCGTGTGGGACCCGATGAAGAGGAGGAGCCAGGAGCACTGCCGGGGTACCCCAGAAGAAGAGGATTGGGGCTGCTCTGTGCAAAATCCTTACACAGAGCAGGTAAATATAACATGTTTGTTATTTAAAAAACCTTTACAATCACTTTAACTTTAATTTCCTTGCAGTAATAAGTGACGTTCTGCCTCTTTTATAACAGCAAGAATATGCAACTAACTAAAGGTAGCTGTGATTTTATGGGGTGTATTTAAGACATGCACTTACCTCCAGGGTATTTCCCATTGGGCAGATGAAAATTGATGTCATAGTTTGTTTCATTTGGGTGGTACTCGTACCCCAGGTACAGCACCAGAGGTATGTGCTGACTGGGTTCCACATGAATCACAAGAGGAAGACTGGCTGATGTCACATTTACCAGAACAGATGTTAAGTTAGCCAGATAGAAAATGCTTTTTACATCGTTATCTGTGGAATCCCGGGGTAACATTATCTGAAAAAGAAATATCATTAACACCAAGTTTGTAAGCAGGTGCAGTTAGCTAGTTTGCCACTGGAGGTCCTACCTGTCTAGTAATAGAGAATTATGTTATTGGGTGCCAGGTCCCCTTTTAGAAATAATGATGTGATGGATGTAGTCACTGCCCATATAAATGCCAGTATGGGAGGAATCCTAGTGACTTGAGGCATGGGAACCAAATACCCCACAGGCCTGCAGATGTAGTCAGCTATTGCAAGGCCATGAACAAGGCAGAATGCCTGGGTGAGATAGTCCAATACCCAGAAGAACCAGCTGTAGTCCTGTCTCAGGAAACAAGGTTTAAGCGGACAGGGAACTTGGTCTAACTGGACTGGGAGCTGGATACAGCAGTCCTGTCTCTGGAATGACATGAAGTAAGTCTTAAGCTGGATGCATAAAGCCTAAGGAGCAAGTTAGAGCCCTCTAAGTGAATACTTTTGATCCTGGGAAGACAGAGAGTAGAGCTATGGAGCTGAACACTAGACATGTGCAATTCGTTTAGTTCCGAATTGTTTTTTGAACAAATTTTAATTTCTCAATTTCAGAAGTTCCGAATTTTCGAATTTCGAATTTCCGAAATTTCAAATTGTCAAATTTCCGAATTTTCGGAAATTCATAATTTCGGAAATTCAAACTTTCGGAAATTCAGAAAATTCTAAATTTCGAAAATTTGACATTCGGAAATTCGAAGATCGGAAATTGGAAATTTCGGAAATTGGAAAATTTCAGATATTCAGAAGTTTGAAAATTCGAAATTCGGAAGTTCGAAAATTCGGAAGCTCGAAAATTCAGAAGCTCAAAAATTCGAAAATTTGAAATTCGAAAATTTGAAAATTCGGAAATTTGAAAATTCGGAAATTTGAAAATTCGGAAATTTGAAATTCGGAAATTTGAAAATTCAGATATTTGAAAATTCAGATATTTGAAAATTCGAAATTCGGAAGTTCGAAAATTCAGAAATTAGAAATCCGGAAACTCGAAATTCTGAAAATTTGGATTTCCGAATTTTCGAATTTCCGAATTTCAGAAAAAAAGCAAAAAAACGAAAATGAACAAATTTTTTTTCAGTGCACGTGTCTACGGAACACAGAAAGATAGCCTGGTACACTATTGAAGGCACCTTGTTAATCTTGGCTAACAGGGCAGGAATCTTCACCTTGTAAATCTTGGTTTGAATAGAGCTGAATGCTACAGATATAGTTTACAGGAAAGCAGAGAGAAATACCAAAGGAAGATGACCTATCAGTGGTGTGAAATGTGCAGCTTTCACAATTAACTTCTATAGTCCGTCTCCTAAATATGATTGGTGAAGTATCGTAGAGACACTAGTTAGTATGTCCATGTGATGTTTGTCACTGCCATCTTTGAAGAACAGTAAAGTGTGGAAACTATGGATAGAATATTTTTTTACCTCTATATATTCTGTGAGATCCTTTATAGGGATGGTAGATCCATTGGTGCTAGAAAGGCTCAGACCTCCTACAGAACCAGTCATTTCAAATGTGTTCCTTGAGGAAAACGGGTTCACTGAAAAGCTCACCATCTAAAAATTGAAATGAAGGTTAAAGTAACAGTCGTGGTTAGTTCTGAAATCATGTGGTTGTTGTTTTACCTTACAGTTTTACTAAATGGCAACCTGTTCCAACAGATCAGGTAACATGTCTGAAATGTTATTCTGATACTTCAGGTGTCAGCACTGGTCATCACAAGTGAGGGCTTATACTGGCTGGTATTGCCACAGCAAGAGGGCAATATGTGTGCAGACCTCCTGCTCAGTAGATACCAGCCCCTGTGCACCTGGTCATTGATATAAGACACACACTCACCATTCCTTCAATGTGGATACCAGCCAATGTGCTCAGAAAATATGGCTTATACTTTCTGTGGGTGGGAATGTGATCATTCATTTCTTCAATAAAAAAACAAAAACATCAACAACAATAAAATAGCTAAACCAATTAAAGCGGAGTTCCAACCACATATATGATTTTTTTTTTAAATCATTCTCTTTCTATCTTATAATGTTAAATTAACAATCGTTATTCGTGTAAATAGCGCCGCTTTCATTACTATTTCATAATAAAAGTTACCTTATATTATTTGTGCTTGGGCATTCCCATCTTAGGTGTGGGCAGGTGAAGCCCACAAGCATACACTTCCTGGATACGGTGCTGCTGTATTACCAGCATGCACCGCCGTTCTCGCGTATGCGCCGTACACTTCTGACGTTGCCATCACAACGGGCGGCGTTTTTGGAAGTGCCCGCCCCCATTGTGATAGCAACGAAGCCCTCGGCGCTGCCCAGTGACTCCTGGGAAATGATGACAGACATCTCCCAGGAGCACTAGCGAGCACAGGTGCCGATTGAAATTACGTCAGGCGCCTTGGAGAGGAAGAGGCAGATTACGAGGGACCCCCTAGCAACAGACCTGAAAAGGTGAGTAAAAAAAAAATATATTTTCCAAAGGTTGTTCTTTGTATTGAATGTGGCTGATTAATGTTAAATGTGTTTTCTGACTGGAACTCCGCTTTAAGTTAGGTCAATTTACATGAATGTGAAAAAATATATAATCTACATGTATAAACTTGCGCTGATGGTGAAAAAAATATATATAGGTGATATAAAGCGAATGAAGCTGCTATACACAAAGTGCTAAACACTTGAACACAATAAAAATATATAAATACAGCGCTCACAAACACAGACCCATCATAAGTGAAAACAACAAAAACATAAAGTCCATAAAAAACTGGGAAAATGTTTCACATCTGGTGTGCAAAAAGTGCAAAGAAAATGTTTTCAGGTGTACCAAGACACCCCCACATGTGTCCCCACTCACCAGATCACAACGACACCCAGCTTTTCAGTCTGGGGATCAATACAGACTTATAACAATATCCAAAGGATGTCCGCAGGATGGCAGATTCAGTGATGGCAGATTCAATGATGTGACTTAAATAATAATTATTAATAATAATTTATATTATTATATTATTAATAATAATAAATAATCTTTCAAAATAATTTCTCAGCCATAAAACCAGGTACCCAAAAGGAAGAGAAGGGACTAATAGTGAAGTATGCTAAGAACAGGTATTTATTGTGCATAAAAAGTGTATACTTACAAACGTAAGTTAAAAACATTCATGAAATTTGAGAGGAATACAGCAAACGTGACATCAAAGGTCCTTTGATGATGCCCTGTGGGAGGGTGAAATGCATTGACGCGACACAACTTCCGGCATGACTGACGTCACTTCCGGTCTCATGGAACGAACGCCATTCATGGCATTTGCTGTATTCCACTGTGTTTTTTTCTGGACCTAAACATAATGGATCAGAGGTAGCTTGATGTAAACGGACACAAGTCCATTTACATTTGCCTGCCCACAATGCTATCACGGGTCAGCCCATGTCTGCCCGACACAAACTGAACATGCACGAATGTATAAAAACCTGACATCCATCCATTCAGCTCTGATTCAGCAGGGGATTCGCTCACAGCTCTGTGTGAACGATCCCTTAGGGCCCATTTATACCAGTGGCTGAGATACAACCCAGCGCGCTGGTGTGCAGTGGGATGACATCATTGCTGACCCACTGATTGTGACTTTACTTTTTTTACACAAACTCTATTGAAATGTCACAAAGTGATATTTCATTAAGTTGTCTTGGATGTAGCACGGTGTGAGACGCTGGGTTGCATTTTATTAAGTTGAAAATTAGTACTGCATGTTGTACTGTTTTTCAGCTTACCCCACCACAACACAGTGATATGAACTGGCCTCGTAGGAGACAAGGCATTTTTTCTTGACTTGCAATGGGACTGTGCTGGAGTAGCACCCTTCAGCTCCCCTCCCTCCCCTACAGTGACGCAGAGCCCATTAGTTAAGTGCACCCCACAGTGACTCACACTTACCCTTCTTCATCCCACTTCCACAGATGCCAAAGCTGTCATCCTTAGTCTGACACCACCAACGCACTGGTATTTTTTCCCACCACTGACACCAACGCAGCAGCATTTTATTTATTTTTTTCTCACCAACACTGGTACAGCAAATTTTTTCCCTTTGAGTGACACCACCAATGCAGGGGCCTTTTTTCCTTTCGATGACATTACCTTTGCAGGTTTTTTTTTCCCCTCCAGTGACATTTTTTTTTACATGCAGCGATGCCACCATTTATACCCTCACACTGCTCCTGGGGTATTTCTTCCCTTGCCACTGTTAGCCCCATATTTTACTGCAGGAGAGTATGTGCACAGCTACTCAACTCTGTTTTTTTCCACAGCATGCCACAACCATTGGCACTATTAAAGTGCATGCTGTAAGCATTACATACGTTGTACTGTGATGCGAAACAAAACTGTTATTAGTCCCATCACCTGGTCTGCCCAGTGGAGAGGAGGGCATTGTTTGGCATCTTTGTCTGGGGCGCTAGACAACCTTGTCCCACTACTGCATACTGCTGTATGCTTGCAAAATATAAGTGTGTCCTATCAGTAAAAGACAGGGAGGGAGGGTATCCTTAAGTATACTGTTTAAGGCATAATTATAGTAACAATTACATTTTATACCACATATTCTGCACTGAATCTCTTAAACTTATGTCATCTGTTACATGTATAAATACATTTAATAAAATGCGCCAAAGATAAAAATTGAAACAATCAACTCAGCACTAACAGCGCTAATAGAATAATAAAATGAAATATTCCATGCAAATTGTGGTAATTAAAACCACTTAAGAGTCCATTAATATGCGAAAAGAAAAAGTCCACATGAGATCTATATAGTGTGATCAGTGCTCCGTAACCCTTAACAACCAGAAATAGATTCCTCATCTGGATACCATCACCAAGTCCTCGTGCACGGGTAATCCCTGTTAATAATAAACTCACCAGACATGAGTGATATACGAGCCTTATGTCGCCACACACGATACGATAAACTCCAATCCTCCAAGCGCGATACAAATATAACAGGTGCTGGAGCCTGTAATAATCTGAAACTTGAAACTGGCTCCTATCCCCCGGATTAGATCAATTTTTCATGGGATAATTCACAAAATGCACCATGCAAGAACAAAGGGGCACTGGCATAGCGTAATTCTGTTTATTGATTTAAAACACCCACACACAAAAAAATCCTTTGCAATATCACAGTATGTGGTCTTCCACACAAAGAACAGTCTATAGGCAGTAGATGGTAAAGCAGACAAAGCAAAATGAATTTGATTGTAGTATGTGGGTAGTCAAAACGTGCACCTATCACCATAAATGTGAGCGGATTCCATCTTGTGCAGCACACTCCCCGCAGGGGGTCAAACTCACCAGAGTCACAAAATAAATCAGCGTTTATGGTAGAATACACAGCCTCTCAAATTCTGAGTCCACATCACCAACAAGATCCACCAGTACAGGGGCTCCAGAGTTATGTCATAAAAATACAAGAAAGTCGGCATATAGCGTAATCTCGTTTATTTCAGACAAAAACCCCCCATATAAAAGCAGACCCCTTAGTAAACTACGTACATCAAAGGTTTAAATCACAAGCAAAGGAAAATTAGAACGCCCTCTGTAAAAGTCCGCAATGACGAAACTGGTCAGGGCGTGACCACCATGACATCCTGTTAGTGAACTGTGCGTTCCACCGCCCTGTATTGCCGACCTGGAAGTATCCACAACTATCTGCAAGAAGGTGCTGGATGTATCCTGGACGGCTGAGTACGGTCCTCTGCCCTCTGTGCCACTAATTTTCCTTTGCTTGTGATTTTAACCTTTGATGTACGCAGTTTACTAAGGGGTCTGCTTTTATATGGGGGGTTTTTGTCTGAAATAAACGAGATTACGCTATGTGCCGACTTTCTTGTATTTTTATGACATAACTCTGGAGCCCCTGTACTGGTGGACCTTGTTGGTGATGTGTACTTAGAATTTGAGAGGCTGTGTATTCTACCATAAACGCTGATTTATTTTGTGACTCTGGTGAGTTTGACACCCTGCGGGGAGTGTGCTGCACAAGGTGGAATCTGCTCACATTAATGGTGATAGGTGCACGTTTTGACTACCCACATACTACAATCAAATTCGTTTTGCTTTGTCTGCTTTACCATCTACTGCCTATAGACTGTTCTTTGTGGAGAAGACCACATACTGTGATATTGCAAAGGAATTTTTTGCATGTTTTATGTAATTTCATTTAGCGCTGTTTTAGTATTTTAATATTTCAGTGTTGATACTGCTTATTTTTATACTACTGTTTATCAATTGTATAGCTATATAAAAGACTTTATACTTGCCCGAAGATCCAACGCTTCATCTCTGTCTAGGGGAACATTCATAGATGTGATGGAGGGGAGTTTAAATGCTGCTGTGTTGACATTGTGGACATTCACAGAGGCACTTCCCACCTGGTCTGACTGTAGCCTGCCACACAAAGGTTGTAGATAAAATATCAATGTTAAGGCACAACTCCAGAGATACACCTAATCATAGAGTGCAGAGTGGGTGAAACATGTCAGAGGGGCTTGCCCGATGGGCTGAACTGAAGCCAGTTTTCCATTACTCTTACATTGGAGGTGAATACAGTGTGCGGCGGTATCTGCATGCTATAGTTCTCCAAGATGTTAGGAACAACCTACAAAGGGTGGTCATACTAAATATTGGTTTGATTTGGATTTTAATAAAAATACTAACATTTCTATTTCTGAAAATATTCGTAATTTACACCATCTTTCACACCTGCCTAAAACTTTTGCACAGTAATATATATTATAAAAACACTTTTGTGTTAGTGAGCACTTCTCCTTTGCCAAGATAATTCTGCACAAACTGTCAGAAACCATCTCAGGAAAGCTCATCTGCATGCTGGTCATCCTCACCGGGGTCTTGACCTGACTGCAGTTCGTCGTTGTAACCGACTTGCTCACATTGGATGGTGTCTGGCACTTTGGAGAGGTGTTCTCTTCACAGATGAATCCCGTTTTTCACTGTACAGGGCAGATGGCAGACAGCGTGTATGGCGTTGTGTGGATGAGCGATTTGCTGATGTCAATGTTGTGGATCGAGTGGCCCATGGTGTCGGTGGGGTTATGGTATAGGCAGGCGTATGCTATGAACAATGAACACAGGTGCATTTTATTGATGGCATTTTGAATGCAGAGATACCGTGACGAGATCCTGAGTATTTGATCCCCTGCTGATTTTGTATATTTGCCCACTGACAAAGAAATGATCAGTTTATAATTTTAATGGTAGGTTTATTTTACCAGTGAGAGACAGAACAGCAACAAAAAAATACAGGCATTTAAAAAAGTTATAAATTGATGTGCATTTTAATGGGTGAAATACAGGTGATACTCGAAAAATTAGAATATCGTGCAAAAGTTCATTTATTTCACTAATGCAACTTAAAAGGTGAAACTAATATATGAGATAGACTCATTACATGCAAAGCAAGATAGTTCAAGCCGTGATTTGTCATAATTGTGATGATTATGGCTTACAGCTCATGAAAACCCCAAATCCACAAACTCAGAAAATTAGAATATTGCATGCACTCAATAAAACCAGGATTGTACATAGAACAATATCGGACCTCTGAAAAGTATAAGCATGCATATGTACTCAGTACTTTGGGCCCCTTTTGCAGCAATTACTGCCTCAATGCAGCGTGGCATGGAAGCTATCAGCCTCTGGCGCTTCTGAGGTGTTATGGAAAACCAGGATGCTTCAATAGCGGCTTTCAGCTCTTCTGCATTGTTCGGTCTCATGTCTCTCATCTTTCTCTTGACAATGCCCCATAGATTCTCTATGGGGTTCAGGTCAGGCGAGTTTGCTTCTGATCAAGCACAGTAATCCCATGGTCATTGAACCAGGTGTTAGTGCTTTTGGCAGTGTGGGCAGGTGCCAAGTACTGCTGGAAAATGAAGTCAGCATCCCCATAAAGCTCGTCTGTGGAAGGAAGCATGAAGTGCTCCTGGTAGACAGCTGCGTTGACCCTGGACTTAATGAAGCACAGTGGACCAACACCAGTAGATGACATGGCTCCCCAAATCAACACAGACTGTGGAAACTTCACACTGGACTTCAAGCATCTTGCAGTTTGTGCCTCTCCATTCTTCCTCCATACTCTGGGCCCTTGGTTTCCAAATGAGATGCAAAATTTGCTCTCATCAGAAAAGAGGACTTTGTACCATTGAGCAACAGACGAGGTCTGTTCTTCTTTAGACCAGGTAAGACGCTTCTTGTTTGTTGTTCAGGAGTGGCTTGACAAGAGGAATATGACATTTGAAGCCCATGTCCAGGATCCGTCTGTGTGTGGTGGCTCTTGATGCACTCCAGCCTCAGTCCACTCCTTGTGAAAGTCCCCAACAATTTTGAATGGCCTTTTCCTGACAATCCTCTCCAGGCTGCGGTCATCCCTGCTGCTTGTGCACCTTTTTCTTCCACACTTTTCCCTTCCACATAACCTTCTATTAATGTGATTTAATACAGCACTTTGGGAACATTCAACTTCTTTTGCAATTACCTTTTGAGGCTTTCCCTCCTTATGGAGGGTGTCGATCATGGTTTTCTGCACAACTGTCAGGTCAGCAGTCTTTCCTATGACTGTGATTCCTACTGAACCAGACTGAGATACCATTTAAAGGCTCAGGAACCCTTTGCCGGTGTTATGGCTTAATTAGCTGATTAGAGTGGGACACTTTGAGCCTACAATATTGCACCTTTTCACAATATTCAAATTTTCTGAGATTGTGGATTTGGAGTTTTCATGAGCCATAATCATCACAATTATGACAAATCACGGCTTGAACTATCTTGCTTTGCATGTAATAAGTCCATCTTATATATTAGTTTCACCTTTTAAGTTTCATTAGTGAAATAAATGAACTTTTGCACAATATTCTAATTTTTCGAGTATCACCTGTAAGTATTTGATCCCTTCGCAACTTAGTACTTGGTGACAAAACCCTTGTTGGCAATCACAGAGGTCAGACGTTGTAGTTGGCCACCAGGTTTGCACACATCTCAGGAAGGATTTTGCCCCACTCCTCTTTGCAGATCCTCTCCAAGTTATTAACGTTTCAAGGCTGATGCTTGGTAACTCAAACCTCCAGCTCCCTCCACATATTTTCTATGGGATAAAGGTCTGGAGACTGGCTAGGCCACTCCAGGACCTTAATGTGCTTCTTCTAGAGCCACTCTTTTGTTGCTTTGGTCGTGTGTTTTGGGTCATTGTCATGCTGGAATACTTATCCACAACCCATTTTCAATGCCCTGGCTGAGGGAAGGAGGTTCTCACCCAAGATTTTATGGTACATGTGGCCCCATCCATCGTCCGCTTGATGTGGTGAAGTTGTCCTGTCCCCTTAGCAGAAAAAAACGCCCAAAGAATAATGTTTCCACCTCCATGTTTGACGGTGGGGATGGTGTTCTTGGGGTCATAGGCAGCATGTCTCCTCCTCCAAACACGACGAATTGAGTTGACTTTCACCCAGTTCTCCTTTGAATCATTCAGATGTTCATTAGCAAACTTCAGACGGGCCTGTACATGTGCTTTCTTGAGCAGGGGGCCTTGCGGGTGCTGCAGGATTTCAATCCTTCATGGGTAGTGTGTTACCAATTGTTTTCTTGGTGACTATGGTCCCAGCTGCCTTAAGATCATTGACAACATTCTCCTGTGTAGTTCTGGGCTGATTCCTCACCGTTCTCATGATCATTGAAACTCCACGAGGTGAGATCTTGCATGGAGCCCCAGACCGAGGGAGATTGACAGTTATTTTGTGTTTCTTCCATTTGCAAATAACCACACCAACTATTGTCACCCTCTCACCAAGCTGTTGGCGACGGTCTTGTAGCCCATTCCAGCCTTGTGTAGGTCTACAGTTTTGTCCCTGACATCCTTGGACAGCTCTTTGGTCTTAGCAATGCTGGAGAGATTGAAATCTGATTGATTGATTGCTTCTGTGGACAGGTGTCCTTTATACATGTCACAAGCTCAGATTAGGAGCACTCCTTTTAGGAGAGTGCTCCTAATCTCAGCTCGTTACCTGTATAGAAGACCCCTGGGAGCCAGAAATCTTGCTGATTGATAGGGGATCAAATGCTTATTTCACTTATTAAAATGCAAATCAATTTATAACTTTTTTTGAAATGCATTTTTCTGGATATTTTTGTTGTTATTCTGTCTCTCACTGTTAAAATAAACCTAAAATTATAGACTCATAATTTCTTCGTCAGTGGGCAAACGTACAAAATCAGCAGGGGATCAGATACTTTTTACCCTCACTGTACATATATATATATATATATATATATATATATATATATATATATATATATATATATAAATATATATATTACACTTATGGAAGGTTTTGATGTGGTTGATCTACTAAAGGCAAATTAACAGTGCACTTTGCAAGTGCAGTTTCAAATCTCAACCATGACACTACCTGCATGGAGTTTGCATGTTCTCCCTGTGCCTGAGTGGGTTTCTGGTTTCCTCCCACACTCCAAAGACATGTTGGTAGGTTAACCTACCTGGCGGTATTCCCGAGTCTGGCTCGGGGTGGAATTTCAGAACCAAAAGCGGTAACCCCGAGCCAGACTCGGATCGCATCGTAGGATCCAGGAAGAGCTTACTTACCTTGTCCCCTGGATTCTGCGATGTCTCCCCGCATTGTGAGCGGCTCGTCCTCCGCTCCATTCATCATGGAGCCGGGCTCCGTTCCCTGCGACGCACGGGTCGGAGAACGGCGCCAAATTCAAAAAGTGAAACACACACAATACATACAGTATACTGTAATCTTACAGATTACATTACTGTATGAAATTATTTCACCTCCCTTTTGTCCCTAGTGGTTTCTCCAATGCCCTGAATGCAGTTTTATATTATAAAAACTGTTCTTTCTGCCTGAAAACTGGAGATTGAGGGCAGGGACTAATGTGAATGTACAATACATATGTAAAGTGCTGCGTAAATTGACAGCACTATATAAGTTCATGTAATAAACAAAATAAAATAAATAATAGACACAGATATCAGTGAAAAAGGATTTTGGTTAGAAAAGCTAAGTCCACTCATAGAAAATTACACATAATGAGAAGAAAATTGACTTGTATAAATGCTCAGCACTCGTGCAAGGGACAATAGAAACAATCACACATTGACCTGTTATGCCCTGTACACACGCTCAGATTTTCCGACGGAAAATGTGTGATAGGACCTTGTTGTCAGAAATTTTGAGAGCTTGCTATAAAATTTTCCGACAACAAAATCCATTGTCGGAAATTCTGATCATGTGTACACAAATCCGACGCACAAATTGCCAAGCATGCTCAGAATAAATAAAGAGATGAAAGCTATTGGCTACTGCCCCGTTTATAGTCCTGACGTATGTGTTTTAGGTCACCGCGTTCAGAACGATCAGATTTTCCGACAACTTTGTGTGACCGTGTGTATGCAAGACAAGTTTGAGCCAACATCCGTCGGAAAAAATCCTAGGATTTTGTTGTCGGAATGTCCGATCAATATCCGATCGTGTGTACAGGGCAATACACTGGGAGATGTGGTTTCTGTATCATTGTGCTGTTCGTTGTGAGAGCTATACAGATATTATTGTGTATAGCCCTCTATTTCCCCTTTACATTATTTAATTTACTAAGTTAGGGGGTAAGGATTGAATTGCCACTGAGTTGTCACTGAATCCCATAAAAAAGCAGTTTTTGCATTTCTTCTCTATGGGCAGTTGTGCACATGGGCCAGTTATCTTAATTATTATAATAGGTGTATGCAGGAGTGTCATACTGGCTGACCTCCAGGATAAAATTTGCAATGTTATCATTAATATATGAGTACTTCTAATGGAGTTTTTCTTCTACAAAAATAGTTATCATGCCGTACAAATATGAACTGGGGGTATTAATGGACTCACCTGTTTATATACATGGTAGCAGATGGAGCCACCAGTACTGTAGGCTCATTGTCGGGAAATTTTCCTATAAGTAAAGCACTCTGCAGGTTCTCCACTGCACTCAGTAATGTCTGTGAGATTGCCCTCTGCATGGCAAGAGCATATTGTTAGGTTACACATCTTGATCAATAGGCAAAATCATTGTTTATCTGTAGAGATTTGCCTTGATCTAAAAACCGTTCTATACAAAATGTTAAAGTCTATAAATTTGGCTTGCATGCGGCTGAAATTGCACTTGTCATCCAGGACAATGGGGTCAATTCAAGGATTCCACATGCAATATCAATATCATGTGACTGTTTTTTCAGAAATATTGCATGAGATAATAGGAGAGTCAATTCATCTAAATAAAATGTTGAATGTGAGGTAATTACTGCAAAAAAAACAAAAAAATTAGATAACTCTTTAACCACTTGCCGACTGCGCTATATCAGAATGACGGCTACAGTGCGGCCAGACAGTTCTGAGAGGGTGTCAAATGATGTCCTCTCGTGATCGCGGGTGGCACCCTCTGTGATCGCTATGCCCTTAGGACACAGCTGATCACAGATCAGGGTAAAGGGCCAATCACAGTGGCCCTTTACCATGTGATCAGCTGTGTCCAATTACAACTTATCATGATGTAAACACAAGCCAGTTATCGGCATTACTTTCCTCATGCTCACAGCATGAGGAGAGGAGAGCCGATAGCCAGCTTGTGTGAAAGGGACAACTACACTGATAATCAGGGCACTAATTATCAGTGTCCAGTCTATCAGTGCAGTCCCAACAGTGCCCACTAGTGCTGCCAATCAGTGCCCACCAGGGCTGCCAATCTATATCCATTAGTGCTGCCAATCAGTGCCCATCAGTGCCTTCTCATCAGTGTCGCCTATCAGTGCTCATCAGTGCTGCCCACCAGTGCCAATCAGTGACACCTATCAGTCCAGCCGATCAGTGCCACCTATCAGTGCCCTTCAATGTTGTCTATTAATGCCTATCAGTACCCATCAGTGCCGCCTATCAGTGCCAATCAGTGCCACCTATCAGTGCAGCCTATCAGTGCCACCTATCAGTGCAGCCTATCAGTGCCACCTATCAGTGCCCTTCAATGTCGTCTATCAGTGCCTATCAGTGCCCATCAGTGCAGCCTCATCGGTGCCTCCTCATCAGTGCCCAATAGTGCCGCCTCATCAGTGCACATCAGTGCCATCTCATCAGTGCACATCAGTGCCGCCTCATCAGTGCCCATCAGTGCAGCCTATCAGTGAACATCAGTGCTGCCTCGTCAGTGCCCAATCAGTGCAGCCTATCAGTGCAGACTCATTAGTGCACGTTAGCGAAAGAGAAGAATTACCCGTTTGCAAAATTTTATAACAAACTATGAAAAATGTTTTTTTCCCCAAATGTTCGTTTTTTTTTCCGTTTATGTAGCAAAAAAATTAAAAACCCAGTGGTGATTAAATACCACCAAAAGAAAGCTCCATTTGTGTGAAAAAAATGATAAAAAAGTCATATGGGTACAGTGTTGCATGACCGGTCAATTGTCATTCAAAGTGTGACAGTGCTGAAAGCTGAAAATTGGCCTGGGCAGGAAGTGGGTGAATGTGCCCAGTAGACAAGTGGTTAAAGTCAAAGAACACACACATTTGTTATTTATCTCCTGGCAGTAGGCAGTTAGTATTTTGTTGTTGTTGTTCAGTTGTTTAGTCATGTCCGACTCTTCGTGACCTCATGGACCATAGCGCGCCAGACTTTTCTGTCCTCCACTGCCTCCCAGTACTTGCTTAACTTCATGTTCATTGTTTTGATGATGCTATCTATCCATCTTGTTTTCTGTCCTCCTTTTCTCCTTTTTCCTTCCATGTTTCCCAGCATAAGGCTCTTTTCCAATGAGTTTTCACTTTGCATTAGGTGGCCAAAGTATGCGAGTTATAGCTTCAGGATCTGCCCTTCCAATGAATATTCAGAGTTGATACCCTTCAGAATTGTCTGGTTTTATCTTCTTGCCATCCAAGGGACTTTCAAGAGTCTTCTCCAACACCATAGTTCAAAAACATCCATTCTTCGGCGTTCAGCCTTCCTTATGGTCCAACTTTCACATCCATAGGTTACTACTGGGAATTCCATAGCTTTGACTATATGCCACTTTATCGGTAGCATGATGTCTCTGCTTTTTATATTGTTGTCTAAGTTTGTCTTTGCATTCAAAAACCTCTTGAAGCAAGCGTTTCATAATTTTATGGCTACAGTCAGCGTCTGCCATGATCTTGGAGCCTAGGAAGATAAAATCTGTCACCCTTTCATTTATTCTCCTTCTTTTTGCCAAGGAGTGATGGGACTGGTTGCCATGATCTTAGTTTTCCTAATGTTCAATTTCAGGCCAGCTTTTGCGCTCTCCTCTTTCACCTTCATTAATGGGGCTGTTAACCCACTAAGTTAAAATTACACCATCCTCTCTATGTATTCCTGTAATTGTGCCCTGTGTCTATGCCTTATAAAAATAATGCTGCTATATACCCGTTTCAGAGCGCAGATCAGCACTCATGTCATCCGCCGGCTCTTTCCTCTCTCTGCCCGACAGCTGCAGTGGGTGGGGCTGAGGATCCCCCGCTGATGTCAGTCAGGAGGGGAGGAGGAGAGGAGGAAAAAGGCGGCCCCGCCTGCTGCAGCTGTCATTCGAGAGAGGAGAGAGACACGGCAGATCACGTGACCTCCGATCAGCGCTCTGAAACAGGTATATAGCAGCATTATTTTTATAAGGCATAGACACAGGGCACATTATATTAATTCATACATTAATACATAGAGAGAATAGTGTAATGGTAACCATAATTTGAGCAGCAGGACGTGAGGGGGGTGGGGAGCAGAGTGGCACAGACACGGAGCTGACAGGCAGGGAGGGGAGGGGGGAGAGAGCACAGAGGAGGACAGAGCAGAGTCAGTTGCTCCATGTTCTGTTCTAGCTGTTGCTTCTTGACTTGCATACAGGTTTTTCAGAAGACAGGTGAGGTGGTCTGGTATTCCCATTTCTTTCAGTATTTGACACATCTTGTGATCCACACAATCGAAGGCTTTACTGTAGTCAATAAAGCAGAAGTAGACATTCTTCTGGAACTCTCTTGCTTTCTCCATGATCCCACGAATGTTGGCAATTTGATCTCTAGTTCCTCTGCCTCCTCGAAATCCAACTTGTACTTGTGGTAGCTCTCGGTTCACATGCTGCTAAAGCCTAGCCCAGTCATTATTTTAGCAAAGTACAAAATGACAATAAGGGGAACTCTGTACTGGCCAGTAAGTTAAAAGTGTACAATGTATTAGACATGTGCGCGGTCAATAAATTTGTTTCGTTCTGTTCCATTTCGTATTAGAATTAATTCGTATTTCGTAATTCGTGTCCGAAGTTCAATTTGGATTCGTACGAAATACGAATTTTCGTTAGGTTCGTTAACTTTTCGTAACAATTATGAATGTTCGTTATGATGAATTTATCATTATGAGGGGCTCCCACCACCCCTGTGCTGTGCTGACTTCCTGGGTTAATTAACTTCATCATGCCGAATAATCGTAATTAACGAACATTTTCGTTTCCATTGTAACGGAATTTGGATCCGAAATTTGCAAACGAAATTTCGTATTTCGTAAAAAATTCGGAAGCATAGCAATTCGTATTTCAGATCCTCCCGAATGTACAAATTTACGGAAATTTGTACGAATTTTCGATTCGTACGAAACTAATCGCACATGTCTACATTGTATCAGTGTGTTCTGCCCTGAGCTCAGGAATGAAAAGAAATTGTAACATTTCACCAGAGGAAGATCAGTCTGTGAATGAAGGCATACTAGAATGTTTTCACGGTTTCTAACATTTCAGTGTGCACGTTTTTACAGAACCATCTTCCTCTGGTGCAGTGTTAGCATGTAAAAAAAACAAATTGCATAAAAACAACGCCAACAATAAGAGCCCTTTCACACTGAGGCGTTTGAAAACTGCCCATAAAACACCGGGCGCTTTTGAGGCGCTTTTCAAGTGATTTTAAGGCTTTTTTTGAATGTAACGTGACTCAAAAGAACCTTTTTGAGAGGCTTTTGAATTTTTTTTTGTGTGCTTTTCAGGAGTTTCCTATTCATTTCAATGGAGAGGGATGCTTTTGATGCGCTTTTTTTTTTTAGCGCTCCAAACATGCTCCAAAGATGCTGCTTGCAGGAGTATTTTCTCTGCCCCACCAGCGCACCACCCCAGGGTGAAAGCATTAATTGATTTTAATGGAAATAGGTTTCTGTGAGCTTTTCAGGCGCTTGTTTTTTAGGGCAGAGCCACCTGAAAGTGCCTCAGTGTGAAAGGGGTCTAACGTTAAATTTAAGTGATAAATAACACAAAACATAACACTAAAAAATAATGTTTTTTAGTGAATTGACTTTCATAATAAATTGACTACTTTTGAGTTATTAGAACTCAAAAAGTCATGCAGAATTTATCTCTTAGTGAATTGACCCCATGGATGTAAACATACGCTATATAGCCAAAAATATTGGGACGCCTGCCTTTACACACACATGAACTTTAATGGCATCCCAGTCTTAGTCCATAGGGTTCAAAATTGAGTTGGCCCACCCTTTGCAACTATAACGGCTTTAACTCTTCAGGGAAGGATGTCCACAAGGTTTAGGAGTGTGTCTATGGGAATGTTTGACCATTCTTCCAGAAGCGCATTTGTGAGGTAAGACACTGATGTGGACGAGAAGGCCTGGCTTGCAGTCTCCGCTCTAATTCATCCCAAATGTGTTCTATCTAGTTGAGGTCAGGACTCTGTGCAGGCCAGTCAAGTTCCTCCACCCCAAACTTATTGTTCTGTAAGGCCTAATACATGGAACACTCAAATTAAAGTTTAACTTAGTTGAATTTTTTCTGAATAGCTCTAGTAGTTCACTAACTGACCATATTTTCTGCATGAGGCTGCTCTACATTCTAAACCAAATTATTCTTTCATAAGATTCCTCAATCAGCTTGTATTTATCTAAATACCCATACGAGACTTACCTTGCTTATGGGGTCACTGTCATTTTTTGCAGTAGCTTCCAGCACATTACTCATTGCACTAAACAGATACGTTGCTGTTGTTTCCTTTGCATGGTCTTGTTCATCGCTTATTGTTAATAGGGACTGGCTGACATCCCTCAGCACAGACATGGCTTCCACCTTCATAAAAGATTACATACACCAGTAAACACACTTTGACGTGTGAGCATGCATTCAGATGTTATTTAAAAAAAATGTACCTAACATTCCAATTTTCATTTTCTCGCACATACATTATTTTTAATTAAAACTGAGTTTCGGACCTTCTCTTTTTTTTAAATTACCTCCGTGACAGTCACCGCTCATGGAGTACAAATCGGCCTGTGTTGTCTATTGTGCTGTTGCTATTATATGTGCAGCACTCATTACTTACTATATGCTCCTGATTTAGCATGCAGCCATCGTGACTGTGGGCATCTGAAGCCTGCTGGTGCTCAATTCTGGGATTAGGTGCAGCTGGCTACCCAGCACCCACCTCCTGATCTCACGCTTGCGCAGTGGTAGGGAATTGCGGCGGTAAAAAATAATGCGATGCTAGCTGTGGGGGATGCCCATTGACTCCTGGGATTGATAACACAGCTATCCCAGGAGCCAATGGAAAAGTGGAAATGACGTAACATGCCTCGGCGAGGGAGGACGGAAGTGCAGCCTAAAGACTCCAGGAATAATACAAAATTACAAAAAAAAATATCTAAAAATTAATGGGGGTGCGGTCATCTATCATTAAAGCCACTGTTGTGACTTAGGCTGGAACTTCGCTTTAACCTGCACTGGAAACATAAAGGAAACAATCTGATCGCTATGAACACACAAATGTTTTTTCAGTCACTACCAAACATCCAGTGTGAGAAGTAAAAATGGGTTAAAACGTTTGTAACATTTTTCTAACGCTAACGTTTTCAAGCAGTGTAAAAATACTGGTGTGAGTACACTGGATTATGGGTAATCCTAACCTGAGCTGAGGAAGACAGTTCTTCACTTTTCACTGTAATGTCTTTCAGCACCTCGGACATCTCCAGAGCTGTGTGTAGTGACGTGACATTGACAGTAGAGAGCGCCGTTAACATTACTTCTCGCATCTGATAGGAAACAAGAAAACATTTACATGGACCATTATTTGGGTGAGCCTACCAGATAAACCCTACTATATTTAGACTAATCACATTAAAATATTATTATAGATGGAGAAGCTGGGTGGGTTTTTTGAATGTAGTGAGGAGGAAGATCGGAAAAGATATCCATATTTTGAGGATAAGGATTTGGTTTTTTTCTTTTTTTAATCCTTTTTCCCTTTTTATGCAATGTATGTTGGTAATTATTAGTATATTGTGGGATATTTGGAATCCCCCGGAGGATATTTTTTTATTTATTTTTTTAATGTTTTTTCATATTTCAGGAATACTACCTGTGTTTTTGGATTTTTTGTCTTATGTTCTTCTTTTCTAAATTTAATAAAAAGGACTTTAAAGTAAAATAATGTTTAGAAAATATTTTCCAATCTATACCCTTTAAAAACAATAAGGGTCGGTTCACACTAGGACGACTTGTCAGGCGACCTAGCCGCCTGACAAGTAGCGTCCCGTTCTGTACAATGGAACCGTTCTAATCAGAGCGATGCAAGAGAAAGGTTCCTGTACTACTTTGGAGGCGACTTGAGGCGACTTGCATAGACTTCTATATAGAAGTCGTTTTGCAAGTCGCCACCCCTGTCGTGTCCAAGTCGCCTGAGGCAGTCGCGCTGCAAGTCGCGCTGCCTCAGTGTGAACCGGGGCTCAGTGACCATGGAGTTAGTTCCCTTCTGCTTGCAGCTATTTATTGAATACATAAACATAAACATTGGGCCAGACCTATTGGTTGGAGGCTAGACAGTGGGGACCTTGAGTGGAGAGTGGACAAGTTTTGCTTTTGGCTGCTGGTGATTGCTGTGTTGCATTTTAGGTTATTTTTGGGGCTTTTCCTTGCAGCTTTTTAACACCTTTTTTCTGTCACTTTTTAAACAGCCTTTTTTTTCTTTCTTTTTTTCTTCCTTCAGCCTACTAATTAAGGGGGTGGTTAATTGGTCACAGGTGCTTGAGGCCTATATAACTTTGTGTAGAACTCATTTTGAGCCTGCTCATCTTTGAGCTTGCTGGAACTTTGTCCAAGTGGAACTGGACTAAGTGGTGAGTTAAAAACCAGACTTGAAAACAGGAGGTTATAACAGGGGTCATATTACCTGTGTAGTGTGAGTACCTGAGTGTTGTCTGAGTAGTGTGTGGATCGTTAGTACTTGTGTTTTGTGTATACCTTTGGATTGTGAGTGCACGTGGGTCTGCGAGTGCACGTGGGTCTGTGAGTACCTATGTATTGTCTTGTTGAGTACCTGTGTAGTGTATTGTTGAGTATTAGTGTCAGGAAGCTAATTATTAGGTAATTTGGACAGGGTATAATCCCCAATCCTCATTAAATAGGTACGATGCCCGGCCGGTGTGAAGATGCAACTCAGTGTACATCCTGCGGTATGTATGTGTTCCTTGATCATCCGATCAATGGCGAATACTGCTGTGCAAAATGTAAGCACATTATTTCCCTGGAAGCCAAGGTTCTGAATCTGGGGAAGCAACTGTCAGCACTGAGAAGTCCCTCCATACTAAAGGAGAGCCTGGAACGTACCCGGCAGGTGTCGGCAGGGGCCAGCACAGAGGTGGGTGGAGACAAAGAGGTGCAGGCACTAGAAAAGAGTAGATGGGTGACAGTCAGGAAGGGTAGAGGGGAAAGTTCCAGGGAGGCCGATCCAGGGCTGGAGCATCCCAATAAGTATGCTCCATTAAGTGACATTGGTGAAACCAGTCAGTTACCAGCACTGCTGGAGCTGAGGGACTCTCCTAGCTGCCGGGGGAAGAACTCCTCCAATGAGAGTGGGGGGGAAGCGAAGGGAAAGGAAAGACAGATTCTGGTGGTAGAGGATTCAATTCTTAGAAGGACAGAGAGGGCAATCTGTAAGACCTGAAGCCCCAAACTGTATGTTGTCTACCTGGCACTCGGGTTCGGCACATCACGGATCCGGTGGATAGATTACTGGGAGGGGCTGGGGAAGACCCAGCTGTCATGGTGCATGTTGACACCAATGACAAAGTCAGAGGCAGAAGGAGTGTCCTAAAGAATGATTTTAGTGACTTGGGAGCTAAATTGAAGAAAAGGACCCCCAAGGTAGTGTTCTCAGGAATACTACCGGTACATCGAGCCACACCAGAAAGGCACAATGAGATTAGGGAAGTAAACAAGTGGCTGAGGAGCTGGTGTAGTAAGGAGGGGTTTGGGTTCCTGGAGGACTGGGCCGACTTCTCAGTCAATCACCAGTACTATAGAAGTGACGGACTGCACCTAAATGAGGAGGGTGCAGATCAGCTGGGCGTAAAGATGGCCAAAAAGTAAGAGGGGTTTTTAAACTAGGCGATGGGGGGAAGGGCCCAGAGGTAGAGATAGTCAGCCCGGAACATATTCCAGAGGGTAGTATTGGGGCATTAGTGGCAGGTTGACTAAAGCACATAAACCCAAGGTAAGTACAGGCATACCCCACTTTTAAGTACACAATGGGGTTTATTTTCTAAAGCTGGAAAGTGCAAAATCAGGCTCACTTCTACATAGAAACCAATGAGCTTCCAGGTTTTTTTTACCAAAGCTTAATTGAACAAGCTGGGGTTAGAAGCTCATTGGTTTCTATGCAGAAGTGAGCCTGATTTTGCACTTTGCAGCTTTAGTAAATAAACCCCATTGTGTACTTAAAAATGGGGTATGCCTGTATAGTAACAAGTCCTAGTTGCAATCTTGGAACACCCAATAAGAGGATAGTATGCGACCGGTCTAAACTACGTGGCATGTTCACCAATGCCAGGAGCTTGGCGGACAAGATGGGTGAACTAGAGATACTGTTGTACAAGGAGGATTTGGATTTTGTGGGAATTTCAGAGACCTGGTTCAACAGCTCTCATGATTGGCTGGCAACCATTCAAGAGTATACCCTTTATCGCAAGGATAGAGAGGGTAAAAAAGGGGAGGGGTATGCCTATATATCAAGAATAATGTACAAGCGAATGTGAGAGATGACATCACTAAGGGACCTAGGAAGGAGGTGGAATCCTTATGGGTAGAGCTCCAAAGGGATGAAGCTAAGGGGATAATAATACTGGGAGTATGCTATAGGCCCCCTAACCTGAGAGAGGAGGGGGAGACAAATCTCCTATCACAATTTGGATTAGCAGCAAGGATGGGAAGTGTTATAATAATGGGGGATTTTATTTATCCAGACATAGACTGGGTGGAGGGAACCACCCATTCGTCTAAGGCTCACCAGTACCTAAATGTCTTGCAGGACAATTTCATGGGTCAGATGGTAGACGCACCAACTAGAAATAAAGTGTTACTGGATCTACTGATTACCAACAATACAGACCTGATCGCGGATGTGGAAATACGGGGCAATTTAGGAAACAGCGATAACAGGTCAATTGGCTTCAGTATAAATCACAAAAAAAGTTGAAACATAAGGGGAATACAAAGACACTGAATTTCAAAAGAGCCAACTTCCCTAAACTACAAACCTTGCTAGAAGGCATAAATTGGGATAAAATCTTAGGAACAAGGAATACGGTGGAGAGATGGGTTTGCTTTAAGAGCATAGTAAATAAGGGCATTAGCCAATGCATCCCATTGGGTAATAAATTTAAAAGAGCAAACAAAAGTCCTGGATTGCTTAACTCCAATATAAAAATTCATATAAAAGCAAAGGAGAAGGCGTTCAAAAAATACAAGGTTGAGGGATTATCATCAGCAGTCAGACTTTATAAAGAATGCAACAAGAAATGTAAGGGTGCAATTAGGGCTAAGATAGAATATGAAAGACACATAGCGGAGGAGAGCAAGAAAAATCCCAAGAAATTCTTTAAGTATGTAAATAGTAAAAAAGGGAGGACAGACCATATTGGCCCCATAAAGAATGAGGAAGTACATCTGGTTACAAAGGATGGGGAGATGGTGAAGGTATTGAATTTATTCTTCTCGTCAGTCTTCACGAGGGAATCGGGGGGCTTCAGTAACCAAAACAGCAGTGTTTATCCTTATGACACATCAAAGGAAGCACCTCCATGGTTAACAGAGGACAGAATTAAAATTAGACTTGGGAAACTTAACATTAATAAATCACCGGGACCAGATGGCTTGCACCCGAGGGTACTTAGGGAACTCAGTCAAGTAATTGCCAGACCATTGTTCCTAATTTTTACTGACAGTCTACTGACTGGAATGGTACCACCTGATTGGAGAAAAGCCAATGTAGCACCAATATTTAAAAAGGGCACAAAATACATCTCTGGGAATTACAGACCAGTTAGCCTAACATCAATAGTATGCACGCTCTTGAAGGGGATGATAAAGGACTATTTACAAGATTTTAGTAATGAGAACAGTATCATTAGCAGTAATCAGCATGGATTCATGAAGAATCGTTCTTGCCAAACCAATCTATTAACCTTCTATGAGGAGGTGAGTTGCCATCTAGATTAAGGAAGGCTCGTAGACGTGGTGTTACAAAAGCATTTGACACAGTTTCCCATAAACGTTTACTGTACAAAATAAGGCCTGTTGGCATGGACCATAGGGTGAGTACATGGATTGAAAACTGGCTACAAGGGCGAGTTCAGAGGGTGGTGATAAATGGGGAGTACTCGGAATGGTCAGGGGTGGGTAGTGGGGTCCCCCAGGATTCTGTGCTGGGACCAATCCTATTTAATTTGTTAATAAACGACCTGAAGAATGAGGTAAACAGTTCAATGTCTGTATTTGTGGACGATACTAAGCTAAGCAGGGCAATAACTTCTCCGCAGGATGTGGAAACCTTGCAAAAAGATCTGAACATATTAATGGGGTGGGCAACTACATGGCAAATGAGGTTTAATGTAGAAAAATGTAAAATAATACATTTTGGTGAAAAAAATATGAATGCAATCTACTCACTAGGGGGTGAATCTCTGGGGGAATCTAGGATGGAAAAGGACCTGGGGGTCCTAGTAGATGATAGGCTCAGCAATGGCATACAATGCCAAGCTGCTGCTAACAAAGCACACATTATATTGGCATGCATTAAAAAGGGGATTAACTCCAGAGATAAAACGATAATTCTCCCGCTCTACAAGACTTTGGTCCAGCTGCACCTAGAGTATGCTGTCCAGTTCTGGGCACCAGTCCTCAGGAAGGATGTACTGGAAATGGAGCGAGTACAAACAAGGGCAACAAAGCTAATAAAGGGTCTGGAGGATATTAGTTATGAGGAAAGGTTGCGAGCACTGAACTTATTCTCTCTGGAGAAGAGACGCTTGAGAGGGGATATGATTTCAATTTACAAATACTGTACTGGTGACCCCACAATAGGGATAAAACTTTTTTTTGCGGAAGATAGTTTAACAAGACACATGATCACTCATTACAATTAGAAGAAAAGAGGTTTAACCTTAAACTACGTAGAGGGTTCTTTACTGTAAGAGCGGCAAGGATGTGGAATTCCCTTCCACAGGTGGTGGTCTCAGCTGGGAGCATCGATAGCTTCAAGAAACTATTAGATAAGCACCTGAATGACCACAACATACAGGGATATACAATGTAATACTGACATATAATCACACACATAGGTTGGACTTGATGGACTTGTGTCTTTTTTCAACCTCACCTACTATTTAACATAGATGTGGCGTTATAATTGAGTGAAAATTGACCAAACCTCTTTTTTGTTGTCTTTGTTTAGTGATCTATTGCCATTGTCTCCAGGGACTTCCTGATTCAAGACAGAAGACACTGATTTATACAGCTGAATTAGTGATCTGCTTTTACTCCCATCCTTTAAAATGCTGGCTGACCTATCAGAAAGGAACGATGTTAGACTCTCAGGGTCACTGTCTCCATATGTAACCTGTGAAAAGAAAAAAAAACAGGTAGATATAAGGAAAAATAAATCAAATGTAATTCCATTCATTTGGCCTTTTATATTGTAGGCCTGTTATTCTTAGAAATAACACACTTATATCTGTCCAAACAAGAGTCTAGCAGACATCCCGGGTATGATAAAGTTTGAAATATGAAATCATAAATTATATTATAATAAATAACTATAAATAATTTAAAAAAATCTATAATAATAATAAAATTAATTTCTCCACGATTCACTATCGCTCAAATCTGCAAGTGTTCTAATTTACTATCGCTGGTCTAAAACCACTTCTGATGTAAAGGGACACTTTTTGGTTGCTATGGACAATCTCAAGTTTCCAGGCAGAAAGAACAGTATATATAATATAAAACTGCATGCAGGGCACTGGACAAAGCACTAGGGACAAAAAGGATGTGAAATGATTCCATACAGTAATGTAATCTAAAAGATTACAGTGTATTGTATGTGTTATGAATTTTGTACTTTTTGAATTTGCCGCCGAGCTCCACCCCGTGCGTCGCGACGCTCGCAGGGAACAGAGCCCGGCACACAGAGGCTTCGGGCAGAGGACAGAGCCCACGGACACAGCGGGGGGCATCGCAGGATCCTGGGGAGAAGGTAAGTATACCGCACCAGGATCCTGCAATGCACTCCTGAGTTTGGCTCGGGGTTACCGCTAATGGTACTGAAATTTAACCCCGAGCCACACTTGGGAAAACCGCCAGGGAGGTTAAGGTATTTCATAATGTGCTAGTATGCAATGCATACTAGCACATTAGGACATTAGCTTGCAGTGAGAAGATTTTCTTTGCTATATATATTTTGTTTGCGGATAAATACCACTTAAGGTAGGGCTGAGACAAACCATTTACCACTGACAGGGGTGCTTACAATGATCAGCTTTTACTGTACTATTTCATGTAAAACCTTTATTCCAAAAGAAAAAAAAACTGTTTGCTTTAACTGCTTGTGTTTCTGCAGTGTGAGCTTGAGTTTGGCTTCACTTTGTTAGTGTATCCAAAACTGCTTGCACATCTAACACTGCCCTCCCCCTAGACTGATATTGCTGCTGTCCAAAGGTGCGCCCCTGTGCTCCTTCATCCAGAATGTAGGCACTCTAATACAGGAGGGGTGTTACTGGCCAGATCACAAGGTAAAAGCAGAGGGGAAAAGCCAAAAAAGGAAAACGAATGCAGCCACCAGATCTAATAATTGGAAAGCTACAATATTTTATATTTTTGGTTTTTGGGTTTATACCACTTTAATTCATACATTATAAATTAACCTCGCACCTTAACATTGACGGTGGTGCCGACAAATTCACCAAAGTTGTTGCTGACAATAACAGTGATATTTAGAACAAAGTCATTTTTTTCTTCTCCGAGTGGTAAATACACAGAAGGGAGTTCTCCATTTGGGCCACAGTACAGCTGCGATTCTACAACAAATAAAGAAAGAAACATGACTGCTGAGGTGCAATAAGCCCAGGTCCCAACCATACCACTTGTCATACCTTACCCCTTCTTCCCATCCAATAAAAAACCACATACAACCATTAACGTTGGAAAGGGCAAAGCCACAGCTTTATTTAAATCAACATTAACATTAACTCTTTAAGACCGTGCCAGTCACAGTTGTACTGTGAGCACTCAACTACAAATGTAAAAGGGAGATGAAGGAGGGGCCTGTCCTTACCATCAGTGCTGGACCGGCCGTCAATCTCCCAATTACCATCCGGGCATAAAAGGGGTTCCATATTTGCTGGCAAGGTCACCAAAACCGCAACACGCTGTGACATACCATCAAAATTAGGGCGGGAGGGTGGGCAGCACTTCCATGCTTCCGTCCGAAAAGGACAATAATCCCCTGGGGTGCCAAACTCCTGAGCTCAGGCCCAACCCTTTTTCCCCCCTGTACCAATCCTGAGTTATACCAATTTCAGTGTAACTCCTCCCTGGCCATGCCCCCATCAGTCAGGGCTCTCTTTCCCGAGGGGCTCAAGAGGCTCTCATTTGTGACTTTTTTTTGTTTGTGTGTGTAGGAGCTTTTCTAACAAAATTCTAAATAAAAGTCAGAGCCAGTACTGGAAATCAGTTTTATTCAGTGCACTGCTAAAACTTTATGTAAGGATGGGTGCAAAGGTAACGAACGATGGTGGCATCACACGGACCAAATCAAAAATGCAGAACATCACCAGCACACACTGTATAGCAAACAATAGTCACTAAGAAATAAGCAACATTTCGGGACACTGAGGACCCCTTCTTCAGGGAACATGGACATGTGCATTTGCTTTAATTTGTTTTTTGGATGAAAGTTTTTATTTTCGGAGATTTGGATGTATACGAATCCCCAAATGAACATAATGAATGTCAACAAAAAAATGAATACCGAAATGAACAAATCTATATCATTTGTTTCTTTTGGATGACATCACATGATGTAATAGTAGTTTGGGCCCATGCGGAAATGAATTAAATTTTCAAATTCATTTGATTATTTGGATTCGGATAACAAACAGATATGAATTTCGTTCCAATCGTTAATTCGGATGCACATGACGCTAGTTGATATTGTCAAATGAGGTCATGTGATTTCTCTTAGTGGGTTGGACTAACATCTTAAAATATTGAATCCTTTCGATGGGAATCCATCTAATTCAATAATTTATCAAATATATAGCAATCTTCCTTGAAAATGTGCAACATTTTGCCAAAGATACCAAAAAAACTCCTGAAAACAAATCGGGTAAACATAACCAATATGACGAAACAAAATTCTTCAGTGAACAAATGCATCCGACACCAAACGAAAATTTCCTACATGCACGTCAAAAGCCTCGTACACACAATGAGATTATCGACACAAAATAATACTTTCTAAGCGATCGTACGATAATCTGACCAGGGCTGGCCCTACCATGGCTCCCAGTGGGTCCATTGGACCCAGACAGTACTTTGAGAGAGGCAGCAAGTTGAACCACGGCCGCCTCTCCTTCTCTTCTATTTACCCAACAAATTGATGACCAAGATTTTTTTTCCAGCAGTTTTGTGTGTCATGATGACAACTCCCCCCCTGGGCCACTCCTCCCGCCCCTATATTGCCCTAGCCTGTCTATATACTACCCTAGCCTCTCTATATACTACCCCAGCCTGCTCCTATATTGCCCTAGCCTGTCCATTTACTACGCTAGCCTGCCTATATACTACCCTAGCCTGTCCATATACTACCCTAGCCTGTCCATATACTACTCTAGCTTGTCCATATACTACCCTAGCCTGTCCATATACTACTCTAGCCTGTCCATATACTACTCTAGCCTGTCCATATACTACCCTAGCCTGTCCATATACTACCCTAGCCTGTCCATATGCTACTCTAGCCTGTCCATATACTACCCTAGCCTGCCCCTATACTACCCTAGCCTGTCTATATACCCTAGCCTGCCCCTATACTACCCTAGAATGTCTATATACTGCCCTAGCCTGCTCCTATACTGCTCTAGCCCGCCTCTATACTGCCTTAGTCCAACCCTTGGAATTGAACATTATGGTAAGTCATATCATTTTGCATATAGACAAGGTGCTGTTTCATGTAAATCAGACTTTCTGATTCATTTAATTTTACTTTTAATTATCATGATATAAAATAATGTATGTGGGGGCCTGTTGGTGGGCGTGATTTTTTTGGGGGTCTTGGGCCAGCCCTGAATCTGACCATTAGTACATATCTTTTGTCTGAAATTATCCAGAGACAAAGAGACAAACACGAAAATTCTTTTGAAAATTACAATACAAATTCATTACATCTCTTCAGAATTTTTATTCTGTCGTATGAGATTTTTCGTAACTCTTGCAGCCTCTTCATGATCGATATGGTGACTAGCATGTAAAAAAAAAAAAAACCACACGAACATTCGTCTGAAAATGTCATTGTGTGTGCGAAGTTAAATCCTCAGTGTCCCCGACATGTTGTATAGTACCTTGTGACAATAAATGTCCCTTTTGTGTGGTACACATGATGTGCCAGTGACGTTTTGCCTTTTTTGATTTAAGCCAAGTGCTGGGTCTCTCTCTCGCCTGTTAACAGACAGGAGAATAGGTATGGAACCCTGCTCCTCTCTTCTGATGGGACCCATGGCAGCCAAATGGGTCTATATTGTAGTAAGCCATCTTCTGGTCAGCAATACATCCATTTGTAACCAGTTCCCGTGGTTACAAACCTATATTTGATATGACCCTTGGCTCCCGTGTTGCAGAGGGGTTTGCATTTTATAATGATGCTAGACTGAGGAAGTGCAGATGTCGCGCATTGTAAAAAATTCAATCATTCTTAATGTAAATCCACAGAGCTTAATGTGCCAGTCTAACCTGATTTAACTTGAAATAGATAGATGTAAATCATCAGTCAATTGACTGTTGCAGATTATTGTACGTCTGTACTTGCATCCTGACCCACTCTGTGACTTCTGTTAACCTAATGTTGTGTATGTGGCTGTGGACAAAAGGTCACAACTCAAAAATAGAGAACTCTATTCAGAATTCTCCTGGCTCCATGTGACATTTAAAGAAACATTGTGCTTATTAAGCAGTTCTTTCAAAGCTATTCCCGAAATCCTAATTTTGCTGATATAAAGGAGATTTGCAATTTGTTTAGGTGACAAGTATCTTCATGACTGTGCTCAAGTAAACTGTTCAATGTATCTAGTTCAGAGTCATCATTTTCAAGGTTCTTTTTTTTTTTTTTACTATTGTAGCATATTATTCAAATTTGCTTTGTGTTAGTCTTTTTGACGTATCAAAGATGTATTGCTATATTAACATTTTATAAATCACAACATTATTTGGTCCTCCTAGTCTATGCTGAAGGTACACATGCCATTTTTCAACTTTTTTCCTCCCAGAGGAACCCTAAAATCATATTCAGGTCTCAGAGAAAACTTTTAAAATCAATCCATCAGGGGTAAATGGCAAAAATGCCCCTAATGCCCCGTACACACGAGCGGAATTTCACTTAAGCTTGCCTTGCATACACGCGGTCACACAAAAGTTCTCGGAACTTTTGACCGTCAAGAACACGTACAACACTACGAAGAGCCGAGAAAATTAAGTTCCATGCTTCCGAGCATGCGTCAAATTGTTTTCGAGCATGTGTGTTTTTTTTGCGCGTCAGAATTGCATACAGAAAAACGGAATTTCCGTCAAGAACTTTTTCCGTCGGAAAAATAGAGATCCAGCTCTCAATCTTTTGCTGGCAGAAATTCAGACAGAAAAAGTTGGATGGAGCATACACACGGTCGGAATATCCGACCAAAAGCTCTCATCACACTTTTTTTGACGGAATGCCACTCTTGGATCACTAGAGGGAAAAGTCAGCACAAGGGGTAACATAAACTAGCGGTCTTCCTTTATTGAAATAACATGCATAACAGCTTTAAAACAGCCAACACGTTTCAGATATCAGGCTTTGATTAACCACTTGCGGACCGCCCACCATAGATATACTGCGGCAGGGCGGCCACTCTACTCCAGATCACGTACCTAGTAAGTGATCAGACACTTCGGGTCTGGGGTGCGTGCAAGCGCCGCCGCCGGCCTGCTCTCGCTGTGATCAAAGAAGGCGGGAACCCAGCGACAGGTACCGCAGACTCAGGGCCGTCTTTAATATTGACTGGACCCTGGGCAAACATTTTCTTGGGCCCCCTCTTTCATGCAATTTTGCTTTCCACATGCTTTGAGACATACAATAAATAGCAGCTAGACTTAAAATCAGTTTACTGAATCAGATCAGGCAGCGATTGTGATTGGTTGCCAGAGGTTACAGTGTATCATTACCGCTCACTGACTGGCTGCTAAAGGTTACAGCAAACATTATGGCTCACTGCTATTTTCTAGAGGATACAGCACATGACTTCTGCTTGTTTATTGGTTGCTAGAGATAACTGTACATCAATACTACTCACTGATTGATTGCTAGAGGTTACTGAACACCTATACCACTCACTAATTGGTTGTTAGAGGTTACTGCACATTATTACTGCTCACTGACTGTTTGCTAAAAGTTACAGCACATCATCTCCTCACTGCCTGCCTGCGTATTCACATGCACCGAAATTCAGGGTGCTGTGGCACCATATTATTTTGAAGACGGGTTCCACCTCCAATTTTCTTACTTTTGCAGATTGTTTTTTGTTAGGATTAATGATGTTAGGCTTAATGCTGATGTTAGGCTTAATGACCTCAGTTGTAGGCAGGACATGAAAGCATGCTCCTTTACCTCCCCAGTGGGCAGCATTCAGTAGAAGTGATGGTGGATGGGACCCCAGAGGGACTTGATATACATATGAAGGCTGCCTCTTTTTACATATCAATGCCCTGGTCCACAACTATTTATATATTATTGCCACCACTATTTACATATCAATGTAGGTTATTTACATGTAAACACAGGGTCTGCAGGTAAGTCATCTGAACATGGCAATAGGGCAGAGCTGGATAGCAGCAACAGAGGTTTACACTGAGATATTGGGACACAGCACGGGGCTAAAACTTCAAGGGATAAGAGAATTTAAACTGGGATAGTTGGCAAGTATGAGGCAGCTGCTTTGGGTCCCACTACAAGGATGGGACCCAGGGCAGCTTCCCCTTTTGCCCTGCCTTAAAAACGGTCCTACACAGACTCAATGTTACCCGCCCCTGCCAGTGTCATTTGTACAGTGACAGTGCACATTTTTTAGCGCTGATCACTGTATTAGTGTCATTGGTCCCCAAAAAGTGTCAAAAGTGTCAGTTAGTGTCTGATTTGTCTGCCGCAATATTGCAGTCTTGCTATAAGTCACTGATCATCCCCATTACTAGTAAAGAATAGAAAATAAATAAATAAAAATATCCCATACTTTCTAGACACTACAACTTTTGCGCAAACCAATCAATATACGCTTATTGGGATTTTTTTTACCAAAAATATGTAGCAGAATACATATTGGCCTACATTGATGAAATAATTAGATTTTTTTAATTTTTTTTATTGGATATGTTTTATATCAAAAAGTAAATAAAGTTTTATTTTTTTTAATTGTTGGTCTTTTATTGTTTATAGCGCAAAAAATAAAAACCACAGAGGTGATCAAAAACCACCAAAAGAAACCTCTATTTTTGAAAAAAAAAAGGACATATATTTTATGTGGGTACAGCCCTTCCTTCTCTGAGCTGGCCGCTCAGCTGTCGGCTAATTGCCAGCTCCTATCTCTCCACAGTGACTCACCTGTTGATCATCCTGCTCGTCGGTCCTGCCTACTTAAGCCGTCTAGTCCAGATGATCTCTGCCTTCGCCTTGGTCACATCTCTAGAGACGCTCTCCTGTGTTCCTGTTAAAGACTTGCTTGGCTGACATTCCTTCTGGCTCCCTAACATTTTTGCTTGTCTGACTATCCGTTCCAATTCCTGAACTCTGGCTATGTTTTGACTACGTTTACTCTGTTTACCTTTTTTTATTATTATTAACCACTTGCTGCCCGCCTGCCGTCATATGACGGCGGGACGGTGCAGCTGTTATCCTGGGCCGCCGTCATATGACGGCGCAGCCTTCCAGGTAGCCCAGGGGGCGCGCGCGCACCGCCGGCGGGGCACGTGCGCGCGCGCCGCTTTGCTCGGGTCCCGGTGCGCGTGCCCGGTGGCCGCGATGTCCGCCGGGCACCCGCGATTGCCCGGTAACCGAGCAGGACCGTGGATCTGTGTGTGTAAACACACAGATCTACGTCCTGTCAGATGGGAGGAGACCGATGGTGTGTTCCTTGTACAGAGGAACACCGATCGGTCTCCTCCCCTTGTGAATCCCCTCCCCACACGGTTAGAATACTCCCTAGCAACACATTAACCCCTACAGCGCCCCCTGCTGGTTAACCCCTTCATTGCCAGTCACATTTATACAGTAATCAATGCATTCTTATAGCACGGATCGCTGTATAAATGTGAATGGTCCCAAAAATGTGTCAAATTTGTCCGAAGTGTCCGCCGCAATATCGCAGTCACAATAAAAATCGCAGATCGCCGCCATTACTAGTAAAAAAAAAATAATAATAAAAATGCTATAAATCTATCCCCTTATTTTGTAGACGCTATAACTTTTGCGCAAACCAATAAATATACGCTTATTGCGATATTTTTTACCAAAAATATGTAGAAGAATACGTATCGGCCTAAAATGAGGAAAAACTTGTTTTAAAAAAAAAAAAAAAATTTGGATACTTATTATAGCAAAAAGTAAAAAATATTGTGTTTTTTCAAACTTGTCACTCTTGTTTTGTTTATAGCACAAGAAATAAAAACCGCAGGGGTGATCAAATACCACCAAAAGAAAGCTCTATTAGTGGGGAAAAAATGATAAAAATTTCAGTTGGGTACAGTGTAGTATGACCGCGCAATTGTTATTCAAAGTGCGACAGCGCTGAAAGCTGAAAATTGGCTTGGGCAGGAAGGGGGTGAAAATGCCCTGTATGGAAGTAGTTAAACAAGTGTGATTTAACTGTACTTCTGTCTCAGTCTGATTCATGGTTTCTGTCAGTAGGCGAAGGCCATGAATTCAGAAGATTCAGTCAATCCACTTGTTTTTAATATTTTTTCCAGATTGGATGAGCAGGTTCACCGCATGGATCAGATTGCCATGGCATTACAAACGCTCCTGAGTCGCACAGCTCATCTGGAATCTCCCACTGTGGCTGCTCCGGTACAACCTGTATAAGAGGTATGTCTGGTTCCGCTCCGCTTCCCCAGCGATTTGGGGGGCGATCCGACCAATGCAGAGGGTTTCTCAACCAGGTTGCGATATACTTTCAGATGCTGCCTCAGGCATTTCCCACGGACAGAAGCAAAGTAGGTTTTGTGATATCTTTACTTTCTGAGAGAGCCTTGTCCTGGGCAAACCCTTTATGGGAGACGAAAAAACCTGTTGTCTTGAGTTACCCTGAGTTTGTGTCTTCTTTAAAATGGGTATTTGACGTTCCCGCACGCTTCGCTTTTCTGACAAGTGCGTCATGTCCATCAAACAGAGTCAGAGAACTGTTGCCGATTACGCCATTGAATTCCGTACTCTGGGAGGAGAGGTTGCTTGGAACAATGAGGCCCTCATGGCTGCTTTTTCTCATGGTCTCTCGGATACCATTAAGGATGAGATAGCAACCCGAGATATACCCACTGAGCTGGAGAAGTTGATCACATTTGCCATCCTCATTGACTCCAGATTTAGAGAAAGATTCTCTTTTAAGGACGCTTGCGGAAGCCTACTGTACATTTGTCTCCGAGCTTTGCAGTCCCACCCTTGCCTCCCTTACCTCCCATGCCTCCTGGTACCGAGTCAGTCAGTGAAGGTGAACCCATGCACTTAGGTTTCACGTGTCTCTCTGCAGATGAGAGAACCTTTAGGAGGAGGGAGAGATTGTGCCTTTATTGTGGCCAGGCAGGGTCACTTTTTGAAGTCTTGTCCTCCTCCGTAATTTCCATAGACGTTTTCCCCTCAAGCCTGGTGGTCCTCTGAGGGGGAGGGAACGTTGAGGAGTGGGTACTGTCAGGGCTGGGCTAAGCCCTTCCTTCTCTGAGCTGGCCGCTCAGCTGTCGGCTAATTTCCAGCTCCTATCTCTCCACAGTGACTCACCTGTTGATGATCCTGCTCGTCGGTCCTGCCTACTTAACCTGTCCAGTCCAGATGATCTCTGCCTTTGCCTTGGTCACATCTCTAGAGACACTCTCCTGTGTTCCTGTTAAAGACTTGTGTGGCTGACATTTCTTCTGGCTCCCTGACGTTTTGGCTTGTCTGACTATTCGTTACGATTCCAGAACTCTGGCTATGTTTTGACTACGTTTACTCTGTTTACCTTTTTTTTATGATTGCACTGCCATATCACAAAAAAACGGCCTGGTCATGAAGGGGGTATATCTTCCAGAGCTGAAGTGGTTAAGGCCTGAAGGACGAAACGCGTAGGCTGTTTTACAGCTGTTATGCATGTTATTTCAATAAAGGAAGACTGCCTGTTAATGTTACTCCAAGTGCTGACTTTTTCCTCTAGTGATCCATGCTACACAGAGGCATCGGCAGCCTGACAGTCTGAGCACTGGGTGGAACTGGAAATTTGAGAAGATTAAAGCGTTAATACACCTGTTTCAATAGAATGCCACCCTTACAGATAGCTAAATTGTAATTGGTGTCATGCTGCTGGATTTGCCAAGTGGTGATGGTTCTACAGCTATGCAGACACCATCAAATGGGAAGTCAATCAGCCACAGCTCAAGGAATCCTTAGCAACCACTGGAGGAAGAATAGTTGATGAGTGAGGCTGTTTTATAGCTTTGATAGTGCAATCTGGAGATTTCCTCTGCTTCATCAGTGAGGCCAGCAGAAGCATCAATATACGCTGTGCATTGTACATGGAAAAGTGCGCAGAAAGATGAGAGAGACAACATCAGCACTGTTGCCAGCCATAGCAGACTCACTGAAGACGGCAGTCTTTTTTTATGTTCAAAAAGGGCAAAGCGTAAAAATCTAAAAGCAAATGAAAACTCCAACGCTCAAAAATGAAAGTGCTTGGAGCTGGCCTGACTTAACGAAAAGTCCATGCTTACTTCAGATATCATAGACTAAGTAAACAAGGCAATTATTCCCATCCCTAGTATTACTTCTTCCCTTCTTTCATTAGGGTTGTTTTATTAAAGGCAAAAAGCTTGTTCACTTTGCTTGGCAGAGCTTGGCGAATTAAGTAAAGCTCAGATGGCTTCCATGATCCAATCATGTGCAAGCAAAAATGCTGTGTTTTTTTATTTTCCTTGAATGGGTTTGGGTATTCTTTGCAAAGTGAAACTTCACCCCATTCACTAAGTTTTGGGGGAAATTCACTTGCAAAGTAAAACTATACTTGGAAAGTAAACAGCTTATTTGCATTTAGTAAATCAATTTTGTTGTCTCCACAGCTGTGTGATCCATGAAGCCTGGAGGAAATAGTAAGATGCAGCACAGAACATGTGTGGGAAAGAGGGTACAAAAGAAAGTACTGGGTAAGTGCTGGGAAGGAGGCATTGAGTAGTGTCAGGGGACTATGTGGACTGGAAGTGTCAATTACAAAGACTTGTGTTTGTATGGTGTGCATTATGTATGCATGTGTGTCTGTTGTGTCCTACTTGACAGGTAACACCATAGTTGTCAAGGCACTTGGTAAACTAACAACATCGGGGCAAAAGAAAGGTGACTGTGAGAGCAAACCACGGTTTTGATATAGGGCCCTGAGATTTATATTTTTGTCCTTTCAGGCAAAGCTTAAAAATTCACAAAAGTCCCCACAGGCATAAGGGGTATAAAATCTAATGTTCATACACACAGCAGGATCATTTTCAGTGAAAGAATTTAACTTATGTAAGTTATGTAATTATGGGTTTGTTTTTTAGTTGTAAAAGGAAACCAGAGCCCACGCACACATGGAAGGCACATATAAACTCCATATAGATACTGTTCCTGGTAGAAAACCCATGTGCGTGTATTTTCATTCTTAAATGATCAGAATATTTACACCAGGCGAAACAGCACAAAAAAAAATTTCTTTCTTTGCCAAATCTAGATTTCAAACATATAGGAGCTGATTTACTAAAACTGGAGAGTGCATGCTCCATTTTTAGTAAATCAACCCCATAGAGTTTGAAATAAACTGTTCACTTCACAAGGGAATTCAATCTTGGCAAGGGAAATTTCCCAAGAGCTTAGTAAATGAGGTGATGCTTTGCTAACTTCCTTCATGCAATCATGTTCAAGCCGAAAATTCTGTTTTCCTATTTTCCTTGCATGTGATTGGGTATTCTTTGCAAAGTGAAACCTCATATTCACTAAGCTCTAAGGCAAATTCTTTTGCAAGGTGCAACTTCCCTGGTGAAGTGCACAGCCTAGTTGACTAGTAAATCAACCCCATAACGTTGTCCTTTACAGATGTTAAACAGTATACCACACACAAAGGCTAGAAAAGATGGAAAGACGGAAAGACGGAAATTAGTTATGATACATGTACAAACATTTCTTGTAGGTAACACCTACTTGACTCAGGGAAGAAACAATAAGTGAGCAAGATACGATCATCTCTAGAACAAGACTCAGTTTGAGCACAAGGAGGAAGGCAGGAGATCCGGAAACTGGTCAGTACAGAACCTTCTTCTGGATAGACACTGCAGCTTGGCACCTCTGGTGGAGGCAAGGTGCTGACCACTGTCACTTCTTCACCATATTCATGGGTGGATCTGGCTAGAAAAATCAGATGTTTAATTTTAAAATGTGTTTTACTTATGAACATGTCACTACAGTAAATCACATACCTTACAGATAGCAGCAAGACTGTATTAGTATTAACAGAATAAAACATGTTAAGAGAGCAAAGCATAATCAAGGAGATTGAAAAGAAGAGGAGAGGGAAAGGATTTTGTAGACCTGTCCTGTGGTAACAATGCGGATTCTCCATAGATTCAGTACACATAATAGGCGTGGTCACCCTAGCACAGGAAGTATGTTGCTGGTAGGATCACTAGGTGAAAATAAAGAAAAAGAGCCTGAAAAATCTCAAAAATCGGGTTCTTGGGTTTAGATATTCTTTGAGGATAGGAAAAAATGACACCTAAAACCCCATACTTTCATTAAAAAATGACAAGTATGCCTGCTGGATTTAGCTGCAGGTTTTACAGATAAATGGGAAAACACTTATTCTAATGCCGCGTACACACGGTCGGACTTTTCACCTGCAAAAGTCCGACGGACGCCGCCGGACAAAGTCCGGCGGAAAGTCCGACCGTGTGTGGTCTCCATCGGACTTCCGACGGACCGTTTCGGTCGGATTTTTGCGGAAATCCGACGTACTTTAGATTTGAAGCCTGCTTCAAATCTTTACGTCGTACCTCCGCCGGACTCAGTTCCTGACGGAAAGCCCGTTCGTCTGTATGCTAGTCCGAAGGACCAGATACGACGGAGGAGCAGGTTACTGCATCTCGCGCTCGCTGCAATAGGAAAAACAAATCTTCCTATTGCGGCGAGCGCGGGGCATACCAGGCCCTTAGGTCTGGTATGGATTATAAAGGGGAACCCCTACGCCGAAAAAACGGCGTGGGGTCCCCCTAAAATCCATACCAGACCCCGATCCGAGCACGCAGCCTGGCCGGTCAGGAAAGGGGGTGGGGACGAGCGAGCGCCCCCCCCCTCCTGAACCGTACCAGGCCGCATGCCCTCAACATGGGGGGTGGGTGCTTTGGGGGAGGGGGCGCCCTGCGCCCCCCCCCAAAGCACCTTGTCCCCATGTTGATGAGGACAAGGGCCTCTTCCCGACAACCCTGGCCGTTGGTTGTCGGGGTCTGCGGGCGGGGGCTTATCGGAATCTGGGAGCCCCCTTTAATAAGGGGGCCCCCAGATCCCGGCCCCCCACCCTATGTAAATGAGTATGGGGTACATGGTACCCCTACCCATTTACCTAGGTAAAAAGTGTCAGTAATAAAACACAACACAGGTTTTTAAAATAATTTATTAAACAGCTCCGGGGGGGGGTCTTCTTCCGTCTTCGGGGGTCCCTCCGGTTCATCTTCTCCCCCGGCGTCCGGTTGGTTCTTCTCCGCTCTCCGGCCTCTTCTCCCGGTGTCGCAGGTCTTCGGCCGGCCCCTCCGCTGTCTTCATGTAGCTCTATTGCGAGCGGAGGTCCGGACTTCTGGGCTTCTTGGCTTCTTGGCTTCTTGGCTTCTCTTCTCTTCTCTTCTCTTCCCCCAGATGTTGACACGACGCTCTCTCCGGCTGGACTGGTCTCTGAGGGCTGCGTTGTGACTTATATAGGCGGAGACCCCGCCCCCATATGATGTCACAGTCCCTGGGCATGCTGGGACTGTGACGTTTTAGGGGGCGTGGTCGTCGCTCGTCCCCACCCCCTTTCCTGACCGGCCAGGCTGCGTGCTCGGATCGGGGTCTGGTATGGATTTTAGGGGGACCCCACGCCGTTTTTTCGGCGTAGGGGTTCCCCTTTATAATCCATACCAGACCTAAGGGCCTGCGACGGGGCTCGCAAGGTTTCAATCTCGCCAAAAAACGGCGAGATTGAATTCCTTTTCTAGTCCCGTCGTACCAAAGTCACGTTCAAAATGAACGGACTTGTCCGTGTGTGGGAAAGTCCGTTCGTTCTGAAAGTCCGGCGGAAGTCCGTCGGGAAGACCGGATTCCGGAAAGTCCGGCCGTGTGTAGGCAAGTCCGGCCGTTCAGAAAGTCCGGCGGTAGTCCGCCGGAAGTCTGGCGGCAAGTACGTCGGACCTAGCTTTCTAGAAAGTCCGACCGTGTGTACGCGGCATAAGAAGATGTAAAAAGTGGAAATAACTTAAAATCCCAATTAGTGCGTCAGAAATTTTGACAATAAGCCTAAGAGTTTGTAATGACCTCCTATAAAGTTAACCAAGTACATACATTTACATGCCAAAGGGCCTAGTTGGAGAAACATCTCTATGAAAAATGAAGCTGGTAGAAGCTGGTAAGGAACCATAGTTTATGAATCATTGTGCCTGGCTCTACTATTGAAGATGATGGGCACTCTAAGTTACATAATTCACCATATTTACATGGTGTTTGGGCAGTGATGCCACCAGGAATCCGAGTAAATAAACCTCCCCAGAAGTTAAAGTTGGCACTAAAGATCATAATGAGGGAGCTAAAGGATTTGAGCAGAAACCCAACCTGAAGTAGGGGGACCTTTCATTCATTCAGCTGTCCTCCATTCTTAGTGTGATTTTCATTGCTAGAAGCGATGAAACAGATTCTATGATTGCAAAAGGGGTGCAGAAAGGGAGGGCACAGGTGCACTCTTGATGAGTACCTATGATAGGTCCAGCCGCTTAGCATAAGGGATGCTTCTCGTTCAGTATAAGTATGGTCCTACGTGCTGATTTAGACATTTTTTTTACTAAAAACTTAGGCTTTAATATATAGAAAAGTTTTCAAAAACAACACTCACCTATCAGCTTTATTCTGAAAGCCCCATGTGATTGGCTCTGTAGAAAGGTACTGTTTAATACAAGTGTGGATGTGTCACTTTGTAACAAAACCAGAGAGCTCGGCCTAAAATCACGCAGGCTGCACACAGAAGGAAGGGACACAGACTGCAAAACAAAAGGATTGTTTGAGCTGTGCTGAAAAATATATGAAGTTTGAATGCTACAGTCAACGTGCAATTGCATCAATTAGTTATCAAAGCATTATTTATATCTATAGCAAGGGGCACACACCTCATTATTATTTTAGAAAAAACTGCATTAACTAAGAGAGACAAATGATACATTTCCATTGTCCTCTAACACAGGGGTCTCCAAACTTTCTAAAGAAAGGGACAGTTTATGGTCCTTCAGACTTTAGGGGGGCCGGACTGAGCCCAGTGGGAGTAATCAATACTTGATCTTTGGTATTAGGGGGAGAAATAGTTGGTGTCAGTGGGGGGGGATAGTTCTCCCATTGTTGGTGTCAGTGGAAGGAATAGTACCCCCATTGTTGGTGTCAGTGGAAGGAATAGTGCACTATTGTTGGTGTCAGTGGAAGGAATGGTGCCCCATTGTTGATGTCAGTGGAAGGAATGGTGCCCCATTGTTGGTGTCAGTGGCAGGAAGAATTCCCCAAGGGCCGGATAAAGGCAAGCAAAGGGCCGCAGTTTGGAGACCACTGCTCTAACACAATCAGATGTTAGTACAACAATCTACCTTGCTGTCCTATTGTGTTCTGACAGGGGGACGACCCCCCCGCCAAAACACTATGGTCCGCTAATCGGGAGCAGGTCGGCAGACCTTTTTTGGTCATGACCCTTCGGCCGGCTTCCGGCGGCCCGGCTGCCGTACCCAGGGGCCAAATATCGTCCGGTTTCTATTGAACCGGCCAAAGTTGCCTGACATTTGGTCCGTGTGAATTAGGCTTTAAAGTAGAGCTATGGACACAATAAAAGATTACATACAGTATCTAACAAAAGTGAGTACACCCCTCACATTTTTGTAAATATTTTAGTATATAATTTCATATGACAACACTGAAGAAATTACACTTTGCTGCAATGTAAAGTAGTGAGTGTACAGGTTGTATAACAGTGTACATTTGCTGTCCCCTCACAATAACTCAACACGCAGCCATTAATGTCTTAACCGCTGGCAACAAAAGTGAGTACACCCCTAAGTGAAAATGTCCAAATTGAGCCCAACTAGCCATTTTCTCTCCCCAGTGTCATGTGACTCATTGGTGTTACAAGGTCTCAGGTGTGAATGGGAGGCAGGTGTGTTAAATTTGGTGTTATCGCTCTCACTCTCTCATACTGGTCACTTGAAGTTCAACATGGCACCTCATGGCAAAGAACGCTATGAGGATCTGAAAAAAAGAATTGTTGCTCTACATAAAGATGGCCTAGGCTATAAGAAGATTGCCAAGACCCTGAAACTGAGCTACAGCATGGTGGCCAAGACCATACAGCGGTTTAACAGGACAGGTTCCACTCAGAACAGGCCTTGCCATGGTTGACCAAAGAAGTTGAGTGCACATGCTCAGCGTCATATCCAGAGGTTTTCTTTGGGAAATAGACATATGAGGGCTGCCAGCATTGCTGCAGAGGTTGACATGTTGGGGGATCAGCCTGTTAGTGCTAAGACCATAAGCCACACACTGCATCAAATTGGTCTGCATGGCTGTCATCCCAGAAGGAAGCCTCTTCTAAAGATGATGCACAAGAAAGCCCGCAAACAGTTTTCTGAAAACAAGCAGACTAAGGACATGGATTACTGGAACCATGTCCTGTGGTCTGGTGAGACCAAGATAAACTTATTTGGTTCAGATGGTGTCAAGCATGTATGGCGGCAGCCAGGTGAGGAGTACAAAGACAAGTGTGTCTTGCCTACAGTCAAGCATGGTGGTGGGAGTGTCATGGTCTGGGGCTGCATGAGTGCTGCCGACACTGGAAAGCTACAGTTCATTGAGGGAACCATGAATGCCAACATGTACTGTGACATTCTGAAGCCGAGCATGATTCCCTCCTTTCAGAGACTGAGCTGCAGGGCAGTATTCCAACATGATAACGACCCCCCACACACCTCCAAGACGACCACTGCATTGCTAAAGAAGCTGAGGGTAAAGGTGGGTCATCCTCAAACAGAAGGTGGAGGAGCGCAAGGTCTCCAACCTCCACCAGCTGATGTCGTCATGGAGGAGTGGAATAGGACTCCAGTGGCAACCTGTGAAGCTCTGGTGAACTCCATCCCCAAAAGGGTTAAGGCAGTAATGGAAAATAATGGTGGCCACACAAAATATTGACACTTTGGGCCCAATTTGGACATTTTCACTTAGGAGTGTACTCACTTTTTTTGCCAGCGGTTTAGACATTAATGGCTGTGTGTTGAGTTATTTTGAGGGGACAGCAAATTGACGCTGTTATACAAGCTGTACATTCACTACTTTTTCATTGTAGCAAAGTGTAATTTCTTCAGTGTTGTCACATGAAAAGATGTAATAAAATATTTATAAAAATGCGAGGGGTGTACTCACTTTTGTGAGACACTGTATATGATGTGAGGACATGCCTCAGAGATGATAAAGGATGGGGGGAGTTGAGGGATAGGCTAGATCAATATTTTATTTTTCTCTCTATTCTCATTCTTTGCTTTACTGTAATCGCTAGCTTGTGTTCTCTTCCACTCTAGTCTCTGCTTTCCTCTCCCTACCTTCTTTCCATAACCCTACATACCCTACTTTTCACCCCCTCCCCCTTTTTTCTCTTCCTGTTTTAATCCCTCCCTTCTTCTTCCCTGAGACCATGCTTATGGCTACTAATTAGAGCTGCAGGGAGGTCCACTCTTTTTACCCTTTCACCCCAATACTGACATCCCACCTTCACACTCCCATGGTTGTAGAATTATTCACTATGACAGATCCGCATACAAACAGAAGTGATGCTAAGTTACATGGCAAAAGTCTGCCAATTCTCTATGGCTCATTTTTGGTTTATAGCCTCTTGAGGTTCTCTCTATAACAACTTTGCAATGGATGTTTGCAACAGAATGTATATTTCTATTCTCTGTTATAATATTTTGGAAGATGTTTCCCATTCTGCTGTACTATAAACTTCAATAAAAACTTTATGGGAAAAAATTACATATGATACAATCAGTCACTAGCATTAGCACAGCAGTTTGCAGAGGCAGTCACCCCAGTGATATAGTTTTATCACTTGTTGATCCTGCCATTAGATCCTTAATTTTCCACTTCCTGTAATGGGTTGACAAAACTGTTTATTGTACAGTAAAATTAAACATCAGCGCTGTCACCCTGTAAGTAATAGGCAAATAAATTGAAATCTAACTCCAGCTAACATTTCTTATACCATAATTACAGCATTGCTTTCTTTTCTTTTTGGAAAAAAAGGTTAAAAATTTAGTTTTTTATTTCTTTCTTTCGGGGATCTAACATCATACCAACAAATTAAGTATACTGGTGTTATCCCATTACCTGCAGGCAGCTGCTTCTGCTAAAAATCATCCTTGTAGTGTTTCCTCACAGCCATCGGATACTACCCTAAGCAGCTGTCTTTCAGCATTGTCAATTCCTATTACTACACTCCCGCAATACTTTACATTCTGTAAATGGTAAGGCAGGCCATAGATGATGTGATTTTCCCATTGCAGGGGAAGAAAATCATTTGATTCCTCCGGCAACACTGTCAGTGTTGATAGTGGAATCCCTCCAGTGGAGCTATTGAGTTCTCCGGCTGGGGGGGGGGAGAATACAGTGATTATTGCAAGTGGCTATAGCTATAGCTGGCAATAATCACATGTAAAAATCTGATATGCTAGTTGTACCCAAGTCACACGATGGATCGACTTGGGTACGCAAAGTCCCCATCGATGGATCGAATCTCAGCCGGTCCCTTCTGAACCTGCTGAGATTTGAACCATCTATGAACGGCTTTAGTGGAATCCTATCAATCAACTACTTTTCCCCCCATTCACAGAACATGATAAGTGATAATAGTAATAAAAGTTATGTGAATGGTGGAGAGGGCAGAAAGGGATGTTCAAGCGATGCAATTTTTCTCTGTAGCATCCGCTATAGTTAAAGCAGAATTAAAGTTAAAAAAAATGGAGAACAGACAGGGAGGGTCTTTATAACAGAAGAGACATGCAATATCCCTTCTGCAATAAAATACACTAGCTTTGAGGCTCCATGCACACGCTTAAAAATAATGCGCTCATATAAAGCGTTTTTGTACACAGTTTAGACGAATTTAGGAGAGTTTAGTGTTTTTTGTGGCAGAAAGCTCCAATCATAAATGCAAACCAGAAGGGTTTTTTTTTCTTGCCTCTAATCGCTGAGATCAAAATATGACTGTAATTGTCCTAATGTGCATGGACACATAGGATAATATGCTGCTTCTACAGGCAAAAGACAGTTTAGATTTCAGCACACTGCCTGTGTGCTGGGATGACAGCACTCCTGCACATACGTGAGAGCGAGGTCATCCCGTGCCAATCAAGGCAGCTGAAGACTGGCACCCGGAAGATGCCCGTGCCGCCAGCGGACTAAAAAAATAGTGAATACACTGGCAGGCTTGTTGGTTGGAACAATAAAAGGTGATATTTCACTGGTTAATAGGGGGATTGATACTGTAACATGTACCTTGTTATTTACATGATAAAATTAAGACCAGCATCTGTTACTACTCTAATGCTAACAACTTAAAACGAACCTTATTGAAGTTATTCTGAATGTACCAGGTATATGTAACTGCATTGCAGTTTTCACAGGAAGCATAGAGCACCATGTCCTCAGAAAGGTTAATATTCTTGCAGTTACTCAGACAGCTGAAACAAGAAAATCATTTGTAAATATATAAGCCCTGCAAAATGATTTTATGAAAGAAGTGCAAACAAGAGAGAAAATTAGACAGTTAAGAAAACAAACAGCATGGTGCTGAGATCAGTATCAAATAAAAATCACTTTATTAAAAAAAGCATCACACTTACAATGAAGTTAGCATGAAACAGCATCGATAGGGAACACCTGAAACCAAGCTGCTGTGATCAGTGTGAGGGTTTTGGCATCACTGAGCAAACAGAGACCGAGGATGACAGGGAGCCAGCTCAGAGTATGGATAGTAGCTGTGGCATTCTCAGCTGCATATGAGGATGACAGTTGTCAAAATGCCTCATGGATGTCTGGAGAGGGGGCATGCGCCGTATGTACTTTGAATAAGATAAGTACATATTTAGAATTACATTATGTACTTATTAATACAGTGGTGGTCAACTTAAAAAGTACAGAGGGCCTCAAGTGCGCCCCTTGGCACTTCTAGAGGGCTGCACAATAGTAGAGCAATTTTACACCTCAATAACCCAAAAATTTCTTTCCTGCTTTTTTGCAGCGTATCGCATTGCACAGTGAAGATGTTGGAGTCCAATGACCCCCAACACTGGTGTCAGTGGATGCAATAATAACCCGCAGAGTTGGTGTCAGTGAGAGCAATAATAACCCTTAACATTGATGTCAATGGATGCAATAATAACCCTCAACACTGGTGTCAGTGGACGCAAAAATAACCCCCAGCACTGGTATCGGTACTGTTAAACCTTCCCCTACATTGGTGGTCAGTGGCATTAAAATGTAACCTCCACCCCCCTGCATTTGTAGTCATGGCTAAGAAAATTAACATCCCATCGACCTTTCCTGCATTGGTGATCATTGCGGTGAAAGTTAGCCCACTCCATCTCTCCCCCCCCCCATATAGGTGGTCATGGCAATGAAAGTGTTACCTCCCCAATCCTTCCGTTCCTGTATTGTTGGGTATGGCAGTGAACATGTTAACCCTCCTACCCCCCCCCCCCCCCCTCATATATGGTGGTCATGGCAGTGAAAATGTTGACTCTCTCAGTCCTCCTCCCCCGATTAATCACTTACCTACTTGCTCCTATACTACTCTCTCTCCCAGACCGGGACTTTACTTGTACTGTGGGTGGAATAACTTCACCCTCAGTAGTCTTTTATTGCCAGATGCTAAAATACAGACAGCGTTTTAGCGTCCAAAACCACACACCTCAACACTGTGTGATGCCCCCAACTAGCCCACATGCTGATTGCATTTCTGATGTATAACCTGGCTTCTCTGTCTAATTGGGCCTTTAGTTAGTTTAGGCCTTTAGATAGACTGCTCCCTTCTTTTTCACGTTCCCTCAGTAAGCTGCTAGCCTTCATAGCCTTCATAGCATAAGGATGGGAAAATAAGTGTCTCTTTACACTTCAAATGACCAGTAAACATCACATGTACTGTATTTTAGGAAGTAAAACTAAGTCGGATTAGCGTGTGTCTTATTGCTGTCTGTGGAGTGTGCTTATTCAGCAGGTTACCATACTATTCGGACAGGCTGAGGTCTAAAGGTGGTATATCAATGTATAAGGCCTCAAGCAATGCCCTGTGTTATAAACATGACTGGAGACGGTTCCTTTGGGACAGTATATTGGCGTCAAAAGAGTTAAGCAATGGCTAAGGGGTGGGTTGGTGAGGGGGTATAAATTTGGTGGCAGATTATTGGTGGGGAAAAGTAAAACAGAGGAAACTTCTGCAACACGTCAAATCACGTGAATTACTGGTCCCTCAGTCTGTACAATTCTCATGAGGGAACAAACCCCCACTCTTCCTCCCTTTTTTGCTGTACTTTGTTGCTGTACTGTGTTGTTATGATTTAAAAAAAAAAAAAAAGAACTAACTAAAATAAAGACGACAAAAAAAAAATAGACTTGGGCTTTGTGTTGTGTTCTTTTTTGGATACTGTTGTAGTTAAATCCTGGCTGCAATATTTACTATTGGTTTACGTAATTGAAGTTTACTGCGAACCAATTTATTTGTCACAGATGGCGGTTATCCCTTTTGCAAGCTGAGGTGGCAGGTGGCTGATGGCAAGAAGCCCTTTGTTAGCCCCTGAGCCTAACCTGGATGGCTGGGGGCTGAATTGGCTCCTAATAAGTAAGAAAGTTGAGATACGCCACTCAGCACTGCTAAAGGTGATCTGGTGTAAACGGCCATTTAGGAGCAGTTGGGCATTTTTTTCAGCTGCCCCTGAACTCTCCTCTATGTTATCTTATCAGTACATGTACACAGGGTCGTTTATAGTCGTTTCTAGGCAGTTGAGTTTAGAAGCAAAAAACGCAAAAAAAATACATTCAGGACGTATGTTCAGAGGCATTTGAAATGCCAAATGCCTGTAGCAGCTTGTAAATGCGTGTAAACGCGGTTACTCAGGTTTAGCAGCATTTTGTTTACAGGTGTTTTTCATTTTTGACTATTTGAAAAAAATGATTCTAAATGCAAAAGCTAAACGCGCCATGTAAACACGGCAAAACTGACGTTTTAAATGTGGGTTACTATCTGTCAAGTTAAATCATTCAGGAGAGGTTGTAAAACGTCCCGTGTACATGAAGCCTACAATAAATAAGTGCTGTGCTAAATCATTTGATCATAATGTCGTCAGTTTATGCCATAAGGAAGGCTTTGGCTGAAATGCATTAGCATTTTACTATCCAGTCATGTGCAAGCTAAAATGCTGTTTTTTATCTTCCTTGCATGTCCCCCTCGGATCTACAGCGACTGTACTTCCAAGTGCACTTTCAGTGCAATTTCAAGTGCACTTTGCTCTTGTAGTTTGCACTTGTAGTGCAAAGTGGATTTACTTTCGTAAATAACCCCCAGCTGTATTAAATACATAAATTAGGGAATAGAAAAATAATACTCAGTTGTATCGTAGTTTTTGTTTGGCAATAAGAAATTGGAAACATCTGAATGCCTGTCACATCTCTACCTAAGGTTTCTTATGCAATGTGGGTTATTTACTAAAGGCAACTCCAATTTGCACTGCAAGTGCACTTGGAAGTAATGTTGCTGTAGATCCGAGGGGGACATGCAAGGAAAATAAAAAACAGCATTTTAGCTTGCACATGATTGGATGATAAAATCAGCAGAGCTTCCACTCATTTCAGATCTACCACTTAGATTTAGAGTGACTGCACTTCCAAGTGCACTTGCAGTGCAAAATGGATTTGCCTTTGGTAAATAACCCCCATTGTCCAGTATAACTGCTGTAGAGCTAACCACTAAAAAAATAGACATCTTTTTTACAAACACAATTGTTTAAGTCTTGAAGGTAAAAAAATTGTATCCCGCTTTTCTGGAAAAAGACACAACCACCTTTGATCTCCGTTTGGTTGGAAAAGGTTACTGAAATTAACAAAATGGAGGATCTGGTGGCCATGGAGAGAGGCCTTCGAGAAAAATTCCTCAAAAAGTGGTTCTACTGGCACAACTTCACTTTTTCTGCTGAGTATTCATACCTGTTGGGTTAAATTGACATCCTGTGGCAATTGGAAGTTGCCTTACTGGTTTGCCGTACCCCCCCCCCCACACACCCCAAATTATTTTCTTTTTTTAATTTTTTTTTTTCTTTCCGTTCTGACTTTTTTATTTTCTTCTCCATACTTAACCACTTGCCGGTTACCTTACGTCGCTTCGCCCTGTGGCCACTAGGGGCGTTTTTTTTCAAAATTGTCGCTCTTTTTTTGTTTATAGCACAAAAAATAAAAACCGCAGAGGTGATCAAATACCACCAAAAGAAAGTTCTATTTGTGGGAAAAAAATGACATCAATTTTGTTTGGGTGCAACATCGCATGACCGCGCAATTGTCAGTTAAAGCGACGCAGTGCCGAATCGCAAAAGGTGCTCTGGTCAGGAAGGGAGTAAAATCTTCCGGGGCTGAAGCAGTTAAATTTAATTAGAAAAACACACGGTACAGAGATGACCTCCCACATAGTCCACTGATGTTACTTTACATCATAGGCGTGCGCACAGGGTGTGCCACACCCTAATCACACCGCACAGATGGACCCCTGATATTTCACCAAAGCCCCCTTAATGGAGCTGCTAAATAAAAATTGTAAAAAAATAAATAAACTAATTTATTTGAAAAAAAAACAACAAATAATAAAAATAAAAACTACTGACATTGTCCATTGCCCTACTGACACCAATTTCTGCCCTACTGACACTGTCAGTATATATACACAGTCACGCACACGCACATTTGTTTGAGCTTTGGGGTGCACGCCTTATGCTTCACATGTACTATCTGTTCTATGCCTTTAAGGGACATTGGGTTGAAGCACACTGTGCATATGTGGTAACATGGTTCCTTATTGCTGAACCCTTGTATGGACATAACGCTATCTCTGATGTATATGCTATGTGTTCTCTGTATTGTTACCTTGTGACGAAAATAAAGTACTGAAAAAAAAAGTATTGAAAGTAAAAATACATTCATAACAAACATGCAGGACACAACAGTCGTTTTGTATGCTGACCTGATTGTGGGTCGAAGTTGGCTCTTGGCGGTCACATAGAAGCATTGTTCATCCTGCACCGTCTCCCCATCACTGAGAACTGCAGAAGCTTGGACAGTGAATGCGGCATTAGGGGGTGGCAGGCATGCAGCAGGAATCACAATCTTATTTGAGGTGGGGTCAATTATATTCTGTTTTAAACATGCAAACCATCCCGTCCAGCAAGATCCTGCAGGTACAAAGAAATGGAGTCAGTCTAGGATCCTTGTCAAGTATTTTGACCCATTTAGTAGTTTAAAAACGAATACTCTAATGCCGCGTACACGCGACGGACTTTACGGCATACTTGTTGCGGCGGACCAGAGTCCGTCGGACAATTCGATCGTGTGTGGGCTTCAGTGGACTCTTTTTTTACCCAAAAGTTCGACGGACCTTGAAATGAAACATGTTTCAAATCTTTTAGACGGACTCGAATCCGGTCGAAAAGTCCGCTCGTCTGTATGCTAGTCCGACGGACAAAAACCGGCGCTAGGGCAACTATTGGCTACTGGCTATGAACTTCCTTGTTTTAGTCCGGTGTACGTCATCACTTACAAATCCGTCGGACTTTGGTTGATTGTGTGTAGGCAAGTCTGTTCATTCGGAAAGTCCGTCGAAAAGTCCGCAGGACAAAGTCTGCCATAAGGTCCGCTCGTGTGTACGCGGCATGAGAGGTTATATTACTACCCACTTACCACATGACCAGGTGATATTATCAGTAATGTTGCTCCATACTTGCAAACTAATATTGGAAAATGGGTTGACATGTCTGCGGGGCTCTATCTGCATTGCCCAATTCTTTTTAATGAATTCCTGTAAGAGATTGTGAGAAGCATCATAGTAGCAGCACTCTGATAAATGTGTAGGATTGTGCAGCTTGCCTTAGTTTTCAAGGCCTATGGTCCTCCTAGACTTTAGGATTTGAGCTCTACTAGAATTGCTAGCACTGACCACAACAGGGGTTGGTGTGATTCATAAGATCTTTATAATATGGATATCGACTATATGGCTATTCCCAGATTTAAGGAGAAGTAGGATCTTTGGTTGTTACAGGATCTGTTGTTTATCTTTACTTATAGCAGAAAAAAAGCAGTACTCAATGTGCACCCCAAAATAATACTACAACAGACAAACCACTTATAGAGGCTGATAAACCTATGTCTGGAGGACTGGCAAGCATGGCACCATGGGGAACTTCTCCCAAAGCTCTGGGCACCAGATGTTAGTGGGTTTCAGGCTGTTTGACACCCAAGAGTTGGTACCAGTGAGTGGTGATTTTTAAGCAACCTAGTTGTCCTGGATGGGGCAGTTAGGTTGCTGTCTTCTGCCCTCTGAGCTACCAAAGCAGTTCTTTTTCACCATTAAATGTTTTCCTAATAAGCACAGGTGTAAACCCCACCACTTATTTGCCACGTAAACCCAATTAACTAAACAAAAGTATTTCATATAAAATATGCATGTCCAGGGATGCTGTTAGAAATCTTAAGGCCCCGAACAGCCTACCTGACAGTCACCCCCCCCCCCCTAGCATGTGGGTGCAGGTGTACAGCACCAAACACAGACTGTGTGTATTTGGGCTGCTTACCCGCACCTGCATACCTGTCAAATTAGGACCTGTGGCTGTGTTTGTACAGCGGCTGAGTCCCCATAAAGTAACAGGTGGCTCTAGCTGCATGAACAAACCACCCATTCACATGGCCAACCAAGAGATTGAATACATAGATTCCTCAGTCCCTTTTTCTGCAGCCTCAGCTGCACAGCAGAATGAATGAACAGGAAGTGTTCTGTACAGAAGCTCCTTGTTCATTCACAGACTCAATCATAGTGAACACAATTTACTATGCTTCAGTTATAAATGAACACAGGGACAATTGGTACCCATTGTTTACTGTGTTTATTCAAGAAATGAAGGGGGCAAATCAATATGACATGTTTACTGCCCCCCCCCCCTCTATCCTGACACCCAGCAGTGCTGTAAGAGGGGTGCACGGGGGGATTGGAGCTGCAGAAAGGGAGGGTCTGATTGTGGAAGGGGGTGAAAATAATAGCAGGGGGATACAGTTACTGGAACCAAGTGGGGAGAGAGAGGAGGAGAAAATAGTTGCGATGAAGGGGGAGACACAGGGGATCGGTTCCGGTATTTGCTCCCCACCCTGATGGTCTAGTGAACTGCCAGACAGATCTTCTCATTAGGAAACTTGTCTAGGTTTAATTAGGTGGAACAAACCTCCCCCACTTGTGCATTCAAGATCACTGAGATTCTACTGTAGATTTCTGATTGTCACTGAGAATAATCTATCCAGTAAGACTGGGTTCACACCATTGCGAATTGGATGCGGGATCTCGGCATCGAAATCGCAATAGCAGGAGATTTTGACCGGCTCTCTATGGAGCCAGTTCACATATTTCTGCTGCGGCTCTGGTGCAAATTTGCACAGGAGCCCTGTGTGTCTTTTGGTCCATTTCAGGTCCGAATTCAGCCAAAACGTCGTCCTGAAAATGGACCTGAAACGCTGAACCAGGATGCACCGGACCCCTGCAGGGAGCTGCATGTGGCGATGTTGTGAAACCAGCCTCAAGTAGTATTAAACCCGAAAGCAAACATTTATTATATCACAGCTTACCAATTCTTAGGTGTTATGGCGGAATTCGTTTTCTTTTTTAGGCTTTTATTCTTTTAGTTTCACCTAGTGATCCTGCCTGTATATCTGTTGTTTTTTCATCAGAACAAGCTGTCCTGCAAATGTAGCAGTTTTGGGGGTCGAGAAAAACTGCTTATAAAGTGTTAGCTAGAGTTGGGCTTTACTTTGTTAGTGTATCTAATTCTATACATCTAGTCCCAGCCCCCCCACCCACCCTCCCCCACACCACCACCACAAACCGAAAATTCTGCTGTCCAAAGGTACTTCCTGTTCTTCATCCAGAGTGTAGGCAGCCTAATACAGGAGGTGTCGTACTGGCTGGATCACCAGCTAAAAACAGAGGGAAAAAGCCTTAAACAGGAAAACAAATGCAGCCACCATATCTAGTGATTGGTCAACTGCAATATATTAAATATTTGGTTTTGAGTTTAATATCTCTTTTACTGGTTCATGGGATTTTTGGAGTATATGTAAGTAGACTTCACATCTAATGCCCGGTTCTGAATGACAAGGTCAGTTGTAGGTACCTTGAGCTGCTGAATAGCAATTGTGGTCACCAAACTGTAGGGAATATCTCTCCAAGAGGGATTCAGACAGCAATAAAAGAACATATTTACTAGTACAGGGAAGTATTAGAAGCCCTGTCAGGTTGTATTGCTGTCTGTGCCTCTGATTATTTTTCACCTAATTTTCTGTGTGGACAGCGGGTAAAAGCAAATGCCCCCAACAAGTGTATAAATACCGTAGATACAAATCTGACTAAAGGTTCTAAGCCTTCCCAGCTCTACCCAACACCAAAAAACATATTTTTTATAATGTAATATGAGGATGGGTAGTAGATGAAACTGCTGACCTTGATCTCTTTTTCTCTATGTCTGTCTTGTGTCCCTGAAAAACAAAAATGATAAATATTACATTTGTTCCAAATAAATTCATAACACATATGCACTGATGGAGTCCAAAAGTGGAGATGAGAGCCAAGAGGTTATACTAAAGCATAGCTCCCAACTGTCCCTCATTTCGAGGGACTGTCCCTGCTTTGGAACAATGTCCCTCTGTCCCTCATTCCTCCTCATCTGTCCCTCATTTTGGTCTGATCTTTATAGTTGTATATAAAATGCACTTTTTATCTATCAAAAAGTGTTTTCCAGTGCTAAAGCTTTCATCTGATTTCTAAATTGCTGCATTTGTAAATTCTAAAAGCCAATATAAAGGAATAGTAGTGGTAAAAAAAAGCACTTGTGGGTTGAACCAATCTTTTATTTTTTGTACAATTCTCCTTTAAGGGGACGTGGCAAGGGGTGTGTCCTATGTCTACATACTTTTGCTGATAGGTGTCCCTCATTCCCATCTCAAAAAGTTGGGAGGTATGCTAAAGAATACACACAACGTCGATCAAAAGTGCCTTTGTTGCCTTTTGCTCGCTGTTATGCGCATTCTTCAATAAAACCTCTTGGCTCTCATCTCTCATAAGTGTGGCTGCAAGCAGTTTCTATACAATAGAGATTGGATTCATACTTAAAAATATACATAGTTATGTAAGTATAACTAACTTTTGCCTAGCAGACATTAATCTAAGATACCGTTTTGAATGTTCTTATTACCTTCATGTAGAGTAGAGTTGGTTATCACGGTAATGTGTCCAATCTCCAAACTTTCATTAGAAACTAAATTTTCAGCTATGATTGTAACCGTATATGTACCTGTAATTATAAGCAATACATAAGATAACCATGCACTCATTCTCTAAATAATGTACTAAAAATAGTGGTGTATAGGTTAGCCTTTTGCAGTGTCTTTATGATAGAACACAAATACATGCACTCAGGAGTAGACATGTGTAATTCATTTCGTTATAAAATTTTTCATTATTCAGAGCTTTGGATGTATCTGAATCTCTGGTTTACAATAGTAACGAATTTCAATTAATTCAAGATAAATTCTACCGAAAACAACAAATTAATTTGTTTCCATTCAATTTATTCGGATCCAATAGTTTGGGCCTTTTATTGATGTTTGAGGCATCTAAAATAATGTACTGACATAAGGAAAGATTTGAATTGATTCGGATCTATTTGTTTTTATTCTAGTGAGTGCAGCGTGAATTGCCCTACATAATACATACAAATGGAAACATACTGCAATAAATAGTTACAGTAAGCTATACAAGTGAAATAAGATGCTTTCTACTCATAGTGTTTGGGATGGATAGAGGTGTATCCATCAGAATCTTCGAATCATAACATAACAAAGGGATCCAAATATACGAAACAAATCCAAATTTACAAAATGAGTTCCGAAGACAAGTAATTTTAACATAAAGATTATGATGAAATAAAATTATTAATTAATTTTAAAAAAATTCTGTCGTGCAGATCTCTACTCAGAACGTGAATAAACTACCAAGGCTCAACTGATGTCAAAACATTTTTTTTTTGTTTTGGACAAAACAACAACAAATAGAACTTCTATCAGGTTTTAATCTGTCTGGCACCCGTCACCTGGACAAAAAGGAAACAGAAATCCCCCAAAGAAGATATAAAAAGTAATCAAACTATGACCATTTCTAACTCTTTTAAACACTACTAAAGTGTTTCTGTTTTTTTTGCAGTGCTCCTTGGGGAGAATTCTCCTTACTTACTTTTCTGGCTGACACCTATGAAACTTACAAGAGGAGATGGCAAGTCTTCTCAGCAGCGACACAAACAACAATAAGAACTTGACAGCAGTTTTAACACTTTCACACGGTATCAAAATTGTATAAAATACATTTTTGGCTAAAGTTAGACTTTAGTGCCTATCACACTTGTCTATTTTCCTGAAGTAAAGTACATAAATTGAGCCCTAAAAGTTTTCCAATAAGCTGATGTGATTGTTTGTTGCCTGCTGTAGGCATTGTGGCAAAGTGAATCTTCAAATTTCACATCAAAATTAAATCTCAATCTCTTTTGGCGGTGCCCAAAGTTGCACCACTTTTGGACTGGCATAGTAAACACCATCAACAATGATTTTCAAGTATCCGTCTCTCTTGACCCTAAACTGTGCTTATTGGGTATACTGGATGAGGTTATAACAGACAAATATGTCAGAGAGGCGGTCTCCAGAGAGCTGTTCCAAGCTCGAAAGCTGATCTTGCAACATTGGATCTCTCAAACCTCTCCAACTTTAGAGATGTGGTTAGCCTATATGGGATTAACTTTGAGATATGAGCGCTTGATATATCAGCATAGAGGCAGCCCAACCCGGTTCAAAAAGGTCTGGGGATGCTGGCTAGCTACCCCTGGCTTGGCTCTATTAGACCTAATTCTTGATAGGATATTGACTTAACATAGGAACTCAACCGCTCAGTGTGTCCTCATCCTTAGAGTGAGCTTAATTTAAAGTACTGGGGAAGAGATATGATGAGAATGTCTTCCTAAACCTCAGGTTCAATCTGTTTTATAAACCTGCTTTAGCTACAAGAACATAATTCTACTTTGTATTCTGTTAAGGTATTGTATAAATGTAATACTTCGGAATGTGCATTGTTTATTGTACTGTTAAAAGTTATTAATGAACTTTATTCCAATTTAAGAAAAAAAAATGAAATCTCAGCTATGTAAATGGAAGGAGAATCTCGGCTGCCTGCCAGTCCTCACATGATGCGGTACAGGTGCATTGACTTACTGTGGTGGGGTGCCATTCAAACAGAGGCGGCTCTAGACTTTGTGAGGCCTTAGGCAAAACTTAGACATGAGGCCCCACTCACTCCCATAATGGGAAAAAAAATTCAAGGGATGAAAATGAACTGTATTAGGAGGGTACAGTATAGGGGAGTGGACAGTACAGGGGGTAGGTGAGTGGGCATAATAAAGATATATTTTCCTCAAGCAGAGCTGCACAGGGAAGCTGCTCTCACAGATCCTACCTATTCTGGTAGGCTGTCACAAAGAGAGAAATAAAAGGGGGATGGGTGGAGAAGGAAGGAAGGAAGGAAGGAAGGAAGGAAGGAAGGAAGGAAGGAAGGAAGGAAGGAAGGAAGGAAGGAAGGAAGGAAGGAAGGAAGGAAGGAAGGAAGGAAGGAAGGAAGAAAGAGAAAGAAAGAGAAAGAGAAAAAAAGATGGAAGAAAAGAAAGAAAGAGAAAGAAAGAAAGATGGAAGGAAAGAGAAAGAAAGAAAGATGGAAGGAAAGAGAAAGAAAGAAAGATGGAAGGAAAGAGAAAGAAAGAAAGATGGAAGGAAAGAGAAAGAAAGAAAGATGGAAGGAAAGAGAAAGAAAGAAAGTGGCAAAGAAAGAAAGTGGGAAAGAAAGAAAGTGGGAAAGAAAGAAAGAAAGAAAGAAAGAAAGAAAGAAAGAAGGAAGGAAGGAAGGAAGGAAGGAAGGAAGGAAGGAAGGAAGGAAGGAAGGAAGGAAGGAAGGAAGGAAGGAAGGAAGGATGGATGGATGGATGGATGGATAGATAGATAGATAGATAGATAGATAGATAGATAGATAGAAGGAAAGAAAGAAAGAGAAGGGGGTGGAGACGGAAGGGAAGGAAGAGCATGCCCTACATCAGTGTACTCACTGGGAGGCAGGAGGGACTGGATGGATGGATGGATGGATGGATCAGACTCCCCTTGTCCTTTTCTCTTTGCTGGGCTTCAGCTTGAATCTTCCCGCCCACACATCCCCTTCTCTGAGGCAGAACAAAGAACATTGCCGAGGAGAGTGGGCGGGGCAGACACAGGAGGAGAGAGCGGGAGGAGGAGGAGCAGAAGCTCTCTCTCCTCTTCTGTCTGGCTGTGCGGGCAGCAGGGGGAGGGGGGAGATCTGTCAGAGCTCTACTGAGCGGCTCTCCCTGTCTGTGATCCGGTGTCTTGCCGAGAAAGTTCCCTCGGCGGATAAGTTCCCCCCTGTACTGCGCAGGCGCAGCGCCTGCGCAGTACGTACTACTGTCAGCCGCCGGAGATAGCCGAAGCTCAAACGCTTCAATCAGCTGTACACGGCGCCTGCGCCCTAGGTCCAGGTTCCTTTCCCACCATCCAAGTGGACCTAGAGGGGGAATCTAAAAGTGCCGAGCGCAGCGAGGCCGTGCCCGAAGCGTGGCGAACGAAGCGAGCCCGCGAGGGGCCCTCTTACAGGCGCCGTGTACAGCTGATTTTCAGCTGTTCCGCTTCGGCTATTTCCGCCGGATCCTACTGCGCAGGCGCAGTAGAGGGGGGGACTTATCCGCCGAGCGGAACTTTCTCGGCAGAACACCGGAGCTCCGATCACATGTCTCACTCGCAGCCCGTATCTCTCCCTGTAGCAAAGTGAGGGGATACAGGACTGTGTGATGGCGGAGATCTCTGCTGCTGGAAGGGGCGGCTCTCTAATTAGGTAAACTAGCCAGCTGTGCGAGGCCACTATGACTGCGAGGCCTGAGGCCACCGCCTATTTCGCCTAATTAGAGAGCCGCCTCTGCATTCAAATGAATGGCAACCCACCACACAGAAGCACTTAACAAGCGTGTCAGCAGCAAAATAGCTTGAGTGTGCCTTTACAGCTCTTTTAACACTTGTTTAGAACATATAAATACTTTATATCTATAGTCTGGGGAACCCAGGTTCACATTAAACCTGAAATCCAGACTTGATAACAAGTTAACTTTTCAGTGCGTCTCCATATTGCAAGGGTTAAATGCTTGTTTTACCTAGTGAATGATGAATAAGGTGAATGTACCTTATTCCTTGATCCCCCAGCAGCCTCTCTTGTCCAACGCTTTCGGGATATGGGTGGTCCCTCAGCGCCTTCACGTACAATGCAAGGCCACTGGTCCTCCATTGTACATGATATTGTTGGACAGCTATTGCACACAACTACAAACTTTCTGGAAAAAAAACATTCACTGATTAGGCAAGTCACAGGCCTGAACCTCCCTTACTCTCCAGAAATCTTTTTACTACATGTTGAAACAGATGGTATTAATCTTCCACCTAAACATTTGGCCAGACACGTGATAAATGCAGCATGAGGTTTGATCCCCAGAGTTTGGAGATCATCCACGGTTCCTCCTCTGAAGCAGTGTGTACTGTAGAACATGTAGATCATATTCATGACATGGAATCCATTATGCACTACAAACTAGACAGACTAACTCAATTCAATAACATGTGGCAGGCATGGGAATACTTCCAATCCTCTGAAGACTATAGAGCCATCAAAGGACGGAATTTAACTAAGATTAATATGGTACCTTTGATTGATTTTGTTAGGAAACACAATGTCTATGTGGCTCCTATTTTCCAGACATTACGGAACCCATTTTCCCCTCTCATTCCCCAACAGTTACTTACCCTTTCCCCTCTCTTACCAGGAGAATATTGAAATGGTGCACAATAAAAACCTGTGGCTTTGTGTAACTAAAAGGGAGGCTTGATCCACCTGCTTGCTTGTATAAAATTTTGGGCAATTTTGCCAATGCACCCCTGAATAAACCTCAAAGCACCCCAGGGTACCTGGGCACCCTGGCTGAAAAAGGCTGCCCTAGATTAGATAGACATTTAACTCTTGTAGCGCGACTGTATCTTTAAAGCTTATTATGTACACAATATTTTTATTTTTTATAGTTTTAAATTATATTTCCAACATTTTGGTTTCTACCAGGCATTTTTCAAAATCATTATAAACACACAATGGACTCATTGCTGCATGATTATGAAATAAGAAATGTCTTAATTGCCCCTAGAAACCAATTACTTTCTTCTTTTATTTTCCTAATTTACTCTGGAAACGCGTGAGGGAAAATCTGAGAGCTTGGTCAGCATAGATATGGTTATTTCAGTTACTTTATTGAGGAAGCCCAATGTACAAAAATAATCTACTGCCCAAGCTTGGACATTACAAGACATTCGGAATGGGAGCATACCTTCCACATTGAGAGAGATATTGGATATCTGTGTCTGTCCTGTTGGGCTTTCTCTGGAGTGGCTGAAGGTTCCATTAGATCCTTTGAATTCAATCTTCAGTTCCATTGGTGCTCCACGAGACACAGACACATTTATCTGCAATTCTGTACCTGCTTGCAGTCTGGTGGTGGACAGCTGCCCTTGCAAGCCAGATACTGCTTCAAAGAGTTGGACAATGATACTGGTATTGAGTGTAAGAGAGGTGCGATCGCTGGATGCCACTATTTGCAGGAGATGAATTCCTGGACCAATAAGGTGCTGAGATGCTATATCCAGGGTCAGATTGTATGCTGGGTCTCCAGTCTGTACACTGGACTCAGCCAAAGTTCTATTGTCTGCTAGCAGGGAGACATTCATATTGGTGCCTGTAATGGTGGAATATAATGGAAAAAATCATCAGTAAGTATTTAAATTTGTCCAGTGAAGTCACTCAATCTGAAACCATAGGATTTGGCCAACCAACAATCATACTTCAGGTTTGTATGTATGCTTATAAATTATATTACCCACTGGCTTATTACATAGTATCTCTCAGAGGTGAGATCCCTATGCTCTATTTGTTTACTATGCTTCATAAAGCCCCAGAGGGTGCCCTCCATTCATAACACTATTCTCCACAGCAATCTCCTTCAACTATTGTATGCTCCTGTGCTAGATATGAAGCTAGGGATTTATAGCCCCAGGGGTAAAACATTAATACATGTAAAACATTTAATGTACTACATAAATATATTTTTTGGCAGGTGACAATAAAATAAAATAAAATATTTTTGCTGTGTAGTTAAATGTTAATCCCTGCATGGCAAGGATTAACCATTAACAACTTGATAAAACAATTTAGAATTAATGCTGAAAGAATGTGGTGCAAGCCCTAAGGTTTAGTTACTGGACACTCTACACTCCATTATGACTTCTTCTGATAAATAGAATTTAAAACCAGTATGTCACATACACCTTTATACAGGCAGACAATTCTGGGATTACCAAGTTTGTGTATATGAATGTAAAGGGCCTCATTTCTCACCTGTATTCAGCTCTATTTGGATCCACAGGGCCTCCCCATACACAGCCACACAGACCCCATCTTTGTACTCATGCTGGCTGAAACAGCCACTGACCCTTAGGCTGCCACTGGCTTCTTCCACTATAATGTTTCCCTGTGCTGTCACATGCCATTCACTGGTGGAACACTCCACAAACACAGAAAAGTCTCCAGGGGAAGAGTAACTGTGTGTTATACTGCTAGAGACACTGAAAGACAGACACGGATTAGATTCATTCATTTTTATCACAAGGATGTCAAGCAAAAAAGAAATTCTGGTTTGTAGTACAATATACAAATGCGTGCATTTACTAGGCATAGATTTGTTAACTAGGTAGAAAGATAACAAAGAATCACCATATAAGGTACTTTGACCCGGGTGGCAATGGACAACATAATGATTTCCCAGAACTCAATCCTATCAGCCAGCACAACCTAACATTAAATGGTTTATAACATATAGATCTAAAACATAGGTCTTAAAAGAGAGGTATGGCCAAAGCTTTTTTGGCCATACTCCTTTTGTTGGTCACAGAAGTATACTTACTTTTGTTCTCCTGTGACCCAGAGTCAGCTGGTAGTGACGGGGCAGAGTTGCTCAAGGCTCGAGAAGCATTCCGACAATATTGTTGGAATTCACCACACTGCCTGATTGACAGCTGGCTCTGCATTTCAGAGTACATCTGAGAGCCAGAGAAAGCCGCTCCCATCCCCTCCCAACGCCTCACCAGCTTGGCACTCCAATGAGCACTGGAGGGGCAGAACAGAGAGTAGTGCTTGGAGCAGACTGAGAACTAAGTGATTAGCGGTCATGTGATTGCTCAGTTCTCGGTCCTAGACATGGGACATCTGCAGCATCACACAGATCGTGCAGAATGTATGTTCTCTTTTTTTAATCCCATACTTCTCCTTTAAATGCTTGCTACTCCTACAAAAAAATATTGTGTCCTTATAACTAATCAGCCTAATTCTCTTCAGTCAACCACAGAACATGTCATGTAAAGGAAATGAGGTTGGAGTGCAGGACTGTGAAGAACTGGTAAGCTCAGTGCTGGGACAAGGTTATACTGTGCCCAGGGTGAAGATGCCAAATTGTCAGTTTGTGCGTGCCATATCATCTTCTGTTCTGTGTCTTCTTGCATTGAATGTGAATAGCACCAAAAAAAAAGCCAGGGCATATATATGATGAGGATGGCACCGCTCACCAGATGGTGCCCCCCCAAAAAAAAACTAAACAGATTCCCCTATCCGAACAAGGAGGATGGACTTCTGTACAACTCCCCATTTGGATTTTCCTGCTCGAATAGCAATGCCATCTATAGCCAGCAATCAGTGTATTCTGACAGCAGGGAAGTGTCAGGGCTGGGCCCAGCCCTTCCTTCTCTGAGCTGACCGCTCAGCTGTCGGCTAATTGCCAGCTCCCATCTCTCTCCACAGTTACCCAGCTGTTGTTGATTCTGCTCGTCAGTCCTGCCTACTTAAAGTCGTCCAGCTCACTTGATCTCTGCCTTCGCCTTTGTCAACATCACAGAGACTTTTTCCTGCGTTCTTGTTGAAGACTTGCTCGGCTGACATTCCTTCTGGCTCCTGATCCTGCTTGCTGTACTACTACGTTTATCTCTGGCTCTCTGACATTTGCTTGGCTGACTACCCGATCCGGTTACTGAACTCTGGCTTGTTTTGAATACGCTTACTCTGTTTACCTTATTACAATTACTATTAAACAAGTGTGATTTAACTTTACTTCTGTCTCGGTCTGATTCATGGTTCCTGATAGGAAGTCTCCCCGAATTTGTCAGAAAACAATACCTCAGCAGGGAGGATTCCCCTATCAACCTTGAGTGTGTGGATAGGGAATTTGAGTCTTCTTTTTCTGTTCAACACACTGGCTGAATAAAAAAAAAATACAAATCTATTGGCTGATTAAAATATAACTAAAGGCAAAATGTTTTTTTGCTAGTTCTGGTCCCTTCACTTCCTGTTTTGGCTATGGGATAGGAAGTGAAAATAAATCACCCCAATGGAACACAGATGGGAAAAAAAACCTGCCAGGGGTTACAACCCTCCCTTACTCTTCCGTTTTCAAGAGAGGGAGGTTGGGAAAAGTTGAACCTCCCCTAACTGCAGCAGCATCTAAGCCCTTGTAAAAGCCTATGTGTACATGGAGCCCTTAAAGTGGGATACATAGGCTTTTATGGACTTGAGTTTAGGAGCTTTGGCAAAAATAACGCCAAAAGTTCCTAAACTCAAGTTTAGCAGCTGTAGTGTACATGAGCCCTTAAAGTGGTTGTAAACCTCACATGTTAAATATGAACAAAGCATACAGTATCCCTCTATAGTATGCAATTGTCTCAATTAAGAGCACTAAGTGTAATTTTTGTCTTCTGATTCTTTCCTCTGCTATCAGCATGAATCACTTCTGACAAGTTTTCCTGACACCAAGAGAACAATGGCGATAGGGGAGCAACATGATTGACATCCTCAGCTCTGTTCCTGTGTGCTGTGTGGATGGGGGTGAGTCCCTTCCCTCCAATCAGCTGTCAGAGCTCTCCTCACTGAGCTCTCTGTCCCCTTTTTTCTGAACTTTCAGACAAGCTTCCCAATTCAGCACTATGAACGTATGTAGAGAAAAGAGAGCTGTAGATAAACAGATATAACTTTTGTAGGAGGATTTGTTTAATCTCTGTGTATCACCTCAGGCTAATCACTTCACTGGGTGTTTGTAGGGGGTTTACAACCACTTTAAATAATACTGGAGGTAGAGGTGACAACCAGTCTATCTAAGACCCTGTAAAAGCAATCACAGTCCTTGTAGCAACCTCTGGCATCTAACACCCAAAGCACAGGCCCAACTTGAGTTCTAGGCCAAAGGGTCCTACTCACAATGTCAAAAGAAAAAGCTGTCTCCAACCAACTTCCATGCAACACTCTTCAGTGAAATGGGATCCTTCTCCAGCATGGCTCTCCAAGGTAGTGTCCTCCAGCAAGTGTCTTTAATTCCAGGCTCCTCCATGCACTTGCTGAGGCCTGACAACAACGGCTCTCTAGCATCACAGGCTGCCTCCCAGGCCAGAGACCCCAGGACAGAGAGATCTCTGAACAAGCCTTCCCAAACATTTATCCAGTATCCTAATTCATCCAGCCTAGGGCAGAGCACTACAGGAACGTCTTAAAAATGATTTGCCAGAGCATTTGATCTTGCCATCAGTCAGCTGATTTAGTTTGAAAGCCCTTCTTTTGTGCCTAAAACATACGCATTACAATATGTACAATATTTTCCATCCTGCTCCTTCTAATTTTCCCATCACGACGTTCGAAACTGATTGTTGATTTGACCCCACTAACCATTAAAAAAAATCCATAAATGAACATTTTCTAACAAAATTCTAATTGTTTATGGGCAGCTTTAGTTTATGCTTCCTTTCATGTGGAAGAAAGTGACCAATTGCCTAGAATTCAGCAAATAAAAAAAAACTAAACTATATGATTATCTTGCAAGAAAATAAGCTTACTGAACTATCATGACAATCTCTGCAGTCACGTGCAGGAAGAGGAGGGGGTGGTTATTCGATGGTTTCTGGTTGGTCTTTAATGTGATGAAAATGGATATAATGAAATGCATCTGGGTGTGGTTACGTGGCAACCAGATGTGACGTCAGGACAGGAACTGGCAGTGACGTAGCGGCCTTCCCAATCAGTTGGAGGTGGTGAGACCGCTATAGTTTGACACCTGGCGCCAATTATGATGGTATGAGCTTGTTTTATATGGTTGAAATGTGAGTGAATTTCTTTTAATAAAAGCGGGTATCTTGAGATGTTACACCATCTGAGGCGTTTCTCTATTTCCTCTACATGTGGCTATAAATATGAGAGCCGGAGTAATGAATTGGAGGTGATGTTTGAATTTCTGAGGTGTTTTATCATCGCTAAGCGCTATTACCAGTCATGAGAATGAGAGGCAATGTGGTCCGATGAATGATATTCTAAAGGGAGAGGGACCTGCACTTTCACTTTGGTGGTGGACAACTGGCGTATCATCTCCAGTGAGAAGAGACAAAGCACAAATCACTAGCACTTTCATGGACATTTGTTATCAGTTTATGATAATTTATTTTTAGGGGTTTTTTTTACATTTAAGCTACTGTGGAATATTATTAGAATTATTACTGATGATTTTCACCTTTTCAAGTATACTTTCCCATAATCACTTATATAGCCCCGAAAACATGTGCCAGTACATAATAAACAGTTGCCCCTTACATTCTATGGAATATGCTGGTGCCATATATGCAATGATTTTAATAAACTTAGACTCATTTCTCTGCTGACTGCCCTTAGCCATTATGTAAGACTGACCTCAGTGGAACTTGAAAAAATGTTAAGTGAGTTTGTGGTTACCTGTCTTTTAAAATGAAAATGTAACATTGTGGTAGTAGTCATAAGTCACATGTCAGCATGAAAAGGCTAACGTATTAAGTAATAATCTTCTTTACATGATAATGAGCACGTAACATGAACTCATCTGTGCCACTAAATGAATCTGCTGTAAAGATTGCTGTAATGCTTCACTTACTTCTCAGGCTGATAGGGATCAATAGAGTATCCATCTCCAGTGTTTATAATGCAGGAAAGATTTCCAGTGAAGGGAGTTAGGAGCCAATTCACAGTGATTGTGATATTTTCAGACACCAGACATCTATCTGGCAAATCAAGCTGCAGACCTGATAACAAAACAAGCTTTATTTAAAAACCTTTAGCTTAAAGCTGAAGTTTAGCTACAGCTTAAGAAAGGTACCTATACTGAAGGATTTCCCATGTCATGCAGGCTGTGAAAGTCTTCTCTGTAGGGTGCCTAGTCCTCTTCCTGGCACTGAACTTTCAGCGCTGCAATGGTTAATAGCTTCAGGTCTTTGGGTTGAACTGCATTAGAGACCATCTAATGGGGACCTGCTTCATTCTCTCTCCTTCTCCATTGAAAAAAATCCTTTAACTGTTTACACTGAATGGAACATGACTTACACCCTTTGAATGGGGGAGAGGGTTCTTTCAATCTTCCAACTCTTCCACATTCAGAGATCTGTTACATTCAGTGTAGGCAATGAATTATCTTTTCTCAGTGGTGGAGAAGTCATATTATAATATAGTGTATCTAAAAATCAACTCTCCTATTGTTCAATAAGTATCACCAAAACTTGCAAATCATTATTGCATACCCCAGGGGACTAGATTATAAAATATGGAAAATATCCAGCTCAATGAGAATGAAGAAGGAGCAGTGGCTACTGTGCTGTAGCTTCTTCGTTAGAATGCCCATAAATTGGGCTTTAGCCTGGGATGAAGCTGGCACAAACAGACATAAAAATGTGCTTTTCACAACTTCACAATGTGGCCAGAGATCAGAATGGGGTCAAGTGCTAAATGTACTTGGTACCCTGGGGAATTCAATAAAAATTTTCAAGTTCTGTGAAAAAAAATGTATTTTTTTAATAGCCATGTAAATATGAAGTGTTTTGTAAGAATATTATGCATGTTTTTATCCAGCCACAAGTAGAACTCTTCCCTTCTTTGCATTTGGTCTGCTCTCTCAACCTACTTATAAACTTATAAAAAAGAACATAAACTAAAGTTGACCCCAAACCAATATTGATTTTAAAAGTTTACCGGTACTCCACCTAGTATACTGTAATATGGGTAATTTATTCAAGTAACTATAAGCAACAATTTGCTTTGTTGCCCAGCATCTACATACAGAAGACAATAGCATAAAATCATACATTGTAACATGCCAATCCATTGTACAATAATTGTGCACAGTGTGGGACCTTCCCATTCTGGCTGGTCATTGAAATTATTCATACCCCTGATATGCCCTAACTGTAGTCTCTTTGAGGCATTACATACTGGCTGCCTGGAGAGGAAGGTTGTGACAGAGTGCCAATGCAGATGGCCAAAGCCCAACCCAGAGGTACTAAAGCCCGCAATAGACAGATCGAAATTCGTTGTTCAGCAGGTCCCGGCTGAATTTTGATCCATACATGGATAGGCTGGTTGTACTGAAGTCTATATATCGATCGACTTCAGTAGAACCAGCCTGACGTTTTTTTTCCATAAAATCACTGCCGACAGCTATAACTGCTGGCAGTGATCCTTGTGTTCTGATGGCAGGGAACCTCCTGCTGTCAGAATACAATAGTGCAGCAGGAGGGATTCCCACATCAACACCGACTGTGTTGATGGAGAATCAAGCAATGTTCTTTCCTTCAACATATGGGTGAAGGAAAGAAAACTTTCATAATCTATGGCCAGCCTAAGTCTGGCCTTATGGGATCATCATATATTTAGCAGTTCAAGGCTTGATCTTACTTGCTTCATGGAGGAACTCTAAATACAGCTTATTGAGAACACAACGTAAGCTGAAGTCTGGCACCTACCTTCCATGCAGCTGTATTTGATAGACAGGTAACTTCCTGACACAGGGCATGGCTCACCAAAGAGAGAAGCTTCAGTGGCAATCTGACAAGCCTGGAGCCCCTGGCATTGACCTTGGGAAGAAGAATAAATGGAATGACCTTCACAGCTAGAGATGTTTTATTTATAGTTAACATCAGTTATCCCAGATAGTATTTAATTTAAGAGCACAATTTTTTTTTGAAAATGAAATCATATCTGCTTCAGATGAACACATTAAAATTTTAGATATAATTTGATTTAACAGAGAAAAAGAGATGTAACCTGGGCTATTGAAGATGAACTCTAGGCAGATAGAAAAGACACAAATGACTGAAGCTCTATAATCATTAAAATATCATTAAAGTGTCTTAAAAGAAAAAATATTTGGCTCTTATATTGTACCACATCCATATTATATATTGTTTCATTGAGGGAACCTTGTGTGTCGGACTTTAATGGTACATGAAAAGGACTAAAACAGAAATTCAATAAAATCCGATCTTTATTACAAATATTAAAATAATCTGTTAAAACCATATGAGAACAAATCCACACAAACATTAGGCCATATATGTACAAAAAGACATGTTTGGCTTTGCTGAATTGTCCAAGAGGTCAAGAGAATCTCCAGGCTGGGGGGTGGACGACAGCAATCGCACCATATTCCTGTTTAAATTGCATGCAATTCTTTGCAGTATGATTTGAGCCCATTCATTTTGTAAAGCTATCAGTTTCGGTATCGGGAGTATTTGCACGAGTACGAGTACTTGTGCAAGTACTCGATATAGGAGCAACTCTAATACATACATTTACTACCAGCTTAATTATCAGTAATTAGTAGTATTTTGTAAAAGAGCTAAGTCAGGCATACAACTTTACAGAGCATTCTGCAGGCACTTTACTTGGAGGATGGTCCAACCACCCTCTAAAATCTATGGGGTTGATTTACTAAAGGCAAATAGGCTGTTCATCTTGCAAGTAAAGTTGGACTTTGCAAGGGAATTTTCCCCAGAGCTTAGTGAATGTGTTGAAATTTTGCATTGCAAAGGATACCCAATCACAAGCAAGGAAAGGGGGTAAAAATTATGCCACATTACATGTAATAGAAAATACCCTACTACTTTTTTTCTTTTTTATTAGTACATCCTAAAATATATAAACCATGCAGGAATGCCATTGATGCACTAGGGCACATAATATCTATATGATAGTATCTCTGTAATATGAAGCATGAATCAGCACTGTACCTGAAACTTGCTCCTTCACGTTGTTCCACCGGCAGCCAGTTGCGGAGGGGGCAGCAGTCTCCTGGGCACAGAGATGGGGGCTCTGGCGTCCATAGAAACTCTCATCAATCTGTACCACTTCTCCTGATCCACACTGTACTGTAGCATTCTGGTTATCACAGGCTATGGTAAAGCCAGATTCTATAAAAATACATTAGAGATATGTATTTATAAAAATAGAAGAATGTTTTACACACAATGCAATCTAAAATTATCTGTTAAAAAGGACCTGAACTCTGGCAGTGGTGCTCAAAAAAGGCAATCAGAGGGAAATGTCTTAGTATTTTCTGTATGCTTCTTTGCGTTTGAACTTTTTCCTGTTCTGCACTGTGTTTCTATGTTGAGGTGGTCATCTGTTCTGGGAAAATGTAGCAAACAGCAGGAAAAGTCCACAAAGCATAAATCCATAGAATGAATGAAGCAGAAGCAGGGAAATTCATGCTGTGCAGATTCCTCTCCAGCAAGGAGAACAGTGGGGAAGATTTACTAAAACTGGAGCACTCAGAATCTGGTGAAGTCTGGTGCATGATAGCCAATCAGCTTCTAACTTCAGATTGTTCAATTAGGCTTTGACAATAAAACATTGTAGCTGGTTGGTTTCTATACAGAGCTGCACCAGATTTTGCACTCTCCAGTTTTAGTAAACCAACCCCAGTGGGCAGTAGAGTATTGATATCACCAAATCTCACAGGCTTCATAATAATTAATTTTTGTACATAAACAGGATGTTTATTGATGTATTATACACATGATTAATAAACAAGATATTCCACTGTAAATACCTAAAATAACAAATGTGATTTTTCTATGTTACGTTGAGGGCCTATTTACACAAAATCAATATGGTAATATGTGTGTGCTGCAAATCATCATATATGTGCATTGCCATTTATGGCACCTCAGTGCTCATACACAATGCACTTGTGCTACAATACACCACAGCGCCCAACACACCATCAGGACAATTCAATAAGGCATTTATGACACATTTCTGGTTGTGTGGATTTAGTAGGAGGCCTTTTGCCAAATTCATGAAGCCCTGTGACATTTTCATTGTTAGTACCAATGACAAAACCCTGGTTCAGCCACAAATATGAGTATAAGTCAAGTTTTGATCACAAGTCTTCGGGAAGGATGTCCTTGAACTGGAGAGAGTCCAGAGAAGGGCAAGAAAGCTAATAATGGGGCTGGAGGACCTCTGTTTATGAGGAATGACTACATACATTATCCCCTTGGCGCCTGCACCTCCTGGCCCTTTAAGGGGATTCAGATGCCGGGAGGCGGGGTTTATGGTCATATGACCACCATGATTGGCTGTCACAGCGGCCACATGATCGGAAAGCTCCCATAAGTAGCGGTCGGGAGCTTTCTGCTAGTCGCCGGTAACTGTGATGGGAGCATGCAGGACGCTCGCTCTCGGCACAGCTGTGTTCACATTCTGGTACATAAATATGCAGCCACTCAGCATTGAGGCCCACCCCCCCAAGAGGCCGCATATTTTTGGATACTGTCAGCACGAAGGAGTTAAACTGATGGTGAAGAGGCACTATACAAATATACAGATATTTGAATGGTGACTCTAGTATTTACCCTAGGGTCTATAAAGAGGATATACAGCCACACAATGAAGTTGGATGAGAGGCAGTTTGATCTTAAAGTGGATGCAAACCCCATTCATGGAATCTGACCTGGGCACAAATATCTGTATTGTTTACTTACCTCTCTCCAAAGCTCTCAGTGCTGTGTCTTTCTGCTGCTCCGTTCCTGTTATCAGCATGATAACTTCTGACAAGCTCTCTGACACACAAGTTAACAGTAGCTACAAATTTGTGTCCGGGAGGGAACTTAGAGTTAGATAAGCAGAAAGCTTGCCTATTCACAGCACAGCTCTGCACGTTTCTTCTTTCCTCTGCCCATGTAGAGGGGGGGGGAGGGTGTGTGCCTTTCCTCAATTAGCTCACACATAGTGTATGCCCAGGCTCCCCTCCCACTGCTGAAACAGGAAGAAATATTTGTAACATGATGTGCACTTTCTAAAGAGTCTAGAAAGCTGAAGACAGCAGATATACATGTAAAACTTATGTAGGGAGATTTGTATCATCTGAGGCTATTCACTTCACTGGGTATATGTTAGGGTTTACATCCACTTTAAATTACATAAAGGGTTCTTTACTGTTAGAGCAGTAAGAATGTAGAACTCCCTCGGGGGGTGGTTGTTTGCTGCCCCCCAAAACGAAAAACCACGAGCCGCCACTGGCCCTGGTTCACACATATGCGATTTGTGATGCATTTTCACAGACGCTGGTTCGCATGACAGGCCAGATAGCATGTGTTCGTATGGAGGTGGTTCACATACAAGAGATTCAACTGCACTGCGTTTTAACTGACTTTCTAAAAAGGGTCCTGTGTGAGTTTGAAGCGTTTGCATCCCAAATTTACAGCCCATAGAGTATAGTGACAATCTGAGATGAGTGTTCAGATATAAGTACGATTCTGAGGCGTTTATGCAAACAAGCGGGTCAGGGAGAGAGTGAGTTCCTAGCCACTGACATCAATCAGATAGAGCAGCCTGAATATATCATCCAATGTTCGGCCAGCGCCAGTTGTGTATTTAGGTTTTGTGCTGCCCTAGGCCTGACTAAACTTGTGCACCCCTAATTTAAATATGACCCACCCCTTCCTGTGAAGGCCATACCCCTTGCTGTTTAAGACCCGCCCTGAAATTTTTGAGTGGAGACACTAGTTCTGAGGGCCTGGGGGGGGGCAATGGATTCCCTTAATTTTCATAGATTTCCTCTCACTTCCTGTTTGGCTATGGGGCAGGAAGTGAAGGGAAATCTTTGCAATGGGACAGGGATGGTAAAAAATAAACTGACAGAGGCTATAACCCACCCTTACTCTCTCCAAAATGAAAAAAAAAAAGTGTTGCCTATAGTTCTACTTTAAGCACAAATTTCTGATAATTTTATGGAGAGGACTAAGAAGATATAACCATGCCAATGGTTCCGCAGAAAACATATAGCACAGTGAGGAAAGTTTGTGGTCCAGGATGATAGGACAGTCAAAATTAGAAGTGGCGCCCCCCCCCCCCACAATTGCAGAATGCCGGCCGACCGCATACCGGAAGCAGTGCGGCCGCTTTACGGGGGCGCTAGACTAATTTGCCCCTCGAGCCCAGTACACCCCATAAGACTGGTGCTACACTAATAGTGTAGCGTAAGCCGGTGGGGACTCTTTCCGTGCTGCCCCCCTTCAAAGTGCTGCCCTAGGCCTGGGCCTTGTTGGCCTAGGTCAGGATACAGCGTTGGCCAGCGCTATGTGGGGTAGAGCCAGATCAACATGTACGTTTATTCTAGGCTGTTCAACTCAGTATACATTTTAACTGCCTTGCAGTCTTGAAAAAAAAAATTGTGAAGTGCTCCCTTTTGACACATGTATATTAGCTTAGAGTGCAAACTATTTTCTACTTTTGGCATTTAAGTTGCTTGTGATTTTGTAAAAAGTAAGGCTTTATTCATATAATTAGGTGTACCAACCTAATTTTTTTTTTTTTTGCAAAAAATTACCGATCAACATGTATACAGAGTAACTTACCAAATTCACAAATAAAAAAGAAATCCTGGCTGCAGTTGTCCGTGGTTGCCCACTGGTAGCCAGACTGCTTCTTTAGGTAGCCACACTTCCCACTAGTGACAGAGGCTTCCTTACTTCCCCAGTTATTATAGCTTACATTAGATGTATCCAGCCAGGTCAAAGTTCCTGTTCAAAGGTGATATATGGCTATTAATACACATAAAATGATGTTCAACTGCATACACAACATTTTTATGTCATTCTTGTTCAGTACATTTTTAACGCCCGTTTATAAAAATCTGGTGCATACAAAAAAATTCAACTTTCTGGATTCTTCTTTTCAACACTTTTGGTAATATAGTGTATGTAGTCCTTGTTATTCTATTTGCAATAAAAAATACAATTTTAAAAAGTAAGTTTAGTTTATTTACTGAATAAGCTATAGTTTTATTTTTATTAAGTATTAAGCATAATACTTGTATATGCACTGCATTTCACCTTCCCAGTGTAACAAAACTACTTCAATTTGTAAAAACTACTTCATGCCGAATTTTTATTACATTTTCCAAAAATGTACATTTTTTTCTGGAACAAACAGGAGAAATGTTTTTTTTTCTCATGGCTTCTGTAATCCTTCCGGTGTTATAAGCAAGGACTGAGCGCTTGCTGACAGCAACACATGATACTGTCTTAGGTTTATCTACTTAAAGCAGACCTTCAGTCATTTGTTCATCTTTCCATCTATTAAATCTTCTGCCCTTGTTGTTTTAACTTTGGATAGTAAAACCTTTTTTTTTTGCCAGTAAATACCTTATACAGCCCACTTCCTGTTTCTTGTCTGGTAAATGGCCTAGGCTTATGACATCATGCACAGCTCTCTTGTGAGGTTTGCCAGGAAGGGAGGTGGAATGAGTCATAAGAGGGCCAATGAAAGCTGCAGGGCTGCAGAGCTGGAGGTGTGCCTCTGTGTGTCTGTGTAAATCCAGGAAGTGAACAGGCAGCAGCTTCAGCTGCCCACAGTTAAAATGGCTGCAGCCAGACTTGGTGGAGGGAGATTTCTGCAGCGTGTTTGGCAAGTACAGAATCACAGCAATTAATAAATAATATGCAAAGTGGTTGGAGGGAAGCTTCAGAAGGGCAAAGGTGTTTTTATTACAAATTACCGGTATGTGAGCAGACTTCAGTTCCTCTTTAACTTAGTAAGGATATTTCCATAGTGTTGAATATGCTGCCTAAAATATAATGCTGTCTATAAAAAAAAACTTAATACCAATAATTAAGCACCACAGTGATTCAGTATTTTTCTCTTTTGTTTGCTGTTTTACCCATTTGTTATGCATACGGTTTACAGGTATTACAAGTTAAACTCCAAACTTTATTCTATTGTCCTGAAGCATAAGCTATTGTTGAGGACCTTAGTAGCATACATGGAGAATAACCCTATTGGTTCTCAGTAATGTAGCTAGTACGTACTCCAGGAGGCTTTGGTACCTATGACATCTTAAAGCTGGCCATAGATGGGTCATTTTTTCTCTTTCAGCCAGCGGGCTAAAAAAAAAACAGATTACTCCATCCACACAAGCAAGGTGCATGGAGGAATCCCCCTGCAAGGACATTGTAATCTGCCAGCAGGACTCTCCACTGTCAGAATTCACTGATCTTCTGATACAGATAAGTTTTTCAACATTCCTTTTCAAAAGAAGTTGATTTAACAGTTGACTTCTGCCAAGCAGGAGCTGGCACACATGGATCAAAATTTGACTAGTCCCTGCTAGACCAGATGAATTTCGATCCATCTATGGTTGGTTAGGATCTGCAGGGTCAGTGGTTTCCTGACCCTACCATGGTGACCACACACATTTTAATTTTATTATCCAAGCGATGATCACTTTGATCAAAGCACCTGAATCTACAAACAGCCGAGGAGTAGACATAACTTACCTTGAGATCAATTTAGACGTATTTTTCATTGCATTTGATCAAACCAAGACAGTCAACCAAGGTAGAAAATGATCTGATTGTTTCGCATCGATCAGCAGCATCAGGATACTTTTGTTGATAAATACGATCGATTGATCAGATTATGAGATTACATGGTGGAAACAGAGATGTGATTGATAACTTATGATCGTAAGTTATGAACACATCTTACTATCAATGGAATTCCACGTCCCCATTTTTGCATATCAATTAAATGGATTTTCAACTATAGATCAATTGTTCCTATTGGAAGAGAATGATCAGAAAATAAATAAATCATTTATTGAAGTGTGTAACTATGGCCACTGTTAGGCCCCTTTCACACTGAGGGCTTCTAAACTGCCAGTAAAACACTGAGCGCTTTGAAGAGCTTTTCAAGCGCTTTTGGGAAGAGCTTTCCATTCATTTCAATGGAGAGGGGTGTTTTTTCACCGCCCTGCCGCCCTGGCCCAGTGTGAAAGCATTAATTGATTTTAATAGGAATAGGTTTTTCTGAGCTTTTCAGACGCTTTTTTAGCGTGAAAGTGCCTGAAAAGCGCCTCAGTGTGAAAGGGGTCTTAGATATTGGGGTTGAACATGGTGCAGCTGTGCAAAGTAACCAATCAGCTTCTAACTTCAGCTTGTTCAATTCAATTTTGATCATAAAACCTGGAAGCTGATTGGTTCCTGTGCAGAGCTGTACCAGATTTTGGTTTCCAGGTAACAAAAAATCTATACCATATGTATTAACAGTTTACCTGAATCACTCTTAGGTTGAAGGTTGTATACAATCCCCATCCACCAATCTGCATCTTCTGCTAGATGTTGTCCTAGAAAGTCTTGAGTCCCCTGATCATGAATGAAGACCAGATGTCCCCCTCCTCTTTCACACCAGGACTGAGCACTGTGGAAAGTGCGTTCAAGGCGAACAAATTCATAGCAGGAGGTATTGTAGGCGATCTGGTACTTCGAGCAAGGAGTCGAATCTCCACCAACAGCAAGAAACAACAAAACTAAAAATGTTAGCGAAATCATCCTATACAACATGATGTTGCATGGACCATGTCCTCCACTGCACTGATGTCTCCAACAAGTGTTGGTTCATCCCTAACAGGAGATAGACTGATACCACTGCACCAATGGTCAATTCATGCTCCACTCTATTGTGCCCAGGCCATAAAGAGATCAATTCATCACATGTAATATATTTCTTGTAGATACACAATACTGGACATCCATAAAAACAAAGCTCGAATGGCAAAGCAGGAGTAATCAGCACACATTAGCATCCAGCATTGCATGGAAGAAGGAAGATAAGACTACAATGCTCAGGTGGTGCTTAGAGATAAACCAGTCCGATGTTCTTTATTACTTCTTTCCTGAATACAAAAAGAGCTAATCACTGCAGCCTGCTGCTCATATTTTACAGGAGACCGAAGGACAACAAACAAAAATATATAGCATTCTAGAACATCAGTGTTTAGGGTGTTTTCTTCAGGGCAACATGGCAAAAAAAGCTGAAAAATTTGTGACATTTGGCTTGCAATATTAAAGCAGACAAAAATAACAAGATAAAAATGAACAGCCCATTTAAAGATAAACTAACAAAACCAGCTTTTGCTGCAATATGCACCTTTACTTCAGGGTTCTCCCCTGCAGTAATTATTTTCTGCCATTAGATGTCCTCAGTCTGATAGCCAGCATCATTCAACCCACCTCCTCTGAGCCCAAGTTGTCCTGGAACCGCCCCAACTTGTGACTGGACAGTGAAGCAGAAGCAGCACAGCAATGAGCTCATCTCTCTGGCAGTGCTTTCTCCACCTATTAGTCTAGAACAGTGGTCTTCAAACTGCGGCCCGGAGCCAGGTGTGGCCCTTTGCTTGCCTTTATCAGGCCCTTGGGACACTATTCCTCCCACTGATACAAGACACTATTCTTAACACTATTCCTATACACCAACAATGGGGCATAATTCCCATCACTGATACCAACAATAGGGCACTATTCCTACCACTGACCCCCCAACAATGGGACACTATTCCTACCAATGACCCCAACAATGGGACACTATTCCTACCAATGACCCCAACAATGGGACACTATTCCTACCAATGACCCCAACAATGGGACACTATTTCTTCCACGGACACCAATGATAGGGCACTATTCCTATGACTGACCCCAACAATGGGGCACTATTCCTACCACTGACCCCAAAAATGGGACACTATTTCTTTCACTGACACCAATGATAGGGCACTATTCCTATGACTGACCCCAAAAATGGGGCACTATTCCTACCACTGACCCCAACAATGGGGCACTATTTCTTCCACTGACACCAATAATAGGGCACCATTCCTATCACTGACCCCAACAATGTGGCACTATTCCTACTACTGACCTCAACAATGGGGCACTATTCCTACCACTGACCCCCAACAATGGGACACTATTCCTACCACTGGCCCCAATGATGGGGCACTATTTCTTCCACTGACACCAATGATATGGCACTAATCCTATCGCTGACCCCAACAATGGAGCACTATTCCTACTACTGACCCCAACAATGGGGCACTACTCCTTCCACTGACACCAATGATGGGACACTATTTATCCCACTGACACCAACTGACCAGGGTGGATAATTTTAATAAAATGCTTTTGGAGTTAAAATCTAAAGATAGTTTTCTATTTGAGATACATTAATCATTTAGTTTATTCAGCAAAAAATAGAGCTTAGTTATGTAGCATGAGGCTGTATATTCTGCAATATTTACATTTTTGGTAAACTTATTCAATGAATCCAAGCTCTGCAAACTGAGATAGCATTGATGCATTCACACAATTTCACAGTAACCATTCGATACATCAAAGTTCAGGAATATTCCTTTATCCTATTGTTTTGCAAATCTATTTACACTACAAACTGTATGATTGAATCGGTTCTGATATTGCTGTTTTACTAACCTGACAGCGTATTATTCTGAATAGGAAACCTTCATTTTGTTTGCAAATATTAAAGATTCTAACTACCAGCAAGAATAAGTCCTTACATTTAAAAAGCACCTGTCATTTCAGATCCATCATGGCAGCGCCTATTAGCGGGCATCCACCTGCTGCCACCATGTCCCTCCCCTTGTTGTGTCACTGCCACATCACCAGCCGCCCCATTAAAGTGAATGGGACTGTCGGTGAGTCAACAGCGGATCAGAGAAGGAGCTGCTGCGGGACAGAGATGACAGTTGCTCTTTAAAAATTATGATTTAAATTGAGTCGATTTAAATCAAGCCTTTTTACTAGTGATTTAAATCATGATTTAAATCAAGATTTAAATGGACTTGATTTAAATCAAATTTACCCTGCCACTGACACCAATGATGGGGCGCTATTCCTTCCATTGACACCAATGATGAGACACTATTCCTCCCACTGGTACAAACTGCAGGGCCCTATTCTTCCCACTGACCCCAACAATGGGGCACTATTCCTTCCACTGACACCGACTACAAGGTCCATTGGTATGTGTAGCCTATTGCATTAGGGTGTGCACCCTAAAAATCAAACACACGTGTGTGTGTTTCTACATATTTATGACCCCGACACATTGATCTCCCTGCCGCTACAGTGAAAGAGAAGTGTGTAAACACTTCTCTTATAGCAGAGCCGGTAAGAGGGAGATCTTTCAAATCTTCCTGGTGGCGGTGAATGGTGTCAGTGGGAAGAATAGGGCCCTGCCATAGGCATGCGCACTGGGTGTGCTGGGTGTGCCTGGGCACACCGATGCATTCGAGACTGGAGCGTGCGCCCTTCTTTCTCAATGTCCTACCTCTGAGAGCACTATGCATCCTTGTGGCTACTTTTCTAAGAAATGCAATTACGAGATTGGGGACAAAGAATTGTTAGCTATCATTTTAGCTCTTAAAGAATGGAGGCATCTCCATCTTCCCAGAGAGCCTCCCCTTACATCAGCACCCCCTCATATCAGGGTCCCCAGAGAGCCCCCTTTACATCAGGGTCCCCAGAGAGCCCCCCCCCCACTTACACCTGGGTCCCTAGAGCCCCCCTCATTACATCAGGATCCCCCGAGGGAGCCCCCCTTACACCAGGGTCCCTAGAGAGCCCCCTTACATCAGGGTCCCCAGAGCCCCCCTCATTACATCAGGGTCCCCAGAGAGCCTCCCCCTTACATCAGTGTCCCTAGAGAGAGGACGGGCAGTGAGAGATGATGTAATCTCTCTGCTGCCCGCAGCTGCACATTGAGGGTGGAACAGCGGTGATGCAGGGCGGGCGGTGAGAGATGATGTCATCTTCCTGCTCTCTTGCTTTCCGGCCGGCCGGCTCTCCGATGCTGCCCGCCCACTCCCTGGCTCTCCCGCTGGCTGGCTCTCGGGATCTTTCATGGTGCCTGACCCCTCTCTGGCTCTTCAGCTCTTTCATACTGCCTGCCCTCTCTTTGGTTCTGCCTGCCGGCTCCCCGGCTCTGTAATGCGGCCTGCCCACTCTCCGGCTCTACCGTTCTGTCCACCGGTTCTCCGGCTTTGTCATGCGGTCCGCCACACTCCTGGCCCGGCTGCAGAGAGGCCACGGCCCAGTGGTTGGGGACCCCTGCAGAGACATGGGGCTGTGGGCCCCAGATTTGGGGCTATAGCCCCAGAAGTCAACCCCTAGCGATGCCACTGTTTAAAGGTAAAGTTGATCCAGGGAATATCCGATTGCCTCTCGGGGGATCAGGAAGGAATTTTTTCCCCCTGCTGTAAGCAAATTGGATCATGCTTTGCTGGTGTTTTCTTTTTTTTTTTTAACTAGATGGACTTTGTCTTTTTTCAACCTGACTACCTATGTAACTGTCTGTAAATAGCTCTGCTGCCTAATGTTCACAGGGACAGTTTATGTACATCACTTCCTGTCTATGTGCGTCTGGGTCAGAAAACCCCAGAAGGGGGAAGTGGAGAGAGAGAAGGAGGGAGGGACAGCGAACTGAGCCAAATGACCTTGTACACCCAGGGCTGCTACTGCTGCTGTATTTTCACCAAGACAAGAAGCAGAGACTAATAGGCAAGTATTCCTATGCGCTAATAAAGGGGTCTCCAAACTATGGCTCTCCAGTTGTTCAGGAACTAGACTTTCCATCATGCCTAGTCATGTCTTTGAATGCAGAGTTTTACAATGCCTCATGGGACGTGTAGTTTTGCAACAGCTGGAGGGTCATAGTTTGGAGATCCCTGCTCTAATAGTTTACCTAAAACTGCCCATAGCTCCTTGAGTGTATTTCTGAATCCTATTGACAGACGAGTCTCTGTCCTATTGTTATTATCTCACATGTAGTACAGTGCCAGTTAGGTCTGTGTTACTGTATGTGTGTAGTGGTCACCTTCCAGTATATCAGTAGGTGAACCTGTTAATTGCAATAGGGTTTATATGCAGCTGTTGTTGTGTTACTTAACCCTATTCTTTCTGGTCTGGGATTCTATAGTCAGTTTTAGCTCAGTGCTCAATAACAAGCATAGGCTAGAACCAGGTTAGGCATCCGACAGCCACTTCTACTAGTCTGGTTGCATGACAGATTAGATGCTACTAGGGACTAAGCACAGAGTAGATACGCTGAATCTGCGTTCCAGTGCCATACCACAGTTCCTGCTGGTGAAACACATCATTCCAGACTGGTTGGACAATGGCTGGAGGGTCTCCTCATCACTACAGATCTTGTCTTTATGTCTCTGACACCAAGATGAACGCCGCATTATGATCATCCTCAGGGGCCCTGCAATTAAATTTTGCTGCAACATTTATCTGGAAGTAACTATATATACCTGTGTCCAATTCCACCAAGACTCCTGTTGGACCCTTTGCTAATAAAGCCTGTTTGTACATTGGATTACTATTATTAAACTTTTCTTATATAAAACTTGTATTTCTGATGTCATCCTTATACTTTTGGTTACTGTTATATGCTGGTTTCTCTGCTCCCAATTTGTTTAGATGACTGGTAAATTTCTGAAGAAGGGAATACCCTTTGCTCACAGAGGCCCTGTCCTGGGTGGAATCACTGGCAACTTTATTATTAAATCCACTTTTCACGTAGCGAAGGTTTAAAGCGGAGTTCCACCCAAAATGGAACTTCCACTTTAAGTGCAAGTGACTCCCTGACATGCCACATTTGGAATCCCGATGCCTTGGAGCGGAGAGGGAGAGAAGCGGGGCTTCGTACGGCCGCATCGCTGGACCATGGGACAGGTAAGTGTCCGATTATTAAAAGTCAGCAGCTACACTTTTTGTAGCTGCTGACATTTCCTTTTTCTTTTTCGGCGGAACTCCACTTTAAGTTCTCTTATTTACTTATAGGTTTAGTGCAATATCCTGTTTGGGGAAGGCAATTTGTCATAACCCCCCAAAACAGGGCTACGCTAGTGACAGCATCATATACATAATTTTTTTCAATTTTGCTCACAGTTACACTTAAAGGTCTGCCTAACTATGAAAGATCTTGCTTGCTAAGCTTTCATCATAAAGAAAATGTGTTCTTTGAACATTTACAGCCTTAAAAACCTCCATTATCAATTTCTGCATTTTTCTTGTAATTACAATTACACTTTTTATCTCATAGGCTAATTTTAATTGCTGCTATTTAGATGGTATCTTAATTGGAACACAAGATAACAATTGTTGGAATAGGACTTAGACACAGAGATAGCACCTTGGCACTGCTTAGGCTGATCTACACACAGGTAGTCTGCTGACAACATGTTATAACACTGTTTATTCATGGTTGGTTAGAGAAAATAAATCATAGTTGCCTGATATGACCCTTTTTAGTTGAAGTTGAGTCTGAAATTATTAACCTGAGAGAGGGGGCAGAGATTTATTTAGGAGACCCTGTCACCAACTTACAAAATGCTGGTAAAAGAACAAATCAGGCATTTTAACCTCTTGGTGGCAAGCGCAAATATGCAGCCTATTGGCGGAAGGGGCTGTGGTGCAGAGCAGGCGTATATTTGCGTGCAATAGTGCAAATAAAGCTGTGCCGAGAGCGCCCGCCCTGCGCACTACCAGCACAGTTACCGGCAGCTCACGAAAAGCTCCCGATCGCTGCTTAAGAGCTTTTCGATCATGTGATCACCAATCATGGCGGTCATGTGACAATAAGCCCCGCCCCCACCTACTGCCATTCTAAACCTCCTAAAGGGCCGACTCCAAGGGGTTAAAGGCCTATTTAGCTCATTAGGACTAATAAAAGTGATCAGTTGGCATATAAACCTTTACTCTAGTTTGAATCCCATCCATACTTTTAAACCTCAGATACCGTGATGAGTAATAATAATGATAACATTGATCACGTCAACATGGAAATATTTAACTAACACACCACAATTAGACTTTGATACATCTGACACTGATAGCAGAATGTACTCTTTACTGATAAGCATCCAGGACATGCGAGTACACATGTCTAAATAGATTATCTCCTGAATGTAATGTGCAGCTTCCAGCTACGGGCGTAAGACTGGTCTGTGATTGATGCTCCAAACAGCAAATGGAACTGATGCATTAAAACTGCAGCAAAAAGTGGAACTTCTGCTTCTAATAACCAATCCGATTCTAGTTCTTTGTTTTACTTTGGGTAACACTTCTACCGTTGCTTCTGTTTTTTAAACTGGCAATGTTTAGGCCTACTTAAAGTGGGACTTTACTTGTCAAAAATTTGCTAGCAGGAAGGTCTTTTTATTGCAGAAGAGACATCCCATATGCTTATTTACAAAGCTATCACATCATGATAAGTATCCTTATTGTCAAAATGTGTCAATAATTTTCAATTAAGCCAAAAAAAATTTGAAAATAAGTCACATGGCTGAAAATAGAGGGAATCTTGGGTTGGTGTTAAAGCGGGGGTCCACCTATCTATCGTTTTTTTTTTTTTTTGAGTTCATTCACAAACTTTTCTTCTCAGCATTACATACTCACATATTGTGTGTAATATGTCCGCCTGTGTCAGATTTCATCGGAAAGAATAACTTATATTATTCACTGCAGGCGGTTTCTATCTTCATTGTGGGCATTTGAAGCCAAAAAGCATTTATTTCCTGGATGTGGTGAATGCTGTGCTCCCAGCATTCACCGCTCGTTCCCGCACATGCTCAATGGCATCCTGGGAAGTCTGAGGCTAGCTCCCAGGAGTCTGGGAGAGGCTAGAAACACGCCTACTCCCATGGGAGGAGAACCAGGAAGTGCAAAGAAGAATAGAAAAATAAAAGGTAATTACGGCGATTTAAATTTTTTTAAACGGCATGTCAGCATCTAGGCAAGGAAGAGAATACATACAGATATTGTTCAAAATTTGGGTGGAACCCCGCTTTAAAGAACCATATGTCTCCTCTGCAATAAAAGTATCTTACCTACCTGCTTTCAAACGTTTTCAGAATGTACACTGACCAGGCTTTAATCTGGATTTGTAACAAAGTGTGCAAAGTCTTTGGTGTTTGAATGAATTTTAAATCTGGTGAGCATGTGTGGGAGTTACGTCATCTATGCCATTTAGGGCGTTCAGCATGGATGAACATGATAGCTTCCTTGGCCTGGTGGTTGAGAACCACTTATGCTAGAAAAACAAAATGTTCAAGCAAATAACAGTAGTAAAACCAATTTCCTCAGAGAAATGGGACTTTGAATTGATCACAGACAGGAAATATGTAGGAAATAATTGGATTTTTATTACATGAATAGACAACTCATGGTGAAAAGCACAATACAAAGCATTGGATAGAACCAAGACATATACATGAAAACACAGAATTAAAAGACCAACTATGAACCAAAGTCCAGAAGCTGTCAAGGTGACAGACCATCCAACGCGTTTTGAAAAACACACATGGTTTTATCCTCTTCAGGGACTAAACCGAGCTTATTATTTTCAATGTTGTAAGTTGGATCTATGGTGATAAAATAAATATCCTCACAAACATGTACATGATAATTGAAACATGGTCATGTAAGAAAACATGGCGTACAACAGGTTTACGTACAGTGATACTGACCACCGCTAAGAGCGTTTCACCAACTCAAATGCGATAATTCAGTTAGGAATAGAAGGGTCAGAGGGGAATATCCATCCCTCACAAGCACCCGTGGATCAAACTGCCACATACCCAAAGAGGGTGTTTGCCCTAAGGATATGCTGTAGTGAGCAGGGAAGAATTTTTGGCCGCCGGGAATGTCTAAAAATTAATCTAGATGGAAGACAACAGATATAGAAAACTTATCATTATCCTAATTATGTCACTTAAAAAGAACACTAAGTAAGAGCAATAAAGAGCATCAATCTCTAAGGTTATAAGCTTACTTACTCAGGAGTTTTAACATTTGTGTGGCAAAACAGATCTGTGAGAAATCAGCGAGATTTAGGCATGATCTAACTATCCATATCCTAATTTTGTCTTGTAGTTGGACAGGACACAGTGGAGGAAAGGGTATTGCCTACACTGAAGAATCTGTAATGATCTGTAGATCAAACAGAAGAACAGAATAACATTCTATTTACAGCGACATTAGTTAACACTAAACTGGATAAGGAACAAAATGCCTCCATAGACAGCACAAAAAGCTGACTAGGAGAGCAAGATGTAGATAGCAAAGAGTTTACCCACCTTAATCCTGAGATTACTTGGCGTGGCTCATATTGTCAGTCAAATGACAGATAATGAGGCCAGGTTCACACTTGTGCGACACGACAGCCGTCCTACTTTGGATCTGACTTTGCCCTGCAACTTGAAGCCGACATACCTCAGACTTTCAATGAACAGGGATCCGACTTGAATCCCCGCCAATGCCAGGCACTGTGTCTGGTATGAATCTTGAGGGGGAACTCCACGCTAAATTTTAAATAAAAGACCGGCATGGGTTCCCCCTCCAGGAGCATACCAGGTCCTTTGGTCTGGTATAGATTTTGAGGGGAACCCCCTACGCCGAGAAAACGACGCGAGGGTCCCCCCAAAATCGATACCAGACCCGTTATCTGAGCATGCAGCCCGGCCGGTCAGGAAAGGGGGTGGGGACGAGCGAGCGCCCCCCCCCGAACCGTACCAGGCCGCAAGCCCTCAACATGGGGGGTGGGTGCTTTGGGGCAAGGGGGTGCCCTGCGGCCCCACCACCCCAAAGCACATTGTCCCCATGTTGATGAGGACAAGGGCCTCTTCCCGACAACCCTGGCCGTTGGTTGTCGGGATCAGTGGGTGGGGGGCTTATCAGAATCCGGGAGCCCCCTTTAATAAGGGGCCCCTCAGATCCCGGCCCCCCACCCTACCCATTCACCTGGGGGAAAAAGTGTCAATAAAAAAAACACACTAGACCGGTTTTTAACATTAATTTATTAGGCAGCTGCAGATGTGCAACGATTTATATAGGCATGGGGCGTGGTCACCGGTTGATCTCACCCGGTAACCCCGCCCCTTATGACATCACTGCCTGGGGCATGATGGGGCGGTAATGTCATAAGGGGCGGGGTCGCCGGGTGACATCCCCCGGTGACCACGCCCCATGGCTGTATAAGTTGTTGCACACCGTGCACACGGCATTACAGCGGGAGAGAGTGTCATGTCAACATCGGAGGAAGACCGGAGGGAAGAAGACGACGAAGAAGACCGGGCCAACGCTAGCAAAAGAGCGGGCAAAAGAGCAGAAGATAGAGGAGGAGCCCGGCAGAAGACACCAGAGAGTGGGAAAAGAGGCCGGAGAGAGCGGAGATGTCAGAAGAGACCCCCCAAGTCGGTAGAAGACCCCCGGAGCTGCCTAATAAATTACTTTTAAAACTGGTCTAGTGTGTTTTTTTTTTATTGACACTTTTTCCCCCAGGTGAATAGGTAGGGGTACGATGTACCCCATACTCATTCACATAGGGTGGGGGGCCCCTTATTAAAGGGGGCTCCTGGATTCCGATAAGCCCCCCGCCCTAGACAACCAACGGCCAGGGTTGTCGGAAAGAGGCCCTTGTCCTCATCAACAAGGTGACAAGGTGCTTTGGGGTGGGGGGCCACAGGGCGCCCCCCTGCCTCAAAGCACCCATCTCCCCATGTTGAGGGCATGCGGCCTGGTATGGTTCGGGGGGGGGGCGCTCGCTCGTCCCCACCCCCTTTCCTGACTGGCCGGGCTGCGTGCTCGGATAAGGGTCTGGTATGGATTTTGGGGGGACCCCCACGCCGTTTTTTTAGCATAGGGGGTTCCCCTTAAGATTTATATCAGACCGAAGGGCCTGGTATGCTCTTAGAGGGGGAACCCATGCCGTTTTTTTATTTAAAATTAAAGACGGCGATCCGACTTTGATCCGACTTCAATGATAGTCAATGGGCTGAAGTAGGATCAAAGTCGGACCAAAGTAGTACAGGGAACATTTTCAAAGTCGGACTGACTTGTGTCGGACCAGTTAAGACGGCTCCCATAGGGAAACATTGATTTTCACACGTCATGTGACATGAGCTCCCAATGTCGGAGCGTTTGTCGCACCAGTGTAAACCCGGCCTGAGCTATAAGGAGACCTGGCTTTAAAAAAGGGTTGGTGTAATTGCTGATAACCTACACCTGTATCAGCCAGTCAGATCGTTATTGGCTGGCTGATAACTGACGGTGTGAAGCGGCGACGGTGGATTCGCCGCCATTGCAGCAACATAACGCCGTTGCGCTAGGGCAGCATCATCACAACCGGTGCCTGAAAAAGGACGGACAATCCCCTCCTGATTAAAAGCAAAAAAACACACTGTAGCAATCGATCGCAAAGAGCAATCAAATCCTACAACCATTGTCATAAAAGAAAAAAAAATCGTCCATATATGCAAAATCGCCACCAAAAACAGGTGACAGTTAATTTAACAGTGCCACATCAAATCTCATAGCTAAATGAAAAAAGGAAAAGAGGAAAGCAAGGATACGGCTGCAGAAGTGTCAGCAAGCAAATAACAGTAAAGTTCAAAAAATATTAAAACATATAGTCCAGTAACAAAGATAAAAAAAACACATATGTGGAAATTATGTGACAGTCCCAGTTATATGTAGAATCACCTCTGTGCTGTTGAAAACATTATTATATATAAAGAACAATCAGCACAAACAATAGGTTAAACTAAACAGAAAATGCAAGCTGAACACTACAGGTTAATCACATCGCTTTCAATGGGTATACAAAATAGAGTAATTAGTGCAGCGCAATATGAATAAGTAGTGCAGCGCAATGTTGAAAATATTGTGTTAAGCCAAAACATGTGATCACCAAGTGAATCGTCACCTCTGTTAGAAACGGACTCTTACCGGAAGAGATAGCCCCTATTACAGAGTCAAATTAGCCTGTAAATGGTAATCTCATCATTAAAGGGGTTCAACAGACACCATATTATTAGTGGGACTGCTTCAGCAGTCCCACTATTGTTTTTCTTTTCTTAATTTATTTTTAATTTTAATTAGTGGGACTGCTTCAGCAGTCCCACTATTGTTATTAGTTTTTTTATTTATTTTGAATTTAAATTTAAATTTTATTATTATTCTGTAAGTTATTTGGCTCTGCGTAACTTCTGCATACTTTCAGCTATTAAAACCATTCAACTTTTAAAATGTTCAGCTAATGATGGGACTTCTTCAACTTTTTTTCTGCCATTTAAAATATTAAGCTTTTTAACACTTTTTTTAACATTGAAGTGAATGAGAACATGCTTCAAATCCTTAAAATCTTCTTCCGCTCCCAAAAGTTTCAGCTCCTTCATACTTTCACCTACAGGCGCCAAACAAACTTTAAAATGTTCACAAAATATTCAGCTATCTGGCTATATCGTTTCAGTTTGATATCTTTTACAGTTTTTGTGAAAAGCTGTTTAAGTTTAGTGATCATTTCAGGAAATTTTATTGATTAAACAGAGTGTGTATTGGGCTGCTTAGAGTGGATGATGTCATAGCTAGAGCACAGAGCCTTAAAAAAATTATCTTAGTTCCTTTTATATAAATTGCTCTCACGCCCACAAGATCTACTTTTCATACACAATTTATACATCAAGACGTAGGTATTTTTGTCTAGTTTCAGGCAATGTGTTCAGTTTTGTGATATGCCCTTTTTTGGCTGGTTGAGCTTCCAAATGAGAGGAGTTCTACACTTTCTTCCATTGACTGTCCTGTATAAAATCCTTCACCTTTTCCATTGAAACGCACAGCCAACTTCTTTTTTAAATCGCTGACATGCCCACATTTTTAAGTTTATGAACATAAATTTTATACCGAAAGGCCATGTGTCTCTAACAGTGAAGATAGCATGCACTGTTGTGGATTTATTAAGGCTTGATTGAAGGGTTCTCTCACACTGTCTCTCACTCATTAGGTGTGGGGATTAATGATCAAAAAGCTTTTCAAAAAACCTTTAAATATACCACATCTTTCATACATTAGTGGTGTTTAAATAAAATTCATGTTTATGTTAAAACTATTCCTACTTTTCTAACTATTCTCACTTCTTCAACTTTTTCTTACGGATTTAAGCTATTCATCAGTTAGCTTTAGCAATTCAGCTATTTAGCATTCCCACTCATTTTCTCCAGGAAATTCATTTTCTAGTTATTATTATTATTATTATTATACAGGATTTATATAGCGCCAACAGTTTACGCAGTGCTTTACAATATAAAAGGGAGACAATATAGTTATAATACAATAAAATACAAGAGGATTAAGAGGGCCCTGCTCAGAAGAGCTTACAATCTAATATAGCTGGATCCTTGTAGTATCACACAATCTCCAATATGTGTGCTATCCATGTATTTTCATGAAATTCATCCTAAAATTAGAATAGGGAAACCAATATGGTGTAAAACTGTATAAAACTTTTAATGTAATCCAAGGATACATAGAACATTGCGAGCACATGTCACTACACAACACCACTTGTGTATCTTATGATATAGGAAGCCATCTGTTCCATTTGTATAGTGATCAGTTGCAATTAGCATTACTATTGAGCTACTAAAAGTCAGGGCCTGATTTACTGGTCAATTTTAAATGGTATGCAGTGAAATGGATCGTAACATCCAAGAATGTGCATGGAAATTTAAAAAAAAAAAATCAAGATTCCCTTTTACTTGAGTAAATGCATTTTACCTCACTGTACATTTTGATGGTCATCCCAGCATGAAAAATTCACACATTTCATAGGATTTTTAGATGCCTTCAGACTGCTTTCTGATAAGTACAGTATCTCTAGGTAAAGCCCTTTTTAAGTTTTGGATAGAGCAGATAAGGGTTTGTCACGTTTTTATTGCTGTCTGTGTCCTGCTAAGCAGCAACACGGATCTCTGTGTTCATGCAGTGAGTCCATCCCCCACACAATTAAGCCGCGTACACACAATCGGATTTTCCAATGGGAATTGAGTGATTAAAGGCTGTTGGTGGAAAATCCAACCGTTTGTACGCTCCATTGGACAATTGTTATCTGACTTTCCGCGGACAAATGTTGGATGGCAAGCTTTAAAATTTTCCACATACAAATGTCTGACTGTCAGACTTTCCAAGTGTGTGTACACAAGTCCACTAGACAAAAGTCCAAAGTGCAAATACGCATGCTCAGAAGCAAGGACGAGCTGGAAGCAGTCAGTCTTGTAAACTAGCGTTTGTAATGGAGAATTAACATTCGTGATGTGGCAAATTTTGAAATATCGAAATGCAGTGCACATTCTCTTCTACTTTAATGGGATAATAATGAAGCTACTTTGCTGATGATACTGATGGAGTTATGGTAAACAAATTATAAAATTTTAAAAGGCTTTTTTTTCCTAGTGATATCAAGAATAATATTATTATGCTTTTTTTTTTTTTTTTTTTTTGGGGCAAGTTACCACAACACCATTATCCCGTAGTTTTGAAGACCAAAGATACAACTATGTTGGTGTCCCTTGTTAATTTTACATTGTATTTTTTTTTTTAATGTAACGGCCTACTCTCAAACTGTCATTTGAAGTAAAACACATAGCCAAGTATTATTCTACACAATTTTTTTATTGTGCATTAAAAAAAATAAAACAAATAAAATTAGACATGCTATCTGCCAATAGAACTTAACCAAAAAAGTGCATTCTATGCATCCAAAAATATAGAAAATATACCAAATCAAATCATTATTATTCAACCAAAAACATAAAATAAAAGCTTCATGCATGCGTCCTGCTTCTGAATATAGGGGGTCACCAATGCCAAAAGTTGGTAAAAGCAGGGGTCCGTCATTCGGAGATGATTCCGAAAATCATCCGGATTATTCTCCTGGAGCTCCCACAGCAAAGGCATATGACATAATTGGTCACGATTAATAAAGCAACCAATTTTTGGTCCAAGAAATGCTCCTCCTCCTGTTCCTGGACTGGACTCGGGTCAAAGCAATAACTCCAAGGCCAATAATAAATAACACGTTATCTCCTTTGATTCTGCAACATGTCGGGTTGACGAACGGCCATTCAGAAATGAACTGAAAAGCGCAAAATGAAAAGTGCGAAATGAAAAGCGTGAATCAAAACTCACCAAACTTCTACTAACACGAAATTAGCAGAAGAAACCCAAAGGGTGGCGCTAAAGAGCTTAAAAAAACACGTAGTACGTCACTATTTTCGTGTTTGTTGGCCGACAATTCCTTGCTGTTTGTATGCAAGACAAAATCCAGGCACATGCCTTCAGACAAAAGTCCAAGGTTTTGTCTGCGGAAAATCCGATCGTGTGTACGAGGCTTTAGAAAGCACTTAACCCTTTGATAGCCCCTTCTTTCCCAGTGTCATTGGTACAGTAACGGTGCATTTTAGTGTTTTAGCACTGATTACTGTAATAATGCCACTGGTTCCCCAAAAAGTGTCAAAAGTGTCAGTTAGGTGTCCGATTTATCTGCCGCAATCCTGCTAAAAATTGCTGATCGCCGCCATTACCAGTGAAATAAATAAATAAATAAAAATGCCATAAAAATATCCCATAGTTTGTATACGCGATAACTTTTGCACAAACCAATTCATATACGCTTATTGGGATTTTTTTTACCAAAAACATGTAGCAGAATACACATTGGCCTAAATTGATGAAGAAATTAGATTTTTTATACTTTTTTGTTAGATGTGTTTTATGGCAGAAATAAAAAAATATTGTTTTTTTTTTTTTCAAAATTGTCAGTCTTTTTTTGTTTCTAGCGCAAAAAAAACCCCGAAGAGGTGATCAACTACCACCCAAAAAAAGCTCTATTTGTGGGCAAAAAAAGGACATGAATTTTATTTTGGTACAGCGTCGCACGACCGCGCAATTGTCAGTTAATGTAAAGCAGTGCCGTATCACAAAAAATGGCCTGGTCATTAAGGGAGCCCTTTGTACTATCCTATGGGTCCCCATTGAATGCTCGGGACCCAATCACTCAAAAACAAAAAGTGAGTTTTGAACCTTTCTGCAGTTATTTAAAAAGTTGTGTACCAAGAATTTGCTTGCATGTCTCAATTGTCCCAGCAATCAAAACAGTAACCTGTCCTTTGTCAACAATACCCACATACATGTACACTCACCCAAGCTTTCCCTAACCTGACACCTGTCACCTCTAGTTAAAAGAAGACCCCCGTTCTGGCCTCCAGTGTTTCTTTGATTCTCTATGGCACTCTCACTTACAGTAGCAACAGGAAAAGTGCCATGCAGTAGATAAAGTGAGCAAATGAACAGGACAGCCTCAGCTTATCTCAACTACTCTATGGTTCCTGAAAATAAAATCAATGGGGGTTATTTATGAAAGGCAAATCCACTTTGCACTAAAAGTGCAAACTACGAGTGCAAAGTGCACTTGAAATTGCACTGAAAGTGCACTCGGAAGTGCAGTCGCTGTAAATCTGAGGGGTAGATCTGAAATGAGGCGAAGCTCTGCTGATTTTATTATCCAATCATGTGCAAGCTAAAATGCTGTTTTTTATCCTCCTTGCATGTCCCCCTCGGATCTACAGCGACTGCACTTCCAAGTGCACTTTTAGTTAAATTTCAAGTGCACTTGTAGTTTGCACTTTAGTAAATAACCTCCAATGACTCCATTAAAGCAGTACTCAAGAACCCCCCCCCCCCCTTGTTTTTTCCCACTTCCCTGTATTCTTAGGTTCTTTTCAAAACCCATACTTATCTGCACAGGAAATATAACATTGTCCCCTTGCAATCTGCTGTTCAGATGCCATACAGTGGGTCCAGCGCTGCCATCTTAGTCCTTTTTAACTGGCGCAGGCAGCCAGTTCCGATGATGATGATGGCCTCCCCCCATGACTGCTCTGATGTTAGTATCCCACAAGGTTGAAGGATCAGTGACACATCATTCTGGCTTGGCCAGTATGGCAGCAGGGCCAAAAAATTAAAAAAAAAAATTAAAAGTTAGAGAATTTTTTTTTTTAATTCTGCTTGAGGGGGTTAAAATGGGGAATTAGGTTCTGCCTTAAAGGGTTGGTTTGCCTTTTCAGAAAAAAAAAAAAGGTGAACTAACACCCTACACCCTCCTTCTCCCCTCCCCAGTACCTGCTGTACTCACCTCGGTGGGTGATATAGTTTCACCATTCACACAGCCTGGTGCAGCGGTCCCGGGGTTTGAAAACTATGCTGCTCTTCCTCTTCTTTCCCTAGGGATGCCAAGGCAGACCAGAGTGGTCACGTCCTCAATTACAACTGTGTGGATGGTGAATCTATATCACCCACCAAGGTAAGTGAAGCGTAGGGATTGGAGGGTGGGGAGGATGAAGGGTGCTAGTTCACCATTTCATTTTTTCTGAAAAGGTGAACTTAAATTTTTCTGTACCCTTCTCAGATCTGTGCCTCAATAGAATCCTGTCTCGGAGGTCTACAGACAATTCCTTGGACTTCATGGCTTGGTTTGTGCTCTGACATGCACTGTTAACTGTGGGGCCTTATATAGACAGGTGTGTGCCTTTCCAAATCATGTCCAATCAACTGAATTTATCACAGGTGGACTCCAATTAATTTGTATAAACATCTCAAAGATGCTCAGTGGGAACAGGATGCACCTGAGCTCAATTGTAAGTGTCAAGGCAAAGGCTGTGAATACTTATGTACATGGGATTTTTTTTTTTGTTTTTAATACATTTGCAAAGGTTTCAAACAAACTTCTTTCATGTTGTCATTATGGGGTATTGTTTGTAGAATTTTGAGGAAAATAATGAATTGAATCCATTTTGGAATAAAGCTGTAACATAACAAAATGTGGAAAAAGTGAAGCGCTGTGAATACTTTCCGGATGCACTGTATTTTACAAAGTTTCTTACCTGGAGGCCCTGCCAGTAGCAGCAGCACTTCCTGTTGCAGGATGACAACCCTAAGACACAATTTACATCAGTGTTGTCACCCTGCCATGGAAGCTGCTTCAGTTGGCTTTTGGGTTGTATACATGATAGACAGCCCAATGGCCAAATGGCAGAGTGCACACAGCAGGCTGACAACACTGCTGCTAATTGTAAAGCAGTGACTTTGCATTGTAAGCCCCCATCAGGAAGTGATGTTACTGGCAGGATCTCCAGGTAAGAAACTCTACAAATATTCACACGAAAGGATTTGCCTAAAGTGGCCTAAACCCATCAATTTAACAGATTCCCAACAGTAACATTTAAAGCGTGTCAATAATAATAACTGATACAGTTGCTTGTGCTCTCAACTGAACTGTTAAGCCATCCAATGGTTGGTGCCATAACTGATCACATGTGCAGCATCATGGCAGCTGCAGATCAAAGAGAGGCTAAGATGGCAGCTCCCCTGGCTGTAGAGGAGAAAAGGGTTTAGTTCCACTTTAAGAAAACTGCTCTTACTGGCAGGATCTCCAGGTAAGAAAATCGACAAAAAGATTCACACAAAAGGATTTGCGCAATCCGTTGCCGCCCGGCCTATGGCAGAATGACGCCGGGGGCCGGCTATTTTTTTGCTCCGGGTGGACATCATATGACGCGGGGCCGTGCTGCGGTGCAATCTGTCACTGACTGTCTCTACCAGACACAGCTGATGACTGATGACTGTACCGGTCCGCTGTCAGTACCATGTGACCGATGTAACCAATCACATCAGGTCACATGACAGTTGATGGATGGCTTCCTTTCAAGCCATACATTGTGTACAATTGTGTTGTTAGTTGTGATTGGTCACAGTGATCACATGGTACAGACTGGACCAATCGCAGCTAATCACAACAAAATAAACTAAATGAATCCATTTCATTCAATAAAATGGTTGCTCAATTAACAAAATTCATTGCTATATGCAAACATAATGTGTAAAAAAATAAAAAAAAAGTAATAATGATCACTTCCCCAGAGTAGTACAATGTTAATATGGTACATTATTTTGCTCTGGTCAAAGTGTGTTAAAAAAAAAATTATAATACAATTAATTTTTTTGTCCTCTTACTAAATACCTCAGACTGTCTACTTTCCAAAAAGGGGTAATTTGGGTATTATTTGGACTGTACAAGCACCTCCCCCACAGTAGTAAAACTCTGGTCAGGCACACATTTAACACTTTGATCACCCCTGATGTTTAACCCCTTCTAAGCCAGTGTCATTAGTACAGTGACAGTGCATATTTTTTAGCACTGATCACTGTATTAGTCTCACTAGTCCCCAAAAAGTGTCAGTTAGAAGTCCCGAATGTCCGCCGCAATATCGCAGATCGCCACCATTACTAGTAAAAATAAATTATTAAATAAAAATATCCCATAGTTTGTAGAAGCTATAACTTTTGCGCAAACCAATCAATATATGCTTATTGGGATTTTTTTTTTTACCAAAAATATGTAACAGAATACATATTGGCCTAAATTGATGAAGAAATTAGATATGTAAAATAATTTTACTAGATATGTTTTATAAACTAAAATAAAAAATATTGTTTTTCAAATTTTTTGTCTTTTTTTCATAAATTTTTTTTTTTACCAAAAATATATAGCGGAATACATATTGGCCTAAATGAATGAAGCAATTTGTTATTGTGAAATTTATTTTTTGCATATGATTTATAGCAGAAAGTAAAAAAATATTGTTTTGTATATTGTGTATTGTGACGTGTATATTATGTAAATAATAAATTGTGATCTTTTTATGTTTATAGTCCAAAAAATAAAAACCACAGATGTGATCAAATACCACCAAAAGAAAGCTCTATTTGTGGGGGAAAAAAAAGACATCAATTTTATTTGGGTACAGCGTCGTACGACCAATTGTCAGTTAAAGTAACACAGTGCTGTATCGCAAAAATGGCCTGGTCATTAGAGGGGTTAAATCTGGTTAAAAGTGGTTAAGGGCCTCAAAAAATAAAATAGGCTGTTAGTACTGATCAATTTTCAAATATATAGAGTATATACCATAGATTGCAGATGCTATAACTAAGAAACCAATTAATGTACTTTTTTTTGTTTACCAAAGACATGTAGCAGAATACATTTTGGCCCCAATTAATTTGAATTAATTAAATTGTTTTATTATCAATTAATATACGCTTATTGGGATTATTTTATTACCAAAAATATGTAACAGAATACATATTGACCTAAATTGATGAAGACATTAGATTGTTTAAATTATTTTATTGGATGTTTTCTAACTGAAAATAAAAAATTCCTTTTTTAAAAATTTTCGGTGTTTCATTATTTTTTTTTTTACCAAAAAGTTTGTAGATGCTATAACAAAAAAAAACAATATAAACTTTTTTTTTTTTTTTTTTTTTTTTTTTTTTTTTTTTTACCAAAGACATGTACCAGTATACATTTTGGCCTAAATTTATGTAGAAATTAGATTTTTTAAATTATTTTATTGGATATGTTTTATAACTGAAAATAAAAAAATATTCCTTTTTTTTACATTTTCGGTGTTTTTATTAATATATATATTTTTTTTTACCAAAAAGATTCTAGACGCTATAACAAAGAAACCAATTAATATAAACTTTTTTTTTTTTTTTTTTTTTACCAAAGACATGTACCAGAATACATTTTGGCCTAAATTTATGTAAAAGTTAGATTTTTTTTAATTATTTTATTAGATATGTTTTATAACATTTTATAACATAACATTGTTTTTTTTTTTCATTTTTGGTCTTTTTTCATTTATTTTATTTTTTTTTTCTAACAAAAAGATTGTAAACGCTATAAGAAAACAATTAACATACACTTTTTTTTAGCGAGGACATGTAGCAGAATACATTTTGGTCTAAATTTATGAAGATTTTTTTTTTAATATTTTACTAGATATGTTTTATAACTGAAAAAAAAATTTTGGTCTTTTTTACGTTTATTTGAATCTTCTGTTTTTTTATTTATATGATAAAAAATAAAAAAATCCCAGTGGATATCAAATACCACCAAAAGAAAGCTCTATTTGTGGGGAAAAAAAACTGTAAATTTCATTTGTATACAGTGTTGCATAATGATGCAATTGCCAATTGAAGTAGCACAGTGCTAAATAGCAAAAATGTTCTGGTCATGAAAGGGTTAAAACCTCCTGGAGCTGACATGGTAAAAATAAATAAATAAATAAAAGGATCCTTATCCTGGTGTGTTATCTTTGTGAAATTTGTCAATATGAGGATGGCACATTTCATGGATGGGGTCATGTTTCTTGTAATTTGCCACACATCTGAATTTGACATTTATCAATGGGAAGTAAAACAGGAATGAACTGGTTTATTCCAGAAATTGAAATCTCAACAGTCATCTCATCCTGTGACTGGGCAGTGCAGCTATGAATAGCATCCTGGCTTGTTGCCAACTTAGGGGAGTTGCCATGGTGACCAGCCCTGTGATGTGATTGGCCAGTTTGAATTGTTGATGTCATCGGCAGTTAGTGAGCTTTTAAACTGATCAGTCACACCTGTGAGGAGCTCAGAAGAGTCTGACTTCTCTTGGAGTGAAGATCTGTTGTTCTGAGCTCTCTGAGAATTCTTCTTCTCTGGCAGTTTCTGATTTTCTCTGTGTTTTTAACCAGTGAAATGAGAAAACTGATGATGGAAAATATGATTCCAAAAATAAGACCTGAGCCATTTAATGGCTTTATGAAAAAAAATAGGGATGCGGTCCACACAATATCATCTGTAGTGACTCCCCCAAGCTGTGACACTAAAAACACCATGAATGTTGCAGCTATTAGAAACATCATGAAAAATGCTGTACCAGCAAGAAAGCCCATGAAGAATGCAGCAGCAGAAGTCCCACCTCTTGTCACTCCCCCGAGCTGTGACACTAGAAAGATCAGGGAAAATGTTGCAGCTATTAGAAAGATCATGAAAAATGCCGCACCAGCTAGAAAGCCTATGAGAAATGCAGCAGCAGAAGTCCCACCTCTTGTCACACCCCCGAGCTGTGACACTAAAAACACCATGAATGTTGCAGCTATTAGAAAGATCTTGAAAAATGCCGCACCAGCTAGAAAGCCTCTCAGAAATGCAGCAGCAGAAGTCCCACCTCTTGTCACACCCCCGAGCTGTGACACTAGAAAGAGCAGGGAAAATGTTGCAGCTTTTAGAAAGATCTTGAAAAATGCCGCACCAGCTAGAAAGCCTATGAGAAATGCAGCAGCAGAAGTTCTACCTCTTGTCACACCCCCCAGCTGTGACACTAGAAAGAGCATAGAACTTGTCACTGCAGGATCTCTACGCTGTGACAGCCAGTCAGCCTTCATATTACACCGTGTGCTCGGAGAAGGAGGATACGGACAGGTAAGTTCAAATTTTCTCACCTATAACTAGATTAGTAGCTCCACCCACAAAACAAATCCCTCCTCAGTATCTAGCCAATGTGTACCAGCCACCCAAAACTGATTCAGCTACTGGTAGACTTAATTATGTCACTCTGCCTTATGGAGGGGAGGAGCCGGGAAAACAAAATTAGGAAAGCTCTCTAGAGCTGCACGATTCTGGCCAAAATGAGAATGACGATTTTTTTGCTTAGAATAAAAAGATCACAATTCTCTGACGCTTCTCGCGATGTAAAATCTTTCACATTATACAAAAAAAATGGGCTAACTTTACTGGTTAGATTTTTTTTTTTTTTTAATTCATTGCATTTGAAAGACTGCTGCTCAAATACAGTGTGACATAAAATATTGCAACAACCACCATTTTATTCTCTAGGGCAGTAATGGCAAACCTTGGCACCCCAGATGTTTTGGAACTACAATTCCTATGATGCTCACGCACTCTGCAGTGAAGTGGAGCATCATGGGAAATGTAGTTCCGAAACATCTGGAGGGCCAAGGTTCGCCTTCACTGCTCTAGGGTGTCTACTAAAAAAAATATATATAATGTTTGGGGGTTCTAAGTAATTTTCTAACAAAAAAAAAATTATTTTAACTTGAAACCAACAAATGTCAGAAAAAGGTTTAGTGTTTAAGTGGTTAAACTTTTTTCACTTACACACACACACACAGTCTATTCCATTGACAAGTTGTTACTTCCTTTCTTTTGAGGGCTGTGGCTTCAGAAGAGCAGAGAGAATTCTTTGCATAGAAAGAATCGTGAAACACTTTAATAGAAAGAATTGTGAAACACTTTAGTAAAAATCGCGATAACGATTCTTGACGATTAATTGTGCAGCTCTAAAGCTCTCCCTGTCATAGATATCAGAAGACAGTCCGTCATCGAGCCTCGCAGCCTTCATCAATAACTACTTCTGATTCCTCCCCAATGCTAGTTACATCCTTTCCCAATAATGAAGAACCGTTCTTTCCTATAACACAAATGATTTTTGTCTTTTCTGTCATTCAGGTCTTTCTGGCAACCCATTGTGCAACCAAGAAGATCATGGCCATCAAGTCAGTTGTGAAGACTTCAGATCAACGGGATGACATTGAAACAGAGCTGAAGGTCATGAAGATGGTGGCAGGGTGTCCATTCCTCACCCAGCTTTACACCACTTTTCAGACCCGCGATTCTGCCTGTTTCGCTATGGAGTACATCTCTGGAGGGGATCTGTTTCATTTCACCAGAAACAATTCCCCTCTTCCAATTTCCGTCATAAGGTAAGTCTCATCACCACAATAATAATAAAATAGAAAGAAATCTTTATAAGATATGTCGTTTTACAATCCAGGCTTTTAGGAGTTTAGAATTACATTGGACTCCATTAGAATGTGTAGCTACATCAGTCCACCCAGATCTGACGTAGATACTTTAGAGTAATGTCACTCCATCCCCCCATAAATTGGGGACAACGCACCTCTCCCAAGCTTAGATACTCTATATTATCATAGTAGGGTTGGGGTTCAAAGTAGACTGTTCATACACATGCCATTCTGCAATCACAGTTTCCCCAAAGCGGGCAGTGATTGCACCATGTGGGGAAGGAGATGGAGACAGTCCAGAGTCACCTAGCAACGTTCTTTAAGAGGTTTCTGATGCCGGGAGGCGGAGCGGGGTTTCTGACCATGTGACCGCCATGATTGGCTGTCACAGTGGTCACATGGTCAGAGAGCTCCTAATCGCATGTAGCGATTGGGAGCTTTCCTTTAGCCACCGGTAACTGTGCCAGGAGTGCATTCTCAGGACAGCTCTGTTTACATTCTGGTACACATATATGCGGCCTCTCAGCGTTAAGACCCACCCACCTAGAGGCCACATATGCATACCACCAGCATGAAGGGGCTAACACTTCTGGACCAGTGATGTACCGGTATCTCATTACCCTGGTACTGTTTTTTAGAGGTGGCGGTCTAACTAACCGCTGGATTCATTTTATGTGCAGCAGGAGGGGACTTCCTCTACTTCTGGCACCTACCACAGCTTTCTCAGGCTCTCTCATCCTACCGGGAGACCCAGACGACCAGCCGACACGTCTACTGGCTGGTCAGACAGCTGAACAAAGCTGTGATCGGCTTTGATCGGCTCTCCGCTATGGTAACCCGGCGATGGTGATGACATTGTGACCTGACATTTTTAAGGAATCAAAATCATTCAAAAACACAGATCTCGGTGTTGTGAATGCTTTTAAGGGCAGAGGAGAGACTTGGGGTCTTATAATACCGGTCACATGCCTATTGCTGTGACAAGCATGTTACGGCCTGGATCCTATCAATGGGTTCTCCAAGGAGACTCCAGAATCTGGGATCTGATAAAACCAGGAATGGTGAGCAGGTGCCATACCCAGAACTCTAACCGTACGGTCACCTAACTAACCTCAAAGGTGTGACCGGTAATGGGATAGAGCCAGGTACTCCCTCCCCCTGCCCATGGATAATGTTTCTACTTAAGTCTAATGACTGTAAAATGTAATTCCTTCATTAACTAATTTTTTTCTCTTTTATAGATTTATTGCGGCGGAAATATCCTGTGGATTGCAGTTCCTTCACAAGCGTGGCATCGTCCATAGAGACATCAAGTTAGGCAACATCCTAATGGACGACAAAGGTCATGTCCGTATTGCAGACTTTGGATTGGCAGTAATGGATCTGTTCGGTGATAAGAAGGTGACGGGTGTAGCCGGAACACGTGGATACATGGCGCCAGAAGTAAGTCACGCTCTGTTTACCCATCATTAGGCCTCATCTATTCAGTAGATCACAATCCAATCACTATCCCTCTGATACTTGTAATATAAACATTTTAGACTGCATACAGAACACTGCAATGTAAATCACCTGATTGGTAATCATTAAGCTCTTAAAATCTTTTTAATAATTTGTTAACCACTTGCCGACTGCCGCACGAACATATACGTCGACACAATGACACGGTCAGGCAAATGGGCGTACGTCCCTTTAAAATTTGCTGCTGTGTGGTCACGCGCGAGCTCTGTGATCGTGCCCGCGGGACCCGCGAACTCGATGTCCGCCGGTGTCCCGCGATCGTGTCAAGGAGCTGAAGAACGGGGAGATGTCAGTGTAAACACAACTTCTCCCCATTCTTCCAAGTGACATGTCACTGTTCCTCTGCTCCCTCTCATTGGGAGCAGCGATCAGTGACATGTCGCTTGTAGCCACGCCCCCTAACAGTTAGAACACTATCCTAGGACACACTTAACCCCTTCCTAGCCCCCTAGTGGTTAACCCCTTCACTGCCAGTCACATTTAAGTGCATTTTTATAGCACTGATCGCTGTATAAATGTGAATGGTCCCAAAATAGCGCCAAAAGTGTCTGGTGTGTCTGCCATAATGTCGCAAAATTATTAATAAAAATGCCATAAAACTATCCCCTATTTTGTAGACGGTATAACATTTGCGCAAACCAATCAATAAACGCTTATTGCGATTTTTTTTACCAAAAATATGTAGAAGAATACATATTGGCCTAAACTGAGGAAAAAATTTGTTCTTTTATATATTTTTTGGGGATATTTATTATAGCAAAAAGTAAAAAATAATTGCTTTTTTTTTTTTCAAAATTGTCGCTCTTTTTTTGTTTATAGCGCAAAAAATAAAAACCGCAGAGGTGATCAAATACCACCAAAAGAAAGCTCTATTTGTGGGGAAAAAAGGACATTAATTTTGTTTGGGAGCCACGTCGCACAACAGTCAGTTAAAGTGACGCAGTGCCGAATCGCAAAAAGTGCTCTGGTCTTTGGCCAGCCAAATGATCCAGGGCTTAAGTGGTTAATATATGTCCATGGGGGGGCAGCCATTGCGTATGCCGGCTCTGCCTCCTGGTTTAGCTGTTGGGCACAGTGGTTGTTCTTTGCCATTTCTCTTGCTTAAAGCAAGCCTAGCTACAATATCTATAATAATGGACATATGAAATAGTAAACATAAAAATGTAAAAAGCTACATCAAGGTTAATGTTGCAACGATTTCTACTGGAGAGCAGATATCACTACCTGCTCTCTTTTTCTCTTTATGGCCCATTCATTAAATGCATGCCACTGTGTAGAGCCGGTGGTATCCTATGAAGTTCTATATACTTAGCATAACAAAGAGAACTCTGATTTGATTAGGGTGAGTCACATGACTAGGCTCTCGCTCAAGTTTTTTTTTTTATGTTTACACCCATTCCCTGTAATAGCACTCAAAGTCCCAATTCCACCGCTGTGCTTTATAAATGTAATTTTTATTAAAATAGTGCTATTGCCACAGTAAGGACATACTGATGCTTTGTAAATGCCTCCCTTAGAATACACGTTCAATTAATACATATTATTATTTCCCCTATAAAAGGATGGTAAGTTTGTAGGAACTAAGTAACTGATTTCTTTTCTCTGATTGGCAGGTTATCAATGGCGACTTCTACCAGTTTGAACCCGACTGGTTTTCACTGGGGGTTGTCATATACGAGATGGCTACCGGCACTGTGCCATTCTGTACCTATAACACCGAGGTACTCTGGGAGGCTGTGAATTACGAAGATCCTGTTTACCCCGCAGACATGGATCCACAGCTGAAGGACTTCATAGACGGAGTAAGTACAAGACATTTTCTAATTTTGAAGAGGCACAGGGAAGGTTTCTAGGCCTACTACTGCTGCTTTAGGGGTATAATGTAGGAGTGTTGAAAATTCTGGTTGTCAGCTGGATTGTTGGGTAGTTTGGCTTCTTCATCCCATGGTGAAGATCCAATGGGAATACTTCACCGTGGGGCTGAGGGCTCAGAAGATGATGCCACATGGGGTCAATCACTGATGTGCACATTGTATGAGGTTATTAAAGCAGAACTCCCCCCCATGTATTATTGTTTTGAATATAGTGGGGAGGATTAGATCACCTGCCGTCATTTTAATCTTGTCTGTGTCCCTGTTGTGGACATTTTGTTTCATATCCTGTCCTGGGGACACGGAAATCTCAGCAAGGAAGGGCACAGAAAGCAACCACAACCTAACAGAGAGGTTCTAATACCTTTCCAACTCCATTCATCAAACTGCTTTTATCGCCCTGTGCTGATAAATTATGTTAATGAGAAGAAAAAAAGTTCTTTAAAAATATCCAATCTCATCCCTTTGCTTGTGGCTGTAATTCTACTTTAAGTATCACCGCCAATCTAAAGAGCTCAGGCAGTTAGAAGTGATCTAATGGCGGCACATCATAATGTGTACTCATTTGTTGTGCTGGGATATAATATGAATTCCATCCATGTCAGTAGACATGCAGCACCTGTATTTGGCTATATATATGTCTTCACATGCTATGATCCTCCAATGGGTGAAAGGACCGCCCAGGAGGAGACGCAGTGTAATCAAAGTTTTTCTTTTTTTCTTTTCTAAAAAGTGCAAAATGAACTCAAAATAACTTAATTTCTCTTTTATAGCTGCTATGCAAATGTCCGAACAAGAGGCTTGGAGTCGGCAGTGACATAAGACGGCATTCATTCATGAGGCTTATTGATTGGAAGTCGCTGGAACAAGGGAAAGGACAGCCCCCTTTCTCAGTATGCCAGGTAAGTACACAAATCTTTATAGGATGAGGATTCAAAAAGAAGATTGTTACACACTCTAAGGAGCATTGCTGTGTCCTTACAGCTAATGTAGGGGGGAACAGACATATCCCAGCCTATAGGAAAACCTCACAGATTAATCAGTCAATATTTCATTCTCTACAGGAGAAGTAAATAAGATTGAAACTTTCTATGCATCAGACACAATGGGGATGATTTACTAAAACTGGAGTGAAAAATCTGATGCAGCTGTGTATGGTAGCCAATCAGCTTCTAACTGTCCGCTTGTTCAATAAAGCTTTGACAAAAAAAATGTCAGCTGATTGGTTACCATGCAGAGCTGCACCAGGTTTTGCACTCTCCAGTTTTAGTAAATAAACCCCAATGGTGGGAGTGATAGTTGAAGTGAGAAGGTGCAATGGTTCATAATACAACGTCTGGGGTGTCTAGGACATTTGGCTTCGACCATCATGATGTGGTTTAAGGCATGGGACCAGACATGTTGTTTGCTTCTAGATTTGTATCCTATCTGCTCCTCCACTGCATGGAAAGAGGAAGAAGGTTCTAGGTTGTATTCAAGAAGTTGTTTGATGTTAAAGCCCAACTCAAAAAATAAATAAATTCCGCAGTAGGCAACCACCACCCCCAGCCCACCCTGCACTCTAATGCTTTATTGCTTGTAAACTCTAGGGGCAGAGAAAGAGGGACCTAGCCCTACCGTGACCGTGGCTGGGAAAGCTTTAGAGAGGGTCTGTGAGGGATCGGTTGCATAGATGAAGGCCGTCCAAAGCAAGGAATAAATTATGAAGCCTTATTCCTCTACCCCTAGGCAACACCCCCCCCCCCCCCCCACACACACACACACACACAAATACTGCAAGGGTAATTTATACTTGTTTCTGGAATTGGGCTTTAAGCAATATTCTGATATTTACTCAGGTCAGAGATCTATGAATACAGAATCTCATATTTGTTTTTTCATTTTGCAGCCCTTGGACATAGAAACAAACTGTCGACTTCCTCCATCAGCGATAGATGTAAAGGCTTTGGACATTCCAGGAAAGAAAATATACATTCCTGGATTCTTAAACATCAACTGGTCCTGAGGACGCCTGTCAACATATAGTGTGTGTGGTGTGTAGTGTGTTGTGTGTAGTGTGTGTTTTGTGTGTATTCTTTAGTGTTTAGTTGACAGTGTGTGCCAGCAGGGTGCCAGCCAGCAAGCCACCCACATCAGTGTACCAGCCAGCAAGGCACTTACATCAGGGTGCCAGCCAGCAAGCCCACCCACAGCAGGGTGCCAGCCAAAAAGCCTACCCACATCATGGTCCCAACCAGCAAGCCACCCACAGCAGGATGCCAACCAGCAAGCCCACCAACAGCAGGGTGCTGTCAGCTTATGTCACGCTATGGGGACGGAGCAGCCGGGCAGCCGGGGAACACAGGTCCTAATTTGTGTGCATTGAGGGTCACTCACCCACTCCTGCACACCTGTCAAATTAGGGCTGTGTTTGTCCAGCCGCTGCGTCCCCTTAAAGGGGTGGATGGACATGATGATGAAGATTCTTGGACAATAGTTCTTGATGTGACATAATACCTGGATTTGACCTATATACCGATATATTCATGAGAAATTTGGAGAGGACAGTTCATCTGTAAAGATATTGATATCATCTTCAGAAGATCCAGATGAACAAAGATTCAAAAAAAAAAAAACTGCACTGTACAGAGGAGCCACCCACAGCAGAGTGCCAACCAGCAAGCCCACCCACAGCAGGGTGCTGTCAGCCTATGTTACGCTATGGGGATGGAGCAGCCGGGCAGCCGGGGAACACAGGTCCTAATTTGTGTGCATTCAGGGTCACTCACCCACTCCTGAACACCTATCAAATTAGGGCTGTGTTTGTCCAGCCGCTGCGTCCCCTTAAATGGGTGGATGTACATGATGATGAAGATTCCTCAAGTTTGGACATTAGTTCTTGATGTGACAAAATACCTGGATTTGACCTATATACCGATATATTCATGGAGAAATTTGGAGAGGACAGTTCATCTGTAAAGACATTGATATCATCTTCAGAAGATCCAGATGAACAAAGATTCAAAATCAAACAAAAAAAACTGCACTGTACAGAGGAGCCACCCACAGCAGAGTGCCAACCAGCAAGCCCACCAACAGCAAGGTGCTGTCAGCCTATGTTACGCTATGGGGACGGAGCAGCCGGGCAGCCGGGGAACACAGGTCCTAATTTGTGTGCATTCAGGGTCACTCACCCACTCCTGCACACCTGTCAAATTAGGGCTGTGTTTGTCCAGCCGCTGCGTCCCCTTAAAGGGGTGGATGACATGATGATGAAGATTCCTCATATTTGGACAATAGTTCTTGATGTGACCTACTACCTGGATTGGACCTATATACCGATATATTCATGAGAAATTTGGAGAGGACAGTTCATCTGTAAAGACATTGATATCATCTTCAGAAGATCCAGATGAACAAAGATTCAAAATCAAACAAAAAAAACTGCACTGTACAGAGGAGCCACCCACAGCAGAGTGCCAACCAGCAAGCCCACCAACAGCAGGGTGCTGTCAGCCTATGTTACGCTATGGGGACGGAGCAGCCGGGCAGCCGGGGAACACAGGTCCTAATTTGTGTGCATTCAGGGTCACTCACCCACTCCTGCACACCTGTCAAATTAGGGCTGTGTTTGTCCAGCCGCTGCGTCCCCTTAAAGGGGTGGATGGACATGATGATGAAGATTCCTCATATTTGGACAATAGTTCTTGATGTGACCTACTACCTGATTTGGACCTATATACTGATATATTCATGAGAAATTTGGAGAGGACAGTTCATCTGTAAAGACATTGATATCATCTTCAGAAGATCCAGATGAACAAAGATTGAAAATCAAAAAAAAAAAACCTGCACTGTACAGAGGAGCCACCCACAGCAGAGTGACAACCAGCAAGCCAGCCACAGCAGAGTGCCAGCCATAAGATGCCCACCCACAGCAGGGTGCCAGCCACAAAGTCCACCCACAGCAGGGTGCCAGCCACAAAGTCCACCCACATGAGGGTGCCAGCCAGCTAGCCACCCACATTAGGGTGCCAGCCAGCAAGCCCACCTGCAGCAGGGTGCCAGCCAGCAACAGCAGAGTGCCAGCAACAAAGTCCACCCACGGCAGGGTGCCAGCCACAAAGTCCACCCACAGCAGGGTGCCAGCCAGAAAACCCACCCACATCAGGGTGACAGCAAGCAAGCCACCTACATCAGGGTGCCAGCCAGCAAGCCCACCCACATCAGGGTGCCAGCCAGAAAGCCACCCACATCAGGGTGCCAGCAAGAAAGCCTACTCACAGCAGTGTGCCAGCCAGCAAGCCCAACCACATCAGGGTGCCAGCCAGCAAGCCCACGCACAGCATGGTGCAAGCCAGCCACAGCAGGGTGCCAGCCAGCAAGCCAGCCACAGCAGAGTGCCAGCCACAAAGTCCACCCACGGCAGGGTGCCAGCCACAAAGTCCACCCACAGCAGGGTGCCAGCCAGAAAACCCACCCACATCAGGGTGACAGCAAGCAAGCCACCTACATCAGGGTGCCAGCCAGCAAGCCCACCCACATCAGGGTGCCAGCCAGCAAGCCCACCTGCAGCAGGGTGCCAGCCAGCAAGCCAGCCACAGCAGAGTGCCAGCCACAAAGTCCACCCACGGCAGGGTGCCAGCCACAAAGTCCACCCACAGCAGGGTGACAGCCAGAAAACCCACCCACATCAGGGTGACAGCAAGCAAGCCACCTACATCAGGGTGCCAGCCAGCAAGCCCACCCACATCAGGGTGCCAGCCAGCAAGCCACCCACATCAGGGTGCCAGCAAGAAAGCCTACTCACAGCAGGGTGCCAGCCAGCAAGCCCACCCACATCAGGGTGCCAGCCAGCAAGCCCATGCACAGCATGGTGCAAGCCAGCAAGCCAGCCACAGCAGGGTGCCAACCAGCAAGCCAGCCACAGCAGAGTGCTAGCCACAAAGTCCACCCACGGCAGGGTGCGAGCCACAAAGTCCACCCAGAGCAGGGTGACATCCAGAAAACCCACCCACATCAGGGTGACAGCAAGCAAGCCACCTACATCAGGGTGCCAGCCAGCAAGCCCACCCACATCAGGGTGACAGCCAGCAAGCCACCCACATCAGGGTGCCAGCAAGAAAGCCTACTCACAGCAGGGTGCCAGCCAGCAAGCCCACCCACATCAGGGTGCCAGCCAGCAAGCCCATGCACAGCATGGTGCAAGCCAGCCACAGCAGGGTGCCGGCCAGCAAGCCAGCCACAGCAGAGTGCCAGCCACAAAGTCCACCCACATCAGGGTGACAGCAAGCAAGCCACCTACATCAGGGTGCCAGCCAGCAAGCCCACCCACATCAGGGTGCCAGCCAGCAAGCCACCCACATCAGGGTGTCAGCAAGAAAGCCTTGCCACTGATGGAAAGAAAGCTGGAAAGAAAGAAAGAAAGAAAGAAAGAAAGAAAGAAAGAAAGAAAGAAAGAAAGAAAGAAAGAAAGAAAGGTAGGTAATTAGGTAAACTAAAATACAAATAAAAATGTAGCGCTAATGATAATGACCAATGGTGGAAAACACATCAGTGATGGTGGCCATTAGAGAATTTCCACCATTGGTCATTATCATTAGCGCTACATTTTTAATTGTATTTGTGTTTTTAATATTGGTCATATTCTATGTAGCTGCTTTTTGCATATTGGGTTAGCGCAGTGTTATTTATATACATCTTTCTTAATTAGGTAAACTAGCCAGCTGTGCGAGGCCCCTATGACTGCAAGGCTTGAGGCCACCGCGAAAGAAAGAAAGAAAGAAAGATGGAAAGAAAGAAAGAAAGAAAGAAAGAAAGAAAGGTAAATAGGTAAACTAAAATACAAATAAAAATGTAGCGCTAATGTTAATGACCAATGGTGGAAAACACATCAGTGATGGTGGCCATTGAAGAGGGCCTATGAATGAAGCACATGTGCTGATTGTCTACCATTCACAGCTGCACCAGATTCTGAGTGCTCCAGTTCTAGTAAACCTCTCCCCCACTTCATGGGTTACCATCTTCTCTGCCTCGAATCACGGCCAGTTCAGCAAGAACTGATCAATTAACTTGATTCTGGGACTTTTCATTGTCTGGTTTATAGCTACATATTGGGACCTTATTGTATTTTTCCCATCACATACTAATTGATATCACGTCACATGTGCTTCATTCATGGACCCTCTCTAATGGCCACCATCACTGATGTGTTTTCCACCATTGGTCATTATCATTAGCGCTACATTTTTATTTGTATTTGTGTTTTTAATATTGGTTATATTCTATGTAGCTGCTTTTTGCATATTGGGTTAGCGCAGTGTTATTTATATACATCTTTCTTAATTAGGTAAACTAGCCAGCTGTGCGAGGCCCCTATGACTGCGAGGCCTGAGGCCACCGCGAAAGAAAGAAAGAAAGAAGGATGGAAGGAAAGAAAGATGGAAGGAAAGAAAGAAACTAGCCAGCTGTGCAAGGCCCCTATGACTGCGAGGCCTGAAGACCAGGTGGCTTCTTAGACCCTGTGACTCTGGCACACCTCCGTTTCCAGCTGTGCGAGGCCCCTATGACTGCAAGGCCTGAGGCCACCGCGAAAGAAAGAAAGAAAGAAGGATGGAAGGGAAGAAAGATGGAAGGAAAGAAAGAAACTAGCCAGCTGTGCAAGGCCCCTATGACTGCAAGGCCTGAAGACCAGGTGGCTTCTTAGACCCTGTGACTCTGGCACACCTCCGTTTCCAGCTGTGCGAGGCCCCTATGACTGCGAGGCCTGAGGCCACCGCGAAAGAAAGAAAGAAAGAAAGAAGGATGGAAGGAAAGAAAGAAAGAAAGATGGAAGGAAAGAAAGAAACTAGCCAGCTGTGCAAGGCCCCTATGACTGCGAGGCCTGAAGACCAGGTGGCTTCTTAGACCCTGTGACTCTGGCACACCTCCGTTTGCATGCGGTCACACTGCTCCAACTCCAAAAAATAGCCACAAAAATAGCTGAATTAAAAGAAAAATTTAGTCCATTCAAAGATACGTCAGGATACAAATAAAAATCTGCTCAAAGACAAAAGTTTTTAGCTAAAGCTGATAAAGACATCAAACATACAAAAATTAAAAATACCAAAGGGATTGGAACGACTATAGTGAAAACAAAGTATATAAGTGGCAGGAATTATCAAAAAAAACTGCCCTGTACAGAAGAGCCACCCACAGCAGGGTGCCAGCCAAAAAGCCCACCCACATCAGGGTCCCAACCAGCAAGCCACCCACAGCAGGATGCCAACCAGCAAGCCCACCAACAGCAGGGTGCTGTCAGCCTATGTTACGCTATGGGGACGGAGCAGCGGGGCAGCCGGGGAACACAGGTCCTAATTTGTGTGCATTCAGGGCCACTCACCCGCTCCTGCACACCTGTCAAATTAGGGCTGTGTTTGTCCAGCCGCTGAGTCCCCTTAAAGGGGTGGATGGACATGATGATGAAGATTCCTCATATTTGGACAATAGTTCTTGATGTGACATACTACCTGTATTGGACGTATATACCGATATATTCATGAGAAATTTGGAGAGGACAGTTCATCTGTAAAGACATTGATATCATCTTCAGAAGATCCAGATGAAGAAAGATTCCTCATTTTTGGACTTTACTTCTTGATATTCATCAAACAAGCAGTTTTAAACTGAAAACCATGAAAAGATATTGTGATGTCCACCCACAGATGTATAATCCAGGGAGCAATTCGATCGCCTTCGGGGGTCAGGAAGGAATTTTTTCCCTGTTGGAGCAAATTACACCATGCTACATCAGGGTTTTTTTCGCCTTCCTCTACATCAACTGTGGGGTCTGGATAATCATACAAAAAAAACAAAAAACTGCACTGTACAGAGGAGCCTTGACGAGGCAGTGCAGCTTCCACATACATTTGCAAATGTGTGCAATGTGACTGCCTGTATGGGGGATGCACGGAGCGCTTGTACCCACCGCCCTCACACGGGGTACGGATTCATACGCCTTGTGTGAACGAGGCCTTAGGACCGCACTTTACAGAGGAGCCTTGGTGAAGAAGTGCGGCTTCCCCATATGCAAATGTATGCAACTAAGACCTCTGTTTTTAATGCCAAGTGTTAGATTGTGCCTTTTTGATTTATTTGCAGGTTAGCTGGTAAGTATGCTGGGAAATCTTTTGTTTTTGTGCTGTGCAAAGCCCTTCCATGTGCACCTTACTTCAAAAGCTAGTTAAAAACTGCTGTAGCTGCCCTGCTTTGTACACTGTTTTTAGATACAACTTTAATAAAAACTACATTTGTAAAACAAAAACTGGGTTAGTTGTCCGGTTTTGTATACTGTTTTTAAATAAAGCTTTAATAAAAACTACAATTTATAAAAAAAACTCTGGTAGTTGTCCTGTTTTGTATACTGTTTTTACACAAAACTTTAATAAAAACTGCAATTATAAAAAAAAATCGTGGGGTAGTTGTCTTGTATTGTATACTGTTTTTGGTTGAAACTTTAATACAAACTACAATTATATATATATATATTTTAAAAAAAGGGGGCGTGGTCTGGACATGGCTGAGTAGAGACACGTTTGAGTGAAGCTCCCGACCTTCTCCTATCTCACCCAGCTAGTATATCTCCTTTGACTGCATAATGCTCTCTTCTAAGAAACATACGTCAAAGAAGAACAAAAAGACCAACAAACCGACTCCTTCGGTCTCGGCACAGGGGGAAATACTGAGGATATTTCAACATCTGCAGTCGGGATCTCCAGAACTCAAGATGGTGACAGCACATGCCTCCCATTCTTCAAGCCCTATGCACAACATTCAACTAAACTCACCTACAAGATCTCAAAGCCCGGAGATCTTTTCCAACTTTCTGCCATCCCTATCGTCTGATCCACGGATGTCGCCGCAGCCACCCCTGATGTTTGGAGCAGATGAGGAATTGAGGGCCATTCTTCAGGCCTTACCAACGAAGGCTGACATTGAAACCCTGATAGGTCGTGTGGAGGCGGCGCACCGCAAAGAGATCCACGCGGTCAAACAGGAGGTACATTCCTTGTCCGATAGACTCACGGCGGGAGAGACCTTCTATGTTGGTGATCGACCGTAGAGTCACGGCACTTGAAGCACAACACAGGTCCCAGGCTGAGATGTCGCTGGGTTTACAATTGCACATGGAAGAAATGGAGGACAGGAGTCGCAGGAATAATCTGCGACTCCGCGGCCTCCCTGAGGCAACGGGGCCGGCGGATTTAGCAGACACTGTGGCTGACATTTTCCGGAGGGTGGCGGGCGACCAAATACAAGGTCGTCTGGAGTTTGATCGCATACATAAAGCACTGGGTCCCAGATCGGAGGATCCCGCCAGACCCCAGGACGTCATTTGCCGGCTTAACCATTATGCCCATAAAGACATTACCACACGTAAGGCATGGGAAACACAAGACCTGGAGCTAGACGGAGCGGCACTTACAATCCTACCAGATATCTCCGGGGCAACGCTTCAACGCCGGGCGCTTTTGAAACCTCTCCTGGATTTGGCACGGAGACACAATGCTACCTACCGGTGGGGCTTCCCCCTATCGGTTACTTTTCAGAAAGATCAGCGCTCCTTCACGCTCCGCTCACCAGATTCGCTGCCTGCTCTGTTCAATTTCTTGACAGCGGAGCCGATCGATGTCCCGAACTGGTTGGGCTTCATACCGAGATTTCAGAGTCATAGAAACAACTCCACACCAAGCGGCGGATTGCCTCCGAGACCTCTGAGGAATAGGCGAGGCTCCCGTGCAGTATCTCCTGAGGACATTCAGGAAGCATGAGTATCTTCTCCCTTCACACATACCCGCCATAGCACCCTTTTTTTTTTCTTTTTGGTTACTCTCCCACTGCCTAGTTTTTTCATAGTGAGCTCCTGCTCCCGGGATCCAAAGTTTAGGAGGATCTCCTTCCACGGATCCCTTTGTTCCCCAGCTGGACTCGACTGGAATTCCCTTCTGGCTATGAGTGAGAGCCTTTTTGCCCCCCCGGGGATCCCTGGTCTCCCCCTGATGCCTGACATGCTATGGGGTTTCACCTACACGCGGTCTTGATGTGGATCGCCCATTTAGACACTGGTTTTGGAACAAGCCATCCCCCCCCCCCGAGCAACCGGGTTTTTTACACCTTGTACTGCCCAGTTGGCATAATGGTTAGTCGGTCCCCCATCCCCGATGCAAACATCATTTACATTTGGACTGACAGCGCCCAAACTCTTCCCCCGGTACATCCCTGACTTACGACGGGCATCTTGCTTTCTATTTTGTGGGAATACAATAACTTGACCAATACGCTGGACACTTATCTTTCTGTCTATGGTCAGAATGATTTCGGAGGTGGGAATAGTGAAACTTCAGAGGAGACACAAAACAAATCATTGTTATCCGGAGCACAATTGTGGATGCCGGACCACCTACATGCCCTGAGAAGGTTGACTCTCTCCTGGTACAGTCGCTAGAACTCATATTGAATATGGTGTAGACAACGGTCATATATTACTAATGGTGTTAGAAACTATGATGTTTATTTTTGTGGCTAAACACTAGTCTTTCAAAAGATGAAGAGACAAGCTGAGGTTACTGTTTAATCTACTACATAGATCCTTAGTATTACTTCCTATCATTCCATAATGTGGGGTGTCTACTCGGAGGGACATATGTGCTGTAACACTTTACTGATATTCTGGGTAAAGCATGGGAGACCGGCAAGGCGATATGTTAATACCCAACTTAGAAGAGGACATAAGGTTATTTGCGTACCTTTCGCCAGACTGGGCGATCATTGGCAAGGGCCATACGACAGTGAAAAGAGAGGTTCCGGTTTAGTCTAGATAGATCCCACGCAGGGGCCATCTACGGGAGGGGGCTCTGTTGTATGTAGGGGAGTAGGGTAGAAGAGCCTGAAGGATATCCTAATGTAGGGGGGGTGGGCATCCCCTAAGAGAAGTAGATGGGTTGAGTAGGAAGCACCGGGAACACCCCTTATCCCTTATCCAGATGTGCTAGAGGAGTTCCTCTGCAGCAGGTTCGGGCACGGAGATGTATTGAGGACAGGAGTAGTAGTGGGAGAGTAAGTTACAGGGTGTTACAGATTGGCTGGGAAAATGTTAATGGTTTCCTTTACTTGTATTTGGGATCCCTCAGTGATAGTTCTTGATTTAATGTTTTATGTTCTATGTCATCACTGTTCATTTTATATTCATTTTGCTTCTATATATACTTCCAAGTTCCTACTTGGGTGGGTGGGAGAGTCGGGACCTTTCTCTTCCAGTCACGATCTAACTCCTCCCCCAACTAGGTCCACACGCATCCCCAGGGCTCTTTTGGGTGGTGACGTGTATATTCAAGTCATTACTTGTTACTTTAGTAGATTCAGGTCTTTGAGTTGTGACCTGTTCTGTACTACCGTCCTCACATAGGGGGCGAGACTCACTCTCTCTCCCCTTCTGGGTGGACCTTCTCTTTCTAATCTTCCTCAGTATCCACTTCTTCTTTCTACTCCCCTCTTCCCTCTTCCACTCCCTACTTTTTTCCCTTCCCTACCCCGTTGGCAGCCAGGGCGATGGATTTCATAAAAGTAGTCTCGCTCAACGTGAAGGGCTTAAATATACCAGAAAAGAGACGGATGCTCTTAACTGACCTCCGGAACTCCCGGGCAGATGTTGCCTTTATCCAGGAAACCCATATTAAGCACGATAAGTTCCCGTTGCTTAAAAATAGATTCTTCCCGGTGGCATATCACTCAACGAGCCCCGCAGCCAAAACTAAGGGAGTATCTATATTAATTTCGAGTAGACTTCCATGGAAGTGCCAAGCAGCGCTCAAAGACCCGGAAGGACGTTTCGTGTTCTTAAGAGGGCTAGTCGGCGACACCCCACTCACATTGGCTTCGATTTACGCCCCTAATGAACATCAGGACACCTTTATCACAAGCATTTTAGACAAACTGGGGGAGTTTACAGCTGGCCAGCTGATCCTAGGTGGGGACTTTAATATCCCCCTTATCCTATCCTCGGATACGTCCTCTGGACACTTCTCAGTACCTCCGACACATAGAAAGTGCATAGCTAACTCCCTACATAAAGCGCAATTGGTTGACGTGTGGCGACTCCAACACTTGAGAGAGCGTGACTATACTTTCTATTCGCAAACCCACAAACTCTACTCCAGAATAGACTACTTTTTGATACCCCATAATCAACTACACTCGGTGGTAGACTCATCCATAGGCCTCATCACATGGTCAGACCATGCTCCTATCACCCTCACATACACTCTCACCGGGACATCCGCGTCTAGGTCAAGGGTCTGGCATCTGAACGAGAGTCTCCTCCAGATTCCCGAAGTTTTAGCTGACGCGACACAAACATTAACCTCATACTTTCGGGAAAAGATCAACAGGAATGTGACCCCGGTGTTTTGTGGGAGGCCCATAAAGCAGTCCTTAGGGGCCTACTGATTAAAAAGGGAGCGGCATAAAGAGGGAAAGAAATGAACAGTTGACAAAGCTCCTCGATGCCCTGTCTATTGTGGAAGCATGCCATAAACATGCCCCATCCCAGACCTCAGCGATAGAACTTGGGACGTTACGCAAACAAATTACAGACTTACTACATTATAAGGCCAAAGCAGCATTGCAACGCTGCCGACAAACCACTTACGAGTCCGGCGACAAATGTGGGAAGATTCTAGCCAGAGCAGTTCGGGAACAGAAACAAGCAGCCTACATCCCACACATAGTAGGGCCGGATTCCCATAAAGTTACACTGCCAGAACAGATATCAAATGTGTCTAGAGACTTCTATGACAAACTATATAACATACCACACAACCCAGCCTCCCAAACTGTTATAGATGATTACGTACAATCTTCTCAAATTCCCTCTCTCGCCACCGAAATAAGTTAGGAGCTAGATTCACCAATCACTCTAGAAGAACTCCAAAACGCCATCGGTGCCATGAAACCAGGAAAAGCTCCGGGACTCGATGGGTACGACATCCAGACATTCAAGGGCTCCCCATGGGAGATACCTAATGCAAAATCTCAGCATATGCAGATGACCTACTCTTCTCACTATCTAACCCCACGATTTCTCTACCAAACCTCCTTAAAGAATTTGACACATATGGTGCTCTTTCAAATTTAAAAATCAACTTCACCAAATCGGCCGCTATGGGCATTGCAATCGCCCCCCTTGCCATGCAATCTATGCAAGCCAGCTTCCGTTTTAAATGGACATCAGTGGCTCCAAAATACTTAGGTATGAATATTCCAATTGATATCAAACGCACATATGAATTGAACTTCCCCCCCATTCTGACTAAAGCTCGCTCCCTTTTAGAGAATTGGAACAGAGGTCTACATTCCTGGTTCGGCAGATGTAACCTCATAAAAATTTGCATTTTACCTAAATTTTTATATCTGCTTCAAGCTCTCCTAGTCCACATATCGCACTCATTCTTTAAACAAGTACATGCTCTATTTACCCGATTTATCTGGGCCAACAAAAAACCTTGCATACGTAGGACAATGCTTTCACTTCCCAAACAATATGGAAGCCTAGCGCTCCCAGATATCAGACAATACTTTCTGGCTACCCAGTTAGGTCGTATTCTTGACTGGAGACGCAACGCGAGGACTAAGCTCTGGGTTCGGATAGAACAAGCTCAAACTGACATACCATTGAAAAGTGCATTCTGGTGTTATGACCTCCTCCCCTCGGGATTAAAAACACACCCCCTATTGGGTACCACATTACGATACAGTCGTCAGGTGTCTATTCAATACTCCCTTACCTCGAGCAACTCTCCTTTATATCCGATCCTGGGAAACCCAAATTTTGCGTCGGGCATCCATTCCATTGAATTTGACTCCCTGCGAAGATCGGGCTTTGACCATGCTGCCAAATTTGTGACGGATGGACGTTGGCCGACGCTACCAGAATTAACGAACGCGACAGGCATGTACCAACTTCCTTTTTGGAAAGAGGTGAAAGTGCATCACTTCTTACATTCAATCCCTAACCCTCAAGACTTCTCCCGACAACTGACGACCTTTGAGAGTACTGCACAGGTAATGAACCATTAGCGAAGACTCTCTCCAAAATGTACATGCTACTCAACACGCCCTCTACACAACCACATCTACCCTGTCTAGTTAGATGGGAAAGGGACCTTAACCACAATTTTTCGGAGATACAAAAACAAAAGCTCATCAACTGTGCACCAAAATACAGGAGACGAACTATAAAATTCTAACAAGATAGTACCTCACCCCCTCCAGATTACATAAATGTTTTCCGGCCACCTCAGATCGATGCTGCCGATGTGGGGAGGGAGAGGGTTCAATGCTTCACATCTTTTGGTCCTAACCTACAGAATTTCTGGAAGGAGGTTCGTCGCATTACTCAGAAATTTACTGATTATGTGATCCCTGACGATGTGGCGTTCTTCCTCGTGCACCTCTCAACAATCCCGATTAAAAGATATAAAAAATCTCTGATACGTCACTTACTGAATGCCGCCAAGGCATGTATACCATGTATACCGCTTCATTGGAAGCAACAGTGCCCACAAACCAATGTATATATATATATATATATATATATATATATATATATATATATATATATATATATATATATACATATATATATATATATACCGTATTTATCGGGGTATAACACGCACCCCAAGTTTAGGAGAGAATTTTAAGGGGAAAAAAATTTTAGGAGGGAAGTTTAAGGAAAAAAAACTTACATTAAAATGCCCATCAATGCAGCCTTATCTGTCCATCTGCAGCCTTTTCAGTGTCAGTGCAGCCTTGCCCCAGTGCAGTCTTGTCAGTGCAGCCTTGTCAGTGCAGCTTTGTCAGTGCAGCCTTGTCAGTGCAGCTTTGTCAGTGCAGCCTTGTCAGTGCAGGCTTGTCAGTGCAGCTTTGCCCCAGTGCAGCCTTGCCCCAGTGCAGCCTTGTCAGTGCAGCCTTGCCTCAGTGCAGCTTTGCCCCAGTGCAGCCTTGTCAGTGCAGCCTTGCCTCAGTGCAGCTTTGCCCCAGTGCAGGGAGCCGAGATACACATACCCCAGTGTTCTCGGCTTTTTCCGGCGCCGCCGTCACGCCCAGTCTCGCCCCTGGACCTGTGTTATGTCCATCATAGGGCGGGACTGGGCGTGACTGTGAGCGGCGCCGAAAAAAGCCGAGAACACTCGGGTATGAGAGCCGAGATACACATACCCGAGTGTTCTCTGCTTTTTTCGGCGCCGCTCACAGTCACGCCCAGTCTCGCCCTATGATGGACATAACACAGGTCCAGGGGCGGGACTGGGCGTGACGGCGGCGCCGGAAAAAGCCGAGAACACTCGGGTATGTGTATCTCGGCTCCCTGCAGTCTCGGCGCCATTTTTGAATCTACCCACAGCTGTGTATGTCGGCGGCGACCGCGGCAATTGCCGCGATCGCTCCGATGACACAGAAATCGTCGGGGATCGGCCTATAACACGCACCCACGATTTCCCCCTGATTTTCAGGGGGAAAAAGTGCGTGTTATATGTCGATAAATACGATATATATATATATATATATATATATATATATATATATATATATATATATATAGTGATATGAAGTGATATACCCGTATTTATTGGCGTATAACACGCACTTTTTTCCCCTTAAAATCAGGGGAAAATCGTGGGTGCGTGTTATACGCCGATCCCCCGCTGATTGTGAGCCGCCGAGATACACATAACCGAGTGTACTCGGCTAGGCTCGGCTCGGCTCACAGTCACACCCAGTCCCGCACCTATGATGGACATAACACAGGGACTGGGCGTGACTGTGAGTGGAGCCTAGCCGAGGACACTCGGCTATGTGTATCTCGGCGGCACTCGGCTCCGCTCACAGTCACACCCAGTCCCGCCATTGGACCTGTGTTATGTCCATCATAGGGTGGGACTGCGAGAGGAGCCGAGAGCCCCCGAGCGCCGCCGAGATACACAGGACATCTGGCTCTGTATCTCGGCTGCGCCATTTTTAAACTGGAAGGCTGCAATAACAATGCTGCAATGACACTGACAAGGCTGCAATGACAAGGCTACACTGACAAGGCTGCAATGACACTGACAAGGCTGCAATGACAAGGCTACACTGACAAGGCTGCAATAAAAAGGCTACACTGACAAGGTTGCAATGACACTGACAAGGCTGCACTAACAAGGCTACATTGACAAGGCTGCAATAAAAAGGCTACACTGACAAGGCTGCAATGACACTGACAAGGCTGCAATGACAAGGCTGCAATGACAAGGCTGCAATGACACTGACAAGGCTGCAATGACAAGGCTGCAATGACACTGACAAGGCTGCAATGACAAGGCTGCAATGACACTGACAAGGATGCAATGACAAGGCTGCAATGACATGGCTACACTGACAAGGCTGCAATGACACTGACAAGGCTGCAATGACACTGACAAAGCTGCAATAACAAGGCTACACTGACAAGGCTGCAATAACAAGGCTACACTGACAAGGCTGCAATGACACTGACAAGGCTGCAATGACAAGGCTGCAATGACAAGGCTGCAATGACACTGACAAGGCTGCAATGACACTGACAAGGCTGCAATGACAAGGCTGCAATGACATGGCTACACTGACAAGGCTGCAATGACACTAGACAAGGCTGCAGATGGACACTGATAAGGCTGCATTAATGGGCATTTAAATGTAAGTTTTTTTCCTTAAAATTCCCTCCTAAACTTGGGGTGCGTGTTATATGCCGATAAATACGGTATATCAGTAACTTAGGGCGTGTTCGTGCCACAAAAACAACAATACTAAAAAGGCACCACACACAGCTGTCCAGGCAATGGGCTGGGACAGAAAGTCCGACGCGTTTCAAGGTTGTAAGTAGTTAGACCTCTTCTTCAAGGGCTGATGGTGAAATATGTATCTGAAAGTATTTTATTAAAAATTCCAGAGTAAGTGGACATAACCGTTACAGAGCGATTTTATGGTCGTATACATTAAACATGCAAAAAACCTAATTTAGCACATTTATGGACACACAGGACCACCACCAGGACTGAACACAAAGGGCGTCCTACCACTGAGGAATGTCACCGTGGGTTCAAAAGGCCACTTGCCCCTTGGTCATCTGAGAAAATGGTAATAAAAACTAGTAAATAAATAATTCAATTTATCCCGTAAGGGATAAATTAAATTATTTATTTACTAGTTTTTATTACCATTTTCATATTCCCAATATTGTGCTAGACTTTAGCAGGTGCAGGCCTATATTATGCTTGCTTTACTGCTATGTCTCCCTTTTTTCCTGTGGGGTTAAAGTGGTGTTCCGGCCGAAATTATACTTTTTCAATAAAAATACCCCTATAATACACAAGCTTAATGTATTTTAGTAAAGTTAGTCTGTAAACTAAGGTCTGTTTTGTTAGTTTATAGCAGAAGTTTGTTATTAATAAACTTACAGCAGGCCGTGGCCGTCTTAAGTGTGGACATCTGAAGCCAGACTGTATTTCTTCCTGGATCTCATCCTTGCAGATCTCGCACATGCTCAGTGCAGCACAAGCGGTGTAATAGGTTTCAGGTCAGGTTTCCATAGCAACGGCAGTGTCAGAGGAAGTTGCTGCCCCTTCCTAGAAGGCATTGCAAACAGGAAATGCTGCGATGGGCCATGGCCAGGGAGGAGGAAGGGAAAAATGAATACAGCAGATATACAGTAGATGCTGAGAAAAAAGATAAAAAAATATCCAATTAGTTTACAGTGCACAGTTTAGTGAGGGATGCTGAAGAGTTGTAAAAGTGGGTGGAACTCCACTTTTAACTACCACGTTTTCTCCCCCCCCCCCCCCCCCCACACACTTTTTTTCTCAGATCTTTCTCGGTCTTTTATTCATTTTGCAAAAGACGAAGAAACCCAGTGGTGATTAAATACCACCAAAAGAAAGCTCTATTTGTGTGAAAAAAATGATAAAAGTCTCATATGGGTAGAGTGTTGCATGACTGCGCAATTGTGGTGTCCACCATATGCAGCCACTTGTGCCCGTCATACGCAGCCACTTGTGTCCATCATATGCAGCCACTGTGCCCGTCATATGTAGCCACCTGTGCCCATCAAATGCAGCCACTGTGCCCACCATATGCAGCCACTGTGTCCACCATATGCAGCCATTTGTGCCCATCATCTGCAGCCACTTGTGCCCATCAAATGCAGCCAGGCGCGTCCCCCAGCTCGGCTGTCACTTTACTAAACCCACCCCAACCCCCCCGCGTGGCCGGTCTGGCGGCACTTACCGACTGACGGGGCTTCCTCTTCTGTAGCGGTGGCTGTGGCTCCTGTGTCCGCTCGGCACCTCTGGCTTCTTCCGCCGTGCCTCTTTTTCCGCCAAAGCGTTAGGCATCCAATAGGATCGCCTAATGCTTTGGCCAATTAGGAGACAGGTCTCACTGACCTGCCTGCTGATTGGCAGGGAGGAACGTTGTGTGGCATAGCAAATTAATTTTCGCTATTTTCACATTAACGGTGGGATCGGGACACAGTGCTCTGCGCCCCGAGCCCACCCTATTTTGAAGCCTATAAGAGCCTCTGGCTCTAATCACATGCTTCAAAATACACATCCCCCGCCTATCCCCGCCATAGTAATTCATGTGTCTGCCACTGGGCTTTGATCTCTGTCAAGTGCTGGGGGCTGGATCGCCTCCGCTGCTTTTCCTCCAATCAGGGGCCAAAGAAGCTGAGTGCGAGTTTACCTGTTGCCCTCACACTGGAGACATGTACACCATCAACATGGCGTCCCAGGACGGTGGGTACCGGGTCCACCGAGGGCAGAGCGCATGACCCTGCTTTGAGGTCACTGGTGGCTTAGAGAGGAGGAGATGGCCCCAGGGTTGGCCAAAATTGGAAGAGCTGGTCCTTGGGTGGTTGGAGGAGGAGAGGGTGCCACCCTTCTTCCCGGAGGACGGGGACACCCTTCTCTCCCCTGGAGGACGGGGACACCCGGGTTAGTGAAGGGGGTTAGTAAAGTGAAAGCCGAGGGACGCGCCTGGCTGCATATGGTGGGCACAGTGGCTGCATGTGATGGACACAGTGGCTGCAATTGATCGGTAGAAATGGCTGCATATGATGGGCACAAGTGGCTGCATTTGTTTGGTACAAGTGGCTGCATTTGATTGGTACAAGTGGCTGCATAGGACGGGCACAAATGGCTGCATATGATGGGCACAAGTGGCTGCGTACGACGGGCACAAGTGGCTGCATATGGTAGGCACAGTGGCTGCATTTGATGGGCACAAGTGGCTGCATATGACGGACACAAATGGCTGCATATGATGGGCACAACTGGCTGCGTACGACGGGCACAAGTGGCTGCATATGGTGGGCACAGTGGCTGCGTTTGATGGGCACAGTGGTAGATGGGCACAGTTGCGTTTGATGGGCAAAGTGGCAGATGGGCACAGTTGCAGCGTTTGATGGGCACAGTTGCAGCGATTGATGGGCACAGTGGCAGCGTTTGATGGGCACAGTGGCAGCGTTTGATGGGCACAGTGGCTGCGTTTGATGGGCACAGTTGCAGTGTTTGATGGGCACAGTGGCAGATGGGCACAGTTGCAGCGATTGATGGGCACAGTGGCAGATGGGCACAGTTGCAGCGTTTGATGACAGAACAATGATGAGAGAAAAAAGAAAAAACACAACGCTCAAAGGAGTGATAATAAGCTGCAGCTCAAATGTGCGATATCCACATTAATACAGAAAAAAGAAAAAAAGTAACTGCGCTGTACCCTAAAACCATATAAATGAACATATGTGTACAAACTAAAAATGGTGAAATACTTTGGCTAATTGAAATACCTGGCTGTTATCACACTATGGATATCCATTTTTTATTCCCATGTCTATAATCCGGGGTTTGGTATTCCTCTAACCTGTCTGCGGCTACGCCGCCAAGGGATGTTTTCATGATGGTCGGATATCCAGGTCCTCACTTCACCCAGTCCATCTGCTGCCTGGTACACACACAGAGTACCGCTTCAGATCCCGGTCCATCTGGTTTCCAGCTCATTCGATCAAGCTTATTTAAGCTTATCATCTGGTAACCGTGCACTTCAGGTGGTGGAGGATCACTATGTTGGGTGGTTTCCTATTTCCCCCTTTTGTACACCGATTCTTGTGAACAGCGATCAAAGGCTTCTTCTTACTACCTAGTTGACTATCTGTTCATTCATTTATGGACTTGGTGTTTTACACTTTCCTACTTTCATGTTTTTTTCTGGTTTTTGGTTCACTTATAGTTTATAGTATTGGTGTATTTACATGTGATAACAGCCAGGTACTATTTCAATTAGCCAAAGTATTTCACCATTTTTAGTTTGTACACCAAATGAGAGAAGGCGAGGGAGGAGCTCTCCCCTCTGCGGCTGCGTGGAGTACCTGTACCGTTGTCTACCCATGAGGCAAGGCATCCTAGAAGGAGAACGCACGGTGATGGAATTCCCGGGAAATCGATTGATTAATGGCAAGTCAATCAAGTGACATTTTGCAGAGCTGAGCAATCGATCCCAACCTCCACCACCTGTGCCTCTTACTGATCCTATCCCCCCACCACTGATCTCATCCCTATCCCTCCCCATCACCTCTGTTGTAGAAGTAATGGGGGGGATAGGGATGAGATCAGTGGTGGAGGGATAGGATCAGTAAGAGGCACAGGTGGTGGTGGAAAAGGATGGCTCCACCACTGCCACCGCTACCACCCCCCTTCAAGTACCACCATGGCCACCTCCCCTCAAGTACCACCGCTGCCACCCCCCCCAAGTACCACCGCTGCCACCCCCCAAGTACCTCCGCTTGCCACCCCACTCAAGTACCTCCACTGCTACCCCTCCCCCCCAGTACCACTGCTGCCACCCCCCAAGTACCATCGCTGGCACCCCCCAAGTACCACCGCTGCCACTCTCCAAGTACCACCGCTGCCACCCCCCAAGTACCACCGCTGCCACCCCCCCAGTACCACCGCTGCCACCCACTAAGTACCACCGCTGTCACCCCCCTCAAGTACCTCCACTGCTACCCCTCCCCCCTAATACCACTGCTGCCACCCCCCAAGTACCACCGCTAGTGGGCTGCCACCCCCCAAGTACTACCGCTGCCACCCCCCCAAGTACCACCACTGCCACCCCCCAAGTACCTCCGCTTGTCACCCCACTCAAGTACCTCCACTGCTACCCCTCCCCCTAGTACCACTTCTGCCACCCCCCAAGTACCATTGCTGCCACCCCCCCAAGTACAACCCCTGCCACCCTCCAAGTACCACCGCTGCAACACCCCCCCAAGTACCACCGCTGCCACCCCCCAAGTACCACCGCTGCCACCCCCCTCAAGTACCTCCACTGCTACCCCTCCCCCCCTAGTACCACTGCTGCCACCCCCCAAGTACCACTGCTGCCACCCCCCCAAGTACCACCGCTTGCCACCCCTCAAGTACCTCTGCTGCTATAGTAGCCTGATGAAGGAGCACACATGCTCCAAACCCGAAGCACCGCCCGCCTGACCCTGTTCCTGGAAGTGAGGACATCAGCACTCTGTGGAGCATCACGGAGGGTTCCCCATCTGCGTCCCAGCCACCCGGAAGCGCAGAGTACCTACAGCAACTCTGGAGAGCCTCAGGACACAGGACCCAGGATAGAGGATACCTTCCATCGGCCCGTGACATCTCCACTACCCGGAAACATGCGGATGAGCGGACACTATTGTTACAGTGCTGGATTTTATCTGCTCAAACGTGAGTGCTTTTAATCTCTTATAATAAATCGTTCTATGACACACGCTGCACTTAGAGGGCGCCATCCTCTCTCCTTTTTGTTTTTGTTCCAGAGCCTCTTCTAGCTTGTTTTGGACTGGCGGCCTTCTATGCTCTCAGCACCTCATTATCCTCACATGGATTAATGCTTGGACTTGAACTGTAACAATCTATACTACTACCAAGCTTCCCTCTCCCCCCCTCCCCCCTCCCCCCAATTGTATCATGCTTTGCCCATTTTTACCTATTTTTAAAATAATTATTTACTTTTATATCATATGTATATATCCAAACTCTGAGTGCGCCATATTTACCCTTTTATTGTCTGTCTTGCCCGGGGGCCTATAATGCTCTTAAGATGGCACTGAGGAGGGGGAGACGAGCGGGGCTTTGTACCCCCGCATCACTGGACCCTGGGACAGGTAAGTGTCTGATTATTAAAAGTCCTATTAAAAGTCAGCAGCTGCAGTATTTGTAGCCGCTGGCTTAAAATTTTTTCTTTTTTTTTTTTTTTTTTTTAGTCGGAACTCCGCTTTAAATTCAGAAGCATGTTGTCTGCAAATAAGTTCACCTTGTAATGTACTCCTGCGTATTGGATACCAGAAATGTTGGGGTTATCCCTGAGCGTTAAAGCCAAGGATTCGAGTGGCATAATAAATAGAATGGGGGATGGGGGACACCCCTGTTTTGTGCCTAAGTGAATCAAGGTGAACTTACACATTTTAATGACTGCATCTGCAGACTGAACCATTGGATAGAAAGTGTTGTAACCCTAGGGCTAGGCTGTTCACTTTGCAAGGGAATTTTCCCTAGGGTTTAGTGAATGAAATGAAAGTTCACTTTGCAAAGAATACCCAATCATGTGCAGGTGGAAAAAAAGCATTTATACTTGCACATGATTGGATGATGGAAGAAGGCAAAGCTTCACCTCATTCACTAAACTCTGGGGAAAGTTCCTTTGCAAAGTGAACAGTCTGTTTTCCTTTAGTACATCAGCCCCATTACATCTTTTCTCCAGAGCATTGTTAACAAAGCTTACTAAACCAATATGGGATGGATAATCAGTAATTGTCAGCAAAATAAGGGATATACAAAGGCATTAGTGGACGCTTGAGAGCTATGAGTACAATAACCCTTCTTATCTCATGTCTATAGCACCTGTTATTAAAGATTTGCACAACATAATGGTGTCATAAGCTACACAGAGATAAATGTTTGCAGAATTGTGATGTGCAGATAATAAACATAATTCCCTAGAAAAAATTTAGGGCATGTGTCAAATGATAATGAACCTGTTGCACAGTTTATGGATGATGTTATTACACCCTGCTCCAAATTATTATGCCAATTATATTTTCCTCATTTACCTAAATAATTGTTGTAAACAACCGTCAGCATAATTCTCATGTTGTCAACTATTAAGAGTACAATTCACATTTTATTGAACAAACCTCCTAATGATAACACTTTGTTTTTCAAAATAAAAAACTTACAAACTTACTTTCAAAACACTTTATAGATTGTAAAGAACTGAAAATTGTCATTTGTTGTGTTTGCAGCATATTTACTATATTTAAATATATATATATATTTCAATCAAACTTTGAACAAGATTTTAACTTTTTAAACATTTTAACAGGTCACGTTATTTTTTAACATAGGACCCCTTATTTGATAGCATCTTCACAAGTCTTGCATCCATTAAACTTGTGAGTTTTTGCTTGAATTTGTTTGCAAGATGTCAGAATAGCCTCCCAGAGCTTCTGTTTGGATGTAAACTGCCTCCCACCCTCATAGATCTTTTGCTTGAGGATGTTCCAAAGGTTGTCAATAGGATTGAGGTCAGGGGAGGATGGAGGCCACACCATGACTTTCTCTCCTTTTATCCCCATAGCAGCCATTGATGCAGAGGTATTCTTTGCAGCATGAGATGGTGCATTGTCATGCATGAAGATGATTTTATTACGGAAAGCGTAGTTCTTCCTTCTGTACCAGGGAAGGAGGTGGTCAGTCAGGAACTCCACATACTTTGCAGAGATCATCTTTACACCTTCGGGGACCCTAAAGGGGCCGAGCAGCTCTCTTCCCATGATTCTGGCCCAAAACATGACTCCACCACTGCCTTGCTGACATCGCAGCCTTGTTGGAACAGGGTGACCGTCCACCAACCATCCACCACTCCATCCATCTGGACCATCCAGGGTTGCACGGCACTGATCAGTGAACAGGACTGTTTGAAAATTAGTCTTTATGTATTTTTCTGCCCAATGCAGCCGTTTCTGCTTGTGAGCATTGGTTAGTGGTGGCCGATTGGAAGGTTTATGCACAGTTGGAAGACTCTGGAGGACTCTACACCTTGATGTCCGTGGGACTCCAGAGGCACCAGCAGCTTTAAATATCTGTTTGCTGCTATGTAATGGTGTTTTAGCAGTTGCTCTCTTGATCCGATGCATGAATCTGGCAGAAATCTTCCCCAATGTGCCTTTATCTGCACGAAACCTGTCTGTGCTCTGAATCAGCCACAAATCTTTTAATAGTGCGATGATCACACTTAAGTTTTCATGAAATATCTAATGTTTGCATATCTCATCCAAATCATTGAACTATTTCACTCTTTTCGGCAGCAGAGAGATCTTTTTTCTTCCCCATATTGCTTGAAAACGGCGCTCTGCTTAATAATGTGGAACACTCTCCCTTAGTAGTTTTTCCTTTAATTGGGCTCACCTGGCAATCTAATTATCACAGGTGAGCGAGATTGTTTTCAGTGATCAAAAGAGCCCTGAGACAATGCCATCCATGAGTTAAACTGAAAAACCAAATATTTAATCTTTGTGACACTGAAATAGAATTTGCATAATACTTTGGAACAGGGTGTATACAGTTATCATATTACAGAAATATACAGAGGAAAACTAGATGCTGTAAATATACCTATAATGAAATTAAAAAGTTCCTGTGTTGTCTGTAGCATAGCCTTTATTTTTCTTTTAGCGGTAAGAAAATTTAGCACATCTCTAATTGTCTCCATAAGCAGACTCTACCTATTATCATTAATGTTGCTAAATATACCAGGTTTGTGTTCTTTTTGCAGTTCCACATGACCTAAAATTGGGGGTTGTAACAAAATGATGGTAACATAATCACTGTTATGAAAATGAGTGTTGTCTCTGCATATGCTTAAAGCGGAGTTCTGCTTAAAAAAAAAATTAAAAGTCAGCAGCTACAAATACTGCAGCTGCTGACTTTTAATAATCGGACACTTACCTGTCCCAGGGCCCAGCGATAAGGGTGTACGAAGCCCCACTCGTCTCCCCCTCCTCTCTGCGGCTCCGGTATTGTAACTTCCCAGCCGGGCACCCGCTGCGCATGCGCGAGACGCGCCTTGCGCTGTGACTGGCCGGGCAATCATCTGGGACCTGTGGCATGTCCCAGATGATTGCCGAGAGGGAGTGGGGAGAGGTGATCTCTCTTCTGGGGCCGCGGTGCATGTCAGGGGGTAACCTCCCTTAAAGCGGAAGTTAAATTTTTGCTTGGAACTCCGCTTTAACCACTTCAGCCCCGGAAGATTTGGCTGCTCAATGACCAGGCCATTTTTCGCGATACGGCACTGTGTCGCTTTAACTGACAATTGCGTGGTCGTGCGACGCTGTACCCAAACAAAATTGACGTCCTTTTTTTCAAACAAATAGAGCTTTCTTTTGGTGGTATTTGATCACCTTTTTATTTTTTGCACTATAAACAAAAGAAGAGCGACAATTTTAATTTAAAAAAAAAATTTTCCTCAGTTTAGGCCGATATGTATTCTTCTACATATTTTTGATAAAAAAAGATTGCAATAAGCGTATATTGATTGGTTTGCGCAAAAGGTATAGCGTCTACAAAATAGGGGATAGATTTATTATTTTTTTATTATTATTTATTTATTTTACTAGTAATGGCGGTGACCTGCGATATTGCGGCGGACAAACTGGACACTTTTGACACATTTTTGGGACCATTGACAGATATACAGCGATCGGTGCTATAAAAATGCACTGATTAATGTATAAATGTCACTGGCAGGGAAGGGGTTAACATTAGGGGACGATCAAGGGTAACTGTGTTCCCTAGGTGTGTTCTAACTGTAGGGGGGTGTCTAGGAGGAGTATGAACACACAATCTGTCTCTACTCCCCTGAAAGAACTGGGATTTTTGTGTTTACACACACAGATCCCGGTTCTTGCTCTGTCACGAGCGATCACGGGTGCCCGGCGGTCATCACGCCTGCCAGGCACTCGCATCAGCTTCGGCTGATGACAAATAGTATCTACGTAATGAGAACACAGACAGCAGTAAAAACCCGACAGAGGTTCTAGTCTCTCTACACTCTATCCAAAAATAATGCCTTTAGTTTACTACATACAGATAGATGTCAACTGTCCCGGATTTGCAACACTGTACCCAAACAAAATTGATGTCCTTTTTTTCCCACAAATAGAGCTTTCTTTTGGTGGTATTTGATCACCTCTGCAGTTTTTTTTTTGCGCTATAAACAAAAAAAGAACGACAATTTAAAAAAAAAAACAAAAAAAAAAATCTAATTTTGTACTTTCTGCTATAAAACATTTCCAAAAAAAATGTAAAAAAACAAATGTATTCATCAGTTGTAGGCCGATATGTAATCTGCTACATATGTTTGGTAAAAAAAATTGCAATAAGCATATATTGATTGGTTTGCGCAAAAGTTATCACGTCTACAAAATAGGGGATGGATTTATGGCATTTTTATTATTTATTTATTTATTTTTTTACTAGTAATGGCGGCGATCAGTGAAGTTAGCGGGACTGCGACATTGCGGCGGACAGATCGGACACCTAACTGACATTTTTGACACTTTTTTGGGAACCAGTGACTTCATTACAGTAATCAGTGCTAAAAACATGCACTGTTATTGTACTAATGTCACTGGCAGGGAAGGGGTTAACATCAGGGGCGATCAAGGGGTTAAATGTGTTCCCTGCAGGTGTGTTCTAACTGTATGGGGGACTGTTTGACTGGGGAAACACACAGATCCATCCTCCTGTTAGCAGAAAGACAGGATCTGTGTGATCTCCCCTGTCAGAACGGAGATTTGCCTTGTTTACACAGCCAGATCCCCGTTCTGTCACTGCGGGGAACGATCGCAGGTGGCCGGCTGAGTCCATCGAGTCCGCCAGACCCACTGATTGGCTCCCCCCCGCTGGCCAAAGGGAGGCAGCGCTCGTGCACCCACAAAAGTGAGATCCCGAGCTAACGTACAGGTACGGCGATTTGCGGAATTGTGCCACCTTGCCGCAGTATAATGTCGGCAGCTGGTCGGCAAGTGGTTAAAAAAATGTAATAACTGAGGAGATAGCGGCTGGAAGCGGGTGGTCCCCACAGCACTACATCTTTGATTTAGAGATTAGGAAATTGTTTCAATTTTCTGGGTATATTTTTTGGATGAGCCATGGCGCACCATTTGGTATACTGAAAAGTTGACATCAGCTGAACAATTTTTGGCTTGTTGAATGATTTCTCAACAAAGTGTTTCCAAATTAGGAATATTTTGATGAAATTACAGGTGTGTGTATTTGTTTTTATTTCCGGAAATAGAATTGTTTTAATTGCATTTCCTGCCTTTCAGGCCCTATTACAGTGATGGTGAACTTTGGCACCCCAGATGTTTTGGAACTACATTTCCCATGATGCTCATGCACTCTGCAGTGTGGTTGAGCATCATGGGAAATGTAGTTCCAAAACATCTGGGGTGCCAAGGTTCGCCATCACTGCCCTATTATGTCCCCCTGTAACTTTGATTATTATTTTCTTAGGAGGAACATCCAAACCAGCCACTCTCAACCTTATTAACATGGAGGAACCCTAAGGCTGCATTCACACATGATTCACGCATGACAGCGCGATTGGGGTGCCATTAGAAGTAATGACATCGCAAACGCGTTCTGCGTTATGCAGCCATTTGAAATCGTGGGGCAGAATCGTGGCGGTTCCGCCCTCGATCATGTGTGAATGCATAGGATTAGTCTATAAGGCCCCATTCACACCTGAGCGTTTTGTAGCTTGAAGCCTGAAGCTACAAAACGCTTGAGGAGAAAAAATCCATTATTCTCTATGGAGATGGTTCACATCTCTACTCCAAGTTGCATGAAGCCCTACGCCTGAAGCTCAAACAAGTTCTGGACCCTTTTTTGTCAATCCAATCGAGCAGATTTGGGGGTTTTTGGAGCAGGAAGCAGATGACAAACTCTAAAAACATAGCAACAAATGATGAAACGGATGATCATTTTTTCTATTGGCTAATAAAAAAAACGCCAAAGCTCAAAAACGCCAGAAAACGCTGCATGGAAACGCGCAAACACGCGCGACAAAACGCCAGAAAAACGATCAAAAACGCTACGCTCAGGTGTGAATGGGGCCTTAGTGTGTTCTGAGCTTCAGCGTCTAGGAGCAGAAAAAAAAGTTTTGTAGAGTTTCTTGGACTGTTTTTCCAGCAGAAACGCTTCTAAACGCTGCTAATAGCATTTTCGAGGTTTCGTTTTTTTTTTTTCCTTTTACTGCAAAAAGGCTAATAAAATGTTAACACTGCTAATTGCTCCTAAAAAGCTGCTAAAATGCTACTAAAAAAAGCTCTTACCAGCGTTTTTTATCCAGAGTGTTTTTCCAGTATTTTTTTTTAGCCTTAGGGAACCCCTGCTAATAATTACCTTATCTACAGCTCTTCATACATTACCGTAATACTAAACCTATATAGTGCAGCGCAACTCAATAAATATATATCCACAATATGTGACAAATTTATGAAAATCCATTAATCATAAATATAAATAATATAATATAATATAATATAAATATTATTGTGAAAATTCAGCCTCTCAAAGATATATAGTTAATAAGAATCTAAAAAAATAAAAAAATAAAAATCGTGCTACACCACCAACGGTGATCTTCTATAACTCTCTTTGCTCCAGTGATAAGTGCACCTCCATACACCAGATGAAAAACCTGCTCACCTCATGCAATAAACAACCATCTCATCTCATTCTTTGGATTCCTATAGACTATATATCTTTGAGAGACTGAATTTTCACAATATTATTTGAATTTATATTTATGATTAATGGATTTTCATTAGTTTGTCACTTATTGTGGCTATATATTTAGTTGGGCTGCACTATATAGGTTTAGATTTACATTTTATAGTTTTATGAAATTATGGAGTGTTCAGCTAGCAACATATTGTATGTTTTTGGGATTGTGAGTATTTTCATAACATTTGCATTAGGTTTGATCAGGGCGTTTTTTCTCAGAGAATAGGTGCAGGTACTCCCTCTTTCCGAATCACCACGTGTCTCCACCCCTTACCCACCTCTGAGCACCGTCCCTTGGTCCCACCCCTTGGTTCCTCTTTTAGAGAATACAGAACCAAATATCATTTGTGGTAATTGTAGTTTGTATGCGATTTGTTAATAATAACAACAATAAAAGCGGTAAAATAGATCCCCTGTAGCCAGCAACAATAAACCCCCCCCAGCAATAAAAGACCCTCCCCCTAGCAGCAATAGACCTCTGGAGGAACCCCAGGATTTCACAGAACCCTGGTTGAAAAAGTGGTTCCAAAGACTGCATTTTTTTTTTTACCTTCACGCATATATTCTATTTTTTGTTTTATAAGGACAAACCGATCGTGGCTCAGGAGCGAGTTCACACGAGTGCCCCCATAGCAAGCGGGTTGCTATGGGGGAACTCAGCAGAGGGAAGTAACTCAGAGAGCCGGCGGGGGACCCAAGAAGAGGAGGATCGGGGCTGCTCTGTGCAAAATCATTGCACAGAGCAGGTAAGTATAATAACATGCTTGTTTTTTTTCTGTAGTATCACTTTAACTATTTTTTTCACTTTAACTATTTTTGGCAAACACTAAGCTGCACATCCTCTACTACTGCAGTAGCTACACTATTAACTCTGAAAGCGAATGACTTCCCCTTCTGTGTAGATGACTGTATAACCCTGTGTCACTGGTCTGGCATCATTTCTGCACTGAGAATGAACATGGTTTGTATAGAGGAACTGTGTACATGTGAATAGTTATGTCATGTGAAAGGAAACAGGAACAAACTATATAAACACTGGGCTAACAAAAGCACAAAATCCTGAATGCAGATCTATCTGATTATGCTCTGGAAGACCGGGCCACTTTTTCAGACTTGGTGTTTACAAGTTAAAAACACATTTTTTTGCTAGAAAATTACTTAGAACCCCCAAACATTATACATTTTTTTCTAACACCCTAGAGAATAAAATGGCAGTCATTGCAATACTTTTTGTCACACGGTATTTGCGCAGCGGCCTTACAAGCGCACTTTTTTTGGAAAAAATTCACTTTTTTGAATAAAAAAAATAACACAATAGTAAAGTTAGCCCAATTTTTTTTTATATTGTGAAAGATAATGTTACGCCGAGTAAATTGATACCCAACATGTCACGCTTCAAAACTGCGCCCACTCGTGGAATGGCATCAACCTTTCACCATTAAAAATCTCCATAGGCGATGTTTAAAAATTCTACAGGTTGAATGTTTTGAGTTACAGAGGAGGTCTAGGGCTAGAATTATTGCTCTCGCTCTAACAATCGCAACGATACCTCACATGTGTGGTTTGACCACCTTTTTCATACGCGGGCGCTACTCACGTATGCGTTCGCTTCTGCGCGCGAGTTCATCGGGACAGTGCGCTTTAAAAAAAAAAATTTTTCTCTTATTTATTTTATTTTATTTATTTTTACACTGTTTTTTTTTTTTTTTTTTTAAAAAGGGTCACTTTTATTTCAATTACAATGGAATGTAAACATCCCTTGTAATAGAAAAAAGCATGACAGGTCCTCTTAAATATGCGATCTGGGGTCAAAAAGTCCTCAGATTTCATATTTGGACTTAAATGCAATAAAAGGAAAAAAAAAATGTTGTCATTTGAAAAAAAATGACAACAAAAAAATGTGCCTTTAAGACGTTTGGACGGAAGTGACATTCTGACGTCGCTTCCGCCCTGCTATGGTATGGAGACGGGTGGGGGCCATCTTAGCCTCACTCGTATCCATACCCAGCCACGGATAGGACCCGATCACCTCCGCCGCTGCCGACGGCTCCGGTAAGCGGTGGAGGGCGCGGGAGAGCGGCGGGAGGGGGGAACCGCCACCTGAAGAGATAGGATACCTCGGTCGTGGAGCGGCTGCTGCCATTACCGAGATATCCCTCTTCAAAGCCAGGATGTATATAGTCGTGCGGCGGTCCAGTAGGGTTTTGTTAGATTACATATACTGCAAGTTTTTACCAAGACAATCTATAATAAAAATCTTAAGGACACTCTGACGGTGATTCAATGATTCAATAAAGCATTTGCAACACTTTTCTGGTGCATTCGAAAGTCCTACCTCTAATTCATGAAAGCCTTGCGACAGTTCCATTAGCAGTTTTCGACATGTGCAACAAATTCAGTGTAGTTCTTATATGCACCACTTTCACAATGTGCATATAATTCACAATTCTAGGTTGGTGTACAGAGACAGGCCAGAGTGCTCAGAGCGGAGCTGCCATGTAGTAAAGAGCAGGGCATATTTTTGTGCGCCCCCCACCATCCATTTTTTTTTTTTGGAGCGCGGCATCATTGGTTGCTACGGCGCTGTTATCTGCATAGCTGACAGCATTCTGGCAACCAACGGCGCTGTGAAGCCGACAGCAGCTTAGCAACCAATGATGGTGTGCAACTGACAGCTTCCTACCAACCAAGGTTGTTGTACAGTCTGGGGACTGAGTAGGGTTGCCACCTGTCCAGGATTCACCCAGACAGTCCGGTCAGTCAGTCTGCCTGAAACCCAGACACATTATTCAGACCGGGCTGTGGCTCCCCAAGTAACTGAGACACAAATCTGTTGCTGTCCAGGAGCTATGGGCAGCTGTTTGGGGGCAGGTTTGGCATCACTGGGGGTGCGGGGTGATGACAACAGCAAAAGTAGTTTGGCCACACCCACTGTTGGCTGCAGCGCGCTACGTGCGCTGCCCCACTCTCCTTGAAAAAAAATCGTCCTGTGCCACTAAAGTGTCTGGGTTTGGCTTGAAGTAAAGGTGGCAACCCTAGGACTGAGCCTGCACTGAGAATGCATACCTCCCAACTATATAACTCCCTCCTTTTGAGATGGGAGCGAGGGACACCTATTAGCAAATGTATGTAGGCATAGGACACACCCCCTGCCACACCCCCTTAAAGGAGCATTGTACAAAAAAATTTATTAGTTAAACCCACAAGTGCTTTATTTTTACCACTACTATTCCTTTATATTGGCTTTTGAAGTTTACAAATGCAACAATTTAGTAATTGGATAAAAGGTTTAGCACTGGGGAACAATTTTTAAAAGATAAATAGTGCATTTTATATACAACGATATAGATCAGACCAAAATGAGGGACATATGAGAAGGAACGAGGGACAGAGGGACTTGGATTAAAGTTCATGTGCGTTTAAAGGCAGGCGTCCCAATACTTTTGGTAATATAGTGTATCTGACAGAGGCGCTGTTGATTGGTGCATTGTTCGGGGCGGGGGTGCTGCTTTGTGTGAAGGAGCTGGAGGTGGAACTTTCCAGAGTATTTTAACCCATGCTGAAGGAATTAGTAGTGTTTTTGCAATGGTATTTATCCCTTTCCATGTAGTATAATATCTGATTGATCCTTCCTATTCCTGTGTTCTTATCGGTAAACTGACCACTCTAAGCAATGCTCCCAATCCAAGATAGATTGGTCAGTTTATGTCTTTTGTTACAGGGCTCTATGTACAGTGTGACCATATCTCCATCTCTGCTTTTCTCCCTCCCTGACAATTTTTTTGACATGTGACCCGCACAGCGCCAATCAGAGCTGTGCAGACACAAGGTTAGAGTTTAAGGATTCCTCTGCTGATGTAATTATATACGTCAACAGAGGAATACCAGACCCTCTGCTTGGGAATGAGAACCAAGAAAACCATGTGACCGTATAGAAGCAATCCTTCTAAATGGTATTTGGAGATCATATTGCAAAAAAAAACACACTGCCATTACTGTAGCCAGTGTACACAGTGCCACGCTTATAAAACATAGTAAATGATGCAATGAATCAATAAAATAATTATTTGAACACACAATAAATGAGCTTCCTCACCTTTGAGCACTAATATGGAACATGTTATGATAATTACAAAGTAAATATAACATTGAAAAAAAGTATTTTTGCTTTTTATGCCATTCACTGTGTTCCTTCCCAATGCCCAGAACTATAAAACACCTCCATCCAAAGACAACACTATATCTGCTATAAAAGTCCTCTGTGGGCATCCGTGCAAATGAGTCTTACTTTTACTGGGGTCATACACTGTGCTCTTCCCCAATATCCAGAACTATAATACACCTCCATGCTCAGTACTGGTGTCCACTCTGTTGCATTCACCAGAAATAGTGACCCCCTAAACTGATAAGTGGGTATAGAATATCTTTATGTTACAATCCTCTCACAGTCCTATTCTTCTTCATAAAGCAGCTCTCACAGGTAATACATAAAAAAAAGGTACCATACTGCAGTAGATTTTATGAAATTTAAAAACCCAAGCAGCAAAAAGGTATTGTCCTCAAATTTTTCAATAAAGATACAAGCCACAATGTTATCTAGTTCACCTTAAGGTACCCCAATATGGCCCCCATAACATCCGGCTTCTGTCAGTCGTTAGACGTAACGTCCATTATTAGACGAAATGCGTTGGAAATGGTTTCCTGTGTGACATCACATCCGCTATTGTCACCTCCAGCCAGTGGAACGCAAACCATAAGTACTGGAAACCGAAGTCAAATCCTTGTGCTTCTTCTGCCATTTCTATACTTTAGAAATTTGCTATGATACTTAGTAAGCATGGTGCATTGTGGCTTATCAGTTGATGGAGGGATTTTTAGTGTTGCTTCTGAGAGCGCTGATCATAAAAAGGTGTCACTACAAGTGAGGGTACCCCTTCTTTTCTATGACACAGAGGAAACAGATGAAGCTATAATATTGTATGTCCCTAAATAAGGTCTTTTACGTCTTAAAGTATATGTTACCCTAAAAAAAATAAAATGACAAATAAGTGTTGTATTACACATTTGGTTTCTAGTCTGTAGCTTGTACAGTTTTTATTTCCCATATTTTTACTAAATACCTGATGATCTTGCCGATTTTTCTTGATTGCTCTTGTTTTAAATTGACCACACTAGGCATTGAAGCAGATGTGCCCTAACATGTTCAGTTTGAGTCGTTTCTCTTGACTTGGAAGCTGCATGATGCTGTGCCTATGAACAGCATATCTGTAGTCCTGTAGTCTAATTTAGCTAATGGGTGGAGGGCCAAGCAGGGCTGGTGCAAGGATTTTTGATACCCTAGGCGAAAACCTAATTTTGCTGCCCCCCCTTGATCCACCCCTGACTCCACCCCCTTGCCCTGCCCATGTATACCTCACCTTTTTAATGAAGTGCCCATCAAATGCAGCCTCACCAGCACCCATCAAATGCAGACTCACCAACGCCATCAATTGTAGCCTCACCAACACCCATCAATTGCAGCCTCATCAACGTCCATCAATGCAACCTACCAGCGCCCATCAATGCAGCCTCACCAGCGCCCATCAACGCAGCCTCACCAGCGCCCATCAATGCAGCCTCACCAGCGCCCATCAATGCAGCCTCATCAGCACCCATCAAATGGAGCCTCACCAGCACCCATCAAATGCAGCCTCACCAGCGCCCATCAATGCAACCTCACCAGCGCCCATCAAATGCAGCCTCACCAGTCCCCATCAAATGCAGCCTCACCAGCGCCCATCAAATGCAGCCTCACCAGCACCCATCAATGCAGCCTCACCAGCACCCATCAAATGCACCCTTACCAGTGCCCATCAAATGCAGCCTCACCAGCGCCCATCAGTGAATGTTTGCTTGCTTCCATTCATTTGGGAGTTGGGACACAGACACAGTCCTCCGCCCCCGCTGTGCCTCTGACACTATGTGCGAACAGAGCAGTGACTGCCTGTTGATGCTGTGACTTAGTTGCTTGCTGCAGAGAGAAGAGAGTAAGAACACCAGTGGCCGGGCGCCCTAGGCAGCAGTGTGCCCTAAGTGGCAGCCTAGTTTGCCTAGTGGTAGCACCAGCCCTGGGGCCAAGAATTTAGTACCCAGAGATGAGAGAATTCACACTGAGACCATGGACCTCAGACCACAGATTGCAGTAAGGTATGATATAAAAGTTCAGACAAGGTGGTAACAGATTCTGTGTAACACGGCCAAACTGGCACAGCAGCACTTACAGAGAGTTTGTAGGGGATATGCAGAAACAACTTATGATGCCAACAACATCTTACAGTGGAGGTGGCTGGAAGGTGGTCTGGCAACAAGGCACCTGGATATGGAAGGGCTCCTGACTACGGCATAGGCGAGCAGTCCCTACTCTGTCCCTTCTCCATGGGAACCTTTCCCTGTACTACCACACTGTCCCGGACCAGCGGGTTCCTTTCCCTGACCTAGCCATTTCACATATGCGCACCAACCGAAAGGGGGCAGTGCTATTTATTAGCACTGCCCACACTAAAGATGGCCGCTGAGGTCAGGAACAAAAGAAGGCTTGTCGCTCCAGGTGAGATGAGGAAGCCTAATGTAATTTGTGGGTGCTCGCCTTGGTTCGCCTCCGCAATCAATAAACAAGTTAGAATAGGCTGCACACCACAACTGTAGTCCAAAATCCTTTATTAGGACGTCCAAGAGTGACACCACAGGCACAGAGTGCCCAGTAGGTGCGTTTCACACTATTATAAGTGCTAAATAGTAATGATTAGGCACTTATAATAGTGTGAAACACGTCTACCGTGCACTTTGTCCCTGAGGTGTCACTCTTGGATGTCCTAATAAAGGATTTTGGACTACAATCGTGGTGTGCAGCCTATTCTTTCTTGTTCATTGATTGTGGTGGCCGCTGAGGTCACCCAGGGCAGCAGCATCTAATCAGACAGCTGCTCTCCTGAGGACACCTATGGAGGACTCAAAGAAACATGAGTTCCCCCTTTTCCAATGCTCCCTCTGCATGGCAGCTGCCAAACAGCACCACCTGTAGGGAGGCTGAATTGGACCTGACTACAAGCTTGTGTTTCCCCATCTAGTCTTCCACATTTTGATTGTCTGGTGCAGGAGCCATGCTGTCTGCAGAGCAGCTTAAGGAGCTCCCGGTATGATTGGAAACTACCAAGTGTTTTTCTGCAGGCTTTGCCCCCAGCCCTTTGAGCTGCGGGAGTGGAGGAGGGCAAGCAGTCATGTGACTGTAGAAAAAAAAAAGATGAAAAAAAGCATATCCAATTTATTATTTTTTTTAATGGCCATGGAGCTATGTGATCTTAAAGTGGATTCCACCCACTTTTGCAACTCTTCAGCATCCCTCACTAAACTGTGCACTGTAAACGAATTGGATATTTTTTTATTTGTTTTCTCAGCACCTACTGTACATCTGCTGTATTCATTTTCCACTTCCTCCTCCCTGGCCGCGGCCCATCGCATCATTTCCTGTTTGCAATACCTTCTGGGAAGGGGCAGCAACTTCCTCTGACTCTGCCGTTGCTATGGAGACCTGACCTGAAACCCATTACACTGCTTGTGCTGCACTGAGCATGTGCGAGATCTGCAAGGATGAGATCCAGGAAGAAATACAGTCTGGCTTCAGATGCCCACACTTAAGACGGCCACGGCCTGCTGTAAGTTTATAAAATAACAAACTACTGCTATAAACTAACAAAACAGACCTTAGTTTACAGACTAACTTTACTAGAATACATTAAGCTTGTGTATTATAGGGGTATTTTTATTTAAAAAGCATAATTTTGGCCGGAACACCACTTTAATAGTGTCTATAGTTGTGTGTTTTTTACATTCTTTTCATTCACATACAGCCTGCACAGCATTTCCTACTGCAGTGCTTGCAGATATTCCAAATAGCTCACAGGCCACGTGAACTGATTTACTGATCACAAAGGGAAAACAACCGGTTTCATAGTAATGTGGGTTAGTGTTATAACACGGCTTTCTTTGCTGAAAATGGAACAAGGACAGTGATCTCAATCAAAAACACAGCGGGAACAAATAGCCTCCAGGTTAGCCAACTTGCCTCACTTGGCAAATAAATAAAAATCGCCTTCCCTTTTCATTTTTGTTGATCCAATTACAAGTTTTTTTGGCATACGTAATAATGCCAAGACATTCAAAATACTATAAAATAAACTTTGAAAGTGAGATTTTTCTAAAGAGAACCAGTCTCAACAAAGCTTCATTAGGAATCTGAATATTTCATCTTAAAAGTCTTACTTATGAAATATTTTATTTGCCCTTCTAATTAGAATTACTTGTTCTGACACTTCAGCTTGAAACCCAATGATTGGAGGTTACCTGAAGTCTGTCCATTGATGTCCTGTCAACTTCCCGACCTCACGTAGTTTTCTGAACACTTTCCAGTTCTTCATATTGGTTAATGAGTCTCCTATCTAATAAAAGGACATATTGGCATTCTCTGTGATTGGACAGAGCTGATCACAGATCGAGGTGAAGGGCCAATCACAGTGGCTCTTCACCATGTGATCAGCTGTGTCCAATCATGGCTGATCACATGTAAAAAAATAACGGTTATCGGCATTTCCTTTCTTAAGTTTCAGTTCACACTGCTGTGATGCAGGAACCCTGCTAATCCACTGCGGGTTTCAGCATCGCATGTTTCCCGGCGGCAGTTCACACTGCCCTATAGAAACGGCTGGGAATGTCAGGTAAAAATTAATGACACCCCCAAATCAGTTCGCATATCGCAGTGCAATCTGCAAACTTGGACAGGAATCGGATTGGATGGGTGTGAACACCCATGCGATCCGATTCTGCTGCGGACAAAAAAAAGGGTCCTGTGCGAGTTTGATGTGAATTCAGCCATACGATCTTTATCGGACAGAGATCGCATGTGATTTTCACTGCAGTGCGGTGCGAGTCACATCCGATCTCTGAAATCGCACCAGTGTGAACTGGCCCTTAGTCCTGTCACTGAGGAACGGAAAGCCGATAAAAAGCTATCCTGTGACAGAACCCATTTAGACTGATAATCATTGCACTGATCATCAGTGCAGCCCCATCAGTGCCAATCAGTGTCCATCAGTGCAGCATATCAGTGCTGGCTGCCTATCAGTGCCGCCTTATCAGTGCAGCCTCATCAGTGCCCATCAGTATAGCTTATCAGTGCTTATCAGTGCCACCTCATCAGTGTCCAGCAGTGCAGCCTTATCAGTGCCCATTAGTGCAGCCTCATCAGTACCCATCAGTGCAGCCTCATCAGTACCCATTAGTGCAGCCTCATCAGTACCCATCAGTGCAGCCTCATCAGTACCCATTAGTGCAGCCTCATCAGTACCCATCAGTGCAGCCTCATCAGTACCTATTAGTGAAGCCTCATCACCTCACATCAGTGAAGAAAAAACATCACTTACTTGCAAAATTTTTTAACAGAAACAAAGAAAAAGGTTTGGGCTTTTTTTGATTGTTTAGCAAAAAATAAAAACCCAGTGGTGATTAAATACCACCAAAACAAAGTTCCATCTGTCTCAAAAAAATTATAAAAATGTCATATATGTACAGTGTTGCATGACTGCGCAATTGTCATTCAAAGTAAAAATTGATCTGGGCAGGAAGAGAGTGAAAGTGCCCAGTAGACAAGTGATTAAAGAACAGCGGAGGTTTGAAGTTCTAACAAAAAAAAATAAAAAAGTAGAAAGACAAAGAAAGAAGCTAGTTTTTAAAGATTTTAATTTTAGGGTTATGGAATAATTATGTGCAGTAAATTAAAGCGGAGTTCCACCCATTTTTTATACTTGATGTCACTTGCATACCCATTGATCATGCTTTTACTAATGGAAATCGATTTTCTTTCTCTGGCATCTAAATACCTTTAATCTAGGGTTTCACCCGCACTTCCGGCATTTCCCTGCCTAGGCGATAAGGTCACTAGGCGATTCACAAGGGCTCCTGGGATAGAGGCGTCATGTATCCCAGGAGTCCTTGCGAATCGCCTACTGACAAAATCTCGCATTATTTACAGACAGTAAATGACACAAACGTGTCTGATGGACAGGTTGCTATAGCAATGGGGCAGGAAATTCTGCCGACGCCGACATTGCTATTGCAACCTGTCAGGAAGTCGCGCATGCGCAAAATCGTGAGGAAATCCTGGAAATTAAGACAGGAGGGCTTCAGATGCCCACAGCAATGGAACCTGCCTGCTTTCGAGATCAGTAGGTACAAAACTATTTTTGAAGAAAGTAAATTGGCAAACATACAACATGTTGCAATTGTTAATGTACATTTTTTTTTAAATTGGTATTTTTATTGTAATTTCAGTGTGATTACAAAAACAATACAGAGCCTATTGGGCATACCCAGGCTCGGTCACTACAACTACAAACTAAGAGAAGAAGAGAGAATAAAAAAAAAACAACAACAATTATATATAAAGATATATATACCCTGTTTCCCCGAAAATAAGACCTAGCGTGATTGTCGGTGATGGCTGCGATATAAGCCCTACCCCCCAAATAAGCCCTAGTTAAAGTCCTTGTAGGTCTTATTTTCAGGGTAGGACTTATTTGGGGGGTTGCGCTTATATTGCAGCCATCACAGACAATCACGCTAGGTCTTATTTTCGGGGAAACAGGGTAGTAGTAACTAAACCACTGTACGCTCAACCACCGGTGCAGAGTATCCATAATGTACATGTTTGAACAAATGCAGAGAAGTTTTTTTTTTAAAAAAGTGTTTGGGGGACTGGAACTCCGCATTAATTTTGTCACACTGTGAAATATTTTGGTTATCATTGCTTCTACAACTACAATTTGTAGTCTATTGACTATGGTGCCTGTCCTTCATTTAGGAATGCTGTTAAAACCAATGACGCATACTGTCTCTGCCTGTTACTACAGAGAGAGTTAGTCAGGGGGCCCCATCAGTATTTTGCAATAGGGGCCCAGGATTTGCAGCTAGGCCTAGATTCTAGTAATAGTTGTTGACGTCTGTGCCCTGAGGTAACACTGACAATGTGGTAGTTATACGTAACATTGAAATATTTTTTTTCCCTCATATCCTCTCTGATAAACCAGCACATGACGCTGTCTAGTAACCGCATGTATATGACATCATTGTAATGACATTTGGTACAGCACAGGTTAACCCTGCCTTTGTTTTCATGAACCTTTTTCTTCTAGGATAGAGATAAGCTCCTTGTTCCTGACACAGGGAGGAGGAGAGTGAGGGAGTGAAGGGGCTGGTCAGTCATTTGTGCAGTTATAAATACACTATCAGCCATGCTGTACTTTGACCAAGACATCTGTATAAATAAGCTGGGAGGAGGAGAAGTGGAAGGCAGGAAGAGCTGAGGCTGTGTACCAGACATGGAGAGCACCGATAACACAGTGGAGTCTGTGGTAGGGGTCCTCTTCTCCAAAGACCGCCAGGAGTGCCCTGAGCCAATAAAAGCAGAAGTGCAAGGTAAGCCCTATTGTTTTTTCAGTGCCGCCTGGCTCATTCGCTGTACGCAAGACAGGACCGCAACATATTCTAGTCTCTATTTTTATCATTTTTCAATTATGTACTATAGTTTGCACTACCTTAAATTGCCATCAGGTTTATTTATTATGGAAGTGCGAAGTGCAGTGATGACACTTATTGCAGGTATTTACAGGGCGCCAACAATTTACACAGCGCTTTACATATTGTACATTTACATTAGATGCTTACTATGTAAAGGGGGTTATTTACTAAAGGAAAATCCACTTTGCACTGCAAGTGCACTTGGAAATAAAGTCGCTGTAGATCCGAGGGGGACATGCAAAGAAAATAAAAAACAGCAATTTAGCTTGCACATGATTGGATGATAAACTCAGCAGAGCTTCCACTCATTTCAGATCTACCCCTTAGATTTAGCCCCGGTTCACACAGGGGCGGCACGACTTGCAGGTCGCCTCACCGAGGCGACCTGCACACGACTTCCACGGCGACTTGCAAAACGACTTCTGTATAGAAGTCTATGCAATTCACCTCAAGTCGCCCCCAAAGTAGTACAGGAACTTTTTTCTAAGTCGGAGTGACTTGCGTCGCTCCTATTAGAACGGTTCCATTGTACAGAACGGGAGGCGACTTGTCAGGCGGCTAGGTCGCCTGACAAGTCGCCCCTGTGTGAACTGCCACTTAGAGCGACTGCACTTCCAAGTGCAATTTCAAGTGCACTTGCAGTGCAAAGTGGATTTGCCTTTCGTAAATAACCCCCAAAGGCTCATTCATACCAGCAAACCATGCCGATCCCGGCGCATTGCACTGTTTACTTTTTCTTTCTTTTTTTTTGTTCCAACTTTGTTGAAATGACACAAATGAGAATTCTGTTCAATGCAGTGCCATTGTGATGCGTTGTTGAAATAAAATTGGTGTATGTCGTTTAGGTAATGCCGTGGTGTTTTCAATGATTATGGGGGTTATTTACTAAAGGCAAATCCACTTTGCACTACAAGTGCAAACTACAAGTGCAAAGTACACTTGAAATTGCACTGAAAGTGCACTTGGAAGTACAGTCACTGTAGATCTGAGGGGGATATGCAATGAATATAAAAAACAGCATTTTAGCTTACACATGATTGGATAATAAAATCAGCAGAGCTTCCCCTCATTTGGGATCTACCCCTCAGATTTACAGCGACTGCACTTCCAAGTGCACTTTCAGTGCAATTTCAAGTGCACTTTGCACTTGTAGTTTGCACTTGTAGTGCAAAGTGGATTTGCCTTTCGTAAATATCCCCCTGTGTGTCATTGAAAACGAGGTAGATTGCCTAGTCCTGGTGTTGGGACTGCACTGAAAAAGGCTGCTGAACACAGCCCAGATGATGTGAATGGGCCCCTAGGTCCCTATCTTAACCACTTCAGCTCCAGGAGGTTTACCCCCTCCCCCTTCATGACCAGGCCATTTTTTGCGATACAGCACTGCGTTACTTTAACTGACATTTGCGCTGTCCTGCGATGCTGTACCCAAATAAAAAAAATAAAAATTTCCCACAAATAGAGCTTTCTTTTGGTGGTATTTGATCACATCTGCGGTTTTTATTTTTTGCGCTATAAACAAAAAAATAAAACAACAATTTAAAATAAACAAAAAAAAACAATATTTTTTTACTTTATACTCTATAAAACATATCCATTGTAATTTAAAAAAAAATCAATTTTCTTCATCAATTTAGGGAAATATGTAGTGTTCTGCTACATATTTTTGGTAAAAAAACCCACAATAAGCGTATATTGATTGGTTTGCGTAAAAATGATAGCGTCTACAATAATTTTTTTAAAATTTATTTTTTACTAGTAATAGCAGCGATCAGTGACTTATAGTGGGACTGCGACATTACGCTGGACAAGTTGGAAAACGAACTGACACTTTTGCCAATTTTTGGGGACCAGTGACACTAATATATTGATCAGTGCTAAGAAATGTGCACTGTCACTGTACTAATGACACTGGCAGGGTGGGTGTTAACATCAGGGGCGATCAAAGGGTTAAATGTGTGCCTGACCAGTGCTCTACTACTGTGGGGGAGGTGCTTGTACTAAGAGAAGGCATGGATCAGTGCCTCTGATTAGCAGTCACACAGGCTCCATGTCTTCTGTAGTAACAGAACGGCGATCTGCCTTGTTTACATAGATAGACTGCCGTTCTGCCTGTATACCGAAGCATATGCAGGTGGCGGCAGACATTGAGTCTGCTTTACCCGCCAATCAGCTCTCGCTGTGTCTAATCACAGCAGGAGCGGGCCGCCGCACCCCAAACCTGGAAGTGCAGGATCACATACTAGGTACATGATCCTGCGCAGGATAGCCGTGCCATTGTATATCTATAGTATACGGTCGGCAAGCGGTGAAGCTGGTCAAAATACAATAATCAAAATTCAGCCATGTCAGCAGGACATTCATACCTTCCAACTTTTTAAGATGGGAACAAGGGACACCTATTAGCAAAAGTATGTAGGCATAAGACACACCCCCTGCCACGCCCCCCTTAAAGGAGAATTATGACACCGTTTAACAGAGCACTGGTGTACAATCATGTGCAACAATCAGATTTGCAGCATTTTAGTAAAATCAGACAAGTGAAAGATAATTTCTTTTGGTGGTCATTGATGGCCCAATAAGTGATGCTTTTATTGGTCCTGAACTATGACGTCTACAGAAAGACCACTGCTTCTACACTGAGAGCAAGAGGTCCTTCTCTGAATCCTGCTGGCAGGGAACAGGCAATTCTACTGAGGCTGTGGCTGCTTTCTAAAGAAAATTTACTGTGGCACTTTGCACGCCTTTTGTTTTAATGCACATGCACTTAGCTGATTTAAATTGAAAGTTGGGGTTTGAAAATGGAACTAAAGGCACGTCGGCATTTTCTCCCTGGGTTCTTACAGGGGCTGATCTTTAGCTATTTTGATTGGCCAGTGGGGAATGACTGTCACTGGCAGTGTGCCAGAATGGAAACCGAGCAGCGCAGCTAGTGTACAGATTCTGCAGAGGATTGCAAATAGGCAGGTAAGTGTACTTTTTTGCAGAAGAGATATTGCATGTCTCTTCTGCAAAAAAGACCTTGTCCGTTCACAATTTTTTAGATTTTAACTTTTGTTCCACTTTAAACAACTCCATCACAGTTCAGTATTTTGAATTATTTTTGTAATTTTTTCTTTTTTTCAATTTAATTTAATTTTAATTGAATTTATTTTTTAGTGAAACCATAACAATGTTACCTGCTTGCTGTTCCATATCTTTATTATTGTTACACAAACAGATAAATAAATGCGCCCTCTAGTGGCTATCTGTATTTTGGGCAGAATGTGTCAGATAACAATCATTGTCACAAGCACTATCATCCGACATAATGGTAATGCTTCATTCATCAAGCAGAGAAATATCCAGACATTACTAAGACCCGTAATATTTCAACACAAACAGTTCATGTGTCTTGAATGTTTTCTCTTGGATTGTTAGCACCAGATCTACAAAACTTTTTACAGTGTATCATGTGTTTACATTAAAGCTTTTAGACGATTTACACTATGTGGCTTTCCTTGCTTTGATTCCATGTGGGTATTCTATTATACATATGGTCACCATTGACATTACTAATCTTGGAGAGAAAGCCAACCTGACTTATTGGAACCAATGGGTGTGATCTGAATGTTCCCAGTGGAAGCATTTATAACAGGCAAATCAGACTCTGTAGTGGGACAATTTCAGTCTAGTAAGAGTGCCTTTCTTACAATGGTGATGGCTCACGTGGTGACTACATTAATGGAGTAGCATGATCTCACCACAATATCAGTGATGTTTTCCTCAAGATATACATTGGATTGCCTTTACACTCACATGAACTCTTATGGCATCCCAGTCTTAGTCTGTAGGGTTACATTTTGAGTTGGCCCACCCTTTACAGCTTCAACTCTTTTGGGAGAGCTGTTCCTAAGGTTTAGGAGTGTGTCTATGGGAATGTTTGACCATTCTTTTAGAAGCGCATGTGTGAGGTCAGGCACTGATGTGGAAAAGAAGTCCTGGCTTGCAGTCTCCGCTCTAATTCATCGCAATGGTGTATTATCTGGTTGAGGTCAGGACTCTGTCCAGGCCAGTCAAGTTCCTTCACCCCGAACTCGCTCATCCATGTCTTTATGGACCTTGCTTTGTGCATTGGTCCAGATCATTTGGTGGAGTGGGGATTATGGTTTGGGGTGTTTTTCAGGGGTTAGGCCTGGCCCCTTGGTTCCAATGAAAGGGAATTCCTAAGGCATCAGCATACCAAAACATTTTGGACAATTTCATGCATCCAACTTTGTGGGAACAGTTTGGTTATGGTCCCTTCCTGTTCCAACATGACTGCACACCAGTGCACAAAGCAAGGCCCATAAAGAAATGGATGAGCGAGTTTGGGGTGGAGGAACTTGACTGGCCTGCACAGAGTCCTGACCTCATACCGATAGAACAACTTTGGGATGAATTAGAGCAGAGACTTCAAACCAGGCCTTCTCATCCACATCAGTGCCTGACCTCACAAATGCGCTTCTGGAAGAATGGTCAAACATTCCCATAGACACACTCCTAAACCTTGTGGACAGCCTTCCCAGAAGAGTTGAAGTTGTTATAGCTGCAAAGGGTGGGCCAACTCAATATTGAACCCTACGGACTAATAGGGCGTACACACGGTCGGACTTTGTTCGGACATTCCGACAACAAAATCCTAGGATTTTTTCAGACGGATGTTGGCTCAAACTTGTCTTGCATACACACGGTCACACAAAGTTGTCGAAAAATCCGATCATTGTGAACGCGGTGACGTAAAACACGTACGTCGGGACTATAAACGGGGCAGTGGCCAATAGCTTTCATCTCTTTATTTATTCTGAGCATGCATGGCACTTTGTCCGTCGGATTTGTGTACACACGATCGGAATTTCCGACAACGGATTTTGTTGTCGGAGAAATTTTATATCCTGCTCTCCAACTTTGTGTGTCGGAAAATCCGATGGAAAATGTGTGATGGAGCCTACACACGGTCGGAATTTCCGACAACAAGGTCCTATCACACATTTTCCATCGGAAAATCCGACCGTGTGTACGGGGCATTAGACTGGGATGCCACTGAAATTCATGTGCGTGCAAAGGCAGGTGTCCCAATACTTTTGGTAATATAGTGTACATCTACGGTACATGTGTGTTGTCCACATTACACTTGCTTAACAGAGAATGGGAATCAGTGAAGAGAAACAGCAAGAAAAGAAAGGAGAGTGTAGGAGAAGATGGAGGGGACCAAAAACTCAGATGAGTAACGAAACATGGACCAAGCGGCAGGTGTGAGAAAACTGTTGTTCTTTACCTGTTTCCTGTGCCAACAGCTGTTCCAGTTCCCTAATGGGGTTGAAAGAAATCTATTTCATAACCTATTTTGTACCTATTGTTCCTAGTATCAGGTTTTTGTTTTCTATATGTTTACATACTTATGTACCTTACTAGGTCCAGAAGTAATACTGAGCAGAATTAAGATTGGACCCCCAACAATGGTCCTAGTTTCTTATGTGGCCCCTTAGGAAAATGAATTGCCCACCCAGCAAATCATTATTGGAGAGAATTTCAAAATGTTGCCAGCTACGCAACAAAAGTGCATCCCTTATATACCTGATGTGACATGCACATCCGACTTACATCTGTAGCCTCATAAATGGAGAAATTGGAGCGTATTAAATGTGGGAAATCGTGGAACAAAGAGGAAGGATTCTGTCTCTAATCTCCGGAGCATGACATTATGACCTCTGATTTCACCTCATTGCACAATTTACTAATCAGGCGTCTTCTCTTTCATAGAACCCAAAAGCTGCGAGGACACAGGCTACTAATTAGGAATAACAACTCTGCTGTTATTGCCTTTGATTTCTTATTAAACAATCTTCTTTTAAGTAAGAGGAGAGACAGCATGTTATAACTGTAATATTCTTTTTGCTTTTGTATATAGATTATTGTTCTTAACTTTAAAGTATTTACCGCTTTATAAAAGACAGTGCTTGCCAGGAACCCCCTGGTGTACATCATTATCGTCAAAGACCCCAAGATGTGAACTTTCATTACAAGTATTCCCTAACTGTGTTTTTTTTTTTTAATCTTCATTATTTATTAAAGCTTTCAAATATTACAGCTGACCAACAAGACAAATTGCATCATCTGCAGATTATACATATTACTACTTTATAATACCGCTCTCTAATTTCAGATAATCTCCAGGATACCAATTTAACATTCCTAACAAAACAAACAAATGAACAAATCAAACAACGAACAGACAACACACAAAAAGGGAGACAAAAAAAAAAAAATAAAAAAAAAAGGACCCCCCCACTCACTCTCATCCGCCCCTCCCCACCATCACTATCGGTCCTCCCCTAAACTATAAGGCATCCTGTTTATCCCATTTCTGGCCACAAAATATAACTTAAATCATTACTATGATATTCTGTGGGGGGGGCCAAAGAGAAAAAGGCCAATGCTGGAGCTGTTACCCAGGGTCCCCATAACGTGGCTAGTATAGTGATAGTGATACTAAACACATACTGTTTAATTTACATTGTCCCTTTTATTTCTGTATATGGATTGCACTGTAATTATTTTAATTAAAAAAAAAAGAAAAAAAAATCTAAGTACCTTTTTTCTAATCGATGATTGTCCCTTTTATTTCTGTATATGGATTGCACTGTAATTATTTTAATTAAAAAAAAACATAAAAAAAAACTAAGTACCTTTTTTCTAATCGATGATTGTCCCTTTTATTTCTGTATATAGATGATTGCACTGTAATTATTTTAATTTAAAAAAAAAAAGAAAAAAGAATCTAAGTACTTTTTTTCTAATCAATGTACAGCTGTCACATGACCCAGATCTTTCCCAGCCTGTCTGCAGGGAAACATAAGCAGGCGGAGATTCTAGTCCTCTGCTGCTGGTCACATGTTCAAAATAAATTTAAAAAAAAGACAGCCTTTGGAATACAGAGTAAAAATAAATCAATAATATCAATAAACTGTTTTAAATTGTCATATAAATATATATTTGAAATCAAATCTGTATTATTTTTTGGCAATAACATGGTGTGGGTGGATTTCTGCTAGTCACAGGCTGTGTCACGCCCCCCACCCCCAACCTGTGTCTTAGAATAAGAGGGAGGTAAAGCCTCCAATGATCAAGATGTAATATCCTGCCCCATTGTGTTCAGTTGGTTAATGGGCATGGAGGAGAAGGGAGGGAGTGGGCTGTCATTTACCACTCCTGTATACGCCCACATGTGTGGCTCTATAGTCACATGGGCTGCTCAGATGTGATAGAGAGGAAATGCTCTGCGTCATAACTCACTGAAAACTGAGCATGTGCAGAGTTGCCACCACAGCTGCAAAATCCTTAGCTGAATTGGGGACATGAACAGAAGGTGGAGATAGAGAACAGCAAGATCAACCAGTTTTTTTGAAGAATACAGAAAACTAATCTCATAGTGACTGAGTGAATATGAACAGCGCAGTAATACAGCATAGTGACATAGTTAGTCTGGTTGGAAAAAAAACATAAATCCATCCAGTTCAACCAATAAAAATCATTTATTGATAGTTTTTTTATTATGTAGGTTTAGTGACACTTTAAGGCTGGCTTCACATAAATGCTTTGCAAATATGCATGGTACAATTTGTATTTTATTGCGACACACAATGCAACACAATTGGTGTTGCAGTTCTTTCCACTGTCATTCATTGTGAATTTTCTTTACCAGTGCACCTAAATGCACATGCTTCAGAGTGATATAACACACAAACATGGGGACCATCCATACATTGGGCACTGTAATGCATTGGCAGCCAATTAAAAATGAATGGGCTGCCTTAACACACATAATATGTTAATGTGCATGCAGTAATGCACATTACAAGTACAATACAAGGGTCTTGACCTCTTTCTTAGACCTCATGCACACTGCAGCTGTCAAATGCCCCTAAACACCCCGCTATGTTAGCCTGTGTATATATGCACGCATATACATTTACAGGCATTTCGAGGCAAGGGCATTTAGGAGCTGACGGCACCAAAATTGCACTCCAGAGAGGGGCTTTTGGGAAGAAAAAAAACACCCAACGCATCTAAAAGCGCGTAAAAGCATCTAAGTGCGTTTAGTGCTTGAGTGTTTTTTTTTTTTTGAACCTCAGGCCATTAAGGCTTCATTCACTTGTGCGACTTGACATGCAATTTTGGACATCAAAGTTGTATGACAAGTCGTTCCCCATGTTTTCCAATGATGACCATTCATATATATGCAAATTAAAGTTGCAGCGACTTCAAAGTAGTTGACGCACTACTTTGGTACGACTTTTATGCAACTTGAGGACCATAGACTTCAACGTTAATCCTCAAAAGTTGCATGAAAGTCGTACCCGAATGTTAAACAACGCAACTGTCGTGCAACAGTTGTCCATTATCACTGGTCAAAGTCATTTGCACCAATCCAAAGTTGCGTCAAAGTTGCACCAAAGTTGCACTCTGTACGAGTGTGAATGGAGCCTAATAGATGGATTTTAATAAAAAAAAATATAGAGACCCGTCTGGTTCAGGGGAGCTCATGAGCTCATAAATAAATAAAAAGAACAAGGTTATTAACAGGGCTAGGCAGTGCCTATGGTATTGTAAGTGAGGTGGTGGGCTTTACCAAAAGAGTTGCAAGTACATCTTGGTAAGTCAACTCTTATGCCCCGTACACACGGTTGGATTTTCCGACGGAAAATGTTTGGTGGGAGCCTTTTTTCGGAAATTCCGACCGTGTGTAGGCTCCATCACACATTTTCCATTGGAATTTCCGTCACACAAAATTTGAGATCTGGTTCTCAAATTTTCCGACAACAAAATCCGTTGTCGTAAATTCCGATCGTGTGTACACAATTCCAATGCACAAAGTGCCACGCATGCTCGGAATCAAGCAGAAGAGCAGCATTGGCTATTGAACTTCATTTTTCTCGGCTCGTCGTACGTGTTGTACGTCACCGCGTTCTTGACGTTCGGAATTTCCCACCAACTTTGTGTGACAGTGTGTATGAAAGACAAGTTTGAGCCAACATCTGGATTTTGTTGTCTGAATGTGCGATCGTGTGTACGTGGCATTAGGCTGCATTAACACCTGAGCATTTTCAGCTCGTAAAATGCCCGAAAAACGCCCAACAAGAAAAATCCCATTCATTTCAATGGCACCTGTTGGCATCTGAGTGTTTTGTCACCTGAAGCAAAGCGCCTGAAGCTCAAAAAAGTACATGAGCTTCCTTTAAGGCAGATTACAGGCATTTTTCTGTTTTTTACATTAGTGACTATTTGACCTGTACAAAATTGCAGCAAAATCGCGGCAAAAATAGCTGTAAAAATCGCGGCAAAATCACAGTAAAAATGTGCAACTTTCTGCCTGAAAGCGAAACGCTCAGGTGTAAATGCAGCCTTATATCAAGGGAACTTTTTTTTTTCTTTTCTTGTCATTTTAGCAATGCCATATATATAACCAATATATAGGCCATATATAGCCAATACTTCACTTATGAATGAACACAGTGAGCGATACCTCATACAGTGAGTGATACTGGTACTCATTGTGTTTAATCAGGAAAGAAAGGGGCTGGTAAATATGACATATATACCTGACCCTTCCCCCACTCTCAGTCTTGAAGGATCCTATTGTGTGCTTGCAGCAGCAGGGGGAAACATATGGTGCACAGGGAGGGTAATTGGTGTGATGGGGGGGGGGGGAATACTGGAACCTATCCTTTGTATGGCTCTCTCTGCAGCAGCTGAAAGCCAACAGGAGGGGGAGGAGAGGAAGACAGCTCTCAGCTGCTGCAGAGAGACCCATACAGGGGAATGGTTCCAGTAATTACCCTCTCTGCCCACATCCAATTCACCCTGCTGCCTGGGCCCCCCTGCTGACCCAGGCCCCCGTACAGGAGGACTGGTGGTGCCCCCTTATCTACGGCCCTGATAGTATCAAAAAAGTTGCTATGTCAGAATCACAGGAGTATGAGGTGGCATGTTTTAAGGGATCCAGCTAAACATATGCACCCTGAACAGGGGGGTACAGGTGAGCTTTCCACAACAGCAGAGGATATATCAAGGAAACATGATTCCCTAAACAAAGGGGCTGGGGGCCTTGAAGTGCAACAGCTACAGTATCTCACAAAAGTGAGTACACCCCTCACATCTTTGTAAATATTTTATTCTATCTTTTCATGTGACAACACTGAAGAAATGATACTTTGCTACAATGTAAAGTAGTGAGTGCACAGCTTCTATAACAGTGTAAATTTGCTGCCCCCTCAAAATAACTCAACACACAGCCATCAATGTCTAAACCGCTGGCAACAAAAGTGAGTACACCACTAAGTGAAAATGTCCAAATTGATACCAAAGTGTCAATATATTGTGTGGCCATCATTATTTTCCAGCACTGCCTTAACCCTCTTGGGCATGGAGTTCACCAGAGCTTCGCAGGTTGCCACTGGAGTCCTCTTCCACTCCTCCATGATGACATCACAGAGCTGGTGGATGTTAAAGACCTTGCACTCCTCCACCTTCTGTTTGAGGATGCCCCACAGATGCTCAATAGGGTTTAGGTCTGGAAACATGCTTGGCCAGTCCATCACCTTTATCCTCAGCTTCTTTAGCAAGGCAGTGGTCGTCTTGGAGGTGTGTTTTGGGTCGTTATGCCCCACAGGGTTGCAATACTGCCCTGTGGCCCAGTCTCTAAAGAGAGGGGATCATGCTCTTCTTCAGTATGTCACAGTACATGTTGGCATTCATGGTTCCCTCAATGAACTGTAGCTCCCCAGTGCCAGCAGCACTCATGCAGCCCCAGACCATGACACTCTCACCACCATGCTTGACTGTAGGCAAGACACACTTGTCTTTGTACTCCTCACCTGGTAGCCCCCACACACGCTTGACACCATCTGAACCAAATAAGTTTTTCTTGGTCTCATCAGACCACAGGACATGGTTGCAGGAATCCATGTCCATAGTCTGCTTGTCTTCAGCAAACTGTTTGTGAGCTTTCTTGTGCATCATCTTTAGAAGAGGCTTCCTTCTGGGATGACAGCCATGCAGACCAATTTGATGCAGTGTGCGGCGTATGGTCTGAGCACTGACAAGCTGAACCCGCACCCCTTCAACCACTGCAGCAATGCTGGCAGCACTCATACGTCTATTTCCCAAAGACAACCAATGGATATGACGCTGAGCCTGTGCACTCAACTTCTTTGGTCCACCATGGCGAGGCCTGTTCTGACTGGGACCTGTCCCGTTAAACCGCTGTATGGTCTTGGACACCATGCTGCAGCTCAGTTTCAGGGTCTTGGCAATCTTCTTATAGCCTAGGCCATCTATGTAGAGCAACAATTCTTTTTTTCAGATCCTCAGAGAGTTCTTTGCCTTGAGATGCCATGTTTAACTTCCAGTGACCAGTAAGAGAGTAAGAGCGATAACACCAAATTTAACACACCTTCTCCCCATTCACACCTGAGACCTTGTAATACTAACGAGTCACATGACACCAGGGAGGAAAAATGGCTAATTGGGCCCAATTTGGACATTTTCAATGAGGGGTGTACTCAATTTGCCAGTGGTTTAGACATTAGTGGCTGTGTGTTGAGTTATTTTGAGGGGACAGCAAATTGACACTGTTATACAAGCTGTACACTCACTACTTTACATTGTAGCAAAGTGTCATTTCTTCAGTTTTGTCACATGAAAAGATATATTAATATATTTACAAAAATGTGAGGGGTGTACTCGCTTTTGTGAGATACTGTATGTATTTGACAAAGAACTATAGAATTGATAGAAATAAAGTAGGATGAACAAGTTGAAGGAAGGGGGTAGAAATACAGCAGTTGAGGGACAGTTGTGGTTGGGGTTGTCAGGTTGGATCTGGCTCACTTTGCTGCTTGGTGATCAGAAGGTGCACACGTACATTATAAGGTTACATCGCAGCAAAGAATGGTACACAGATTTTTTTTACATGTGACTATGTTAAATATGTAAAATTCTAAAATGTTTTTTATGAATTTAAATTAACAAGCAGAAGTACCCTCCAAACTCGGGGGTGCTTGGACCATTATTTGGGAACATGTGATACACAAAACCAGTGTTTTGCTTCCCAAGCTAAAAAGGCAAGTAGTTAGTATTCAGCCAGCTTGCTACATATATCCCAATCACTTGTTAGCTCATGTGTGTATGGAATGTAAATAGATGGATTGAAATTTGGCCGTTTCAGAAGGGACCATCTGAATAACAATCCATGTTTGGCGGTTGCCACTTGACAAAAGTCGATCTAACAATCAGCTTTTGTCAAAATGGGAATGTTGGAAAACTGTTGTCAATCGGTGGATGTAGCCAATTAGCTGCAACTGCTAATTAGGGTTTTCTGACAGTGGAGGAGTACATTAATGCAGCTTGTGTGGATGAGGGAATACATTATTTTTTTCCATGGGCCTGCTGACTGATCAAAAGAAGACAAGTGCTCTATGGCCAGACTTATCCTTATACAGTAATCATTACAAATAGCTTTGTCTTTGTTCTTTAGGGTACATTCCAAACTGGCTGCAAGGAACTCTTCTTCGCAATGGTCCAGGAATACACACTATTGGAGAGATGTCCTATAATCACTGGTTTGATGGGCTATCTTTACTGCATAGTTTTACATTTAAAGATGGTAAGTTTGTGTTTTTCTCCATTTATACGAGAAAGGAGTTATATTTAAACTTGAAGTTCAGGTCCATGTTTTAATCTCTGGGTAGTGGTATCTCTAAAGAACCCACTAATTTAAAGTCAACCTGTCATGAAGGACATATGGAGACAAAAAGCCTTTTGTTGCATACATTTGCAAATACATGTGAAGCCATGTAGCCATGTCAAGGCACCTCTGTAAAGTGTGGTCCCTAACTCAAATCTAATCTGAATTACCGTCTATGGGACATATATAGCAAGGCATAAATTGAAAGTAGGTTACTACTAAGGCAGCACTTACTGACCCGGAGCCCAACATTACTCAGTGGCAGGTCAAAAACCCCCAGTTTGTGTCCACACCAAATCCAACAAACCAACAATGGCAACTGCTCAGGCCAATTTATAAACTAGCAAAAATGGGGAAAAATGCACGAGACAGTTTTTTTTTTCTGTTGCTGGCTAGCTGCAAAGCATGTTAGGGATACTTTCTATTGCTCTGTATATTGCCCTGACCATGCTAACCTTTTGCTTTTTTTAGAGTAATAAATTGCTCTGAGCAGTTGCCATTATTGCTTTATTAATGGCAAAGTAATGCCGTGTACACACGGGCGGACTTTTCGGCATCAAAGGTCCGACGGTCTTTCCGACGGACTTTCGACGGACTTTTGACGGACTTCCGACGGACTTTCGAACAAACGGACTTGCCTACACACGATCACACCAAAGTCCAACGGATTCGTACGTGATGGCGTCACGTTTTTATCCATCTGACTAGCATACAGACGAGCAGATTTTTTGACCGGACTCGAGTCCGTCGGAAAGATTTGAAACATGTTTCAAATCTAAAGTCCGTCTGATTTTCGACCGAAAAAGTCCGCTGCAGGTCTGATGAAGCCCACACGCGGTCGGATTGTCCGACGGATTCGTCCCGTCAGACCAGTCCGGTCGAAAAGTCCGCCCGTGTGTACATGGCGTAAGAGTGTCTTCTGATGGTCCATCTACCCCAGCAAAGTATACTCACCAATCATTGCTTCCTGGCCACCTCCCCACCGTAGAAGCATTTTATTTTAATTTTTATACATTTTCTTTCTGCCATCACCACACACAGAATCAGACCTCGACCCCTACAACCCTGGCAAACAGATGACACCAGAAGTCTCAAAAAAATATTGCCATGCTCTTGAGTGTCTGTGGCATAATACTTATGCCGCCTACACACGGTCGGACTTTCCGACGGGAAATGTTGGATGTGAGCATGTTGTCGGAAAGTCCGACCGTGTGTATGCTCCATCGAACATTTGCTGTGAGACTTTCCGCCAACAAATGTTTGATAGCTGGTTCTCAAATTCTCCGCCAACAAAACTTTGTTGTCGGAAAGTCCAATCGTGTGTACACAAGTCCGTCGCACAAAAGTTCACGCGTGCTCGGAATCAAGCAGAAGGAGCCGCACTGGCTATTGAACCTCCTTATTCTTGGCTCGTCGTACGTCTTGTACGTCACCACGTTCCCACGTTCGTAATTGTTGGCCAACATTTGTGTGACCGTGTGTATCCAAGACAAGTTTGAGCCAACAACCTTCGAACAAAAATCCACGGTTTTGTTGGCGGAAAGTCCGATCGTGTGTACGCAGCATAATGCCCTGTACACACGGTCGAACATTGATCAGACATTCCGACAACAAAATCCATGGATTTTTTCCGACGGATGTTGGCTCAAACTTGTCTTGAATACACATGGTCACACAAAGTTGTTGGAAAATCCGATCATTCTAAACGCGGTGACGTAAAACACGTACGTCGGGACTATAAACGGGGCAGTAGCCAATTTGTCTCTTAATTTATTCTAAACATGCGTGGCACTTTGTGCGCCGGATTTGTGTACACACGATTGGAATTTCCGACAACAAGGTCCTATCACACATTTTCCGTCGGAAAATACGACCGTGTGTACGGGGCATTAGAGTTTACATCACTTGCTCTTGATGTGCTGCTATAAACACCTACTGTTCTGGCAGATTTCAAATTAAAGCTGAACTCCAAATAAATACACAGATGAAGTACAAATAAGAAATTTCGTTAATGCAATATATTGTATTGTTGCATAATTTGTGTTCACAGGTGAAGTATTCTACAGAAGTAAATTCCTGCGTAGTGACACCTATAATTCCAACACGGAGGCCCAGAGGATAGTGGTGTCAGAATTTGGCACCATGGCTTATCCAGACCCCTGCAAAAATATATTCGCTAAGTAAGTTACAAACTGTTCACTTCTATTCCTCTCATGTGTCTATGACCTTGTTAGTAGTTGGAGTAAATACTACTGAGCCTAGCCTGCAAGTAGAAGGCATATACTAACCTTTTCGGCAACCAATGTCTTGGCTGTGCCACTTGTGAGTGTGCTAATTACCTGCTCCCTCCCCCCCTTTGCACTTTGGTTCCTCCCGACAGCCACTACAACCCATAGTGATGTAAGAGTTTGCAAGAGGATCCACAGCATGCAAGGGGTGAGCAGGTATTTGACACCCCTGGAATTGTCAGTAACCTGCAGGAGATTAATGATGCAGAAGAGTTTTAACCTGTGAAAAAAGTATTTACCTTCTTTTACAGACTGGGCCCGCAAACCTGTGGCCAAAACAAAGCTATGGGCAGCAGCCAGTAACTTGCAATCTAAGTTTTGGAAGTTAGCATCTGCTGCAGAAATTCTCATCTGACAGCCACCCTGAGCCTCCTTCATTATACCCATAGGCTTACCTAACACCTAACACATCCCTCAACACAACGATTGGTGCCTGAGTTATTTACCAGCAGATCTAGCCATTGGGACCTATAGCATATGCTGTACCACTATTACCATCCCCCCTCACCGGCAGCCGGCAGCGCGGCCCTACCACCCCCCCACCCCCCCCGGGTGGCCAGCAGTCCGACACTTACCCGATGTATGTGATGGGCTGTAGTGTCCTCCAGCACGGTCCTTGCAGTAGGCGGGGTACAGGCAGCGGCTCCGGTGCACGCTCCTCCAGCGGCTTCCTCCGCCATGTGTCTCCTCTCTCTTCCGCCTAAGCGCTAGACATCCAATCTCATGACCTGCCTCCTGATTGGTGGGGAGGAACTTTAGTGTGAAAATAGCAAAAATGTATTCGCTATCGTCACACAACTAGGTGGGCTCGGAGCACAGAGCACACCCTTTTTTGAAGCCTATTAGAGCCTCTGGCTCTAATAAGGTGCTTCAAAAAAACCACCTACCCCGCATTGGAATCCATAGTCCGGTGCCCTGATATGTAGATCAAGGGGCCCGACGCATGGATAGGGAGACGGCACCTGCGCGTCCTCTATGGACGGGCCGCCACTGTGTAGAACATAACATCTGGGGTGCCAAGGTTCGCCATCACTGGTGTAGGCTGAAATCAAAGGTGCCTTTGAATTTTTGAAGCCGACTTCTGATGCTTAAGGATATGTACAGTAGTTGCTGGAGTCTTGCTTGAATTAGGTTCAATGGCAGCTGCCTCAGTTGTCTTGGCATTAACATGACTTTACAAGTTGGTGAATGTTATTAATATGTCTTTTTTAACACAAGTAACTTTTTTCAGAATTATTATTGGCTTTAAAGCCAATAATAATATTTTATTTATAGGATAGAATTACTTTGGGGACTGTTGCAGCCCCTGAAGTTCCCATGCAAATGGCAATTTTTTTGAAAGTAGATATCTGCATAGGCACACACCTCTGCCTCCCCAGTGTCAACTTTCTGCCTAAAATGGATTAGTCAGGCACTCATACCTCGCAACATTTTGAGATGGGAATGAGGAACACCTACTAACAAATGTATGTAGGCATAGGACACGCCCCCTGCCACACCCCCTTAACCACTTCCCACCTGGCCACTGCACATATATCCGGCCGGGTGGGTGCTTCCTCCTTCTGAGTGGACATTCAGGAACGTCCCTCAGAAGGAGTGGGATCGCGCGCGTGTGCCCTCTCAGCGGCACAATCCCGATGCGCTTGTGTCGCCCTGACACAGCTCATCTCTGATCGGCAGGAGGGCTCTGTGATTGGCCCTCCTGATCACATGATGGCTGTGTCCAATGAGAGCCGTCATGTGATGTAAACAAAGACCAGAAATCAGGATAGAGAAGGGAGGTATCACCGCTCCAGGAGGATCGACCAAAAGTAAATCTCTTCACCAGTTGAGAAGCCACAGGTGCTGGCAATGTATATAGCAAATGGATAAGAAGTAGTTCTGGACAGCCGCACTCCGAATATGCCTTTTATTCAAAAACTACAAACAAAAATACATGCCACAGCAGAACAAAAGAGCTAACGCGTTTCACACTATATGTAGTGCTTAATCATAGCTAGTTTGGAAGCTTTAAATACAACAAGGGAATACTGTAATTTTCAGTTATAAGTGCTGTAGCCACTAGTAAGTAACTATAGGATTCGTAATAAAAAGCCATCACATTCCACCTTTAATGCTTTATTATCACTTACATGACAGAGCCTTCACGTACCTGTCACATGTGGTGCCTGAGTTCAGCTTTTTACACACTGATCACCGGCCCAGTGTCCCTATACAATGTAAACACCCACAGTGTCCCCAAAACACTGTCCCCAAAACACTATCCCCACACACATGTCCCCTCACAGTAAAAACACCTGTCCCCACATATGTAACACTAAAATCATATGTCCCAATGATCATCTGCGCACATCTGTACATGATCATCTGCGCACATATGTCAGTGATCATTGCGTACATATGTCCGTAATTACACAAACCAATTATTATTCACTTAACAGGATTTTTTTTACCAAAGACATGTAGCAGAATACATTTTTTGGCTTAAATTAATGACAAAATTAGATTTTATTGGATTTATTTTAAAACAGAAAGTAGAAAATATTTTTTTTTTCAAAATTTCCATTCTTTTTTTCGCTTATATCGCACAAAATAAAAAATTGATTTGTGAATAAATACCACCAAAAGAAAGCTCTATTTGTGTGAACAAAATGATACAAATTTCATTTGGGTACAGGGTTGCATGACCGCGCAATTCTTATTGAAAGTGAGAGAGCGATGAAAGCTGAAAATTGGCCTGGGAAGGAAAGGGGCGAAAGTGCCCTGTATTTTAGTGGTTAAAGGAGAATTAACCAAAAAAAAGGTTAATTAAATCCACAAGTACTTTTTTTTTACCACTACTATTCCTTTATATTGGCTCTTAAAATGTACAAATGCAGCAATTTAGAAATTGGATGAAAGGGTTAGCACTGGGAAACACTTTTTGAAAGATAAAAAGTGCATTTTGTTTAAAACTATATAGATCAGACCAAAATGAGGAACAAATGAGGGACATTGCTCCAAATCAGGGACAGTTGGGGGCTATGGGCACTGAGGACAACATTATGGAAGGGAGGATTTACACTAATTCTATACACTGCAGTGGTTGCTCTCTTACTGCATGCATTCATTTAAAATTAGCAACCTTGTAGCACTATCCATCTAACAATAACCTTAGTTTGCTTTAACCTCCCTGGCGGTATTCCCGAGTCTGGCTCGGTGTGAGATTTCAGTACCAAAAGCGGTATCCCCGAGCCAGACTCAGGATCGCATTGCAGGGTCCATGTAAAGGTTACTTACCTTGTCCCCTGGATCCTGCGATGTCTCCCCGCTGTGATCTGCGAGCCGCCGTGTCTCGCTCGATTCACAGTGCAGAGCATTGCAATGCACGGGGACGGAGTTCGGCGCCAAATTCAAAAAGTAAAACACAGTACAGTATACTGTAATCTTACAGATTACAGTACTGTATCAAATAATTACACATCACCTTTGTCCCTAGTGGTTTGTCCTGTGCCCTGCATGCAGTTTTATATTATAAATACTATTCTTTCTGCCAGGAAACTGGAGATTGTCCATAGCAACCAAAAAATGTCAGTTTACGTCAAAAGTGATTTTAGACCGGCTAGAAAACAGCGATAATAAATTAGAATCACTTGCAGAATTGAGCGATAGTGATTTGTGGGGAAATCCGTCACCAAACACTTAGCCCGGGTTCACACCTATGCGAATTAGATGTGCGTTTCCCCACATCTAATTCGCATAGCAGGAGAATGTGACTGGCTCCCTATGGAGCCGGTTCACATATCTCCGGGGCGGCTGCGGAGCGCACTGCACAAAAACGCTGTGCGTCTTTGGCTCCGTTTCAGGGCCGAATTCAGGCATAGAATCGGCCCCGATTCGTCCCTGAAATGGGGAATTAGGACGCACAGCGCTCCTGTGCGATCCGCAGCCCGTTATAGTGTGAGCCCGGGCTCAAAGTAATGACAGCGACTATTCTGCAACTGAGCAAATTTCAGTGTTTTTAATTTGATTACATTATTGAATAATTTTTATTATTATTATATTATCATTTGTTATAATTATTTATAGTTATTTATTATATTATAATTTATGATTTCATGTTTCAAACTTTATCATACCCGGGATGTGTACTAGACTCTTGTTTGGACAGATTTAAGTGAGTTATTTGTAAGAATTACAGGCCTACAATATAAAACGCCAAATTTCCATGCAAAATAATGGTACCGCTTTTAGCACCTAAAGTCTGAAATAATCATACCGCCAGGGAGGTTACGTACAACATGGGTATACTCAGGGCTTTTTTTCAGTTCCACCACCTCTGGCTCAGTCCCTTGGGGGGGGGGGCTTCTGACCACAATCACTTGTAAACACAGAAGTCCAGTTTCTGTGTTTACAAGTGACAGCTCTGCACCCTGTGTGTAACCCCCCCTGAACTTTGCACTCTGTATGTAATACAATCTTGGTATTTAATACCCCTTTAGGACCCTCCTACTGTTCGTGAAATTTGACTGACCACACCCACTATTCGATGTGATTTGGAGGGTGTGTGTGGGGGGAGGGGTTTTGGGGGGTTGTGGTTGAGTTCCAGCACCTATTGTTTGAGAAAAAAAGCCCTGGGTATACTGTAATTTCCAGTTATAAGTGCTGTAGCCACTAGTAAGTAACTATAGGATTCGTAATAAAAAGCCATCACATTCCACCTTTAATGCTTTATTATCACTTACATGACAGAGCCTTCACGTACCTGTCACATGTGGTGCCTGAGTTCACTGATAATTGCCTAATCAACATCATAAAGTTTGGAGATGATTATTATGCTTCCTCTGAAACCAACTTTATCAGAAAAATTGATCCACAGACTCTGGATACCATAGACAAGGTAATTAAGTTGAATAACTGTTTATTTTTCTACTTTGGAGTTTAGAATTATATTACACTCATTATATTAACAAGCTCTTAACTGACTGCCTTCTCTATATGTGATGATGTAAGACTTCAGTTAAAGGGGTTGTAAAGGTTAATTTTTTATTTTTTAAAAATTACAAACATGTCATACTTATCTCCACTGTGCAGCTCGTTTTGCACAGAGTGGCCCCCGATCCTCCTGTTCTGGGGTCCCGCAGCGTCTCTCTCGGCTCCTCCCCGCAATAGCTAACCCCCTCGTGAAGCTCTTTCCCGAGGGTGTTAACTTGCGGGCGCGCTCCCATCCCAAACACTCTGCGTCCATAGACACAGAGTGTATGTCTCGGTCCCACCCCCCTCCCCCGGAGACCACGTCATTGGATTTCATTGATAGCAGAGGGAGCGAATGGTTGCACTGCTATCAATCTATCCAATCAATACCGAGACTCCGTGGTGAAGAGGACACCGGGGACGAGTCGAGCAGGTAAACGGGCTAAGGTAAGTAAAACGGGGGGCCTGGGGGGCCCGTCATTGCCAGGTGTTTTTTCACCTTAATGCATAGGATGCATTAAGGTGAAAAAACACAAACCTTTACAACCCCTTTAAGTGTACATTGTACAGAAGCAGAATGAGTGTGTGGGTGTCCTTGATAGCCTCATTGTTTGGTGCAACTGCTAGCTCCATCAGCTCCTTCGTTTAGGCCTGATTCACACCTATGCATTTTATGTACTTTTTGCATTTTGCACTACAGTCCATTTAACATGGTTTCCTATGGAACACGTTCTGTAGTGCACATCTGCAAAATGCAAAAAGCACTAAAAATGCATAGGTGTGAATCAGTCCTAAACGAAGGAGCTGATGGAGCTAGCAGTTGCACCAAACAATGAGGCTATCAAGGACACCCACACACTCATTCTGCTTCTGTACAATGTACACTTAAATATAGAACACTCTGGAAAAGTGCCCTATAGCACCTAATGCAAACCAATGTCAGGCTGTTAGGGATTGCCATCAAAATGATGTGATTACTATGTCAGCTATGAAAATGCAAAATCAGGCTCACTTATGCATAGAAACCAATGAGCTTCCAGGTTTTATTACCAAAGCTTAACTGAACCAGCTGAGGTTAGAAGCTCATTGGTTTCTATGCAGAAGTGAGCCTGATTTTGTATTTTCCAGCTTTAGTAAATAAACCCCATTGTGTACTGAAAAGGGGGGTATGCCTGTACAGTGTTGCAGTTAACAATAATAGTAATATTATTAATATACAGGATTTAGACTCCTTATCTTGTAAGATAGATAGATAGATAGATAGATAGATAGATAGATAGATAGATAGATAGATAGATAGATAGATAGATAGATAGATAGATAGATAGATAGATAGATAGATAGATAGATAGATAGATAGATAGATAGAAAGGTTGATAGACAGATAGAAAGGTTGATAGATAGATAGATAGATAGATAGATAGATAGATAGATAGATAGATAGATAGATAGATAGATAGATAGATAGATAGATAGATAGATAGATAGATAGATAGATAGATAGATAGATAGATAGATAGATAGATAGATAGATAGATAGACAGATAGAAAGGTTGATAGACAGATAGAAAGGTTGATAGATAGATAGATAGATAGATAGATAGATAGATAGATAGATAGATAGATAGATAGATAGATAGATAGATAGATAGATAGATAGATAGATAGATAGATAGATAGATAGATAGATAGATAGATAGATAGATAGATAGATAAAACTATTAAACTATAAAACTATTCCTAATCTTTTAGAATTTGGCTTTTTTGCAGGTAGACTATATGAAGTATGTGACGGTTAATTTGGCCACATCTCATCCACATTATGACAGTGCTGGCAACACAATAAATATGGGGACATCAATTGGTGACAAAGGGAAAACAAAATACATGTTGTTTAAGGTTCCTCCTGTAGCTGCAGGTAAGATGGAGCAAACCACTCCACCTAATATAGCTTCTTTTAAATTAAATTCACTTACTGACAATTTAATGGCATCTGTATAATATGTTCTTATTATTAATTTAAATTAAAACCACAGGTGGAAGGAAAGAAAATTGCTTGTTTCCCCCATTAATACATTCATTGTTTTGGGGGGAATGCCCTGCAGCGCTATTGAGTTCCTCTGGCTGGGGGACGTGAGGAGCCATCCTGGCTGGCTAAACACAATGATTACTGCTAGCGGCTATAGCTGCCAGCAGTAATCACATGCCTAAAATCAAACAGGGTGGCTGTACCCAAGTTGATCAATGGATTGACTTGGGTACAATCAGCCTGCCCATACATGGATCGAAATTCAGCTGGTCTCTGCTGAACCGGCAGAATTTCGATCCATGTATGGCTGGCTTAAGATCTGAAGTGCGTGCAGAGATTGAATATGATTAATGAGTTTAACTTGACATTAGCAGTACAACTATGAGTGCAAAAACTGAAAACAATTAAAGTCTACAATGCAATATTGTTCACTGCAGGTTGTCTAATCCTTGTGAACAAGACACTTACTGCAGGGGCGGACTGACCATTGAGCCACTTGGGCACTGCCCGAGGGCCCTGGGCCACTAGGGGGCCCCATCAGGGTTGCCAGCCTCAGTAAAACCAGGGACAGTATGGACCAGGGACAGCCAATAGAAACATGTCTGTGTATACTGTGTGTACATGTATGTGTATACTGTGTGTGTGTATACTATGTGGCCCCATAATCTCTGATTGCCTGGGGGCCCCATAATCTCCTATTGCCCGGGGGCCCCATGAGTTGTCAGTCCTCCCCTGACTTACTGACAACTGAGCTACAGCTTACATTTTGTAACATGGATGAAATAGAATTAAAACTGTTTATGTGACATTATTCTGTTGTAGATAATAAAAAGTCTCCCTTGAAGAATGCTGAGGTTCTTTGCTCCATCTCTGCCCATCATCTTCTAAGCCCCAGCTACTACCATAGCTTTGGTATGACAGAGAATTACATCATCTTCATAGAACAGCCCTTAAAGCTGGAAATTGTGAAACTTGCAACTGCTTACTTCCGTGGCGTTAACTGGGCCTCGTGCATTAGCTTCAATAAGGACGACAAGGTATGATCCAAATAAGGAATACATAATCCACACTGAGCATTTGCAATATGATTGTGCTTAGCTAAATGTACTAAAGGGTTCTAAATGTTAGAAAAATGAAAAAAAAAAAAAAGTTTAGATTCGCAGATGCATATCAAATAATTAATTTCCCCGTTTCCCATTTAAGCACATAAAGGGGTGTTCCAGTTCCAGTGGAAATCGGCTAGTTTTTGACACAGTGCTTTAGGTTTGTCAACAAGTAAAAATTCTAAAGCTGCTAAAGGAGTCAATTTAAGCCTTGTTCACATGGGCATACTACAGCCCACACCCATGCAAGGGCCTTGTTTACCCACACATGGGTTCACAGGTGTTCCGTGCATCCCTATGCAGGCAGTCCCATTCATGTAAATTAAAATGCAGCAGCTGCATAGATACAGTCACTGCCCCCTAGCAGACAACGCGCATTTGGGGCTGTGCACCCACGCCCACACGGATAGCGTATTGGGAGCAGCATTTGTGTCCATGCAGCCGCTGCATGCCAATTGACATGAATGAGAGTGCCTGCACAGGGGAGTCACAGATTACCTGTGCATCCCCATGTGGGTAAACACAGCCCTCGCGTGGGTGTACGCTGTAGTACTCCCATATGAATGAGGCCAAAGTCTTATTCGGGACTTTGCAATAAATTAGTGCATGTGCCTTACATTAGGGCAGTCTATTCATTTGAACTGACCAGAAATAAAAAGCAATATTTTTTTTCTGAAGCAGCACACAATAATGTATGGCCGTCCATTACCATGCATTGTGGTGTGTTTTAACGCAAGTGCATTTGTAGTGGTTGGATTCCACTCACCGCAGTAAATGTATTGCTGCAACCGCATTACCGTAACGCATAGTGTGGGCCTGAATGTGCTCTGAATGCCACTAATGGTACAGCACATCGTAACACTTAATACTCTTCTCATAGAGCCCTTAACGCTTAAGCCCCTTACACACGATCGGACTTTCCAACAACAAAACTGTGGAATTTTGTTTGAAGGGCGTTGGCCCAAACTTGTCTTGCATACACACAGTCACACAAATGTTGCCCAACAATTACGAAGGTAGTGACGTACTAGACGTACTACGTGGTTTTTCAGCTCTTTAGTGCCACCCTTTGGGCTCCTTCTGCTAATTTCGTGTTAGTAGAAGTTTGGTGAGTGTTGATTCGCGCTTTTCTTTTTGCGTTTTTCATTTCGCCCTTTTCAGTTCGTTTCTGAATGGTCGTTGGTCAACCAGACATGTTGCGGTACCGGAGGAGATAACGTGTTATTTATTATTGGCCTTGGAGTTATTGCTTTGACATATTTTTTTTGGTTGAATAATGATTTGATTTGGTATATTTTCTATATTTTTGGATGCATAGAATGCACATTTTACGTTTAGTTCTATTAGCAGATAGCATGTCTAATTTTTTTTTTTTGAATGCACAAATAAAAAAATAAAAAAATAATAATATTATTCTTGATATCACTAGAAAAAAAAAAGCCTTCATTGTTATCCCACTAAAGAAGAAGAGAATTCTGCCCTGCATTTTGAGATTTGCCACCTCACAAATGTTAATTCTCCATTACAAACGCTAGTTTACCGACCGCTTCTGCTTCCAAGCATGTTTGTTTGGACTTTGGACTTTTGTCCGACGGACTTGTGTACACACAATCAGAATCAGTCTCTGATCTGCCCGGGACATTAGTGGGCTCCGGAACTTCTGAAGACATACTTGGCCGGTCCATCACCTTTACCCTCAGCTTCTTTAGCATGGCAGTGGTCATCTTGGAGGTGTGTTTAGGGTCGTTATCATGTTGGAATACTGCCCTGCGGCCCAGTCTCCGAAGGGAGGGGATCATGCTCTGCTTCAGCATGTCACAGTACATGTTGGCATTCATGGTTCCCTCAATGAACTGTAGCTCCCCAGTGCTGGCAGCGCTCATGCAGCCCCAGACCATGACACTCCCACTGCCATGCTTGAGTCTAGGAAAGACACACTTGTCTTTGTACTCCTCACCACGTATGGTCTGAGCACTGACAGGCTGACCCCCCCCACCCCTTTAACCTCTTCAGCAATGCTGGCAGCACTCATACATCTATTTCCCAAAGACAACCTCTGGATATGACGCTGAGCACGTGCACTCAACTCCTTTGGTCGACCATGGCGAGGCCTGTTCTGAGTGGAACCTGTCCTGTTAAACCTCTGTATGGTCTTGGCCACCTTGCTGCAGCTCAGTTTCAGGGTCTTGGGAATCTTCTTATAGCCTAGGCCATCTTTATGTAGAGCAACAATTCATTTTTTCAGATCCTCAGAGAGTTCTTTGCCATGAGGTGCCATGTTGAACTTCCAGTGACCAGTATGAGAGAGTGAGAGCGATAACACCAAATTTAACACACCTGCTCCCCATTCACACCTGAGACCTTGTAACACCAACGAGTCACATGAAACCAAGGAGGGAAAATGGCTAATTGAGCCCAATTTGGACATTTTCACTTAGGGGTGTACTCACTTTTGTTGCCAGCAGTTTAGACATTAATGGCTGTGTGTTGAGTTATTTTGAGGGGACATCAAATTTACACTTTTATACAAGCTGTACACTCACTACTTTACATTGTAGCAAAGTGTTATTTCTTCAGTGTTGTCACATGAAAAGATATATTATAAAATATTTACAAAAATGTGAAGGGTGTACTCACTTTTGTGAGATACTGTATATACACACTGTATATACACTGACTGGCCACTTTATTAGGTACACCTGTTCACACACATATATATATATATATATATAAATCTATATTCAGCTTAAACATTTCACTCTCTTTTTTTCAGACTTGGTTTCACATTATTGACAAGAGAACCAAAAAGCCAGTCACAGAAAAGTTTTATTCTGATGCTTTGGTAGTTTACCATCACATTAATGCTTATGAAGAGGACGGTCATATTGTATTTGACATTGTTGCATACAAGGACAATAGTTTATATGAAATGTTTTATATGGCCAATATAAGAAAGAACCTTAAACCAGAGACTGCAATGACCTCAACGCCAACCTGCCAGCGCTTTGTTATCCCTCTTCAGTGTGCCAAGGTCAGTTTATGTTCATCTTTTTGGCCTCTACTTTTGTACAATTGCACCCTTATTAATACAGCTTGGTGTACATTGGGTAATAAGGTACTTGCCTAAACCCTATCTGCTGAGATGAGGCTGGGGAATGATATTAAAAGACTAATAACATGCAGCACAGCAGCAGAGACAGTCAGTAGAATTTCAGCAGTTGTAACAGTAACCAGGGCAGTGGAGCCACAGGAATTGGGGTCTTCCCTGACACCTACTTCTGCTACAAGCCCTTGCCAAACATTTATTGCTACCACCTTGGCTAACATATTTTGGACAACCCCATACTGCAATTGTTCATTTGTGTTCCTGTGTGGTCATAGTCTATGTACTGTATACTGGAGGAAATAGTATATAGGTTTCCCCAGACATGCAATTATAGTGCTAAGAAATCATTAGTGGGACTGAGCTAGAGAATTGAACTGAGGACAATCTGGGGAAAGAGTTGCCACTTCTTGGAGGGTTCTTTTAGATAATATAGAAAATAATATAGAAAATATGCACAGTACACAAAACAGCTCGAAATGTCTAGCAAAACCAATAGGTTTTTCTGTATTTAAGAAACCAATATAACAAAATGCTTCAAATTTTATATATAACAGGCCAAAACTGTAGCAAATAAGGGAAGTTAAAGTGGAACTTTACTCTCTCATTCAGCAATAAAGGATAAGTTCACCTTCTTTAAAAAATAAAAATAAAATAATGAATGCAAATATTTTTGCAGGTAAAAAAATGTGCATTTATTATTTTTTTTACTAGGAGATTGTAAAGAATTGCATCCACGATCAGCAGATCACTGGTGCAATCTCAGGCTCCCGCAGACTGTCAGTGTAGCTGTCAGCCCATACCTCATACGGACAGGCTGTTGCTGATTGACAGGAAGGATCAATGAATTACCAAGAGCTCTCATCAGTGCCCTGGTAGTTCATTGAGAACTACAAGCCGCCAGCCATAATTGGTGATGGTAGTTGTTGTTCTCCCATTCACAGAACTGTGAAGGAATGACACAGCCGCTTTTTTAAAAATTGTGACAGCGGGTGCAGGGAGAAAATCCCTGGCTTGCTGTCACAATGGGGACTTGTGGGAAGTGGCAGGTTATGGGGGTACAGAGGCTGCTCAACTAGTAACATGTTACATGTTACATCCTAGGGGTGTAAAATGTAACATGTTACTAAAGGTGAATGTATCCTTTATTATCCTTTAACTATTTTTAGTCCTTATGCTGCTAGAATTAGTAAATAAATAGAAAAATATTTTGTTATATTTACTTGTCTTAACCTTTTTTATTTTTTACAATTCTTCAGTTGCTAGATGGTTTCTGGCGTAGGCCAAAATTATGTCATGCATCCCAAGAGTCTTTGTGTGCATTTTATTATTTTGTCATGTAATGCACTGCAATGCTGGTGTGTTGTTGATATGTTGTATTGGTGTGTTGCAATGTCAATAAAAGGCACAGCTAGGCACCGCACCACAGTGTGTTTGTGCCTGTGCATTGCTGTAAAATGCATTAAACTGCATGTTTTACTTCTTGTTACTTTAACATACCTCCCAACATTTTGAGATGGGAATGAGGGACACCTACTACCAAACACATGTAGGCATAGGACACCCACCCCCCCCCCCCCCCCCCCCTGCCACACTCTCTTAATAGGAGAATTAACCGAAAAAAAAAAAGGTTAACTAAATCCACAAGGGCCTTTTTTACCACTACTATTCCTTTATATTGGCTTTTAAAAGTTACAAATGCAGCAGTTTAGAATTTTGATAAAAGGTTTAGCACTGGGAAACACTTTTTGAAAGATAAAAAGTGCATTTTATATACAAGTATATAGATCAAACTAAAATGAGGGACAAATGAGGGGGAAAGAGGGACAGAGGGACATTGCTCCAAATCAGAGACAGTCCCTCGAAATCAGGGCAGTTGGGAGCTATTCCGTAATACAACAAAATTAATGGGTCTTTAAGGTGGTTGTAAACCCTTACATATACCCAGTGAAGTGACGGGCCCCAGGTGATACACAGAAAGGAAACAATCCTCCTACAAAAGTTGTACCTGTTTATCTGCAGCCTTCTCTTCTCTACACACAGTCAAAGTGCAGAATTTATATAGATTTTCTGTGGTTTCAGAAAGCAGGGGCGGGAAGCTGAAGTTACACTCTGCAGAGCTCAGTGAGAGCTTATTAGGGAAGGGACACACCCCCTTTACACAGCACACAGGAACAGAGCTGAGGCTGTCAATCTCAGACTGTGTGCTGGAGCTCCCTCCCCATCACCTTTGTACCTCTTGGTGTCAGGAAAACATTTTAGAAGTGACTCATACAGACAGCAGAGGGAAGAGGCAGCAGACAGAAATGACACCTAGTGCTCTGGATTGGGACAAGTGCACACTATACAGGGATATGCCTTGTTTATATTTCATGTCTGAGGTTTACAACCACTTTAAGGTTTCAGTGATGTGACTTCAGTAAACAAAATCTTATTAGTTCAGTTTCTTACCGTACATTGCAAATCATTGTTTTTGGCACTTTTACTTAGCATATCTTACTGGTACATATAATGAGGAAAGGGTGGTGCAAAATTCCTCTGATTATGATTTATTCCTGCCAAGATTAGCAGGAGACGTGTTCTTCTTATAATTGTAAATAGGAAGTAAGCAGTCAGAATAAATCCTGCATCTGGGATTTTCCTGAATATCCTGCAAAACATATTACTAGGCATTAGTTAGCATTTGGGACCAGTCTTTTAACCACTTCTGGACCACCGCAAGCCGATATACGTCCTTACTTTGACAGCGGGGATATAACCCCCCATATGCTCTTCTTCGGCCGGCGGTCTACTTCAAGATAAAAGTGGTCTCTGCGGTGGATTTGCCGCAAGATCACTTTTATTGGCGGCGGGAGAAGGCCCCCCCGCCGTGCTCCGGTGCCCTCTACTACTTACCAGAGCCGTCGGCAGCGGCGGAGGCGATCGGATGTTCCTCCTTCCTTGGCATGGAGGCGTGTGAGGAGAAGATGGCCCCCACCCGTCTCCGTGACATTGCAGGGCGGAAGCAACGTCAAAACGTCACTTCCGCCCATAGCTCTTAAAGGGCCATTTTTTTAAATGACATTTTTTTTTCTTTTATTGCATTTTAGTGTAAATATGAGATCTGAGGTCTTTTTGACTGCAGATCTCATATTTAAGAGGTCCTGTCATGCTTTTTTTCTATTACAAAGGATGTTTACATCCCTTGTAATAGGAATAAAAATGACACAATTATTTAAAAATTAAAAATTATTTATCTGCAAACTTTTGATACTATATAAATCCAGTATTATTATTAATATTTGTATTCATTGTGTTTTATGCTAATAGTATTCCTATATATTTTTTTTCGTCTTCTCTGCTTTATGACATGTACTTATTCTTCTACGTTGTCCAGCTATATAGCACACGTTAATTAAAATCACTATTAACATTCTCTATTTAACTTTAAAGAAAGCAGAAGTGGGAGTGAACCTTGTAAAGCTTCCTGAAATGACTGCAACAGCGGTTAAAGTTAAAGAAGGAGAGATATATTGCCAGCCGGAGATCAAATGTGAAGGTAGGAGCTCACAGTTATTGCTTTAAAGCTGACTGAACAACAGGATAAGAGGCTTAAAGCTGAACTCCGAGCAAATACCTAAATCCACAGATGAAGTACATATAAGAGAGATGTTTTACTTGCCGAAGGATCTGTATTTATGTCCATTCAGTCCTGAGATTTACATAGGTCTGCCACACAGTACAGCCCTGTCTGTCGGGGAATTAAACCTGATTATTCTCTGCTACAATTAAGTAAAACTTACAGGTATTCTCCCCTCTCCTCCAGCCTATGACTGAACAGTAAAAAGAAGTAGCAGGCAGATGAGAACCTCTCTCTGTCATTCTGTTCTCTCCTCCTATGAGCATGCTCTTTTCACTGTAGCACGACTAATTGGCTTCTTGCGCTTCTACCTCCCCAAGTCTGACCTCTGCTGTACAAGGCCTGCAAGAGGCTGAAACCAAGTCAACTCCAGGTGTTTACATTACTTGGATTTACAAAGATGCATGGAGAAGAATTTATGAAAACAGGAGCAGACAGAATCTAGAGCAACTATATTGGCTGACTGTTCCAGTTTTGATAAAGTCCCCCATGATGAAATAATGAAAAAAAAAAAATAATATATATATATATATATATATATATATATATATATATATATATTGCCAAAAGTATTGCGACACCTGCCTTCTTTACACGCACATGAATTCTAATGGCATCCCAGACTTAGTCCGTAGGGTTCAATATTGAGTTGGTCCACCCTTTACAGCTATAACAGCTTCAACTCTTCTGGGAAGGCTGTCCACAAAGAGTGTCTGCATTCCCATAGACACACTCCTAAACCTTGTGAACAGCCTTCCCCGAAGAGTTGAAGCTGTTATAGCTGAAAAGGGTGGGCCGACTCAATATTGAACCCTACAGACTAATGCCCTGTACACACGGTTGGACTTTCCGATGGAATATGTGCGATCGGAGCTTGTTGTCGGAAATTCCGACCATGTGTAGGCTCCATCTGACTTTTTCCATCGGAATTTCCGACACACAAAGTTTGAGAGCAGGCTATAAAATTTTCCGACAACAAAATCCGTCGCACAAAGTGCCACGCATGCTCAGAATAAATTAGGAGACGAAAGCTATTGGCTACTGCCCCGTTTATAGTCCCGACCTATGCGTTTTACGTCGCCGCGTTCAGAACGATCAGATTTTTCGACAGCTTTGTGTGACCGTGTGTATGCAAGACAAGTTTGAGCCAACATCCGTCGGAAAAAATCCATGGATTTTGTTGTCGGAATGTCCGATCAATGTCCAATCGCGTGTACAGGGCATAAAGGTGGGATGCCATTAAAGTTTATGTGTGTGTAAAGGCAGGTGTCCCAATCCTTTTGACAATATGGTGTGTATATATATACAGTGGCTTGCGAAAGTATTCGGCCCCCTTGAACTTTTTAACCTTTTGCCACATTTCAGGCTTCAAACATAAAGATACAAAATTTTTATTTTTTGTGAAGAATCACCAACAAGTGGGACACAATTGTGAAGTGGAACGAAATCTTTTGGATTTTTGAAACTTTTTTAACTAATAAAAAAATGAAAAGTGGGGCGTGCAAAATTATTCGGCCCCCTTGCGTTAATACTTTGTAGAGCCACCTTTTGCTGCGATTACAGCTGCAAGTCGCTTGGGGTATGTCTCTATCAGTTTTGCACATCGAGAGACTGAAATTCTTGCCCATTCTTCCTTGCAAAGCAGCTCGAGCTCAGTGAGGTTGGATGGAGAGCGTTTATGAACAGCAGTTTTCAGCTCTTTCCACAGATTCTCGATTGGATTCAGGTCTGGACTTTGACTTGGACATTCTAACACCTGGATACGTTTATTTGTGAACCATTCCTTTGTAGATTTTGCTGTATGTTTGGGATCATTGTCTTGTTGGAAGATAAATCTCCGTCCCAGTTTCAGGTCTTTTGCAGACTCCAACAGGTTTTCATCCAGAATGGTCCTGTATTTGGCTGCATCCATCTTCCCCTCAATTTTAACCATCTTCCCTGTCCCTGCTGAAGAAAAGCAGGCCCAAACCATGATGCTGCCACCACCATGTTTGACAGTGGGGATGGTGTGTTGAGTGTGATGAGCTGTGTTGCTTTTACGCCAAACATATCGTTTTGCATTGTGGCCAAAAAGTTTGATTTTGGTTTCATCGGACCAGAGCACCTTCTTCCACATGTTTGGTGTGTCTCCCAGGTGGCTTGTGGCAAACTTTAGACGAGACTTTTTATGGATATCTTTGAGAAATGGCTTTCTTCTTGCCACTCTTCCATAAAGGCCAGATTTGTGCAGTGTATGACTGATTGTTGTCCTATGGACAGACTCTCCCACCTCAGCTATAGTTCTCTGCAGTTCATCCAGAGTGATCATGGGCCTCTTGACTGCATCTCTGATCAGTCTTCTCCTCGTCTGAGCCGAAAGTTTAGAGGGACAGCCAGGTCTTGGTAGATTTGCAGTGGTCTGATACTCCTTCCATTTCAAAATGATCGCTTGCACAGTGCTCCTTGGGATGTTTAAAGCTTGGGAAATCTTTTTGTATCCAAATCCGGCTTTAAACTTCTCCACAACAGTATTACGGACCTGCCTGGTGTGTTCCTTGGTCTTCATGATGCTCTCTGCGCTTTCAACAGAACCCTGAGACTATCACAGAGCAGGTGCATTTATACAGAGACTTGATTACACACAGGTGGATTCTATTTATCACCATCAGTCATTTAGGACAACATTGGATCATTCAGAGATCCTCGCTGAACTTCTGGAGTGAGTTTGCTGCACTGAAAGTAAAGGGGCTGAATAATTTTGCACGCACCACTTTTCAGTTTTTTTAATTGCTAAAAAAGTTTAAAATATCCAAAAGATTTCGTTCCACTTCACAATTGTGTCCCACTTGTTGGTGATTCTTCACAAAAAATTAAAATTTTATTTCTTTATGTTTGAAGCCTGAAATGTGGCAAAAGGTTGAAAAGTTCAAGGGGGCTGAATACTTTCGCAAGCCACTGTGTATATATATATATATATATATATATATATATATATATATATATATATATATATATTTATATATATATATATATTTATATGTATATGTATATATATATATATATATATATATATATATTGTATTGATAAATTTTAATTTAACAGCTATTACCCCTAAGAGCGACTCAGAACCGAGCTAGAATAGAATCAACAACACAACATAAAGCTGTAAGTAGTATCAAGTAATATCACACTATCCAATTTTTATCAAAATGTTTATTTCTGGGTTTTATTTGTTATATTTTTCATATACCTCTATCAAAAAATAAAGCAAATTAAAATCCCTTATTGGGCCATGCAAAAACAAACTACCTTCTTTATATGTATTCATATTATTTTGAGATGTGCAATTTATGTGGTGACTTTAAAGTGGTTGTAAAGGCAGAAGGTTTTTTACCTTAATGTATTCTCTGCATTAAGGTAAAAAAAGCTTCTGTGATCAGTCCCCCCCCCCCCCAGCCCACCCTAAATACTTACCTGAGCCCGATCTTGATCCAGTGCTGTGCCCGAGAGCAGTGGCTCTCTCTCTCTTCACTGGACATTGAGGCAGCAGGAATCACAGCCTGTAAGGGGGAAGCGAGGAGTGGAATCGAGTCACACTGTGTGTGTCAAACACACAGAGCACGGCTCAGGAAGGGAATCACTTTAAAGTCTTTCATATATGTGTCTAATCTATAGCCACCATTGTTTTCTATTAAAGGATGAAAAGTAGTATCATCTTGCACCCTTATATTTTCCATAACTGTTATGTAACCTTGTATCTTGTCCTCTTAGGAATTGAACTACCTAGAATTAACTACGCTTACAATGGCAAGAAGTACAGATTTGTTTATGCTTCTCATGTTGAATGGCGTCCAATTCCCACCAAGGTAAATATCACAGTTTGTATATGTATATGTCAAATGAGCTATCCAAGTTCAGAGTATCATTGACAGGCAATTCTCTAATCCCAGAAGAATTAACTTTCCAGTATGGTGACTATCAGGCAGGAGCATCACTCCTTTACTTTTTCACATCATTTCAACTGCAGTTAAAGCTGCTTGTCTTGATTATAGCTGATTATAATACAGATTCAATCTTTTTTACAGCTCCAACAAATGCTTTACAAACCCCGCTTAGGTAGGATTTAAATCATACCTAAATCCCCAAAAATATATAATATATTGCTTGTAGCAGTCCTTAGATCTGGTGGCTGCACTCTTTTTCTTTTTGTCAGGCTTTTTTCTGTTTATTCTTACCTGGTCATACTGCGAATGACAAAATCCCTGTCCTTTCGTGGCTACCCTATTTTAAATATCTCCCTTGTATCTATGGAGGGAGCCATGATTGTCACACAGATGGAATTTCATACATGTCTGGCTTTGTTTATCTCTATCAAATGGTGAATTGAGAGAAAGCAAAGAATGTTTGTGAAGTGACAAGGACATGGCATTTCTGGCAACATCAACAGGTATTTTCTGTACTTGCTGAAAATGTACTTAGCCTGGAAAATGTAACCTACGGCAGTCACTACATCCAAGTACTGGTAACCGGCTGCAATGTGTTACACTTTTGTTTTTGGGTTTAGGTATCGTTTCATCCTACGTTCACACCTATGCGTTTTTTGGTGCATTTTACATGTTGCAAAAATGAACTACAGTCCATTTAACATGGTTTCCTATGGTACACGTTCACATCTACAGTATCTCACAAAAGTGAGTACACCCCTGACATTTTTGTAAATATTTTATTATATCTTTTCATGTGACAACACTGAAGAAATGACACTTTGCTACAATGTAAAGTAGTGAGTGTACAGCTTGTATAACATTGTAAATTTGCTGTCCCCTCAAAATAACTCAACACACAGCCATTAATGTCTAAACCGCTGGCAACAAAAGTGAGTACACCCCTAAGTGAAAATGTCCAAATTGGATCCAAAGTGTCAATATTTTGTGTGGCCACCATTATTTTCCAGCAATGCCTTAACCCTCTTGGGCATGGAGTTCACCAGAGCTTCACAGGTTGCCACTGGAGTCCTCTTCCACTCCTCCATGACATCACGGAGCTGATGGATGTTAGAGACCTTACGCTCCTCCACCTTCCATTTGAGGATGTCCCACAGATGCTCAATAGGGTTTAGGTCTGGAGACATGCTTGGCCAGTCCATCACCTTTACCCTCAGCTTCTTTAGAAAGGCAGTGGTCATCTTGGAGGTGTGTTTGGGGTCGTTATCATGTTGGAATACTGCCCTTTGGCCCAGTCTCCGAAAAGGAGGGGATCATGCTCTGCTTCAGTATGTCACAGTACATGTTGGCATTCATGGTTCCCTCAATGAACTGTAGCTCCCCAGTGCCGGCAGCACTCATGCAGCCCCAGACCATGACACTCCCACCACCATGCTTGACTGTATGCAAGACACTTGTCTTTGTACTCCTCACCGGGTTGCCACCACACACGCTTGACACCATCTGAACCAAATAAGTTTACCTTGGTCTCATCAGACCACAGACATGGTTCCAGTAATCCATGTCCTTAGTCTGCTTGTCTTCAGCAAACTGTTTGCTGGCTTACTTGTGCATCATCTTTAGAAGAGGCTTCCTTCTGGGACAACAGCCACGCAGACCAATTTGATGCAGTGTGCGGCGTATGATCTGAGCACTGACAGGCTGACCCCCCACCCCTTCAACCTTTGCAGCCATGCTGGCAGCACTCATACATCTATTTCCCAAAGACAACCCCTGTATATGACGCTGAGCACATCCACTCAACTCCTTTGGTCGACCATGCCGAGGCCTGTTCTGAGTGAAACCTGTCCTGTTAAACCGCTCTATGGTCTTGGCCACCGCACTGCAGCTCAGTTCCAGGGTCTTGGCAATCTTCTTTTAGCTTAGGCCATCTTTATGTAGAGCAACAATTGTTTTTTTTCAGATCCTCGGAGAGTTCTTTGCCATGAGGTGCCATGTTGAACTTCCAGTGACCAGTATGAAAGAGTGAGAGCGATAACACCAAATTTAACACACCTGCTCCCCATTCACACCTGAGACCTTGTAACACTAACGAGTCACATGACACCCGGGAGGGAAAATGGCTAATTGGGCACAATTTGGACATTTTCACTTAGGGGTGTACTCACTTTTGTTGTCAGTGGTTTAGATATTAATGGCTGTGTGTTGAGTTATTTTGAGGGGACATCAAATTTACACTGTTATACAAGCTGTACACTCACTACTGTACATTGTAGCAAAGTGTCATTTCTTCAGTGTTGTCACATGAAAAGATATAATGAAATATTTACAAAAATGTGAGGGTTGTACTCACTTTTGTGAGATACAGTATGTGATTTTCAGCCAGTGCATTTTTGGAAAGGGTCAGGGACTCTTTTCCCGCAGCAAATTGCGTTTTGCGTGTAATAGATTTCAATGAAGTCGCACCAGAAATGCAAGTTTTGTGTTTTTGATGCATTTTGTGTTTTTTTTTCCCTTTTAAAAACACTGTATACAGCTGAGTATAAAATAAGAAATTGGCGGCAAAAAAATTTGTGAAAAACACAGCGTGTCCATTTTTTAAAAAATTTTGGCGTGGTGTTCCCTTTGGCATGGATTTAGAAGGTAACCCCACGCCAAAATAAAAAAAAAATGGCGTGGTGTTCCCTTTGGCATAGATTTAGAAGGGAACCCCACGCCAAAATAAAAAAAAAATGGCATGGGGTCCCCCCCAAATCAATACCAGACCCTTATGCGTTGCATGCTGGGGCATGCTGGGGAACCCTGCTGAGAGCTGTTGACTCATCGGTTGTTGAGGCTTCCCGGCCGGCTCCCTAGCACATCAGCTATATACAGTGTTTTTAACCACTTGCTTACTGGGCACTTAAACCCCCTCCTATTCAGACCAATTTTTAGCTTTCAGCGCTGACGCACTTTGAATGACAATTGCGCGGTCATACAACACTGTACCCGAATGAAATTTTTATCATTTTTTCACCACAAATAGAGATTTCTTTTGATGGTATTTGATCACCTCACCTGTTAGGTGGCATTATTAGGTGGCACTAATGAGGCAGATGTGCCTCTTCCACTTCGGGACCGATGTCCCTCACATCCGAGCCGGTGATCGGCTTTTTTTTCTACTCACGCTGTCAGCGTGAGTAGAAAAAAAAGACGATTACCGATCTTTTGTTTACATCATGTGATCAGCTGTCATTGGCTGACAGCTGATCACATGGTAAGGGGCCAGGACCGGCCCCTTACTTGGATCGGTGATCACCCAAGTCTCAGTGACTCGGTGATCACAGCGCGCTCGGCGCGCACCCTGTAGGGCGCACGCAGGGCACGTGCACAGGGAAGGCCGACATATGACGGCCTCCCGGGAATTCAGGTCCACGCTGTGGCCGTCATTCGGCCATAGCGCGGATGTGAAGTGGTTAAAGAGAAAAAAAATCACAAAATGCATAGAAACTGCATGCAACGCATCAAAAATGTGGGTTCAAAAATGCAAAACGTACCTGAAAAACCCAGCAACCGCATAGATGTGAACCTAGACCCAATTCATGATCTTGGCATGCCACTGTACTGTATTCAAAGAGAAATCTCAGGTTCGACCAATAATAAAAGCCTGCCGGCAGCCAATCAGGAGCCCAGGCTGTGACAGGAGGAACCCTTTGGGTTTCCACAGCCATAGCATGTACGCAGCAGCAGAGCAGGCTTAACAGTTCCTGGGCCCCCATTTTTAGGTAAGGACCACCAGTATAATATATATTATCCCCTAGTATGTTCATTAAATAATAATAAATATATAGTATATTTATTAAATAAACTACAAAGACCATATATATATATATATATATATATATATATATATATACAGTATCTCACAAAAGTGAGTACACCCCTCGGGATTTTGTAAATATTTTATTTTATCTTTTTATGTGACAACACTGAAGAAATGACACTTTGCTACAATGTAAAGTAGTGAGTGTGCAGCTTGTACAACAGCGTATATTTGCTGTCCCCTCAAAATAACGCAACACACAGCCATTAATGTCTAAATCACTAGCAAAAAAAAGTGAGTACACCCCTAAGTGAACATGTCCAAATTGGGCCTAATTAGCCATTTTCCCTTCTTGGTGTCATGTGACTCGTTAGTTTTACAAGGTCTCAGGTGCGAATGGGGGGCAGGTGTGTTAAATTTGATGTTATCGCTCTCACTCTCTCATACTGGTCACTGGAAGTTCAACATGGCACTTTATGGCAAAGAACTCTGAGGATCTGAAAAAAAGAATTGTTGCTCTACATAAAGATGGCCTAGGCTATAAGAAGATTGCCAAGATCCTGAAACTGAGCTGCAGCATGATGGCCAAGACCATACAGTGGTTTAACAGGACAGGTTCCACTCAGAACAGGCCTCGCCATGGTCGGCCAAAGAAGCTGAGTGGACATGCTCAGCGTCATATACAGAGGTTGTCTTTGGGAAATAGATGTATGAGTGCTGCCAGCATTGCTGCAGAGGTTGAAGGGGGGTCAGCCTGTCAGTGCTCAGACCATACGCCGCACACTGCATGAAACTGGTCTGCATGGCTGTCCTCCCAGAAGGAAGCCTCTTCTAAAGATGATGCACAAGAAATCCCGCAAACAGTTTGCTGAAGACAAGCAGACTATGGACATGGTTTACTGGAACCATGTCTTGTGGTCTGATGAGACCAAGATAAACTTATTTGGTACAGATGGTTTCAAGCGTGTGTGGCGGCAACCAGGTGAGGAGTACAAAGACAAGTGTGTCTTGCCTACAGTCAAGTATGGTGGTGGGAGTGTCATGGTCTGGGGCTACATGAGTGCTGCCGGCACTGGGGAGCTACAGTTCATTGAGGGAACCATGAATGCCAACATGTACTGTGACATACTGAAGCAGAGCATGATCCCCTCCCTTCAAAACTGGGCCGCAGGGCAGTATTCCAACATGATAAGGACCCCAAACACACCTGCAAGACGACCACTGCCTTGCTAAAGAAGCTGATAGTAAAGGTGATGAACTGGCCAAGCATGTCTCCAGACCTAAACCCTATTGAGCATCTGTGGGGCATCCTCAAATGGAAGGTGGAGGAGTGCAAGGTCTCTAACATTAACCAGCTCTGTGATGTTGTCATGGAGGAGTGGAAGAGGATTCCAGTGGCAACCTGTCTGTGTTGAGCTATTTTGAGGGTTCAGCAAATTTACACTGTTATACAAGCTTTACACTCACTACTTTACATTGTAGCAAAGTGTCATTTCTTCAGTGTTGTCACATGAAAAGATAAAATATTTACAAAAATGTGAAGGGTGCACTCACTTTTGTGAGATACTGTATAAATGAATAATCCTAAAATGTACCATAAGGGTTTAATACTGTACTAGTGGAAGGGACTCAGGGAGTGCTAAAAGACCATAGGTTAGGAGGTGAAAATTACTTGCGTTGCTGCGGGCGCTGGCATTAGGCTTCATTCACATCTGCACATTCCTTTCCTTGTTAAGGCTCCATTCACACCTTGGTGTTCCGTTTTGCGGGTGATTCTGCCCGCGATTCGGAAACGGCACAAGTTGCGGGACACCCTTGCAATCCCTGCTATTTTGAATGGCACCAAAACGCGGCAATTCCGCCCGCAAACCGGAATGCCAAGGTGTGAATGGAGCCTAATGGTACCCCAATCGTGGCCAACAGCAAAAAAACATGTAAAAAATATGTGATAAAACACATAGTAAAAAAACACACAAAGCTCATTGCCAGAAAAGGTTCAGGAGCTTCTTTGGTGTGTGTTGGCCACCCTATTCAAATGAATAGGCTTCCCTATGTGTGTGAAAAAAAAATGCGCGTTCGTGTGTGTACATTGCCTTAATGTGCCTTAACGAGCAACAGAGACACCTTTGGACAGCAGCATTGTCAGTTTGGGGGAGGGGAATGTTAGATATGCCAGCAGACTTAGATGCACTAACATTAAAGCCAAACTCCAGCTAACACTTTTTAAGCAGTTACAGCTATTTTTTTTGCTTTTGGGATATCTGATCATTGTAGGCACCTCCGTCAGTGGTAAATGGTTTGTCTCAATCCTCAAACTGCTGCATCTGCAGGAGAGCTTGTTCTGATGAAAAACAACAGACTTACTGGCCAGATCACCAGGTGAAAATAAAAGAAAGCCTAAGAAAAGAGAATGAGTGCATGAATCACCTCTAAAAAACAGAAAGTTGCAGTATAGTAAATGTTTGCTTTTGGGTTTAATACCACTTTTATGCCCTGTACACACGGTCGGACATTGATCGGACATTCCGACAACAAAATCCTAGGATTTTTTCCGACGGATGTTGGCTCAAACTTGTCTTGCATACACACGGTCACACAAAGTTGTCGGAAAATCCGATCGTTCTGAACGCGGTGACGTAAAACACGTACGTCGGGACTATAAACGGGGCAGTGGCCAATAGCTTTCATCTCTTTATTTATTCTGAGCATGCGTGCCATTTTGTCCGTCGTTTTTGTGTACACACGATCGGAATTTCCGACAACGGATTTTGTTGTCGGAAAATTTTATATCCTGCTCTCAAACTTTGTGTGTCGGAAAATCCGATGGAAAATGTCCGATGGAGCCTACACACGGTCGGAATTTCCAACAACACGCTCCGATCGGACATTTTCCATCGGAAAATCCGACCGTGTGTACGGGGCATAAGTCTTCCTTATATATTTTTGAAGCAACAAAGTACACATTTGTAAATTTATTCAAACCTGACATTTTTCTAAATGCTAACTTCTGTGCCTGTGTTTGCTGTGTTGGAGCCTTTGTAATAACCATATCTCTGGTGTTCATTATTTAGATAGTGAAGTTTGATATTGTTACAAAGGAAATGCTAGAATGGACTGATGACATGTGCTGGCCTGCTGAACCTTTGTTTGTACCACATCCAGATGCCAAAGAAGAAGATGATGGTGAGTTTCAGTTGGTTTCATTCTACTACTTTTAGGCCCCTTTCACACGACAAGCCCGCTCGGATCCGCATGTCCATTTTTCAGGCAGATCCCAGCGGGCCATCCATTGACTCCTATGGGGAGACGGATATCAGCGGAGATGTGTCCACTGACACCCGTCTGCCATACGATCCGCTAAAAACAGACATTGCAAAGACATTCTGAATGTAATTCTGTAACAAACATAGGCAATTTACACCCAACTTTTTGTGAAAGTTGCAGTTCTAGTGTTTATTTATACCTATGCATTGTAATGCATAGATTTTACTACACATCAATACACATACTCAGGTTAGTCATTGATTTGAATGGTGCTAGTTCTCATCTGTTTGACATTACAGATTTTTTGATGCATCAATGAACTTTGAAGGATCTAATGACAATGGCATCACAATTAAAATGCATGCTTATTAACCACTTCAGCCCCAGAAGATTTGGCTGCTGAATGACCAAGCCATTTTTTGCGATTCGGCACTGCGTCTCTTTAACTGTCAATTGCGCAGTCGTGCAACACTGTACCCAAACAAAATTGATGTCCTTTTTTTCCCACAAATAGAGCTTTTTTTTGGTGGTATTTGATTGCCTCTGTGGTTTTTATTTTATGCGCTATAAACAAAAAAAGAGCGACAATAAAAAAAAAAAAAACACATTTTTTTGTGCTTTTTAGTATAATAAATATCCCCATTTTTAAAAAAAAACAAAAAACTATTTTTTCCTCAGTTTAGGCCAATATGTATTCTTCTACATATTTTTGGTAAAAAACTCGCAATAAGCGTATATTGGTTTGCGCAAAAGTTATAGCGTCTACAAAATAGGGGATAGATTTATAGTATTTTTATTATTTATTTATTTTTTTACTAGTAATGGCGGCGATCTGCTATTTTTATCGGGACTGCTACATTATGGGGGACACATCGGATACTTTTGACACATTTTTGGGACCATTGGCATTTATACAGCGATCAGTGCTAAAAAATGCACTGATTACTGTAAAAATGTCACTGGCAGGGAAGGGGGTAATACTAGGGGACGATCAAGGGGTAATTGTGTTCCCTGCTACGTGTTTCTAACTGAAGGGGGATGGGACTGACTAGAGGAAGTGACGGATCGTGGTTCCTAGCTAATAGGAACACACAATCTGTCACTCCTTTCAGAACAGGGAAGTGTGTGTTTACACACACTCGTCCCTGTTCTGTCTCTCGTGCTCGCAATCGCTCGTGGCCGACGGTCATCGCGACCGTCGGCCACAAGCATCGGCACCCCCCTGCTATCCCGATCGCCGATGCATAGCTATGACGTTTCGCAGGATCGTGCCGACCTGCCAGAGTAAAATGACAGCGGCTGGTTGGCAAGCGGTTAAAAAGGTACATAAAACACATGCCAACATGCAGTGCTGGGACAAGGTCATCTAGAGCCCAGAACGAACATGCCAAACTGTATCCCCCCCCAAGATGTATGAGCATTATATGTCAGCAAAAATCGCTCCCCCCCCCGAAAAAAAAAAGAGCACTAATCTGCATGCGTGCTCCCTAAGCATAAATCCACCCTCCTCCTAGGACAAATCCACCCCCCTGCTGAAATCACCCTCCCAGCACAAATATTTGCCCCCCCATCCCCCTTCAAATCCTCACTCACTGTAAAAAATCCCTGCACAAATCAACCCCCCCCCCCAAAAAAAATCACTCCTCTTAGCACAAATCCTCCACCACACACTTATTCAGAGCTAAAATGGTTTGTAGAGACAGCTGGAATTATATGAAAATCTCACCTATTACAGTATAGGTAGAGCTTGCCCCAGCCCTCCCACTTTCTGATCCCCCCCTACAGCTCTTTTAAAGATGATGAAAACCTAACCATCAAAATCTCAATGGTTTTGCACAGAGCGGCCCCCAACCTCCTCTTCTGGGGTCCCCTGCTTTCTCTCTAGGCTCCTCCTCTTCTTCGTGTGCCCCCATAGTAAGCCACTTGTTTTGGGGGCACTCATGTGGACATAATCCCAAGCCAAGCTGTGTACATCTATTTACACACACAGCTTGACTCAATGCTGCCCCCCGCTGTGTGCTCACAGAATTTGATTGACAGCAGCAGGAGCCAATGGCTATTGCTGCTGCCTCTGTGAGCAGAGAAATAGGAGAGAGCCACTGCATATGGGCACAGCGCTGGATCAAGATAGGATACAAGTAAGTATAAAGGGGTTGTGGGGGTCGATACAAACAACGGGACATTTTTTACCTTGACCCAAACTAAATTTACAGGTGCCTTTCAAGGCTCCACCAGGTGCTCTTATGTAGCAACTTGCAGACAAGGACAGAGCTTGTCCCAGCTCTAAACATCTAAGGGAAAACGTCCAGGACTTTTCCCTTTTCAAGTACATTTTTTACCTTATTGCAGGTAATGCATTAAGGTAAAAAATGTCCAGGCTTTAGAAACACTTTAAGTTATCAACTACTAACCTTAAAGTGATACAAAAGGAAAAAAAAAAATAATAACAAACGTATCATACTTACCTGCTCTTTGCAATGGTTTTGCACAGAGCAGCCCCGATCCTCATCTTTTCGGGTCACCCGCCAGGGCTCTGGACTCCCCCCCCCCCCCTGCTGAGTGCCCTAGAGCAAGCTGCTTGTTCCTGAGCCCTCCCTCAGCCCCGCCCCCTGCTCCCTCCTCACTGGCTGTGATTGAATGCTGCTGTGTCTGAGCCAATGAGGCGGGAGGAGAGAGCCAGGAGCACAGCTACTGTTGTGCACATCATTGGATCGAGACCTCAGTAAGTATTAGGGGGGGCTGGGGGGCTGCTGCACTCAGGTTTATTACCTTCATGCATAGAATGCATGAACCTTCACCCTTTAGAGCAGGGGTCGGCAACCTATGGCCCATGGGCCGCACTAGGCTCACCTCAAATAAATGTCCGGCCCATCAGTGCATGTGATGAATTTGCTAAGAAGCCACTCGGCTATTATCCCAAGCAATAGGAGCGGACATCGGGTCTTGGATCTAGTAACCTGGAAGCAATGTCATGACATCACTTCCGGTTTACAGAAGACTTAAAGGTGCCTAATTTAAAAAAAGGACAGCTTTCAAAAAAGCCAAACTTGGTGTTTTGAATGCTTTTAAGTGCAAAGGAGGGATTTGGGGTCTAATAGACCACAGCAACCTCCATTGCAGTGGCTGCATTATTCAGTTGGGGGAAATGCCACCAGTGGACATACACCAGATGTGAGGTGTAATAACAGAGGTGAAGGTTAGGTAGAACCAGACTTCCTCAAGAGGTGCGAAGCTGTAGAGTCTCCAACGATAGCCTAGGTGTTTTAAGGTGCCAGAGAACATGGAGTGGATAACCACCAACCTGATCAAGAAACTCTAAAAATATATGGACATATCTGTTAGAGTTAATTCTAAATAAAAACCTAAATTCTCCAGTAATTACCAGGAATTACTACTCTTCTATAGACAAGTTCAAAAGGAGATTGGATACATCTCTAAGTTGAAAATCCTCCAGTATATCTTCCCTTTCTATATAGCTTTGCAGTAAAGGCTAATATGTAATTTACCACCTGCAGTCCTTCTTTAAGAATCTCTCAACAAATACTTATATTTGTAATATAATGATATATTCATTTTATCATTGCAGGAGTTATATTATCTTCCATTGTGTGTTCCGATCCCAAAAAATCCCCATTCCTACTCATACTGGATGCCAAAACATTCAAAGAAATAGGCCGTGCCAGCATCAATGCCGACATACATCTGGACCTGCATGGAATCTTCATCCCACACAATAACTAAACTGCGACCCAACAAGCTAATCATTCTACACTGGGAAATCTCAGCAATCAACATCAACAATATTTCAGCAGACCTGAAAGGAGAAAAGTTGAAGAACCACCAGAAATATAGGAACCAAAACATTCTAAAGTTCTATAAGTGACCAGCATCATGGCCTATAGTGACCATGGCTGATAAGTAAACTTTATATGTGGCACATAATTCAAGATGCCGAGGTTCCGCTTCTGTTATTTGTGTTTCTCAGTTCCTCCTGTGCTCCATTTACAGCTTGTATTAGTACTGGATGCCATAAGGTGTAAGGTAAGGTGATGCAAATCTGCTGCAGATAATAAAGAACCACAGCACAGTTGGCATATAGACAGTCAAGAAGAAAAAGTATTTTCTCCTGCCTGACACTGTTGAGAATGATAATATTAGAAAAAGGATAACTGAAAGAGATACCAGTTAATTATTTACATTTAATTAAAAGCTGTGATGGCTCCCAGAGCATGCTGGGAGTTTGGTCCACAGATGTGAATTTTTAATTTTAGGTTTTTATAAATAATTTTCTATAATTCACAGTTCAATTTGATCTGTGTGTTTTCATAGGTGTATATATATATGTGTATGTATATATATATATATTTATAAAATATATACTGTATATTTACATCAGTGATGAAGTTTAACACCTGTGAACTTTAAAATCGGTGATGAAAAAAGGGCAATGTCTATGTCTAGAAATCAGGAGTGTAAAGCGTCTTTCTTAGAGGATAAAGGATCAATGTTCAATACATGCTGGAGAGATTCTTTTAAGTCATGGAGATTTTATTGTCAAAATCTCCATCCTTGAGCTCCCAGGTCCAGCCTTGTGCTACATTTATCGATGTGCACGTAAATGCTAACAATGAACATCTCTTTTTTGCTCCCTGTTGGTCTGTATATCTGTTCAATAAGTGCAAAAAATGCCTGTTCATCATATCAGAAATTAAAGTGGAGTTCCACCCACTTTTACAACTCTTCAGCATCCCTCACTAAACTGTGCACTGTAAACGAATTGGATATTTTTTTATTTTTTTTCTCAGCACTTACTGTATATCTGCTGTATTCATTTTTTACTTCCCCCTCCCTGGCCGCGGCCCATCGCATCATTTCCTGTTTGCAATGCCTTCTGAGAAGGGGCGGCAACGTCCTCTGACACTGCCGTTGCTATAGAAATCTGACCTGAAACCTAAGACACTGCTTGTGCTGCACTGAGCATGTGCGAGATCTGCAAGGATGAGATCCAGGAAGAAATACAGTCTGGCTTCAGATGCCCAGACTTAAGATGGCCACGGCCTGCTGTAAGTTTATAAAATAACAAAACTACTGCGATAAACTAACAAAACAGACCTTAGTTTACAGACTAACTTTACTGGAATACATTAAGCTTGTGTATTATAAGGGTATTTTTATTTAAAAAGTATAATTTCGGCCGGAACACCACTTTAAGAAGTCTTCTGTTTCTGGTGCACACTTCCTACAAATCTCAGGGAGTCTAATCAGCCCTAATTCTTATCTTGGACCACAGAACAATAATAAAACATCTGTTTGGCAGATGTATTAAGTATTCACACAAGCACCACAAATGTTTGCCATATTGATTGCATTATAACCACTCAAGACCAGGCCTTTTCTGACACTTTTTGTTTACATGTAACAATTAGGGTTGCCACCTGATCGGGATTCACCCGGACAGTTCGGGTTTGGAATCATGCGTCTGGGTTTCAGACTGCCTGAAAACCGAACACATTATTCAGACTGGACTATGGCTTCCCAGAAGGGTTGCTGGCTGCAGTTGTCTAAGCTGAGAGTGTGTGTTACATTTTCTTTCATGCTGCCCAAAGCCAGTACTAACAATCTCCCCCCCACATACACATAGACTGGAGAGGAGAGAGGGCTTGATCTGCAGCTCTTCCTCCTGCCCCTACCGCTCTGTGTCTGCACTCCAATTCCTGGGGTTGTGCCTCAGAAAAGGAGAGTGAAGTCCAGCAGCCTCAGATACATCTGGATGAGAGGGGCTGACTGCCAAGGGGTGAGTGAGCTCACCATCCATCCCTGTCTGTGACTGAAGTCTCTCCCCTTCTCCTGCCTCTGAGTAAGTACACTAAGGTAAATCAGGGTTCTCAGAGAACCCCTTGCATCAGAGTTCCCCTTTACACCAGAGTCCACAGTGTTCCCCCTAACATCAGAGTTCTTTCCGTACATCAGTGTTCTCAGTATTCCCCCTTAAATCAGGGTTCCCAGAGCATCCCTTATGTTAGAGTCCCCAGAGTTCTCCCTTACATCAGAGTCTGCAGAGTCCCCCCTTACAGTGAAAGGGAACCCTGCTAGTTAAGATGTAAAAAGGGAACTCTGTGGACTCTGATGTAAAGGGGGACTTGTTATTAATTTCATATGATTAGAAATTGTATTTATTAGCAAAATATATGTATAAAAAAAATTGCTGTGCGTGGCTAAAGCGTTCAGGTTTTACTTGAAGAAAAAGGTGGCAACCCTAGTAACAATCAGTATTTTTTACCAGAAATTTTTTTAGAACTTACCGTGTCTTTATGGACCTTGCTTTGTGTAAAGGCAGGTGTCCCAATACTTTTGGTAATATAGTGTAGATTTAAAACACTGTCTGTCTTATTAAAGGGTTAGAGGTTTAGAGGATAGACTCCCTGCATTACAGACTTGGGACAGACTCACTTTAATTGTTGAAAAAAAAAAATTAGGCATATAAATGGGAAGACATAAAAAACACATAATGGGGTTTTCTCAAATTTGACTGCAAATGTGGAAATACGCTTTAAGAGAGTTATTTTTGCTGACATACAGCAGAAACTGAAATCTTACATTTACTCAGACTGACCTTCTATTTTTGCCTCATCTTGCCTACTCAGGGAAAGAATGGCTTCATTCTAACAGAGCTGGAGGCCTGGAGATACCTTCCAGCCTATTAGAATATCCGCTGCTATAGTAAACTCACTGTCACTACACTGCAAGTCTTAAACTTTATTATATGTATTTTTATTGCTGTAAAAACAATCAGATGTATATATATGTTATATTTTTTTTAAATAAATGTTAAATATTTGAAACATTAAATTGGAAATGTGGGTTTTTATCCACCACTAGCACTGTGAGAATTGAGCAATTTCAGGTTAAAATAAACTTGTTTGAAAAGAATGGAAGCTGCCATTGCTAATCTTCTGATCACGTTCTTGCGTTAAGTACACACCTCTGCACTCCCTGGAACCTCTCAAACACCCCTTTTCCTCCCTCTAACCAAACCTTATGATCTTCACACTCTCCATGTATCCAATCCCCTAACTTAGTTTAACCTTCAAACCACATGTCCAAAATGTTGACAGAACCTCTTTTTTTCACTTGAGAAATAAACTGTAGCTGAAAAACTGATCCATACATTTGTGTTCTCCAGACTTGACTACTGCAATGCTCTACTTTTTTCTTCAATCGATTTTTCTTGAAATTTTACAGGTAAATACAGATAACAATGTGAACATTGTACGTCGTGAAACAACATTGTACAAATAATAAGAACGAGAGAAACCAGTTTATATCCAACAGATTATTTGATATGTAGCTTAAGACGGATTTTTAATATCAACGGTCTCCTCACCTGCCCCGACAACCCAGACGGGAGCACTTTTGTGTCGCAGGAGGAGAGAAGACCTGATGTGAAAAGGTTTGGTGTGGGTATTAACCCATATAACCTGTATATCAAAACATTCATATACTTATATAGATACTAGAACTGTGTGTAACCTACATATTGCTCGGTCAAGAAAGTAGTAGAACAGATTTGGGGGTGTCACAATACTGACGCAACTTTAGACCAGTTTGCCCAGGGACTCCAAGTTTCTTGGATCTTTGCGGCCTAACCATTGCTGGCAGACATTATTGTTTCATAGCTGTAGTGTAGGTTTACTAGGTCAATAGTATGGGCAATGGTTGGGACCTTTTCTGACTTCCAAAGTCTTGTTATACTAGGTCTGGAGGCCAATAGTATGTGGGTTTTAACATGTCTGAAGAGATGAGGTATTTCTTCAATTCTTAAATTTAACACCGCAAGCTCGGGTGAAGGGAGTACTGTGTGATTGGCTATGGTTGATATGAGTTTGAAGGTGTTATCCCAGTATGTCTGGATAGAGGGGCATGACCAGAATGTATGAATCATGTCTCCTTTAGATGATTCACATCTCCAACATGTGTTGGGGGCTTGGGGGTTGAAGGATGCTAACTTAGCAGGCGTTAAATACCACCGCAGCGAGATTTTCTGTGTGAGTTCCCAGAGGGCTGAGCATTTTGTGGCTCTATAGATGGTTTTTAGTGTGTATTGCCATTGTTCATCTGAGTAAGAGTGTGTCAAATCTGATACCCATTGGTAGTGTGTGGGCAGTTTAGTGAAAATGTTCTTTTGATGGAGGAGGTTATAAAAGTGAGAGATGCCTTTTGTTTTGGAGGTAGGGTTTGTTAAGAATCCCCATGTCTTTGGAGGAATAGCGTATAGGGGAAGGGGTAATGTGTTCAGGCAATGGTGGATTCGTAGGTATGTAAATAATTCTGATGAGGGAAGATTGAACTCCTTTTGTAATAGGGAGAAAGGTTTGGGTTGTTTCCCTTGAATTAAGTTTTGTAGGGAGTAGATCTCTTTAAGGGTCCATTGTGACAGCATTAGGTCTGGTGTGAGATAGTTGAGGGATTCCAAGGGTATTTGGTGAGGTGGAGTGGTAGGAGCGTATTCAGAGAGGGCGATCATTTTTTTCCAGGCTTGGACTGTTTCTTTCATAGTTGGAGAGCTGGTGTTCCGAGTTGCTGAACCTAAAGGGGTATTCAGTAGCCAATTTTTTAGGTTAGGACGTATGAGGAATAGATTCTCTATTTAGCCCCACGTGATATTAGGATGGGGTTGGAACCATTCTGGTAGTTGGGCGAGGATGGCTGCTATGTAGTAATCCTTGAAGTCAATGGAGCCCACACCACCCACTAATTTGTGTTTAATAAGTTTTGAGTGTGCACATCTGGACCGTTTACCTTTCCTTAGATATTGGTTAAGAAGTGTTTGGAGGGATCTGAAGAATGATGTGGGGATAGGTAAGCAAAGGGTTCTAAAATAGTACAATATTTGTGGGAGACATGTCATCTTGAAGGCTGACAGCCTTCCTGACCAGGATAGTTCATGTTTCGTTAATTGTTGGGAGTCTGTTTGAATCTTATGAAGGAGAGGTAAGAAGTTGGTGGAGTAGAGATACGTCATTGATCTTGTTAACTTGATCCCTAGGTATGAGATGTCTTTTTCTGCCCATGTGAATTGGTGTTGTAGTTGGAGTAGATTTTTTGTTGTGGCGTCTAACTTAATATCAAGTATAAATGATTTGGTCATATTCACTTTATAGTAGGAGATCTCGCTAAACCAGTTCAATATTTTTTGTACTTCTGCCAGGGAAGAAGCCGGATTTGTGAGGATTAGAATCACGTCGTCCGCGAACAAACTGGTTTTGTGTGGAGTGTTTACTATTTGTATGCCTGAAATTAAAGGGTGGGCTCTGATATGTTCCGCTAGAGGTTCCTTGAGTAGGTTGAAGATAAGAGGGGATAATGGGCAGCCTTGTCGTGTGCTATTGGTTATGGGGAATAGTCAGGAAATCATGTCTACTGTGAACACTTGGGCCGAGGGGGTAGAGTACAGTGCCATGATGGCATTAAGAATGTAGTCTCTGAAGCCAAATTTTTGTAGTACTAATTTGAGGTAGAACCAGTGCACTCTGTCGAACGCCTTCTCTGCGTCCAAAGAAAGGAGCAGAGAAGGCGTTCCGCTATATTCTGCATGGTGGATTAGGTTGATCAACCTTCTAGTGGCATCTGATGCCTGTCTGCCTTTAGTGAAACCAGTCTGGTCTCTATGAATAAGGGTGGGCATGATATCCAGTAGTCTCGCTGCTAATGTCTTAGCGTAGATTTTTAAATCGAGGTTGAGTAGGGATATCAGGCGAAAGTTTTGGGGTGCGTTCGGCTCCTTCCCTGGTTTCAGTATCGTTATTATTAGTGCATTTAAAGACTCAATCGGGATTTGGAAGAGGAGGCAGCGCTGTTGAACACTTCAATCATGTGTGGGAGTAAGTGGTCAGAGAATTGTTTGTAGTATTCTCCCGATAGTCCGTCTGGCCATGGTGCTTTCCCTGTAGGAAGTGAATTAATTGTCGACTGAATCTCCCGTTCTGAGAACGGGACATTCAAGAGGGAGAGTTGATTTTCAGTCAGGGTAGGTAGGTGAATGGTTTGGAGGAAACGGTTAATGTCATCATGAGATGGTTGTGGAGTCCGAGGGTCCTGCTTCAGGTTGTATAAATCCTTATAGTAGTCACTGAATGCGTTGGCAATGTCTTGAGGGTTCGTCAATAGGTTGTTAGTGTGGGGGTGGTATAGTTGGTGAATTTTGGTCTTGGTTCTTTTACCTTTAATACGTTGTGCTAGTCTCCTTCCAGCTTTATTGGATGTGGAATATGTGGTGGCTTTCAACTTACGTTGAAGGTGGTCAAAGGAGTGTAGGAGTAGTGTTCTGAGTTCTTGTCTAAGGGATAGTAGTTGCTCTGATTGTGGGGTCTGATGCAACGTACACACGGTCGGACTTTTCGACCGGACTGGTCCGACGGACCGAGTGCGGCAGACAATCCGATCATGTGGGCTTCATCTTAATCGGACCTTCAGCTGACTTTTCCAGTCGAAAATCTGCCGGACTTTAGATTTGGAACATGCTTCAAATCTTTACGTCATAACTCCGCTGGACCCAGAAATCCGCTCGTCTGTATGCTAGTCCGATGGACAAAAACCGACGCTAGGGCAGCTATTGGCTACTGGCTATCAACTTCCTTATTTTAGTCCGGTGTACGTCATCACGTACGAATCCGTCAGACTTTGGTGTGATCGTGTATAGGCAAGTCCGTTCGTAAAAAAGTCTGTCGGAAGTCCGTCAAAAGTCCATTGAAAGTCTGTCGGAAAGTCCGTCGGACCAGTCCGGTCGAAAAGTTCGCCGGTGTGTACGCGGCTTGTGGATTGGCTTTGTGTTGTGTTTTTAGGATTGCTATCTGAGATGTAATCTCATCAAGGCTCTGCATCCTCTTCCTTTTGTGAACAGAACTAAGTTTCATCAATACTCCTCTCATATAAGCCTTGTGTGCACTCCACACCACGATAGGATCAGACACTGAGCCTTTGTTGAGAATAAAGAATTCCCTAATTTGGGCAGAAATCTCTGAAGCATATTCACTGTGTTGTATTATGTAATTATTTGCTCTCCAGAGAAATGTGTTGCGGTGGTGTTTGGAATCTTCAATGGTGATTGAGACTGGGGCGTGGTCTGATCATGTTGTGGTGTGGATTGCGGACGCGCAGATATGTTGTAATAGCCATTTGTCTGTTAGAAGCATGTATATTCTTGAATAGGAGTTGTGTCTGGGGGAAAAATAGGTAAAGTCTCTCTCAGAGCCGTGTTGCCATCTCCAGACGTCAAATAGAAAGTAGAAATGAGCTTTATCAGTGGAGAGTCTCTTCTTTTTGCAGCAGATGTGGTGTCCATATGAATGTCGGGTACTAAGTTGAAATCTTCACATATGACTAGGTGTCCCTTTTGTATGGGTTTGGCAATGCGAAGAACTTTGTGAAGGAACTGCATCTGGTGGGTGTTTGAGGCATATACGTTAATAAGAGTGTACGGTACTTTTTTGATGGTACAAACCAGGATTATATAGCGGCCTTCTGGGTCGAGCATTACGTTGGAAGGGTAGAAGTCCACAGTGTCCCTAAGCGCTATCATGAATCCTTTGGACTTGGCGGTGTGGGAGGCATTGTATACGTGGGGAAATTGGTGGTTGTTGCATAGTGGTGAGTCAGTCGGTAGTAGATGGGTCTCCTGGATGCAGACAATGTCACTATGAAGAGCCTTGGCGGTTTTCCAGAGTGAGTGCTATTGAGCAGGGTGGTTAAGTCCATTGACATTGAGTGACAATATGTTGAGCGGCATCTTGGGAGTGTAATGTAGGTGATATGGAAGAAACAACACTCACGGTTAGCTGATTTGTTGCCGGGATTGTAGACTACCGTACTGTAGACGATCGAAGGTCCAGGTACCTGTCTGCAAGATGGATTATAGAGCTGTGGATAGAACAATATATTAATTACACAAGCAGTGGAAAAAACTGAACCATAATCTGAACTGTAGATCTGCTAGATAATAAACACTTGGAGGTTATAAATGAGGTAGTGGTGGAGCAAAACACAGCTGCGACCTCTGTAGGGGGTAAGAACAGTCTGCAACGAAGGGAGCTGAATTTAACAAGGAATTTGCTCTGTCAGGGCCTGTGGGAGTAATAATGAAGCGTGTTGGCCCATCATCATGATGAGGATTAATTCTTTTTAGTTGTGGTTTTGATCCAGGTTGCGGGGGGTATGATGGTTCCGCTGTGTGGCGGGGGTGTTTTGGGAGGTTCTTGAACGATACCCCATGTGTGGAGGAGGTGCAGCCCTTTATTGAGGTCGTTGACCATGTGGGATTTGCTGTTTTTTGTAATTAAAGCATTGCCGGATACCTCCATTTGTATTGGATTTTGTGGTTTTGAAGACCTTTGGTGACCGGGTTCAATTGTATCCTTAATTAAAGAGTGTATTTGGAGAGATCTGGAAATAATTGAATACCCGTTTAAGGAGCAGGTAGGGGTGTTTTGGCTTTAACCCCAAATAGGAGTTTTTCTTTGATGTGGAAAAAAAATGGACTCTCATCAACACATCTCTGGGTACTGATGCAGCAAGGTGGGATGGTTTGGCGATTCTGTGGATTCTGTCTATTGTTATGTCACGGGGAGACGCTATAGGGATGATGATATGCATGAACTCTTTTGCATATTTGGGCAGGTTCGCCGGCAGTATGGATTCAGGAATACCCCTCAGTTTGACATTGTTCCTGCGGGACCTGTCTTCTAAATCGGCCAGCTTGGCCCGCATCCATGCTTGTTCTTCTCTAACATCATCATAAACTTCAATGATTTCGTTCACTGTGGAGGTGCACTCATTCATGCCCCTTTCAATGCATGTCATGCTATCATCCACAGAATGTATGTCTGAGGTGATTTTAGTAAAGAGTGAGGAGAGATTAGTCATTAGGGAGGACTGTAAAGACAGGAGCATGTCTTTGAGGGTGGAATCGATTACAGGTTGGCCTGAGGTGGGGAAGGAAGCCATTGAGGAATGTAAGGCCTGGTTGGATAAGAGGGGATTGAAGGCCTGGGCCTCAATTTGTGGATGTGGCGGCCGCTGCGGCGGCGCATCGAGCCACATTTTGGCTTTCGCGAGGCTGCTGGTGAGGGGATCACACTCAGGGGAGTGTGCGGAGAGAGCAGGGGGGGATTGGCTGGAGGATTCCTCTGGAATTTCATCTGGGAGATCCGTAAAGGAGTCCCGCGGCGCGGCCTTTGGTGTCACTAACCTGCCCCGCCGGCTTGAAATAGAAGGCGGTCAGTTTTTGGGGCTTTTACTCCTTCAATACCTTCATGGACATGATGTCCGAGTTCCTGGATGCCACTGGAGCAAGGATGGCGGTGGATTGTATATCTGTGTGGGCCTTCGTCGTTCCGTTGCTCTCCCAGGGCTTAAGAGCTCAGTGCCTAAGCGGGCATCTTCATTTTCAGTCGGCCACGCCCCCCTGCAATGCTCTACATGCTGGTGTACCTAAATCCACTGTAAATCGACTGCAATATGTTCAAAATTCTGTAGCCAGAGTCCTGACTGGGTCTGGTACAGATGATCATGTTACCCCTATCCTGGAGTTCTTGCACTGGCTACCCATCAGGTTTCGCATAGACTTGCTCACTTACAAGGCTCTTCATGGCTTGGCACCCCATTATCTCTCTGAACTTTTTTCAACTTACACCCTCCATCCCTTGTAATCTCTGCTCTTCAAATTCTGGTTTACTGTGTGTCTCCCCTACTACTCACCTACACTCAATGGGAGACAGAGCCTTCTCCTGCTATGCTCCAAAACTCTGGAATTCATTTCCTAAGAACGTCAGAGAATTATCTTCTCTAAACTCATTTTAATTAAATCTAAAAATGTTTTTCTTTAGATAAGCTTTCACTTAATTGTCCCTCTTATGTTATGTTATCCTGTGTATTTCTTGTGTCTTCCTTGTAAAGCGCTTTGAGAAGCCACCTTTAAAGGCACTATATAAAATAAAGTTTATTATTATTATTATTATTGTTATTATAACCTTATTATAACAACCAGCAAACAGTTACCTGCAGAAACCTTTGCCACCTCAGCTCTTCCCTTCTTCATTCTGCTACTGACTGCCTTTATGACAAAATCGCACCCCTGTCCTGCCTCAACCTGGCCACTTTGTGTGCTGCTCGGGCTTGGGTAGTGTGGGGTGTAAGTATGAGTTCCTCCGCATCTGCTGCTGGGAGTGCTGTATGGGGATGGCTCAAGAAAGAAAAGGGGTGATCCCGAATGCCGCACATCCATGAAATCCTGTAGAGGTGGACAGAGTGGCAACCTCAGCCTGGACTCCCCCAACATGTTTCGCTCTTCGCACTGGAGCTTAGTCATGGGGATCTCTATCCCTTACTTCACCCCGCCAATGCCTCCATCTACTAAATTACAGACCAGGAGATTGCCAATCATTTCAAAAACAAGATAAATATAATTTGTGGTGAGATCTACACTGTCCAGCTTTCTCTTCCAACCAACATATCTGGTCTATGTCTATCACCACACTCAATACTTTCCTTCTTTGACCCTCTTACCACTGAAGAAGTGCCTAAACTCCCTTCTAAGGCTCACCTCACCACCTGCCCCCTGAAAAAAGCTGGGGGCATGAAATTGTCCAAAATGTCTTGGTATGCTGAGACCTTAAGAGTTCCCTTCACTGGAACTAAGGGGCCAAGCTCAACCCCTGAAAAACAACCCCACTCCATAACCCCCCCTCCAGTAAATAATTTGGACCAGTGCACAAAGCAAGATCCACAGGAGGAACTTGACTGGCTTGCACAAAGTCCTGACCTCAACCCAATAGAACACCTATGGGATGAATTAGAGCGGAGACTGTGAGCCAGGCCTTCTTGTCCAACATCAGTGCTTGACCTTACAAATATGCGTCTGAAAGAATGGTCAAACATTCCCATTGGCACACTCCTAAACCTTGTGGACAGCCTTCCCAGAAGAGTTGAAGCTGTTATAGCTGCAAAGGGTGGATCAACGCAATACTGAACCCTATGGACTAAGAGTGGGATGCCATTAAAGTTCATGTGTGTGTGTAAAGAAAGGTGTTCCAATACTTTTGGATATATAGTGTAGCTCTCTTTGGGCATTCTTCAGCATAGAAGACTCTCAATTCAAGATACTTCTTCCAGGCAGGTTGCACGTCTGCTTGCTTCTGGACAGGAAAAAACCTTTCTTGGGCAGGGGAGACTTTTTTATGAATTCTTTCGTTATTCAAAGGCTCACACGTTGGGTGCATTATATTGTTCACATCGCAGTGCAATGACCACCTGTTACTTTAAGTAGGGCAATTCCCTTTCACATATCAGACAAACTACTGTAGTACAGTATGTAAGAAAAGTGTTTACTACAAACATAAGGTTAAGCTTGCCAAGAAATGCATGAGAAGGTTTTCAGACTTTTAGGGAGTGAAAGGGGCAATGTGAGATGTAATATATTCCAGAGAGAGGTAATGGGTGGGGGATCCAGAGTGTGGGTAGTGGGTGACGAGGTGGAGGATGGGGGGCCTCCTCCCTCTCCCACACTCTCCTCCAAGCTGAGGAGGAAGAGGGAATTCCCAATCTCTTCATAATGAGATTGGGAATTCATGGTGATGAAGTAGGGCACAGAAGGACCTCATAGTAATGTGTAGTAGTGAATTTCAATAAAACTACAGTGGCTAAGTGGTTAGCGATTCCTCCTAGCAGCATTAGGGTTGTTGGTTTGAATACCAACCATGGCACTGCCTGCCTGGAGTTTGCATGTTCTGCCTGTGTCTGCGTGAGTTTCTTCCGGGTGCTCTGGTTTTCTCCAAAGACATGCTGGTAGGTTAACTGGCTCCTAGTGTATGTATACGTGTGAGTTAGGGACCTTAGATTGTAAGCGCCTTGAGGGCAGGGACTGATGTGAATGTACAAATAAATATGTAAAGCTCTGCATAATTTGGCAGCGCTATATAAGTACCCATAAAAACAACATAAACCCAAATTCGCCCTGAAACTGCCATGTCTGCACCTGCTAGAGGTGATACGGTCTTCCATTCACCTTCACCATCCATACAACAAAGAAGGGGGGGGAGGCAAGTTTCTGCAGTTACTGTTGACATTAAACAGATGTGGCTGTATAGATTACTTGTATGCCTGTCAGGGGAAGGAGTTATGGCATAATAAAGAGAATGCCAGCTCATCTAGAACAACATGATCTGTAAATCTTAGACAAGGGGCACTCCTCTCCAAAAGGGCTGTATGGGAAGGGACCTGAAAATATGCAATATTTATACCCTGGTGAGGCTCCATATCTCCAGCACTGGTTTGTGATAGACAGGAATAAGTGGTGCAGGGTCTGTGGGGGTTCATTCTCAACTCTTTTAACACAGAGGAACTCATGAAATAGATTTCTGGTTTCAGGGAACATCAGCGAATAATTAATATCTCTACAACTTAGTACATTAGCGTGATGGTCACTGGAAAGAATGAGCCTTACATTTGTGGTCTTCGGGAAGAATACCCCTATCTCTTAACAGGTTAGTTGTCAGTAGTTACTTCTCTAATGCTGCGCACACACGGGCGGACTTTTCGACCGGACTGGTCCGACAAACTTTTGACGGACTTTCTAACGAACGGACTTGCCTACACACGATCACACCAAAGTCCGACGGATTCGTACGTGATAACGTACACCGGACTAAAATAAGGAAGTTGATAGCCAGTAGCCAATAGCCCTAGCGTTGGTTTTTGTCCGTCGGACTAGCATACAGACGAGCGGATTTCTGGGTCCGGTGGAGTTACGACGTAAAGATTTGAAGCATATTCCAAATCTAAAGCCCGTCGGATTTGCGACTGGAAAAGTCTGCTGAAGGTCCGGTGAAGCCTACATACGATTGGATTGTCCACCGGATTTGGTCCGTCGGTGTCCATCAGACCAGTCCGGTCGAAAAGTCAGATCATGTGTACGCCCCATAAGAGGAAAAAAATACTCATTGCTCAAGGAACCCCTAGCAACTTCTTGGGCAACCCTGTTTGATAGACGCTCCTCTGGAAGGTTACTCCCATTTATCACCTTCCCACAGCTCACACCACTAAGCAAACTCCTCGGCTAGGAAGAATATTACTAACTCAGTTATTAGCTTTTCCAGCTGTCGCCTTTAGGAGTTGCTCAACAACAGCTGGCTTAAGTAACTAGCTTGAGTTTAGGAACACTTGCAGAACAGAATATGGATTCATGCACACGGGCATGGTCAAATATCCACATTGGGTCTTTCTACGAGGAGATGGCAGGAAAACCTATGGTAAAAAATGCTCATCTTGGTGCGTTTTTATGCATGTTTACAGGCGTATGGTGTTGAACATAAACTCTTTCTACTGGCCAGAATATTGATTTTTTTCTGGCCACTGAAATAAATTTACGAGCATATGAGCATTTATGCATGTTTTTGCATGTACGTGTGCAAAATATGTTCATAAGCTTCTCGCCGAACACAGCTTTGGGGCCTCTAAACAGTGCTCTTAAAATACTGATCGAAATGCCTAATGTGCACGGCCACATAGGCTAACATTGGACTGTGTTTAAAGGCATACAAAAAAATATGCTGTACGCCTGTAAAAGCAGCATTGTTTTATGGCATGAGGCTGTGCATGAGGTCTAAATAAACAATACTCTGGCTACACCCTAGCCATTCAAAGCAAATAAATAAAGTAAAGGGACTCCTTTCAGAGAAAACTTTGTAACTCTACTTCCTGCTTTAGGCCCCTTTCACACTTCTCCGGAGCGATTTCCGCACAGCACGGGTGTACCGCAGTGTTTTCTAAAAGTGCACCAAATTTTCTTGCATGCAGGAATTTTGCCTTGAATTCCCCCTGTTGATGTTACTTCATTAATCAACCTCTACAGTATCCTCAGATCTACTCCATCTATGCCCAACACCTTTGCTTTAGCACCACCACCACTTGACAGCTCCCAGCTCTCCTGCTCTTTTGGAAGACAGATAGTGCAGAGGGGAATAGGCATTCCCTACCAAACAACCGCCTTATTAGTCTTCACATTAGTGGTCCACTCACCCCATACAGCATTTCCATTGCTGAATGCAATATAATGTAACTCCTACTTATCCCTACTATGGTCCGACTATTTATAGCTCCACTATTGCTTTTTCATTGTAGAAATTTCCTTTTTTTTTTTTTAATACAGATAGATTAGAATTGTTCAGCTTAGCGTTAAAGTAGTTAAACACTGATATCTAAAAGAAATGAGACATATGCTGCTAACACCTGGTTATTCCACTAGATGTCACTATAGCACCACCCATAAAGTGAATATGTCCATTAAACCAGTGGTCATCAACCCTGTCCTCAGGGCCCACTAACAGGCCAGGTTTTATGTATTACCTTGGGGAGATGCAGACTAGAATACTGCGATCACTGAGCTGCAAATGATATCACCTGTGATGTATTTCAGTTATCTTGCAAACCTGGCCTGTTAGTGGGCCCTGAGGACAGGGTTGATAACCACTGCATTAAAGGATAGGTTCACCTTTTGTAACATGTTACATCCATATTGGGGGTGTAATAAGTTACAATGCATGCCCCCCTTGTCTGAGTCCCTGTTTTGACAGCGAGTGGGGGGGATCTTCTCCTCCTGCTCGGTCACATGGGGCTCTGCCCACGTCATCTATTCACCGTGTTCTGTGAACTGGAAAACTACAAGTCCCAACAGCTTTTGTGGCTGTTGGCTTGTAGTTCTCAATGAACTACTATGGCACTGCTGAGCATTCTAGTAGTTCATTCTCTCTGTCAGTGTGTATCTGCCTGCCCGTATGAGGTATTAGCAAACACTGCCAAGTCTGCAGGAATCCTGCATAGTACCCACCATCTGATGAACGTGGGTGCAATGCTTTACAGCAGGGGTCTCAAACTGGCGGCCCTCCAGCTACGAAACTACAATTCCTATCATACTTTTGCCTGTGGGAGTCATGCCGCCAGTTTGAGACCCCTGCTTTACAGGCTCCAAGTCAAAAAATAATAATAAATGCACATTTTCTTACCTGTAAAAAGATGTGAATTATTATTTATTTATTCATTTTTAAAAGGTGAACTGCAAAGTGGAACTTTAGTCAGAAAATTAAGTCTTGATAGACCACTTCAGGCTGGCTGCTTTTGCAGGTATAGCTATGTAAAACATTAAAAATAAGTCTCACCCTGCTCTGCACATGCGCAGTTGTTCTCAAATTTTTGGCACTGTGCAGAATTTGTAGAGGCCAATTTCCTGACAGCCTAAAGATTTACTGCTGTTTTGGGGCTCTGGGCTCCAGCAAAATGGCAGCCTTCAGCAAGAACAAACAGAAATGATACTGGAGGCAATTTACAATTTATTTTGGCAGCCCAATTATTATAATGTGGAATTTATGTTGCTTGCTAAAGAATAGTATTTTTACCAAGTTGTTATATGTAAAGTTCCACTTTAAAATGGACCTTTTCCCTCTTTCACTAAAAATCATAGCAGCACACACCCTGATTGAAAATAATTTTACATACATTACATTCAAACATGTTATTTTGCTTTTACTTACAATTACTGTTTTTCCACTTCCTGGTTTCTTTAACCACTTATAGAACAGATTTTCCCCCTTAATGACCAGGCCATTTTTTGCTATACGGCTCTGCGTCGCTTTACCTGACAATTTCGCAGTCGTGCGACTCTGTACCCAAACAAAATTGACGTCCTTTTTTTCCCCACAAATAGAGATTTCTTTTGGTGGTATTTGATCACCTCTGCGTTTTTTATTTTTTGCGCTATAAACAAAACAAAAAAAAAAGCTACAATTTTGAAAAGGCAATATTTTTTACTTGTTATAATAAATAACGACGGCAGCTGGTCAGCAAGTGGTTACCACTTGCCCACTTGTACATTTACTGAGAACAGGTGGCAACTGCAGGCACCAAAATGTATTAGTACTGTGCGGTGTACAGTGTATCCCGTGTCCATTGGACACAGCTGATCATGGCGCTCAGTACCCAGTCGGTGTGAACATCTGTGATATCACGTGATCGTTATGACCAATCACATGTAAATCAAACCGTCATGAATGGCTTCCATTTCTGACTGCCTGTCAATATGGTGACACTGAAATAATCCGATGACAGTATGTGAAAAGATAATGTTTTCACTAGTCAGTATCCCTATCACACCAGTTATATGATGACGCTGTACTGCACTGGTGACAGTATGTAAAAAAATAAAGTTTTTTCTTAATTTTCCAAAAAATGACAACTAAAAAAAAAAAAAAACACCTCACCATGCCTCTTACTAAATATCTTGTACTGTCTACTTTCCAAAAAAAAGGTAAGTTGGGGGATATTTGTACTTTCCTGGCATTTTAGGGCCTCAAGAAATGATAGGGCATCAGTACATCAGGATTGATCAATTTTAAAACACCATAGTTCGTAGACTCTATAACTTCCACAGAGACTAAAAAATATACACCGATTTGGGTTATTATTACCAAAGAAATGTAGCAGAATACATTTTGGTCTAAATTTATAACGAAAGATTATTTGTTTGCAAAAGTTTATAACCGGATCGAAGAAAAATGTTTGGTATTTTTTCATTTATATAGCAAAAAAACAAAAACAGTGGTGTACCATCAAAAGAAAGCTCTATTTGTGTGGGGGAAAAAATGATTAAAAAAAAGTAATTTATGCAGTGTTGCATGACGGCACAATTGCCAGTTAAAGTAGCACAGATCCCCCTCCCCCTGCGAGCACCGCATTAAGCTGTATACACAGGATCTTAGAGGTGAAAGCCACCACAGTGAGCACTGCAAGGCAGAAAGCCTCTTCTAGCAGCAGCAGCATCTCTCTGCAGACATCAAGACAAACTGCTGGGATGTTTATACTGCATAATGAAGCCGGACCCTTGGACACAGTTCAGTGAGTAACCTGACTCCCCGGTGTTTCTGATTATGGTCATATCGACTGTGCGGTGGAGGTTACCCATACAGTCTGGGACCAACTATTTAGCACAGGCTGGACCACAGACACAGGGGAGAGTCTCAGCACCAGATATTGGGTCATGGCAAACCATATTGCAGGCAGAATATCAGTCATCTGGCTTTGCATTTACTTACTGTTGGCATTTCTTACATTCACATGGCAATCGATTAACACTAAGTGGCTTGCATCTCCCCTTTTGCATGTCTATATAACTGAACTTGGACTGAGCACAATATCCACATCCATCTGGCAACTGTGTTCACCATAAACGCAAACTGCATGCATCTGCTAATCCATCCATTAGACAGGACAATTCGGTTGGTTAGCAGGCTGGTTGTTAAGTTGAGCTGGGAATTTCTTTGGTTTTGCATGTGTTGCCCTTCCATGTGCACCTTGCTGCAAAGGCCAGTTATAGTTGAGGGCAGGGGCCATTTGTTTGTGCTCATCCATCCATCAATTTGAGAGTGCAAATTACAGCACACATATGGCTTCATGACTTTTTAGCTGACCTATGACAATCAGTAATCATTAATTTAGCTGAATATACCATCCGATGGAACGTAGGATCCTTCTACCAACTGCAGTTTCATAGTAGCTCGGTTCCTGGTTTGACATGGCGCTGCAGCCCATGCTCAATACATGTTCAGCTTCATCCGCCGGACCACTTGGGCAATTACTGGCCTATTTATGAGCTCTCCTTTCACCCATTGTGGTTTTAAGGTGGAGTGCCATCTAGACCACGGTCCCTGTAGGTCCACCAGATCCATGTGCAGGTGCGATGCACTGTGGCAGGGGTATTTTGGGGGGTTATCAAGGGGCATCTTTGCCCCAGCTCTTTTAGGGAGGACATGACAGATTTTAGAGGAAGGGTTTGAGGTTAGATATGTGGGTGGGTTACAGATGGCATACAACAGTGGTTCACATGCCAGCGACAGGCACATCTGTAACATGTCTCATTCTTCAGCATTTCTGTACTGATTAACAAAAGGGGTGAAGTATGCTTAGATTGGGTTGCAGGTAGAGCTGCCATTTCAGTTAGCCCACAATAAACAGCCCCAGGAATCTATATATAGGCATTATACAATAAACTGACAGACAGAGGAAAAGAATCGTTTTTAATTGTGTAAGAAAACAGAGTTAACACATACTTCAACACAATGGAAATAAAAAATAAAAACACTAACAAATATTGTTGCTGTATAACTTTGCATACAGTCTATTTACTCCAACAGCAACAACGTTATGTGGATTCAGAGGAAAAAAAATCCTTTTTGCCCGGATTCCCACATTATAAAGCTGTGCTCACAGAGACCGCTTCACCCAGATGATGTTGTCCAGACTTCATGCTTGCTCAGTTGTAAATAAAGTTAAACCTGCCAAAGAAATAGAAAGATTTCAGCTTCTTGTTTACTGCTGATGTAAACGTGTCATCGAAATGATTGGAGCTTACTGGCAGAAAAAATAAAAAAAATGTAAAAAAAACTCTCCTAAACTCGTCTAGACTTTGTAAAAAAAGAGAACAAACTTTTTTTTTTTTTAAGCCCAGTGTGCATGGAGCCTCAAACTGTTATGAGATTTTACAAACAACTATGTAATATAAAAGCATAAAATGATTGGATTGCATAGTTTTTTCCCTCATACCACATAGTTTTGGTAAATGTAAACGAGACTGTAAAGATGACGTATGCGGCAACCCCAAAGAGAATTTAGCAAATAATCAGATTTCTCCACTGTAGTGCTGTCAGGTTATCTTGAATTAAAAACTGTTGAATAAAGCCAAATGCTGCACTCACAATAGACAAGTTCTCTGCAGATTAAAGGAAATTAAACAAAAACAGAAACCCACCGTCTACAGCCGGGCCATACACTGTTCGAAACTCGGCAGGTTCAGCAGGAGATTCGAACCGTTAATGGGCAGGCTTAATGTACCAAGTTGATCAATTTGGGTACAAGCAGCCTGCCAGATTTGCTTAAGAGCATCGCCAACAGCTACTATAGCCACTAGTGATAATCACCGTCTTCTCTGGGCTTCCCCCACCGGCAGAATACAATTGTTTAGCAGGAGGAATACCCCTGTCAGCACTATCTGTGTTGATGGGGAATTTGTGCAAATTTCTTTACGGCAACCCGTGGCTGCCGGAAAGAAATTTGTACAGTGTATGGCGAGCCTATCTTTGCCTAAACTGGTTGGCGAGTTGAGCTATGGAATGTTCTGTTTTTGTCTTTTAATGCGTTTGCCCTTCCATGTACTCCACCAGTTATAGGTGGGGCAGGGGCCATTTTTGTTCAGGTTGCTAAGCAAGAGTAAGATCACTGCTACCGAGATTCTCATCAGCGGCTATGTTCACAGTGTACATAACCCACTGTGTTTTCACAATGAAAACATGCTGTGCTCAATGCATATGAAGACTGAAGCCTGGGGCAGGCGGGCAGAAAAAATTAGCCTGCAATCCATTCACACCATATGTCTAGGCACTAGGAGGGTAAAAGATCACTGAGTTAATAGTAACAAATGGCTAGAAACATTGTGGCTGTGTGCAGGAGAATGTGCAAGTTTAAAACATGTAAATATGTTATACTTTCCTATCCATTTACTAATGCTAGCAGCATAAGGGTTACAAATGGTCCATGGTAACAGAAAGTGAAGATTCCCTTTAAGTGTTTAATTCCACTAATTTTTCACCCGCTTCCAACTTAGCAATACAGTAAAATAACGATTGTCCAGAAGGTCCAATAGTATTTACAAGTTGAACCCCACTATATTTATGGAGGAATAATAACATTTGGCCTAATGACTATAGGCTTCGATGTACACCTAAGCTTGTTTGTGCTTCAATATCAACAACCTTCTTCTGGATTATTAAGTACCCTATGGTTTCTAGAAAGGTAAAGATAAATAAATCTACAACAATATTCTAAAAAAATTCTGCATATAATGCAATGAGCTCTGCTTTACTTACCTACTGAGAAGCTGTGGTAGGCTGGAAATGATGGGTCCATAGCCTGGTGCATTGTCATACAATTCAAATAAAGGGGCGGCAACAAGTTTGTAGTTTTTCGGGACTGCAAACAGTGCTAAAAATACAATACAAAACTTGTTCAATTTTAGTAAATGGATATAGCTCTACATTAAAATAGACATTGTCACCTGCTCTGTGTAGGGCAAAGTCACAGTATCTCAGCAAAGCTGTCCCCCCTTCCCCCAACACCGTTATACTCAACTTAGCCTCTGCGTGATGCCTTCCTATCAAAAGTACCCTGCACTTTCAGGTATGGGGCATCATGTGTCTTGTTCTCTGGTGAAAAATCACCTGGGCCTAGCAGCCGATCGCTAGGTTAGAGCACAGTCATAAGATTGAAGAAGTGACAACACTCCCCCAGGTTACCAACAAAACAGATTCTAGCACTAGCTGCAGTAAGAGAAGTTGCAAGGGAGCGCAGACAATGTGAAAATAAAAGGGGTAGGAAACACTGGGGTTTATTTACTAAAGGCAAATCCACTTTGCACTACAAGTGCACTTGGAAGTGCAGTCGCTGTAGATTTGAGGGGGACATGCAAGTAAAATAAAAAACAGCATTTTTGCTTGCACATGATTGGATGATAAAATCAGCAGAGCTTCCCCTCATTTTAGATCTTCCCCTCAGATCTAAAGCGACTGCACTTCCAAGTGCACTTGTAGTGCAGAGTGGATTTGCCTTTAGTAAATCAACCCCACTGTAACTTTGTCCTGCATGGTCAAATGATGGCGTCTCTAACTCATTAATAGCAAACTTCTCTGAAGTGTTAACAGTCACATTCCCTTCAGTAAATCACATACGGAGAGGTTAAGTGACTTACAAAACATCTTTAAAACTGTACTTGTCCATACTTCGTAAAACAACATGTCCGATGCATGGGAGGCACCATAACCTGATTGTACATGCCCTCTCCACACTCAACTATTGCTGTCATCTCCTGCAAAATGACCTGAAATTACATATTTTTGACACCTATGCAGGGCTAATCATGTTTCTTAGGCCCTTTTCACACTGGGGCGGGAGGTGCTTCGGCCTATTATTAGCGGCGCTTTACCGTCGTTTTAGCAGCGGTAGTCGTAAAACTGCCCAGCTAGCGGCCAAGAACGGGTTCAAAACCACCGCAAAGCGCCTCTGCAGAGGCGCTTTGCCGGCGGTATAGCCGTGGTGTCCCATTGATTTCAATGGGCAGGAGCGGTGAAGGAGCGGTGTATACACCGCTCCAAAGATGCTGCTAGCAGGACTTTTTTTCCCATCCTCCTAGTGCACCGCTCCAGTGTAAAAGCCCCCGGGCTTTCACACCGGAGACACAGCAGCGGCTGTTTCGGGACAGTTTGCAGGCGCTATTTTTAGCGCAATAGCGCCTGCAAACCGCCCCAGTGTGAAAGGGGTCTAAATGAAAGAATTCACACAAGATGAATTAATCCTTTGCAGTAAACCAGATGCTTTACCTACCATGGACAATGTACAGGTCATTGCTGGAAAATCTATTATAGGTGGTTAGAGAGGCAAACTCAAATTCATATGCATGACTCTAATCCCGAATAGGCTGGTTGCAAGTACCACTGTGAGCCACTTCTGGGGCCCGAGGCCATTGTCAATGGATTCTTAATACTAAGCAACACCATATCTATGTCTATGGTGACTTCTCCTTCCAAATTAAAAGTAATTTTTTTCATTAGTGGATGATACATTGAGGGTAAAAAAAAAAGAAGATCTAAAAATAAATATCCTGAAGAAACTGCTGCTTTTGGGCTTTCACAGCATCTAAATCACACACATGAACTCCAGAAATAAATATATCATTTGAGCACATGATCTCAGCTGAAGTGATTAAGAGGACAGAAATTAAGTCGTGTTAGCTCTGAACAGAACTTTAAGCCCGGGTTCACACCTATGCGAATTAGATGTGCGTTTTCCGCATCTAATTCGCATAGTAGGAGAATGTGACCGGCTCCCTATGCGGCTGCGGAGCGCACTGCACAAAAAAACGCTGTGCGTCTTTGGCTCCTTTTCAGGGCCGAATTCAGGCATAGAATCGGCCCTGAAACGGGGAACAAGGACGCACAGCGCTCCTGTGCGATCCGCAGCCCGGTATAGTGTGAACCTGGGCTGATTGTCTTCCCCATTAAGCTTTGCTTTCTTCACAAAACTGCTAGCATCTGGCAACATGATCTGACACTATACTAGCGTGGAACAGTGGTTTCTTCAAGACAGGTAAACACTTTATAGCCTGCTGAGGACATCTGTGTATATAGTGCGTGACAGAATGTTCAGAACAGGAGTTGTGGTATTATACGTGCAAATGAACTGAACTAACATTTGGTGGAGCATTTTACAACTAGTTTTTTTTTTTTTTTTTAAAGCTGACAAGATGCTTACTTATTGAATGAAATGTGCCTACCCAGCTACCTAGTCATATATCTTAAGGATTCTACCAAATCATTGACAGTTTTTATTTTTACCTTTCTCCTGCAGCTGCACCAGAAACAACTTCTTGTGTTCTTTGGGTTTTGTAATGTGTGCAGGAATATATGGATACTGAAAAAAACAAAAGAAAAAAACCCCAAAACAATCAATGTCTTTCTTTTTTTGGGGTAATGAACTAAACACACATATTGGTTTGAAATTTTTGCACTACTAACCTGTGGGGGCTCAAAGTTTGGCCTCCACCAATTGCCAATGCAGTCATCTATTACCCAGTCCTGCTGCACCCCGTCCTGCCTGCCAAGAATCTACAAGGAGAAAAAAAAAAAAAACATTTTACAAAATAGCACTGACAAAATAAATAAATAAAATAAAATAAAACAAAATGTATAAAAGCATTTTGAACAGCACATAGTTATCCTCCCTTTAGACTAGATCCCTTAATATATGATTCACGTTTCTATAGATGTATAAATTATATAAACAAGAAAATTGAGAAAGACATGCAGGCTGCTACATTTATCATCTTTTTTTTCCAAAAATGCTGTTGACTAGACAGACAAGAGGGAAAAGCCAGATGGAATCAATCTCCAAAGATGTATCTGGACAGACTAGCCTGTGCCTGCACTGTACTGGGAATCACTTATCTTCACAATTTACATTTTTTGCACATTCTAGGGTATGCTGGCTATGTTGTAAAGCAAACCATGGGACTGTACACTATTTACCTAAAAGTAACCATTTGGTCTGTTTTAAGGGATGGACAGCCGTGTAATATAAAGGAAGAACTCAGAGCAAACAGCTAAACACACAGTTGAAACGCATATACATGATTACGGTTTTATTCACCCAAGGGTTTGTAAGTCTGTGCATTTCCCCACCTCTACCACACTGCATAGTCTAGCAGATGACAATTATTTGCTGGTTCAGCAATACAGCTTCCTGTGTGACCTTTCTGCCTTTAGTCTGGTCACTGGACAATGAATCAGCCTCATCACATCTGCCCAATGAACAGGTAGCGGAGCTATGAAGCAGTTTTTCTGTCCTGTCACATTTTTTCTTAATGTGTCATTTACCTGTATTACTATGGCCAATAGAGCCTCCCAAAACCCACTCAATCCCCCCCCCCCCCCCGGCTCCTTGGAGCCAAACACCTCGTCGAATATGAGATAGGCGGAGCTATGACCTGATTTGCCCTCCCGCCCTTCTTAAACAATTTCCAAAATGAAGGACTGCTATGCCTGACGAAGGAGCACGCATGCTCCAAACGCGTGCATGCCCATAGCGTCATCACTCCGCGACCCGGGACCAAACGGACGATCCACGCTGTGCCTCCTCTACCCCAGCCTGGGACACTGGAATCCACTGGCGCCACCAGACGAGAACACAACAGCACCTAGGATCGCCCCCTGTGGAGCCCTGCTGCCCACCATATGACCCACCCGGACCGATTTTATTGATGTGCCTGTATTTACCATACTCAGAGTGAGTGCATTTCCACCGATATTAAAATGTGTGTGTTTTAATACTGCACTTAAGTTGGCGCTGCTTTTCTTCTTTTTTTATCTCCCTCCAAAGGTGATTTCTGCCCTTCAGCATGCTGCCTCCTGTGTTGTGCCAGTACTTCTCCCCCTGAGGTTATATACCCAGGTCCCAGACTTTGGTTCCCCCCCACCCCATATATCCCCACCAGGAATTTTATTCATTTTATCCAAATTTTATGCTTGGACTACTGTTCATCCACTGTTCTGTTCATCCACCCACTGCTGCTCCTGGACCTTTTTTTTTTTTTAAATCTATCCGATTGTATTTTACTTCATATACATTTTTTCATATTGATTCAATATTCTTCCTACATATAGCTGTTATTTTTATATACATATATATTTAATATTGTGTATTATTTGTAAACTAAGGAAGCTGAAAGTGGTGTAGCTGGAGGTAAAAAAACCTTTAACTAGTCGTCGTCCCCCCCCCAATACTTACCCAAGTCCTGATCGATATAGCACTGCGCCCCTCTGTAGCAAAGCTGGTTCTCCCTCTCCCTTCTAACAGGCTCAGAGACATTGGCTCCTGTTGCTATCAATCAAATGCTGTGAAGAACACTGCCCGGCATATAAGTGAGCCTGCAGGTGCGCCCCCATAGATAGCGTTTTCCTATAGTGGTGCAGTAAGAAGAGAAGGCGCAAAGAGTGCAGGCAAGGGAGCCCAGAAGAGGAGGTGAGGGCTGCTCTGTGCATTATCATTGCACAGAGCAGGTAAGTATATATATATATATATATATATATATATATATATATATATATATATATATATATATATATATAAACATACATACATACACATATATACACACATACACATACATACATATATATATATATATACACACACACACACATACATACATATACACATATATACACATACACACACACACACACACACACAGTATCTCACAAAAGTGAGTACACCCCTCACATTTTTGAAAATATTTTATTATTTCTTTTTATGTGACAACACTGAAGAAATGACACTTTTCTACAATGTAAAGTAGTGAGATTACAGCTTGTATAAGTATAAATTTGCTGTCCCCACAAAATAACTCAACACACAGCCATTAATGTCTAACCGCTGGCAACAAGGCAACAAATGTGAGTGCACCCCTAAGTGAAAATGTCCAAATTGGGCCCAATTAACCATTTTCCCTCCACGATGTCATGTGAGTCGTTAGTGTTACAAGGTCCCAGAAGTGAATGGGGAGCAGGTGTGTTAAATTTGGTGTTATCGCTCTCACTCTCTCATACTGGCCACTGGAAGTTTAACATGGCACCTCATGGCAAAGAACTCTAAGGATCTAAAAAAAAAAAAGAAAAGAAATGTTGCTCTACATAAAGATGGCCTAGGCTATAAGAAGATTGCCAAGACCCTGAAACTGAGCTGTAGCATGGTGGCCAAGACCATACAGCGGTTTAACAGGACAGGTTCCACTCAGAACAGGCCTCACCATGGTCGACCAATGAAGTTGAGTGCACGTGGTCAGCGTCATATCCAGAGGTTGTCTTTGGGAAATAGACATATGAGTGCTGCCAGCATTTCTGCAGAGGTTGAAGGGGTGGGGGGTCAGCCTATCAGTGCTCAGACCATACGCCACACACTGCATCAAATTGGTCTGCATGGCTGTCATCCCAGAAGGAAGCCTCTTCTAAATGAAGATGCACAAGAAAGCCCGCAAACAGTTTGCTGAAGACAAGCAGATTACGGGAACCATGTCCTGTGGTCTGAGGAGACCAAGATAAACGTATTTGGTTCAGATGTGTGTCTTGCCTACAGTCAAGCATTGTGGTGGGAGTGTCATGGTCTGGGGCTGCACGAGTGCTGCAGGCACTGGGGAGTTACAGTTCATTGAGGGAACCCTTGAATGTCAACATGAACTGCGACATACTGAAGCAGAGCATGATCCCCTCCCTTTGGAGACTGGGCCGGAGGGCAGTATTCCAACATGATAACGACTCCAAACACACCTCCAAGACGACCACTGCCATGCTAAAGAAGCTGAGGGTAAAGGTGATGGACTGGCCAAGCATGTCTCCGGACCTAAACCCTATTGAACATCTGTGGGGCATTCTCAAACACAAGGTGTAGGAGCGCAAGGTCTCTAACATCCACCAGCTCCGTGATCTCATCATGGAGGAGTGGCAACCTGTGAAGCTCTGGGGAACTCCATGCCCAAGAGAGTTAAGGCAGTGCTGGAAAATAATGGTGGCCACACAAAACATTGACACTTTGGGCCCAATTTGGCAATTTTCACTTAGGGGTGTACTCAATTTTGTTGCCAGCAGTTTAGACAATAATGGCTGTGTGCTGAGTTATTTTGAGGGGACAGTAAATTTACACTGTTATACAAGCTGTACACTCACTACTTTACATTGTAGCAAAATGTCATTTCTTCAGTGTTGTCACATGAAAAGATAAAATAAAATATTTACAAAAATGTCAGGGGTGTACTCACTTTTGGGAGATATATATATTCTGGACAGCTAGGCTTTGACCCTTGTATGTATTCCCAGTCTAAGTTTGCTGGCAACACTGAAAAAGCGCTTTAAAATAATGACATACTTCTGTCATGAGTCGTTTCAACCCTTCCACTTCATCTTCCCCTGGATTCAGTTCACCTCCTGGCCTGCAAAAAAAGTAAAAAGAATATGCTGAAAATGTAAGTTTTAATGGTTCACAAAATGTAAAATTAGTGATAAGGCAAACCTGTGGCCATATTAATATTACACATCTGCCAGGTCTGTTCACTGCCTTCTGGAGCACTCCAGGATTCTTAAAACCTGGGGTACTCAACTATGCACAAAGCAGTATATCTAGAAAGACATTGCTAGGTATAATTGGACCAGATGACAGACCAACATGGCAATATGGTTTTATATCTCTTCTTCCTACCTGGCTGGTTACAATATTGCACAGGCACTACAGGGCTGCATGGAACTGTCCACGCACTGAAGGTTCCTGCAGCCCACGGAGGTTTATGTAATCAGCTTGTGAAAACCCTATAGCAAAATTATGGGGTGCACCCCACATAGATCAACCACATCCACTTGTAAGCTAACAGAGGCTTCAGATGCAGTCTCCGCATCTTGGCAATGCCCCTTGTGAATACTATACCCAGATGGTTATGAAGGAGATATAAAGTTATAAGACTGGATTCACATTGTTGTGATGCAATAAACATGACCTTAATGCAGGGGTGTCCAAACTTTTTTCAAAGAGGGCCAGATTTGATAAAATGAACATGCGTGAGGGCTGACCATTTTGCCTGACATTCATTGAACCATTGAAATTCGGTCTAAGTGTGTACGTCCGAGCACGAATACACTACCCAACAAGAATTCTCTTGCCTTTGTAGCTGTGTGTTGTAAAGAGATGAGCTAGGGCGTGTTATTTGGATATTATATATATATATATATATATATATATATATATATATATTATATATATATATATATATATATATATATATATATATATATATATATCTCTATTGTGGCCCCCAATGAATCCCCGAGCGCCACTTAGGACTAAGGATGAGCTCGGGTGTGTTATTTGGATATGCCGTATTTATCGGCGTATAACACGCACCTTCACTTTAAGAGGGACGTTTCGGGGAAAAAAACTTAAATTTTAAATAAAGAACTGTGAAGCAAAATAAGGGTCAGTGCCCATCAATGCAGCCCAATCAGTGCCACCTCACCATTGCCATCAGTGCAGCCTGATCCATGCCCATCTGCAGCCTCAGAAGGGACATGGAGGGGGGTGGGACGAGCGCCGACAGATTACATACAGGAGAATCTTCTGTTTACTCGGCGGCCTCTTTAATGCAAAGTCCCGCCTCCTATGATAGACAGAACATCGTCCAGTGCCAGCCCAGGAGATGGGATTCCTATTACAGACGCCGCTGAGTAAACAGGAGATTCTCCCGTATGTAAACTGATGGCACTCGTCCCGTCCCCTCCACTGCAGTGCCGATAAATATGGTATATATCCAAATTCCCAGGGGACCGTATTAAACCGGAACATGGGCCGCAAATGGCCAGCGGGCTGGACTTTGGACATGCCTGCCCTAATGTGTGCTGCATTACAGCAGCCTATTAATTTGCATAGGCGATCTAATGCACCAATAAAGTTGCATGCACCATTTTTTTGTAACCATAACAGACGGAAGTGTAATGCTGTGGATTGCGGTGCACTGCAATGCAAATGCACTGGGGTGCCAATACGCAGAGCAACAACATAAACCCAGACTAAAGTGTGGGTGAAAATATTCTCTCACTTTTTAGCTCATTGACTTAGTACTTCTACAGTTCCAAACTACTGTGACTAATAAGTAATGCTGCACTAACTTTACGTCACTGAGAAACGCACAATGTAAAACAATATTGGACGAATGATCGGATGGCTGCATTTTCACTCAATGCAGAACATCCACACTGTTGGTTTTGATAAAGCATGTACTTCGTGTGAAATTTGTCAAACGCTCTGTCCTTCCCCTGCCTGTCAGTGTTGGTTGTTTTTTTGGACTTTTGTATACATCAATAAAACCGTTTTTGCACTGAGTGAGAGGTGCAGACATCCGATCATTCGTCCAAAATATTGTCTCTGCAGCAGTGGCAGGCGTGCACCTCATTAACCACAGTGCAGTCCGAGTACTATAGCCAGACGTTATCTGTGAGCAGCGGGATTTCGCTACAAATGTAAAACAAAATGCTGGTAGCCCAACTCACAGCTTAAAAAATGTGGTTCCCAGTTGCAGTAGGAGGACATGAGGTAGCCGATGTTCATGAACGATCAGAACCCCTTCCACAGTGCGCCTCATTCCAATCTTATCAAATTCTTCCCGCATTCGCTGGAACCGGGCCGCCACAGAGCTGTCCTTCTCATATAAAGGCTCCTTTGTACCAAATGTGTAATTCGTAAGAGGATATCTGAAAATACAAAAGTAGAATAAAATCAGATAACACAGACATTCTCCTTACTGTAGTTTTGTGAATCTGGGCAATGATGCACTAAGTTTCTTTAAAAAGATTTTATCAGAATCTTGAAATACAGTACAGGATACCTGATGCACATAAACCATAAGAGTCAAAGCGATGTCACAACTTCTCAAAATGTCTAGTAAAATAAAAGCACTTTTACACTGAGCAACGCCGGGCGTCTGCGGTAAAGCGCCGCTTCCACAGAGTCCGCCTCTGTCCCCCGGCTTAGCGGGAGATCTCTCTGTTGATCTCCACTGAGCCGGCGGATGACAGGTCCCTCTCTGCTCACTGAGCGGGGAGGGGCTTGTCGAGCGCCACTGCTGCCTATGGAGAGATCGGACGAAAACAGACAGCATGTCCATTTTCATCAGATCTCACACGATCCGATAGCGACGGATCTGAACGTAGGGCCATCTGTCTGCTTTTAGCGTATCAGACGGGGTCGGATGTCAGCGGACATGTCTCCGCTCACACCCGTCGCTCCATAGGCTAACATGGAGCGCCCGTTCAGGTCTGCCGTCAAAACTGACAGGCGGACCTGAACGGTCCGACCGTGTGAAAGGGGCCTGAGGCTGTATATTCTGCAATATTTTCATTTTTGGTAAACTCCTTCAATGAATCCAAGCCCTGCAAGCTGAAATAACATGCACTGCATTGATGCATTCACACAATTTCACAGTAACCATGAGATAAAACAAAGCTCAGGAATATTCCTTTATCACATTGTTTTGCAAATCTATGTAAAATACAAAAACTGTATGATTGAATCGGTTCTGATATGGCTGTTTTACTAACCTGACAGCTTATTATTCTAAATGGGAAACCTTAATTTCGTTTGCAAATATAAATTTCTAACTGCCAGCAAGAATAAGTCCTTACATTTAAAAAGAGCACCTGTCATTTCAGATCTATCATGGCAGCGCCTCTTAGTGGGCATCCACTCACCTGCTGCTGTCATGTCCTTCACCTTGCTGTGTCACTGCCGCATCACCAGTCATCCATTAAAGTGAATGGGACTGTCGGTGAGTCAACAGCGGGTCAGAGGAGGAGCCATTGCGGGACAGAGATGACAGCTGCTCTTTAAAAATTATGATTTAAAATCAAGCCTTTTTACTAGCAATTTAAATCATCATTTAAATCTTGATTTAAATCAAATCCACCCTGGGCAGAACTGTGTGATCAGCCGGCTGCTGGTAAACATAGGCTGCGCTGACTGGTGGGAGAGTTTATATAACCTCCTCCTTGGCAACCTCAGTCACCTGGACTCAGGGGACTTCCCACAGTCAGCGGATGATCACAGCTCTGCTATCACAGACTGTATAACTTCCTCCGTGGCATCCTTGGTTTTCCTGGACATGACCTGGGGAAAGTATACAAACAACTGTGCACAGTCAGTGCTGGAAGGAGAAGCTGAAACACTGCAAGAAAGGGGGCTGTGACTATTGCTCTGGCTGTAGCTCACCTACAGGAATGCCCACAAATTGGGCTTCAGCCTGGGGTGGAGCCACAAGCCAGCACAAACAGAATAAAAAGCGGTTATTGTTTTTTTTTCTAAATACACTATGGACTCACAGATCAAAACTGCACCATATGTTAGACGCACCTGGCACCTCAGATGAGTCAATTTAGATTTTTAGAATGTAGTTATAGTTCTTCCTGAAGTCTGGCCCCGAGAAAAAGTTGCTTTTGGAACCCCGCTGCAACTCAAGAATAAGTTCACCTTTAATGACACTTGCAAAAAAATTCCCTGTGCATTAGCTTCCCAGCACATTAATATGCAGGCCTTTGTTTTGTAAACTAATGCTTACTTTGCAAGCTGCTTTAACCAGTGGCCTCCTCTCTGTCCTGCTTAAGATGCACAGCCCCTGCACCTCATGATCCAGCACTCAGCTTTATTTCCTACCTATGCATGTGCAGTCTGCTCTTCTGTGAAAAGTAGGGTTTTTATTTGAAAAAGTTATCTAAAAACGTGAACTATCCCTTTAAATGCACATTTTTTCTAGGGGGTTTGTAGTAGGGTGAAAATGCATCGCGGGAGCATCAAACAGTGAGGGAAGTGCCAGCTGCTGGGGGAGCGAGAAATAGGGTAAGTATATCACCTACTTCATCATCCCCCCGGGCAAACAGGAAGTTAATCCCTGCAATGCAGAGGAGTCATCACTGCAAGGACAACTGTCTCCAGCCTAGAGTTCAGCTTTAACTCTAGACAAAACATTTAGTTTGATTTGAAAAAAAAAAGCAGGGGAAGAATTAGAGCCTCTGTTAGGCATTTATTCCATCTATGTCCTCTTGGTGAGATTACCCCTCATTTCATTCGAGAACAAACGTTAAAGGAGAACTCTCCAAAAGAGAGTGAAATGCAATTTTAGTAGCGCGGGCAGTTTAGAAAGTTTAATGTTTTTATTGCTATCTCTGCCTTCCTATCCCAGGGATGACCACACCTCCCATTTCCGGTGTCAGGGGGATGACCACACCTCCCATTTCCGGTGTCAGGGGATAGGGGGATGACCACACCTCCCATTTTCTGTATGTCCCGGGGATGACCTTTCTTCCAATTTCCCGTGTCAGGGGGGTGACCTTGCTTCCAATTTCGGGTGTCGGGGGGGGGGGGTGGCCTTGCATCCAATTTCCAGTGTGTGTGGGGGGTGGCCTTGCATCCAATTTCCAGTGTCGGGGAGTGGCCTTGCATCCAATTTTCAGTGTCGGGGGGGTGGCCTTGCATCCAATTTCCAGTGTCGGGGGGGTGGCCTTGCATCCAATTTCCAGTGTCGGGGGGGTGGCCTTGCATCCAATTTCCAGTGTCGGGGGGGTGGCCTTGCATCCAATTTCCAGTGTCGGGGGGGTGGCCTTGCATCCAATTTCCAGTGTCGGGGGGGTGGCCTTGCATCCAATTTCCAGTGTCGGGGGGGTGGCCTTGCATCCAATTTCCAGTGTCGGGGGGTGGCCTTGCATCCAATTTCCAGTGTCGGGGGGGTGGCCTTGCATCCAATTTCCAGTGTCGGGGGGGTGGCCTTGCATCCAATTTCCAGTGTCGGGGGGGTGGCCTTGCATCCAATTTCCAGTGTCGGGGGGGTGGCCTTGCATCCAATTTCCAGTGTCGGGGGGGGGTGGCCTTGCATCCAATTTCCGGTGTCGGGGGGGGGTGGCCTTGCATCCAATTTCCAGTGTCGGGGGGGGGCCTTGCATCCAATTTCCGGTGTCAGGGGGATGACCTTGCTTCCAATTTCCGGTGTGTCCAGGGGAAAGCCAGACCTCCCATTTGGTTTGAGGCCTTCAGATGACTAGACTGCTGACTTCCCTGTATCCCGGGGATAATCACACCTTCCACTTCTTGTGGGGTGTCACAGAGACAAAAAGTAAGAAAAAAATTGTCGTAATGAGGTCACAGACAACTAAAAACCAGACAAAAGATTTCAAATGTATCTCTTGGCAACCTTTGCTTGGATAGAGTAGGGGGAAGTTAGACCCTCTGTTTTGTATTGCTGTTTGAGACCCCCAGTGGGGATATTTACTCCTTTTTTCCCCGGTGATCATTTCTGCCAAGACAGTGTGGGAAAAGCCAAAATCTTGTGTTAACCCCAGAATAAGAGGTGAGAGGAAATCGTCCAATGAGGTCGAATGTTCCAGGGACAACTGTCTAAAGCTCACCGCACACATTATACAATCTGATTGTACAATCTCCCTTAGATCTACCAACAACTACGAAGCACAAGGGCCTGCCTGAATGGACACAGATTGGTTGGGTAGATTAGGTAGGTCACCATATAACATCGTTTTAGAAAATCTAAATTTGATTATACAAAGATTGTATGGTCAGATTGTAAGGTTTATTGTGGGCTCATGGTGAGATATTTCCTGTGCATAGACACAGCTGTATGTATGGGCTCATTGATTACTATAGCGATGCGTACGAAACGATGTGTTGTACACAGAGATGCAGCATTGTTTCTGCCCCTGTAAATGAGCACTAAGAAGGGAATTCCTCTCTCTTTGGGAGATTTTCTCTGACTTCCCGTTGTGTCTCAGTGACAGGAAGTGAGGGGAAATGTTCACAGACAGCAAAAACATAACCTGCCAGAGGTTGTAACCCTTCCCACTCCATCCAATAGTACAAATGTCATCCATCCATCCATACACTAGGGTGCCCGCGTGTCCCGGATTGCCCCTTAATACATATTTGTGTCCCAGGCACCTTCATTCCGGGACAACACAGTGTCCCAGAATGGGAAAAGTAAAACATACCGCCAGTCCGCCACCCTGATAAACATTGCCTCGCTCAGCCCAACTAACTGGTTGCTAGGGCCGCCCCACCTCGCACCCAGTGACGTCGGCCGAGCGAGGCTTACCCAGTGCTGCCCTGTGCTGAGCAGCGCGCCTCCGAGTCCACCACACTTTTGCTGATCCTCAGTCCACCTCAGCTCCCTCAGTCCCTCTGCATGCAGAAAAAAGCAGCGGCCGCCCTGACCCTCTCGCCCCTGTCAATGCAGCGCTCGTGGAGCCCAGCAGAAGGAGCAGCCAGTGTACAGGGAGCAAGTGCAACCCACAGCTTATGGGACAGCAGGAGAGGTGTGTACAATCCATTACTGTCCCCCTGTCCATCCCACTGGCACTGCTGGTAAGCCAGGATCCACCACGGCAGCCTGTGCCCAGTGCCAGTCCCAGAGCCGACTACTCCCGCTGCCTGCAGCTCATTGCCAGGCCAGCAGCCCAACTTCTCTCCTCCTGAGCCTCCTCCCGCCCATGAGGGCCACCAGCCAAACTTCCAGGTTTGTACACTACTCACTTACTAATACTATTCTCCGAGAACATGCATGCTTCCAATGAATCATATATTGCTTTTAACAATGTTCCTTCTAGAATCTGATACTGTATGTTCAAAACATAAAAAATTTCATTTTCACATATGTATTTCTGTATGGCGGAAAGTCTGGCTATCTATTCCAAATAGGGTGACCACCTTGGTATTAGACCCCTTTCACACTGTGCCGCCCCGGGCATCAAAGGTAAAGCGGTCGCTAGCAGCGCAGTTTTAACCCCCCCCCCCGCTAGCGGACGAAAAGGGATTAAATCTGCCTGCAAATCGCCGCTGCAGGGGTATTTTGCCGGCGGTATAGCAGAGCTGCCCCGTTGATTTTTTTGGGGGGCGTGGGTGTGTTTGTCCCTGAATGGCAGTTTGGGAATGTGGTCACCCCACCATACACTGACTCCTCACCCCTCTTATTTATACCACAGCACTATGGGGTTGATTTACTAAAACCGGAGAGTGCAAAACCTGCTGCAGCTCTGCATAGGAACCAATCAGCTTTCAGATTTAAGCTTACTGAACAAGCTGAAGTTAGAAGCTGATTGGCAGAGCTGCTCCAGATTTTGCATTCTCTGGTTTTTGTAAATCCCCCCCCCCCCACAGAGTACAACAGGAATAATAACACGCCGGACTGTCCCCTCCCCCCCTCCGACTCACAGGTTAATGGTCCGCTCCAGGGTGAGTGGCTTGGTCTGAGGCAGGTACTTGTTCCCGAACTGGTTCACCCCTCTGGGCCAGCCTGTCTGCGAGCGGTTCGGCGGGATCACCGACATGCTGGTCGGGGAGGAGAGCTACTGCTGCCTGGGCCCCGGTGCCGCCTCTTCTCTGAGTTTCGAGCGCTCACAGATCCGACAATGGTGAGGCGGAAAGAGCAGAACGTCACTTCCGGCAGCGGGGAGAGGAGCGTCATCAGAGTGCGCCGCAGAGAAGGGGGGGTTCTGGGAAGTGTAGTGTGTAGAGGTGGGAAAGTGGAGGAATGAGTGGGAAGAGGAGGCAGAGAGGAGAGGGGAGCAATGGGGGGAAGAAGAAGGCGAGAGGGCCGGTGAGGGCTGAGCTGTCAGTGTCACTACTGGAGGAGACTGACCGAGAGGAGGTGAGGAGAGTCTGGGAGAGTCAGGAGACTGCGCAGTGTGGTGAGTGAGGGGGAGAAGTGAGGGAGGGGAAGGGAAGGGGTCAGGTGGAGGAGCAGAGCTCCTGGATGGGAGAAGTCAGGTGGGGTGAACAGAACACTTGAAGGGTGGACTCTGAAGGAAGAGCAGCATGTGGGGGAGTCAGAGGGTGGAGCAGAGCTCCCTTTATGGGGTTGACTCTAGAGAGGGAGCAGAGCCTGTGAAGGAAGGAGGAGGGGGGGGGGGATGGAACAGAGGTAAAGCGGTGAGCGGAGCCCCCTGGGGGGGAATGGAGTCGAGAGGGGAGCCTCCTGAGCGGGGTAGGGGGGGGAGAGGTGAGCCACCTGGGGGGAATGAAGTCGGGAGGAGTGGAGTCGGGTGGAGAGAGGGGAGCCCCCTTGGGGGGGGGGGGGAAATCAGGTGGGGTGAGGGGGGGAGTGGAGTCGGGTGGGGTGAGGGGAGCCCCCGGGTGGGAGTGGAGTCGGGTGGAGAGAGGGGAGCCCCCTGGGGGGGGGGGGGGGGAGTCACGTGGGGTGAGCGGAGCCCCCGGGGGGGTGGAGTTGGGCGGGGAGCCACCCGAGGGGGGGGTCAAGTAGTATGTATGTGTATATATATATATATATATATATTAAAACATCCAGGTATATGTTAAAAACACTTAATTTGCATGTAAGAGGTCTTAGTTACACCATCAACCTAACATATATTCCATTTGAGACGTTTGTGTGGTCGATGTAGTATGGTTGATGTGTTTTGCAGGAGCCCCCGCTTCTTCAGGACCCTATAGACCTCACTTGTATCCACATGTAATAGCCATACAAAATTGAGACTAAAATAAGCGAAAAATCACACAACTATCAATAACCCAAAAAAAAAAAAAAAAATCTTACATGATATGCCATAAATCTAACCTCACAGGAAACAAAAGGGGAATAGTTAGAATGATGAAATGACCTCAAGAGTTCTTCATTAGTCCTATCCAGTCCACAAAATACAAGGTGAAAACAGTGTTCAAGATTAAACCCTGGGCGGCCCGTGGGGGGGGGGACCAAAGCAGTGCGCAAACGAGATATCCAAAATTTTTATTTGCAATTTTGTATGTCTATCACATGTGGATACAAGTGAGGTCTATAAGGTCCTGGGGCTCCTGCAAAACGCATTGACCACACAGACGGCTCAACTGGGATATGTTAGGTTACATAGTTACATATAGTTACATAGTTAGTAAGGTTGAATAAAGACACCAGTCCATCCAGTTCAACCTGAGTGAGTGTGGGTCTACAACCCTGACCCTTGTCCCTAACCCTGAACATCGCACACTCACATCAATCCCTACCCTCAATCCAAGGTCCCCATTCATATACTAGAAGCCAGTTAACCTACCAGCATGTCTTTGGAGTGTGGGAGGAAACCGGAGTACCCGGAGGAAACCCACGCAGGCACAGGGAGAACATGCAAACTCCAGGCAGGTAGTGTCGTGGTTGGGATTCGAACCAGCGACCCTTGTTTACTGCTAGGCGAGAGTGCTAACCACTGCACCGCTTGATGAAGTAACTATGACCTCTTGCAAAACAAGTGGAGTGTATTTAACATATACTATAAAACATATCTATTATGTTTTTTAATGTGGATTTTTGTAATAAAAATGTATATATTTGAATTTGTGTGTGTGCTATTACGTAAAGGAATACGTAAAGTCCCATACACCATGTCCTTTCTCTGAATTTTATTATCCTACTTGAGTTCAGAGTATAGCTGTGTGTTGGAGGTTACATATAGTTATTACACCCCCACCTAAAAGCATACTGAAATCAATATAGTTGCAAAGTCTTTGATGCTGAGCCTCTAGGATCTTACATCTGCTTACCAGGAATATTAGTTTGGGCAGAATGCTAACCAGACCTTAATAAAGTAGGAGGGTTGGGGTGTATTGCTGTCTGTATCACTGTTTGGGAGATTCTCTCAAGTCTTGTTTTGGGGTCTGTCATCACAAAGCACAGAAAGAGGAAATCTAAATAAGAGTTGTCACCAGAAAAGAATGGGAGGTGATATCTCCCATTGTTGGCCCTTGTTCAAGGGACAGCTGATTTCCTGTTGTTTCTATAGGACAGGAAATGAGGGTAAATCTCACCAGTAGGAACAAGGAGAGCAATAAAATCTTGAAAGGTCCTAATGTTACCTTACTGAACCTAAAACTAGAAGTAAAGCTTTTAGCTGGAGTTACACTTTAAGTTATCTGGGTTAAGTCTCGTTATATCAGTTTTACTTTATATTCTATAAACATCTATAGGGTTGTAGTGCCCATGTCATGTTCTTCTGATGTAAATAATAAGAGCATGTTGTGCAGTTTTGACATCCCCTTTATTTGTGCTCACCTGTAGGCTCTGTTCTTCTGGATTCGGTGCCTTTCCAGCACTGTGTCATCCGTTCTTTCATTGAAAACTCAGCGTTCCTGGATGGGCTGAAAGATGAACTATTGGCCTTGAATTTCCATGACAAATCCAATGACTTGTACAAGTTTCAGCAGGTAGGACAGCAAGCTGGATGAGACAAAAAGCAGGAAAATGCAGAGGCTGATTGTTTTACACAATCTTAGTGTGACACCAAACGACATCCCTATTCTCTAATTATAATATATACATGTAACGGAACCCCGTCACACTGCGCTCGAGTGCTTCCGTCAGTATATCGCTTCCTAAGTCCTGGAACACGAGACCAATGGATCTGGCTATAGAGTTGATTATTTGGGCATTGTTTGCAGTAACAGCTTCTAAAGTAATGTCACTGTGGATCTGTACAGTGAAATGTATAATCACTCGCATAATCTCCCTTCATAGATGTGTCGATGTGAAGTTGTGTGTGTTCTCATACAATCAAAAATGGATTTGTGCCCTATTAAGATGAATGTTGGCTTCACATTGCAGCCCAATAAACATTTACATAATACAATATATTGCCAATTTGTTGATCTCCAAAGCATGGGACAGAGCCACAGTGCATATACTTCACACCTCCATATAAGATTCTTCCATCACCATAGTCTACATGTTTTCTCCCTTGTTGAATGGGCCGGGTACCTTGATGTTCTACAGCCATCCGAATGGAGGTTAAAGTGAAAATCATGTTTTGTTGCTGTAGAAATAATCCAATGCTTTTTCTATTATGGAGATATCAAATTGACTGCTAAGTGGTAGGGTTCACCTTCATTATTACCACGTGGGCAGTAACTGTGTATTTAAGGCAAGGGATTTTGTCATGGGGTGGAGGTCTGATGAAAAGGCAGACCTTGCATTTGATTGAAGTAAGAGTAGCCAAACTGTTTATGGATGTGGAGGGTTAAACACTTGATAGAGAAGGAAGGGCAGGTATTTGTAGAGATGGGCTCCACTTGGGGAGGTGGGAGAAATGATTAAAGAAAAGTTCTGCTAAAGGTACAGTTTTCTTTTTGTTTGGGTTGCAAAGTAGTTTTCATGTGTCTAGCAACAGGAAAGCTACATAGGTCAGCCATAACTGAATGACCACCCACCTAATATTGCATAGGCCCCCCTTTTGCTGCCAAGGTGGCCCTGACTCGTCACAGCATGGACGCCACTAGACCCCTGAAGGTATGCTATGGTGTTTGGTACCAAGTTGTCTGTAGCAGATCTTTTAAGCCCTGAAAGTTGCGAGTTGGGGCCTCCATGGATTGGACTTGTTTCTCCAGCACATCCCACAGATGTTCAATTAGATTGAGTTCTGGAGAATTTGAAGGCCAAGTCGGCACCTCAAACTCATTGTTGTGTTCCTCAAATCATTCCTGGACCATTTTTGCAGTGTGGCAGTTATCCTGCTGAAAGAGGCCACTGCTATCGGGAAATACAGCTTCCACAAAGGGAAAACAATGTTTAGGTAGGTGTTGCGTGTCTAATTAACATCCACATGAATGACGGGACCCATGGTTTCCCAGCTGAACATTGTCCAAAGCATCACACTGCCTCCGCTGGCTCCTATATTACATCGTCGTGCCATCTATTCCGCAGGTAAATGACACACATGCACCCAACCATCCACGTGATGTAAAAGAGATATCCCTCAAATGTTCTATATCTACAAAACTGAGGAAAAGCTACAACCTAGTACTTATTTTATCAGGTGTCATAATGGAGGAACAGTAGCACACCAAACCAGCTTCTAAAGTATGATGCAAAGAATAGAAGTGGAGCTGCACAACTCTGGAATTTATTAAAGATTCCTGATACAAGGTAAATCTACCTGGTGTCCTCATACACATTTCACTCCACCCAGAGCTTAGTTGTAGAGTCATGACTGAGCTGCAAATGGAGTGAAATGCGTAAGTGCAGAATAGGTGTTTTGGGTAACATTAATAAACCTATTTCAGACTGAAGTTAAGTGACTCCACTTCTGTTCATTGCATCATAATCTTCAGCTTGTCACGGCTGTATTGAGCTGGCACCCCTCTGTCAGTTCAGCGGGGGGAGAAACCTAGAGTGGAGTATTTGGAGATTCTTTGCAGTAACAGCTTCTAAAGTAATCTTACTGTGGATCTGTACAGTGAAATGTATAATCACTCTCACATGAATGACAGGACCCAAAGTTTCCCAGCAGAACCTTGCCCAAAGCATTACACTGACTCCGCCGGCTTGCCTTCTCCCCATATTACATTGTGTTGCCATCTCTTCCCCAGATGAATAAGAAACACACACCCCCGGCCATCCACATGATGTAAAAGAAAACCTGATTCATCAGATCAGGCCACCTTCCTCCATTGCTCTGTGATCAGTTCTGCTGCTCACGTCTCACTTGTAGATGACTTTGGCTATGGACACGGGACCCTGACTGCTTTGAAACTAGCAGCCCCATATACAACATACTGCAATACCCATTTTTTTTCTGCTTTTAACACATCAGCTTCATTGACAACAAGTTTACTTGCTGCCTAATACATCTCACAAATTTTGATATGCCATTGTAACAAGATAATTAATGTCATTTTACCACACAGTGGTCATAAAATTATGGCAGATCGGTGTATACTGCCGAGTTGACACAAATTACATTTAATTAGGATTCTACAGTTTTGTTTTACTACATGATATTAGTAGTCCTTGTTGATAATTTCTTTTTTTTTCTTTTTTTTTTTTTTTTTTTTTTACAGTCTGAGGATTTGAAAAGCAGAAAGGAACCACACATTAGGGCCCTGAGGTAAGGGAGATCTGGTACTTGTTTTCCCTTCACACTTCTCGTACTTGAGTCTGTACATGATTCTATCTCCTGTTTTTATAGAAATTTCAGTTCATGTTTTCCCTACATACTGAATGATGTGGTAAGGAATAGAGTGTTAGTGGGAATTGACTAGAGCTTTGTGGTGTTAGTGTGTGTATACATTTTATGATCTGAGCACAGAAGGATTGCACTTAATCTCATGCATGTCTCTGTGTATTTGATCAGAAAGCTTGACCTGTGTTGGCCTACACATAGGTATCTCTTTTGACAGATTTTCACAGGGTCCAGTTTTGGGGCTGTCATCCTGATCCCAGTTCCACTCCTTGGTGTGATACTGAGCTGAAGAGAGTATACTCTCAGTAAAGAAGGGATTCTCTACTTGCTTACGAGTTCAGGTCAGTAAAAACAAGGACCTGGATGGCAGACTTTGAAAACATGGGACTAGTGGTAGTGTCAATATTTCTATCATGACAAATTCCTTTGGCCCTATTTACAGTATGCACTGCATTTATTCAATATGTAAACTTACTTTAATGCAGGAAAAATCAAATGTGTACCCATGCAAAATGACACTGTAGTTTAGGGTTTACTTTGGATAACCATAACACACAGACTTTGGGTTAATTCTGACCAACACTGCATGTCTAGGTGTCTGTACAGTATACTCGTAACACCAGTGTTTTTTTTTTTTAATTTATTTTTATTTTTTGCTTTTCTTTTTTAGCTGACAGTCTCTTTAGTACAACAGGCACCATTAAAACTGTCATATCACCAATGTCTCTGCATTTTGGCACAGTATAAAAAAAAGTTGCTATGTGACACCTAATTGAAAGTATCATTCCTTAAAAAACAAGAAAAAAATATTGAAAAAAGTGAAGTATACAGACTTGATTAACTGTTTTGTTTGTTTTTTCTTTCATAGCCTCAAGCATGATTCTTTTATTTCTGATAGCTTTCAAACAATCTCTGTTATGTCTTCTCCCTGTTCTAGAAAAGTTCTATTTGAAGATTTCCGACAGTGGCTTTCAGAGGTGACGCTTGTGGAGCTGGAGACCACTGTAGACATATCATGTGCTCAGTACAATTACACAGGTATGAGATTGACACATGGGAGTTGATTTATCAAAACTGTACAGTGCAAAATCTGGTGCAGCTGTGCAAAGTAGCCAATCGGCTTCTAACCTCCAGCTTGTTCAGTTAAGTTTTGACAAACTAAAACCTGGAAGCTGATTGGTTTCTATGCAGAGCTGCACCAGATTTTGCACTCTCCAGTTTTAGTAAATCAACCCCATAAAGTCACCAGTCAGTTATATGAAAATCGAAGTAGGTTTTTTTTATTTTTATTTTACCTACAGAAGAATGTTCTTCTGTAAGCAAAAAAATATACCCCCTACTTTGTATTTTCTGACAGAGACAACCTGGTCGGATGGGGACATTGTCAGCCCCTGAACTGCCTCTATAAAGCAGTAAAGTGATTGGTACATTATAGATTGTTGACTTCACCTTATCATTTTATAACAAAGTGGGAGGATATTGAGGCTCACGTGTTCAAAGACTGAACACATGCAGCTTCGCATGTCACACATCTTAAGCAAGAGGCGCAATCAGAATACGGGATTTTGATTGCAATTTAGAATAGAGATGGCTGATAAGTCCTGATAGTTTCTTGAAAGGCAATCATTAGTCCTTTTACATTCTGGCTCCATTATTTTATTTGTTTTGGGATAAAGTAGAGAAAAGTCATAACCTCCTGCCAGGTTTTGACTGTATGTGCCTTCATTTCACTCACATCCTATATGGTCATTGGGACAAGAAGCGAGGGAAATCTTAGGCTCAGTTCACATATATGCGAATCAGATGCATTTTTAAATGCATCCGATTCGCGTTACATGTGAATCGGACCGGCTTTCAATGGATATAGATAGATAGGGGGCGCTATTGGTTAAAGTGGATAATAAAAAATGAATAGAATGTTGAATGTTAAATACAATATAAAAACTTAATGGAAAACCTTTCACAAACCTTGAAAATTAGAAAGTGAATAAATAAATAAAATGTATAAATAGCAAATTTGTGACACACAATAAAAGTGATAATGGAAAATGTCCCAGTGGTGGACTAGCTCAGTAGCCAGTGAAGCAAAAGGAACTTCCAAAATGGATTGATTTCTTGATGTATATAGATAGGGGTTCCTTCACCAAGAGAAAAGAAAAATGCACCTTGCAGTAGTAAAAAGATATCTACTTACCAGATACCAATGACTCCTTTAATTAAAAAGAGAGTCATTAGTGCTTATGCAGGGTTGTGCCTGCTCACATTGGATGACTGGATGTTGGATGATGGTAAGCAAAGAACCCTTCCGGCCCCGGTAATTCAGATATGGGATATGTGAAAAACAATAGAAACTTCCATAGTATAACACCGTTTATTAAAATTGTAAAAACAGATAAAAAAGCCAAATGGCCGCTTACATTAGTAGGTGCCTACCCGGCACTGGGGCTGCTCGCTTGTCTCGGTATGGATGAGGACAGGGATTCCTTCGCACCGCCTCGAGAGTCGGCGTGCGTTAATATCCTACCGATGGACATATATATAAAGGGGATAGTATTAGGACTATTGGGGACAAGAGTAGAGGGGAGTTCTAACTAGTTGGAAAATGTGGGAATAAAGTTTTAGAGTGTTCCCAGCTGATTGGGAAGATATAAAATACAAAAAGAATAACACTTGAGAGTGACCCAAGTTGTCAATCATTGGTCAGGAAGCAATTTAGATCTATTTCTATATTCATTCCATGGGGTTGCATGGTATGTAATTTATAGAGCCAATGTCTCATTTTGTGATATGGCTCTCTTCATATGTGTACCCCTCCAGTGTTTGGAAATTTTGTCAATACCGTAGAACGTACACAGTGTTGGATCACTATTGTGGAAGAGTTTGAAATGTCTTGAAACACTGTGGTTAGGGTAGCCATTTTTTATATTTGTAAGATGTTCATTTATTCTAGTTTTTAATTGTCGTGTAGTCCTCCCCACATATTGAAGAGAGCATGGGCATTCCAGAACATATGTGACATATTCTGAATCGCATGTAATGAGGGGTTTGATTGTGAATTTTTGTTTTGTCACCTGAGATTTAAACTGAGATACTTTCTTGCTCATACCTGCTTTCCTGGTTAGTTTACAAGCTTTGCACCTAGTGCAATAGTGGATACCAGATCCATCCAGAAAGGTGGATGGTTTTCTCGGAGGATCTGGTACATTGCGCTTTCTTTCTTTTTTTTTTAAATTTTTTATTTAAAGATATGACACAGATACAAATGTAACGGTAGCTTCGCATTGCATTTAAACTGTAATGAACTCGTCAAGTATAACAGTCAGAAACTTAACAGTTAAATGTGAGTGAAGGTCATTATTCAGTTAGACTGAGATACCACTCGCCGAAGTCTAAGATAATGTAAACTTAAACATCTGTGCCCATCACTTTTTATGTCTTTTTTTATAGAGAGAGAAATAGTAAGGTTAGAGAGAGAAGACTGAGGGGAGAGAAAAAGAAAGAGATAAAAGAAAAATAATTGAAAATTAAACAACATTCCTGGGAAGGGGGAGGAAGGAGGTGAGGGGCGTTTGCCCCCGGGGAGCCAAATTCGGTAATGCTGAACTGTCAATAGAAATTCTAGACAATGGATCCTGACAGGTATTGGTGGAATTCGTCGGAGAAGCGAAAAAGGTTCCAATGAAACCATCTGGACCTATGTTCCTCCGACTTGTCCCGCAACGCAGAGGTCAGATCCTCCATCCGCTCAATGTCCCCCACCCTCGCGAACCATTGGGCCACCGTTGGCGCAGACTGTTGCTTCCAGAGAGGTGGAATGCTAGCCCGGGCCGCGTTAAGGAGATGTTTGAGGAGGGATTTGTGGTAACGTTTCTTTGACAGGGGAGTAAGGTTAAGAAGAACCGCAGCTGGATTATCCTGAAGGGAGAAATCCGTAAGTTTCTGTACGAGCTTAAGCACCGGCTGCCAGAAAGTTTTCAGTACAGGGCAATCCCAGAAAATATGTAATAGAGTGCCTGGATGTAGGTTGCAGCGCCAGCAACGGTCAGATTGTAAAGGAAATATCTTAGCTAGCACTGAAGGGGTCCTGTACCAGCGCGTCACTATTTTATATGCGGTCTCTTGGTATTTGCTGCACATAGAGGATTTCTGAGCGAAAAAGAGTATGCGTTCTTTTTGGGGTTCTGTGAAGGTGACTTGTAAGTCTTTCTCCCATTTTGCTAAGAATGGGGGATCCACTGTGGCGTGAAGGTCCAAGAGGGATTTGTAGGAGGCTGATAAGGATCTCCGAATCGGTCCCTCACCCAGGCAGAGCTCCTCAAAAAAATGGAGCTCTCTGACAAAGTGGTTTGGTTTGGGCAGTGAGCCAAGAAAGTGGAATAGTTGGTTTATCCTCCAGTGGTCCAACTGAAGTGGGGCCTGACCTGAGAGCAGGCTCTCCGTAGCTGGCCAACCGGAGGATCGCAGAAGCGTAGAGGCCCTCATGAGTCCCTGTGGGGCTTGCGATCGAAAGGATGGGTCAGTGAGGCCAGGTAGAAAATCTGGATGACCAATAAGTGGCGTCAGTGGAGATGGAAAGTTTCTTAATGAGGCTAATCGGAAGAACCTCTTCAGTTCCGTAAGAGTTGGTCCAATCAGTGGGTGAGTGGTCAAGTGGGTGGCAGAAGTTTTCCCAGCCCAAGGTAGTCCCGCCAGAGGGGCTCCGGCTGCCTCCTGCTCCAGCGAAACCCAGAGCTTCAAATCACTGTGACGGCACCAGTCTACCACTCTGGTCATATGTGCCGCGGTATAGTATAGAGCTGGATCTGGGAATCCGAGACCGCCTCTAGTCTTTGGTCTTAATAGGAGTGTTCTGCCGAGACGTGGGTGTTTTCCACGCCAGATGAATCTGATGAATAATGAGCGAACGGCGTGAAAAAATGTTTGAGGTATCTTAACGGGCAGCGCCTGCAATAAGTACAAGAGTCTGGGCATTGCATTCATTTTAAGTATATTGCAGCGGCCGAACCAGGAAAGGGCCAGGGAGTTCCACCTCTCCAGATCAGCAGCGAGCGTAGATAGAAAAGGCTGAAAGTTGAGGGTGGGGATGTCTTGTAATTTTGCGGAGATTTTTGTTCCTAGATATTGTATTGAGCGGGCAGCCCATTTGAATGGAAAGAAGGGGCGTAAGTTAGAAATGGTAGAATCTGACAAGGATACATTTAAGGCCTCTGATTTTTGTAAGTTGACCTTAAAATTAGATAGAGTGCCATAACGTTTTAGTTCCCGTAACAAGGAGGGTAGAGATGTGAGGGGCTCGGTAATGTAGAACAAAAGGTCATCGGCATAAGCCGCAACTTTGTGTTGGTATTGATCCGATTGGATGCCTTTTATGGACTGATTATTTCTGATATGGCGTAGAAAAGGTTCCAGGGAGAGGACGAACAGCATTGGAGACAGGGGGCAGCCCTGTCTGGTGCCGTTCGAGATAGAGAAAGGGCTGGAGTCAAAGCCGTTTACCCGGACAGTCGCTGTGGGCTTCTCATATATGGCCGAAATCCATGACAGGATGGAATCTGGCATCCCCACAAATTTAAGTGTCTCCCGAAGGAAGGACCAGTCCACCCTGTCAAAAGCCTTCTCGGCATCTGTGGAAAGGAGCAGTAGGGGTATTCGGGAACGTTTCGCTTTTTCTATGATGTTCAGTGTCCGGGTGGTGTTGTCCCTGGCCTCTCTAGTTTGAATAAAACCGACTTGGTCTATTCCGACCAGACGTGGTAATAAGGCATTCATCCGGGAGGCCAGGATTTTAGTGAAAAGCTTCATATCACAGTTCAAAAGTGAAATGGGCCTGTAACTGGCGCATAGTAGTGGGTCTTTACCCGGCTTAGGGATCACAGATATAGAGGCGCGTAGCATGTCTACAGGGAGATTGTGTCCATCTAACACAGAATTAAAGGCTGCAAGAAATGAAGGTGCCAAAGTGTCCAGGTATAATTTGTAATATGGGAGGGTAAAACCATCCGGTCCAGGAGCCTTACCGGGCTGGGTGTCAGCTATTGCGGCTGCAAATTCCTCCATGGTAATAGGTTTGGACAAGTCTTCTCGCTCTTCAGTCGTCAGTGTAGGAAGGTCAGTCTCTTGAAGATATTTGCGAATGTCTATGGCTTTTTGGCTTAGCAACTGAGGGGTGGAAATTGGATCCAGGTTATACAGCTTGTAGTAAAAAGCACGGAAAGTGTCCGCCAGCTCCGGGGACGAATGGACTCTGGAGCCCGATGACGAGTGAAGAGCGGGCACGTATGTCTGAGAGCGTTTCGCGCGTAAGGCGTTGGCCAGTAGCCGACCACATTTATCGCCGTATTCGTAAAAAGAACGCCGGGCCTTCAGTAGTACATGTTTTGCCTCGTACATGGAATGGTCTCGTATAGCTTCCCGAAGACGGACAAGTTCCGTCTCGGTAGCACTATCGGGCTGACTCTTATGTTGACGTTCCAAAGTGTGAAGTTGCGTCAGGAGGTCAGTCAAGGTTTTAGCACGACGTTGTTTGGCCGCATGACCATGTTTGATTAGCATGCCTCTAATGACGCACTTATGCGCTGACCATACAATGGCTGGGTTGTCTACAGAATCTTTATTGACAGAAAGGTATGACTTGAGTTCCCGAAGGACGTCAGCGGCAATCTCTGGGTCTTTTAGGAGCGTCTCGTTAAGTCGCCACATGGATGTCCTGGGGGATGCTTGTGAAATAGACATCTCCAACAGAATTGGAGCATGATCAGAAAGTGCTATATGGCCTATGTCCGTCTTGGTGACCGTGGGGATGGCTGAGTGTTTTAAGAAAAAGAGGTCGATTCTGGAGTAAGACCCATGAACGGTGGAATAGAAAGTATAGTCCCGTTCTTGAGGGTGCATTATTCTCCAGATATCGATTAGTTGGTGTGAGTGTAAAAGATCTTTTAAGCGAAGTCGGGTTCCCCTAGGGAGGGAAGACAGGTTCGAGGAAGAGTCTTTATGAGGGTCCAATGTTAGGTTGAAATCCCCGCCTAGGATAAGTGTTCCCTCAAGGAAGGAGTCGAGAGTGGATAAGAAAGCCTCAAGGGTGGGGAGAGGATTTGAATTCGGGAGGTAGATGTTCGCGAGAGTGAAGGTCTGAGAGCAAATTTTCCCTTTTATGAGGAGGAACCTACCCTCCTGATCACGGAACTCCTCGAGGAACTGCCACTGGAGGGACTTAGAGATGAGTATGCTCGTCCCTTTTGATTTAGAGGACAAAGACGGACTGTGATAGGCCGTTGGGAAGTGTTTGTTAATTAGTTTAGGTATCCTGTCTGCCCTAAAGTGAGTCTCTTGGAGGAATGCAATATGCGCTCTTTGCCTCCAGAGCTCGGCGAGACAGCTAGTTCGCTTCTCCGGGGAATTCAGCCCCTTTATGTTCCATGAGAGGATTTTGACAGTCATGTTGTCTAGGTCTAGGTCAACTTGCGTTGACTCCCGGGGTGCACAAGGAGGTAAGGAGAGGGGGGGAGGGAAATGGGTGAAGGGAGATGGGGAAAAAAAAAAAAAAAAAAAAGGGGGAAGATTGACAAGAGAAAGAAGAAGAGAGATAAGAAGAGAAGAGATCTAGTAGTCCAAAATGTAAACTCCGCAGAGAGAAACTACTGCCACCTGGGCAGAGTGTGCCTAGTGCGGGGAGTGGTAAGGCACAGCTGAGTTCCGGGCCCCGGCCATATGGGCCCCCGCAGCCTTTGTGGTCAGCCATCAAGGCACCTTTATTGTTACCCGGCTGGGGAAGAAAAAAAAAAATAAATAAATAAAAAAAAAATAAAAAAAAAAAAATTGGTGAAGATGGATTAACGGGCCGTAAACACAAAGTATTTGTCTTGCAAGCAAGTCTTAAACTAGAGCAGCACCAGTCCCGCGTCCCAACCCCGAAGCCGCACAGCGCCAAAATCTAGACACCAGGGCCACTGCATCACATTGTAACCCAAAAAAGACTGTGACCATAGTGTACAACCTGTAAAAAGGGCAAGGTGTTAGTTGAAGAAACAGTTATCTGATCACATTTGCACATAAAACAAAAAACAACAAAAAAAAAAAAAAAAAAATGTTTTCCTTTCCCCCCCCCTCCCTTTTTAAAGGAGGAAGAGCCCTCATTAGAACATAGATATCCCTAGTTATATACATATTTATATGCTCATCATCATAGGGAACATGAATACGTATAGTCTCTATGGCAAATAATACGATGTTATGTCTACGGTTCCATCATCAGGCAGTCAGAGCCACTTCATTATTCCAATACTCTGGGCGTAGTAAAAAAAAAAAAAAAAAGGGGGGGAGAGAGATTGCTCTTGCGTTTAGGCTAGGAAGCAATGTTCCAGTTGTACTTTGAAGGCAATGGGTCAGAGTTGAAGGTACCAAGCGCAGTATTGGGTTTAGCACATTAGAAACAAGCCAGCTATTATGTAGGATGATCGGTGCATAGGGGAGGCCTATTTCCGTTCGTGGATCAGTGTGTACTGAATGTCAAACTGGAAGGCCTCTAGTTTGCGGCCCTTACACATAATGGTCCTGGCATAGCATCAAACAACAAAAAAGTAATTTGAACTCAAAGTTTCACCTGAGAGGGGGGCGTGTCCTGATGTGAAGGGGGGCGTGTCCTGATGTGAACACAGGAAGACGTGTATCTGGGGAGCTCCGGGCATCCTGATCTAATCCTTCGCCATCCGTGCATCCGACGTGTCAAATCAGGCTGACACCCTGCCAGCCCATTCCTTGGTGTCCCCTGCCTTGTCCTGGGGCAAAATTGCGGAGTTTATCCCCCCTGGGGCCGTCTACTCACCATAGACTCCAGGCACCTGCGGCCGCCGCCATCTTGTAGGCCTGTGTCACTCAGAGGATCTGATCCCGGCCGGACTGGAGGTAAGGGACTGTCCTCCATCTGTCCACCCACATCTGCCTGCCCATCCACCTGCCTGGTGCGGTCCGGAGGCCCGTTTGGCTGCTGGGGAGGTCCGTGGCGGCCGCGGCCTAGCGCGGCCTAGTACAGCTGGCTGAGCACCGGCGTTTCCTGAGAAGCCATCCCGCCGGGGATCCATCCATCCACATCTGCCTGCCCATCCACCTGCCTAGTGCGGTCCGGAGGCCCGTTTTGCTGCTGGGGACGTCCGTGGCGGCCGCGGCCTAGCGCGGCCTAGTACAGCCTACAAAGCACCGGTGTTTCCTGAGCTGCTACCCCGCCGGGGGGGCGCCGCGGCCGGCCTGCCCGAACTCGGGCGCGTGGACCATTTGTCACCTCCTGCCCTGCCATCCATCCACACTCCTGCCATCCATCCACCCCCCTGCCAAGGCCTGGTGTGCTGCCCAGCAGAGACTGCTTACCTGAACCGGCTGAAAACTCCTGGGGCCTAGTGTTTCTCATCTGCCTCCTTCTGCCTCTCTCACTGCCCTGGACCCTCTCCACCCTAGTGCCCCCAGCTTCACATCCTCACCACCTGGTCCCTGCCTTTGTGTCTGCGGTGAAGTTAGGAGCTGCTGGTGAACACTGACGACCGGCCCAGCGCGTTCGCTCCTGGGGCTCAGCGCCTGCTGCCAGATTGATCGCCCTCTAACTGCCTCCTGCACGCTCACCTGGGCACGGATAAATATCCCATATAGAGGGCTCTCGGGGTGAACTATCTGATGTCCTCCTCCTCCAAAAAAGGGAGGGGGTCCTCCAAAACCACAAAGACCGACGCACAGTCCAGGCTACCGCTGTCATCTTCCCCACAGACCGACCCAATACTAGTGGGGCGGCTTCGGGCCTTGCTGGCTGACCTGGAAATGGACCCTGGCCCGGCTCCAATGGCAGAAGGATCAGCTCCACCGCCTCAAGACAGTACGGCCACGATCCTTGATGCGATCGAGCGAAGCAGGACCTCGCTGCTGGTACGCATCGACCACCTCGCTGAGGAGTGTAACCTTATACGGAACGACCTCGATAAAATAAGGGGGAGAATGACCGAAACCGAGTCCAGAGTATCAGCCACCGAAGATCTTACGGCCACACATGCCACCTCTATTGCCGAATTGCAGCGCACAGTACAATCCCTTGTCGCAAAATCGGACGACGCCGAAAACAGGCTGAGGCGCAATAATGTTAGAGTCCTGGGTCTGCCTGAAGGAGAAGAAGGGGACCACCCTGCTGTATTCGCAGAGGAGTTCTTTAAAAACCTATTGGGCTTCACGGACGTTCCCCCTACATACGTTGTTGAAAGGGCCCACCGGGTGCCCACGGGCCGTGTCATCCCGGGAAGTCCTCCCAGGCCTTTTTTGGTCCGCTTCCTTAACTATCGGGACAGGGACAGGATTCTCTCGGAAGCCCGAAAACACCCCACGCTCAAACATTGCAACTCCTCTATTCTTCTTTTCCCTGACTTCTCGGCCGATCTGCAGAGGAAGAGGAAAACCTTCAATGATGTCCGCAGACGACTCAGAGACAAGAACATTAAATATGGCATGCTCTACCCAAGCCGCTTACGAGTCCAACATGATGGAGCGACCCGCTTCTTTGACAACCCAGCGGATGCTGACGACTGGCTGACCAATTTGCGTTAAAAGTTTTTTCTCAATAAGTCATCTAATGCACGGATCTTCCACATCCTGGTTTTGATCTATCCTACTAAACTGTCTGTAAACACCGGAGTTACCTCAAGTGTACCTCTACACGTAACCCCCCCCCCCTCCCAGTTTTTTGTTTTTTGTTAGTTTTGATCTTATCTCTCAGAGCGGAGGGCCGGGTTTTTTCTTTTTTTTTTTTTTTTTTTTTCCTACCTATCTGGAGAACTCCACCACCCGGCGGTACTATACAACTGCTCCAGATCTCCTGGTTCTCCTGGCTGTGTTGGGATACATATCCCCTAACCCTCACCTACTGTTGGAGGCTGAACACTAGCTGGGGCGATCCCAGGAATTTTGAGCCTCCAGTAAGAGACATTTACTATTTAAGTCGAGCTTAAATTCAGCTCAGTGCTAATGAAGACTGCACTGTGACCTGACTACCAGGTTCACAGGCATAGTGTTTTGTTTTTGTTTTTTTGGGTATAGGCCGCTTCCTGACCTCCCCCATGTTGTTTCGGGGGATGTTGGGAAATGGTAGGATAAGCACCTGGTGCTTGGGAAGATTTAAATTGGTTGCTATGTTTTCTATGTTATGTGCGGTTGGCCCTGGCTCTAAATACACTCATCGGGTGGGTTTCAGTTGGGACGCATTCACCCAGAGGTTAGCAATTCTCCCCTGGTATCATGGAGTCACGTGATCAGGAAACAATGTCGGTGATATCCTGGAATGTCAGAGGCCTCAACTCCAAATTTAAAAGGGCACTGATGTTCCAGTATGTCAAGTCGCACAACCCACAGGTGCTGATCCTACAGGAGACCCACTTGACGGGTGGCAAACTGATGGCCTTGAAAAAGCCCTGGGTGCAGAAAACTTTCCATGCCACGTATTCCTCATATGCCAGGGGGGTCTCTATACTGATAAATAAATCCTACCCATGTACTGTTGAGGCGGTTCATACAGACCCTCATGGCAAATTTGTGATTCTGGTATTGACGGCCTGGCAACTAAGGTATATTATAGTAGGAGTTTATATCCCACCACCTTTCAAACCGGAGGTGCTATACACTATTTTGGAGAGGATTACCCCGTACTGCCCAGCTAAATTGTTAATCCTAGGGGACTTCAATAATACCCTCTCCCCCGATCTGGATAGGCCCACGCCTTCGCAGTCCTCTACTGGGGACCTGCTGGGGTGGACACTTTCAGCAGGGGTTACTGAGGTATGGAGGTGGTTACACCCCCAGACTAAAGCATATTCATGTTTTTCTACCTCATATAAAACCTCCTCTAGAATTGATTATGCGTTTGCAAATCAACTTATGCTAAATGATATAGTGGAGGCAACATACCTACCCAGCGGGCTATCTGATCATTCCCCTCTCAAGATCACTATGCGGACCAGAAACAAACGCAGTGGCTCCATGTGGCGCCTTGGGGCCCACTGGATCTCCCATGACGAGATTTCAGGGCAGACTCCACAAACACTGCGCGAATTCTGGGAACATAACGCGGGGTCATCCTCTCCACCCATAGTTTGGGACGCCTTCAAGGCGTTCACTAGAAGACACTACATGTCAGCAATTAAGGCGGTGAAAGTAAATCAACAAGCCAACACAAGGCAGTTGGAGGGGGAGATTGAAGCGGCGTCAGCCACTTACGGGTCTGACCCCTCGGTTTCCAACTTTGAACAGCTGCAGTCCGCAAAGAGAGATCTCCACCTCCATCTCACTGAGGTTACACGCTTAGAGATATTCCACACCAAACAAAGATTTTTTGAGCAGGGGGATAGAAATGGCAGACTACTGGCAATGATGTCCCATCATGACACCCCCATAACTCTGATCCCCGAACTGATCTCTCCCACGGGTGAATCTATTACGTCCCAAGAAGGTATCCTAAAGGAGTTCCAGGCCTTTTATCAGGCACTATACAGTACCACACTCCCTCGGGATGTGACCCCTGGTGAGATGGCGCCTCTCCTGGACCCCCTGGCTCTGGGGTGGCTCTCGGATGAGGAGAGGTCCCATCTGGTTAGGCCTATCACTGCGGAGGAGGTACATGCTATCATTAATGCACTGGCAGTTGGGAAGGCACCGGGTCCTGATGGTCTACCCGTCGAATTTTATCGGTCTCATGCGGATCTACTGGCCCCCCTGTTGGCGGACCTGTATACCCAATGTCTGGGGGAGGGAGCCCTCCCACCCTCTATGGCAGATGCACACATTATTCTAATCCTTAAGCCCAATAAAGATCCCAAACAGTGCGCCTCATACAGGCCCATTGCACTTCTTAACACTGATTTCAAAATCTTATCTAAACTAATTACTGTTAGACTCAACCCACTTCTGCCCTCTATAGTAGACACAGATCAGACTGGGTTCATGGCACACAGGTCAACGGATATTAACCTCCGCAGATTATTCACCAATTTACATGCCATACATGACAATGTGGGCACTAGAACGGTTGCCTCCTTCGATATCGAAAAGGCATTCGATTCAATCGAATGGCCATTTCTCTGGGAAACCCTGCGGAGGATGGGATTTCCGTTGGTTTTTATTGCCTGGCTGCAAACTTTATACAAATCCCCGAAGGCAGCAATCAGATTGGGAGGAAATGTTTCTCCCCCCTTCCCGCTGTCCAGGGGTACAAGGCAGGGCTGCCCCCTCTCTCCGGCATTATTCGCAATAGCTATGGAACCGGTGGCGGAGGCACTACGGGTCTCACCCCATATAAAAGGATTAAAAATAGCCTGGCTGGAGGAGAGGGTAGCTCTGTATGCGGACGACCTCCTGCTCTTTCTGAATGACGCGGACTCCTCTCTTAGAGGAGCGCTGCAAGTATTGACTGAATTCTCCAAAGTAACAGGCTTAAGGGTGAACTGGACAAAATCCCAGTTGCTGGCTATTGACACTGAGGCAAAAAGACGGGCCCCGCAGGATCTGCAGATGCAGTGGGTGGACGAAATGGTGTATTTAGGGGTACGCGTCTCGAGAGACGCATCCAGCTTTATCCCCCTTAACCTAGACCCGGTGGTCCAAGTAGTCAAGGCCAAACTCAAAGCTTGGGAGAACCTTCCTCTATCCCTATTGGGCCGCATTAACTTAATTAAAATGAAAATCATACCTAAATTTACATACCTATTTCGTAATTCCCCACAATGGATACCTTGCTCATTTTTCAAGAAATTGAACCAAATTTTCTCCTCCTTCCTCTGGGGTCCAAATCCCCCTAGATTTAAACTCTCCACACTAATGCGTCCGGTGTCGCAGGGGGGGCTGGCATTCCCAGACTGCCAGAAATATTTTCTGGCAGCCCAGCTGGTCACGGCAGTTTGGTGGCTAGTACCGGATGCGTCCAACCCCACTGCGGTTCTGGAGGCTGCGGTGGTTCGCTCTGTGGAAGCCCTTACACATTTACCGCTTCGAGGTCCCAAGGCTCCTTATGATTTGACCACCTCCATGCACACGACTCTAAGGGCCTGGAGGGCAGGACTGGAACTCGAGAAGTTCCCACGAAATGCAGTCTCCCCGCACACCCCCCTTTGGAACAACCCTACCCTACCCCATCTCTACTCATTACCAGACCCTAAAATATGGGCCAAATGCGGTCTTAAACTGATATCTGACCTCACCACCGGCACCGCCATACACTCCTTCAATCACCTGGTATCCCAATACAATGTGCCTCCCTCGCATCTATTTCGCTATATGCAACTGTCTCATGCGTTCAAAGCCCAAATAATACCCAACGACACGCAAATAGTGCAATCCGATCTGGAGAGGGTCACAAGATATGAATGTACCAAGAAACCGACCTCAGTCCTTTATGCACATCTCCTAAGAGTTTCCTCTCCAGATCTGTCAAAGCTCCGGCAGCAATGGACACAGGATATCCCGACACTGGACTCCGAGGATTGGGAGGACATGTGGGAATTCCCCTTCAAAATCCTGGTCTCACTTCGAGACCGTCTCATACAATACAAAATACTACATCGGGCATATCTCACCCCATACAGATTGCATAAGATGAGAACCTCCCTGTCCTCGGAGTGTTGGAGATGTACTGGGGATCCAGGTGATTTTATACATATTTTCTGGTCCTGTCCAGCAATTAAAAACTTGGTCAGAAGTAATATCTGTAATACAAGAAGTGGTAAAAACAGACATAGCCCCAACCCCGCAGATCTGCCTTCTAGGTTTAGTGGAATAATTAGCCCCCAAGATAGCAGAGAGAACCCTCATAGGGCTCTTGCTCTTCTATGCAAGGAAAATGATCACTCTCTGCTGGAAAAAACGTGCCCCGCCATCCATATTGTTATGGAAAACACATATCAATAAAGTAATACCACTCTATAAGGAAACCTATCAAAATAGGGGATGCCCCAAAAAATATGATAGAGTGTGGGCCAAATGGCTAGCTGAGGCCTCCACGGCAACCGCAGACTGATTGAACAGGTACATAATACCAGTCTACGGGAGAAAGTGATACTGATACATTGGTTGATTTTATGGTAATGTAATCTCGGAAAAGGGTTTAATTGACATCTAATATTGTCCCATGAGTCTCAGCTGATAAATCTGATCCTGAAATACTTAATTGAACAGGAGCCAATACCGCACTAGGTTTGTTTGTTGTTTTTTTTTTTTTTTTTTTTTTTTTTTTTTTTTTTTTTTTCTTTCGGACATGCTACAGATGTACGATATTAATGCTGGATGTAGCCCAATGGCCGGCTGGCACTGACTCCTGCGTGGGTCTAGTCCCAATGCTGTGGCAGGTTTAATTGTTGTTAATTGTTTGTATGTCTTATACTCAATAAAAAGATTTTCAAAAAAAAAAAAAAGTTTCACCTGAGGAACAAAAAAAAAAAAAAAAAAAAAAAAAAAAAAAAAAAAAATTAAATGCAAGACTGATCTGGGTGCGTGTCAGCAACCCGTGTGTGCAGGTTCAGCCCACCACTTCTGCATTCGGGTGTTGTGAGCGAGAGTTTCCCATCCGTCTAACTTGAGAGTGGTTCCCTCGGCCACGGCGACTGTAGTGGGCCCTTTGTGGTCTACCCGGGAGAGCTTGGCGCATCGGATCTTTGGCAATAACTGTCAGCAGCCAGTTGGGCACTGGGATCGGTTCCATGTCGGCAAAGGAAAAGAGGTCTGGAAGCTCCGAAGGGTGACGCAAAGAGAAGGTATCTGGACCCTTACGAACTATGAGGTGAAAAGGGTGTCCCCACTTGTACGTCAGTCCTTTCTCCCCAAGACCATCAAGGAGAGGTTTGAGCGATCGTCGCATAAGGAGGGTTTTTCTGGAAACATCTGGTAGAAGGTGGACAGCTGCACCATCAAATTCCAGGACCCCCACCCTCCAAGCCTGCTGTAATATATCCTCTTTAAGGCTGAAGGAGTGTAAACAGCATAGGACGTCTCTTGGTCTGTCAGATGTCTCCGATCGAGGACCCAGGGTCCTATGAACTCTGTCAATGATGATCTCAGAGTCTGGTGGGCGGTCTAGGTAACGGTTGAAGACATTAACCACTGATGAGCGCAATTCTGAGTTTGGAACACTCTCGGGCAACCCCCTCAGCCTGATGTTCTGCCTGCGGCTGCGATTTTCCAGGTCGTCCTGAAGTAGGTGCAGCTGTATGATTTGGTCAGTTAGTTCGGTTTGGGATGTTTGCAGGGTTTGCACAGATTGTGACACAGTGATCTGTTCCTGCTCTACTACAGTGACACGGGAGTCCAGCACCACTGCATCCTGTCTGATAGATTGTATTTCGCCCTTCAAAGCTGTCTCCATCCTCTGAACAATTGATTCTAGGTCAGTTCTTGTGGGTAGCTGCTGCAAGAAATCCCACAGTCTTTGTTCAGAGGAGGCATGGAGAGGGAGGCCCTGTGCTTGCTGTGTATAATATAGTGTACTCACTGCGTTCTGGTGCATGGTTAGTTGTCTCTGTTCCTCCATGTTTCCTGGGCTGAAACTCAGAGCGCTGGATGGGATAGGAGCTGTGGGTGAAGCTGGGAGTGCTGGGCTGTGCAGGGTGTCTTCTCTGTCTTCTCTGTCTGGTGATGCTGCCAGAGATCTAGGAAGACAGGGCGAGAGGTCACTGGGTGGTGAGAAGGGCGGCATGGTGTGATCGTCTGCCGTCTGTAGAGGAGGATCAGCATCGCTGGAGACCCCTGCTGTGTCCTGTACTGTGTGGCGGGCCGGCGCCATCTTTGCGGCCGTTGGTGTGGAAGCCGCCGGCTGCAGTGGACGTAAGTAGCGGTCCATGCCGGCTCTGGAGCGGTTGTGTGGCGATCGGGTTTCTCGGGTGTCTGAGGAGGCAGGGGGGAGCCGTTAAATGCCGGTAATGTGCGGTAGTGTGCTGCGGGGAAACCACCGGCCGGGAGCCCTGTAAGGATGCGTCCTCACGCCGCCATGCCTAGGCCACGCCCCGCAATACGCTTTCTAAGGCCTGGGGCCCTTCTATATATGAACTTGGGTTTGCTGGGTAGGGAGGACTGGAGGTCTTTATCTTCGAGTAGAATGGGCCAATATTTTTTAAAAATAAATTCCACTTCTTTATATTGGCGATGGAAGCCTGATATAAATGCTGAATTTCCCTTAAATCCTTCTTTAGTTTTATCAGCCAACATAGACTGTTTGTCCATAGTTGACACCTGCGACACAAGTTTCTCCAATGTGTGGATAGGGTAGCCCTTCTCTAGAAATCTAGTGGTAAGAATTCCCGCTTGTGAAAAATAATCGGTATCATTGTCACAATTTTGTCGTATATGCATTTATTGCCATTTCGGGACAGCCCCTATCCAATGCAGATGGTGGCAACTATGGGTGGGTACAAAGGCATTGCGATCTGTTTCTTTAAAGAAAGTCTTTGTACCAATAGTGTTATGATGTTTGGTAAGTGTCAAATCTAAATAATTCACTGTTGTTAGGCTGTGTTCTGCCGTGAATTTTAAATTGTATTTATTGTTGTTTATATGTTCTAAATATATTAGGAAGCTCTCCCGAGTACCCTCCCACAGTAGAATGACATCATCAATGTACCTTTTGTAAAGAAGCAGCGATTGAGGTCTGCTTTTAAAAATGGTTTCTGACTCCCATTTGTTTAAAGTTATGTTTGCCACACTGGGGGCATAGCATGCTCCCATGGCTACACCACCAGTTTGGTTATAATATTCGTTCAGTGCCCAAAAGTAATTGTTCCCCATGGCCATAGATAATCATTCAATCAAAAATTTGATTTGTGATTTAGTTAGGTGGACTTTTTCAAAAAAATCCAACTTAACTGCTTCCAACGCATCAGTGTGGCGTATGTTGGTGTATAGAGACTTGATGTCTATTGTTATTATTAGGGTATTATCAGTAACAGCAATGGATTGTAAAATTGTGATTAATTCTTGACTATCTTTGAGATAGGATTGGCTCTGTGGAACTAGAGGCTGGAGGAATGTGTCAAGATACTCCCCCAACCTAGAGTACAGAGAGCCAATCCCACTCACTATGGGACGGCCAGGAGGGTTCTCTTTTTTCTTATGTATGTTCAAACATGTCTGGGATGGACATGGTCCATTTCTGAAAAGGGTTCTGTGCGATTTTGGGTCCAGTTTAGGTGTGAATTCAAGTAAAAATTTGCACCTGAACCGTTGAACAAAACCGCAGCCAGACATGTGTGAACCTAGCCTAACAGGGACACAGACAGAATTACAAATCTGTCAGATTCTAACCCCACCCCACTCTGTCCACAATGAACAAAAAAAACCATTAAAGTTTCAAATCTATTTGGTAATCTTAGTATAAAAATTGTATCAATATATCAGTTTTAAAAATCTTATGTATAGTTTTTGTAACTATGCTCATGAAGGTCATTGTTTATGGAATGCTGGGCTTGCTTATTTGTATCCCAGTCACTGTAGGCGTGCTTTACTACTCTTACCTTTTTAAAGTGGTTGTAAACCTCAGACATAAAATATGAACAAAGCATATACCTCCTATAGCAGGCATGTCCAAAGTATGGCCCGCGGGCCAATCGCGGCCCGCGGTCTGGTTTTGAACGGCCCGCCTGGTTATCTAAACCAGCCTTTCTCAACCAGTGTGCCGCGGGATCAGGGCTGTCAGATGAGCCCGATCCCCTGCCGAACTGTACATCGGCACTGTGAGAAGCTCCATCAGCATCAAAAGTGAAAGCAAACTGCAGGGGAGTGTGCTGTGCTCTCTGCTTCCCCCTACAGTGCAGTACCTGGCTGAATGAGGAAACTGGAAAGGTACAGTACTGTGCTAGAAGCTAGATTCGTTTTTAAAAGAGCTGTATTCATATATGTGTGTGTGTATATATATGTTAGTATGTCTGTATGTATGTGTATGCATGTTTGTATGTGTCTGCATGTGTGTGCATGTGTCTGTGTGTATGTTACTTTTAACCCGGACCCCCCTCCCCCCCATTCCTGTACCATCAGAACTGCTTTTGTAGAGCTTGTTTGTAAAAGCAGCCAGGACTGCTGCTCCTCTGAAAAGCAATCCATGCACAGATCGCTTTTCAGAGGCATTTGACAGGCGGTAAAGAGGCATTATGTTGCCTCCTCACCACCTGTTTTAAGCCTGTAAATGCAGCATCACTATACTGCAACCATGCAATGCACACAGTTGCGGCGTAGTTGCAGTGCAGCCCCATTCAGCCTGGGTATACCTCCAGCTGCAGCCACAGCATGTGTACACCCCCAGCTGCTCCCTCTGCAGCTAAAGGGGGAGAAGTTGGGGGTGGTAAAAACAGCTTAACCATGTGGTTTTACTGCCCCTCCAACCTGACATGTGAACAAGCCCTTGGTTCACATCTGTGTGGCTGCGTGCTATGGGTAGGGCAGCCCATTCATTTCAATGGGCTTCCCTACCCACAAAAATGCAGGGAAAGAAGTCCCCAACCCTTTTCTTTTTTTAAATTGCACTGCACCAAAAGCACCCCACGTTTTCCAATGTGTGGGGTACAATTAAGTATTAACGTTACCCCTAAATAGCACAGCATTCGTCTGTGTGTCGGGAACGAGTGCGACAAAGGCAAGAGAATTCTTGTTGGGCAGTGTATTTAGTGCTCAAACGAACACACTTAGACCGAATTTTAATGGTTCAAAGAATGTCAGGCAAAATGGGTTGGCCCTCGCTCACTTCATCAAATCTGGCCCTCTTTGAAAAAAGTTTGGACACCCCTGTCCTATAGTGTGTACTTGTCTCAATCCAGAGCACTAAATGTCATTTCTGTCTGCTGCATCGTCTGCTATCAGCAGATAGTTTTGCAAAGTGAAATTTCAGCTCTCCATTCCCCCCCCCCTTTTTCTGACAGTCCAGACTCGCTTTATGAATTCTGGACTTTGAATGTCGAGGAGAAAAGACTGCAGCTAAACAGGTACAACTTATGTAGGAGGATTTGTTGAATCTGTGTATCACCTGAGGCCAGTCACTTCACTCGGTATATGTATGGGTTTACACCCACTTTAAAGTTTATAGGTCAGTTCAGACCACTAATGCTTTACTGCTAAATGAAGGGTCATGCACTTGCTAGTGTGGGACATAGTAGCAGACTTGCAAAGTGTGTGAATGTTGTCCCTTTAAAATCAGTGTGCCCACTGTGCATTGCTTATATCCACGTGCTTCTGTTTTTAACAACTTGTACTTTTAAAATACTTCAATAAAAATGTATTGAAAGTGAAAATCAGTGTACTCACTATTTATGCAGCCAAGTAAAGGCAGAACTCCCAACCTGCATGTTTGTTCAGGGTAATGCTGGCCACACTGTTCAAATTTCAGCCAATTCACGCTGAACTGGGCAAAATTTGATATGTGGGTGGTCCTGTCATCACCACAGGAAATTGATCTGAAAATTTCGGATGAAGAATAACTGCAGTCAATCAGGTGAAGTCACTGTTCAGGTAGTCTTACAGCTGTGGGAGCATCAGCTGTCAGAATAGCCAATAAGGGAGATTCCTCCATCCATGGTGTTTTAGCATGGATAGGAAATCTGTTGAATGTTCTCGTTTGGATTATCCTATTCACATGCATATAAAAAAAATATTAAAAATGTCCTCTTTAATGTGTAATGATCGCTATATACAGCTCAAATTTTGAGCCATTGGTGGCCTTGCCATCCCCACCTGGCTCAACCAAAGTTGATTCAGAAATATCAGCTGCAGTCAGGTTTCAGGTATTCAGACAGCCGTGGGTGTTGGCAGCAGTCAAAATACAATAACCAGTAGTGCAGAATCTTTCATCCACTCTGTTTAGTATGGATGGAGGAATCCAGCTATGTATGGCTAACCTAACTCTGGTTTTGTTAGAAAAAAAACAGTCCCTTACAGGTAAACTACATACTCGCAGAGATTTGTAGCAGACATTTTCGCCTAATTCGCATTTTTCTCTGTTCTAAATAAAAACTACCTGAAGAAATGTCTTTTCTCAAACTGGCTGCTAAATTTCAGTGTCTGCCATCATTTTCTTGACCTCAGTGTAATAGAAAAAGGTGTACCATCTCTTTAAAGTGATTGTATAGGGAATTTGTTTTTTTTTGAATAACAAACATGTTCTACTTAACTGCTCTGTGCAAAACCATTGTACAGAGCAGCCCTGATCCTCCTCTTCTTGAGTCTCACCGCCAGCGCTCCTGGCTCCTCCCCCCTGCTGAGTGCCTCCATAGCAAGCAGCTTGCTAAGGGTGCACTCATGAAGGCTCGCTCCCGAGCCATGCTCAGTGTCCATTTGCACACACACAGTGCGGGTCGTCCCCCGACCCTGCTTCTTTCTCACTGGCTGTTAACAGCAGCAGGAGCTGATGGCTCCCACTGCTAGCTCTGAGCCAGTAACGGGGAAGAGAGAGCAACGATGCCGTTTTCATGTACAGCGCTGGCTCAACATCAGGCTCGGGTATGTATGAGGAGTTTTTTTTTTATTTTTTACCTTGGTGCATAGAATTCATAAAGATAAAAAGCCTTCTGCCTTTTAGATCCACTTGCAACATAAATGTTCTTTATAGGTATCTTGGTAATGAAATTCCTGTTGCAGGGGATGCTTGATAGTTGACTTCAGCTCTGTGGAACATACTAGGATAAGCAGTGAGCTGAGGTGCACAGAGGGCATTCAATTTGCCTTTTATTGTAAGGAAGCGCCTTTTATTGTAAGGAAGCACCTTTTTTTTTTTTTTTTTTTTTTTTGTCAAATCCGAGCAGCTGAAGATTGAAGGAAAAGGACATTTTTGATAACATCACTAACAGTTACTTGTGTATCAGTTATATGTTTGTATCACTTTCACTGAAAGAGAGGGTTTCCAACTTTCCATGTCTAAAATAGCAAATGTAGTTTTTAAGATGTAAAATACGGCATGTATTAGTATTTAATTTGAATTCTCTTGTTATATTTTTCCTCTGATCTCACCGCACAGATACTCTGCTCTGTCATGATGATGAACTAGAAGGGAGAAGATTTGCCTTTATCCTGTATCTGGTTCCAGAGTGGACAGAAGCAGATGGGGGATCACTGGACCTCTACAGCACTGATGGCAAGTCCTATCTGAAATGCATCCTTTATTCTGGATTGCTTTATGGGCAAACTACCATTTAAATATACAGACAATATATGATTAAAAGTTTAAGCTGATAGAATGCAAAATAAAGATTCTGATTGCCAAGATCCATTGGGACAATGCATACTAACTGCAGTGCTTGATATCCCTTTCTGGTTGTACTTGCATTACAGTTCTTGTGCCAGTTTATCCTTTGTAAGAACTTGTTGTATGGCCTCCATTGATAAAATCCTTCCTCTCTTCACAGAGAAGGGACAGCCTGGTCATATTGCCAAGTCATTGATTCCATCATGGAACACACTGGTTTTCTTTGAGGTCTCCCCAGTCTCTTTCCACCAGGTAGGTATGACGGCAAGTAGCATGTTTTAATTTTACACATTTTCTCAATATCATTACAATGAGCCAGATTAGTCTCAGGAATTCTTTTATTACTGCTGTTCTGTTATCACTGGCAGACATTTTTTGAATATTTACTAGTACAGTAAATGTGGTCAAGTCATTTAGAAATGCATTATATATAAAGATGCACCGATACCATATTTTTTACCAGTGCGTATGAGTACCGATTCTTTGTCAAATGCTCGCTGATATTAAGTACCGATACTTTGCGGTGCGAATCACATGCAATTTGAACAGGAATGTGGTGGTATTCCTGTCCGAATAGCATGCGGTTTCCCCACCACACCTGTGTGAACCCAGGCTTGTCATTCAGTGGGAAACCGCATGCAATGCGGACAGGAATCACACCGCATTCCTGTTCAAATTGAATGCAATTCTTTGCTGTGGACGCAAAGTGCACCGCAAAGTATCTGTTTCGGTATCAGGAGCATTTTTACAAGTGCTAGTGAAAATGCTCTGTATCGGTGCATTCCTTAATTATATATTTAGAACTGTGTTGCAGACAACTAAAAAATATGTTTACACTTGGGGAAATTTACTAAAACTGGTGCAGCTGTGCACAGTAACCAATCAGCTTCTAACTTCAACTGGTTCAATTAAGCTTTGGAAGTAAGGCTGAGTTCACACTTGTACGACAAACGCTCCGACATTGTCGCATAACGTGTGAAAATCAATGTTTCCCTATGAGAGCCGTCTTAACTGGTCCGACACAAGTCAGTCCGATTATGAAAATGCTCCCTGCACTACTTTGGTCCGACTTTGATTCTACTTCAGCCCATTGAATATCACTGAAGACGGATCGCGGTCTTAACCGATACAATTTTAGCATGTGACTTGTGCTCTGATGATCTTGAGAAAAAAAATGAAGAAAAAAAAAAAAAACATGGGTTTCTCCCTCCAAGACCATACTAGACCCTTAGGTCTGGCATGGATTTTAAGGCAAACCCCCACGTCGAAAAAACGAGACCCTTATCCAAGCACGCAGCCCGGCAGGCAAGGAAATGGGGTGCAGACGAGCGAGCGCCCCCCCCCCTAAACCGTACCAGGCCGCATGCCCTCAACATGGGGGGGTTTTGGGGCAGGGAGGGCCCAAAGCACCTTGTTGATGAGGACAAGGGCCTCTTGCAGACAATCCTGGGCCATTGGTTGTCGGGGGGCTTATCGGAATCTGGAATCCCCCAGATCTTGGCCCCCCACCCTATGTGAATGAGTATAGGGTATTGTACCCCTACCCATTCACCTAAAAAAAAAACTGTCAAAAATAAAACGCAGTACACAGGTTTTTAAAGTAATTTATTAATGGAGCTGCGGCGACTCTTCCGACTGCCCCCCCCCCCTCTCCGTCTCTTCCCCCTCTTCCCCCTCTTTCCCCCCCCCCCCCTCTCCGTCTCTTCCCCCTCTTCCCCCTCTTCGTCTCTTCCCCCTCTTCTGGCAATGTCTTCCAGCCCTCTGCTGGTTCTTCTCCCTCTGTCTGCTGTCTGCTGTCTTCTGCCTCTGCTGTGTCTTCTCCGCTGTCTACTCGTTTTTTTTGCTGGGTCTTCTCTGCTGTGTTCTCCCTCCTGTTCTTCTTCCGATGTTGACTCGACCCTCTCTCCTGCTCTAATGCTGGGTGTGCAGTGTGCCACTACTTATATTGGCATTAGGCAAGGTCACCGTGTGACGTCACCCCGAGGCCCCGCCCCTTATGACGTCACCGTCTGGGCATGATGGGGCCTAAAACCTAGAAGCTGATTGTTACTTTGCACAGCTGCACCAGATTCTGTGTACACCTGTTTTAGTGAATCTCCCCCACTGTGTACTCACTTAAATATAAACATATCAAGGTACTGAAAAGGGTGAGAAAACATCACTTTTAATCAATCAGTACATGAACAAAGGAATACATCCATTTGTTGGAACAAACATGGGAATTTTCAAAGATTCACAAATGGTTCAATAAGGTAGGAGCTGAGCTTGCAAGTAGGAATGGTGGTTGATTTGAATTGGTTTACAAGCTGTTGCTACTAACAATGAAGCAGGGAGAAAGAAAAAGCAGTGCCAGATCAATCCTAGTGCAGCATAGGAATGGAACCACTGCCGAATCCCTGGGGTGTTGAAGCCACGAACACCTTGTTTCAGCAGGGAGCTAAAGCCTTGAGGGATCTCGGGAGTACCCCGGCTGGGTAACTCGGCGTGGAAGGAATCCGGAGCTGAAAGGGAGCCGCCTGCCGCTGTGTTTGGCCAATCAGAATGCGTTTTGGAAGCTAAGCCACGCCTCCTTCACCAGGCGCTCATGGCTTCAACACTCTAGAGATTCGGCAGGGGTTCCATTCCTATGCTAGACAGGTTTAGCCCCTACCCACTGAGCACTATGAGTGCATATTACATTATAATGGCGTAACCATTTTTACTTTTTAATAAAACCTTATAATGCTGCACTAGGATTGCCCTGGTGCTTCTTTTTCTTTCTCCCTGCTTCCTATTTCTCACAGTCTCCGGGTTCCCATTTCGCGCCTGAAGCAGCTTCGCAACCATCTCAGCATTCAGACCAGAGACATACCTAAAAGGGTTCATCCCCTAGCATCTTTTATTGACGTTATTGCATTTGCATTTTTATTTTACATCTTTTTGCTTTTGACGTCCTCTTTTGATCACTAATTAGATTTAAGTGTGTTGAATGTTCACCGCTCTTGCAACCATCAGGTTTTTTAGTGCTGAGTTTCACACTAGCTTTTTTTTGTGTGTGTGTGTTTTTTATCGTTATGTAATTCTACTAACAATGAACACTGTGTTACATTCCATTTATTTAGAGCAAACAGAGGTGATTTTATACCTCATGTGATTTCATTTTTGATGTTGATGCATTTTAATGTAGTTTTTCATTAAAGGATAAGTTCACCTTTTATAAAATAAATAAATGCACATCATTTTGCAAGTAAAAAAATGTGCATTTATTATTTTTTTACCCTGTAAGTCATTGCACCCACGATCAACCAATCGCGGGTGCAATGCCAGGATCCTGCAGACTCTCTGTACGCTGTCTGCCAGTACCTCTGATATGGGCTAGCGGTTACTCAATTGCAGGAAGAATCGATGAGCTACGAGAGCGCTGACCAGTGCCCTCACAGTTCATTGAGAAATACAAGTCGTCGGCCGTGGAGACGGACAGTTCTTGCAGTTCATTCATTCACAAAACTCTGAAAGAAAGATGTGGCCGGAGCCCTTTACGGCCATCCTGTTTTTAAATTGTGATTGGGTGCTGGGAGAAGATTTCCTGTATGTTCCACCTTAAATACGGGTAAAACATGTAATGTGTTCCAAAGGTGAACTTGGTCTTTAAATGTTTACAAGGTAGTGTGTACAGACAATACTGCATTCAGAGTACATCATATTACAGGAAGAATAAAAAAAAACACAAAATAGTGGTATCAAATCATATTCCATAAAGGCAGTCGCTTAACAAGTATGCAAAGACACATTTAAAAAACAATAAAAGATTACATGAATCAAGAATTTCCTGGATGGTTGTGTACATCATTATAGAGTAGGCTGTGTAGGTTCAAAATGACAAATATTGTATCCAACAGGGAAGAAGAGAGTATTAATTCTGGTCAAATATCAGCTGAGCTTGATTAGGGAAATACCCACATGAAGAGGGAGGCGAAGGAAGGAAGAATGGAGGATAATAAGTGGGAGGAAGCAGTAAAAGCCAAAGACTGAGCAGATAGGGGAACGCTCGCTCTCATTTACCTTGTGCATCAATCCAGGCTGATCCTCTGTTTTTTGCTTTGATTTTATGTTTTGTTTATAAAGCCCTTTTGGGTTAATTGTACATTACAAAATACCGGTACATTGTAGGACTGCATCGTCAAAACAAACAGTCCTCTGTAGAATAGTAAACACCATAAGGTGTCAGGAAATGTCTCCATTACAAGCCAGCTTTTCAAACCACCAATGGAACTCTCAAAATTATGTTGACAGTAGTTTTTTTAGAGACTCGGATTATAGGCACCGCCCAGTCTACATCTCTCCACTATGCACCATGTCTGAGCACTGAGAACATAGCCAGTGGGAACCCAGAGCTACGGTCATTACAAGGGTTATTTGGACACATCACAATAGGCAACAGGTCAGTAGGATGCTTAAAAAAATATCGGTGTGTTTTAGGTGTAAAAGCCAAAACTTTCCTTTTTAATAAAAAAAACGTAAAAAGAAATGTAGAATCTCTAAAGTTGTGACCAAAACAGGAATATCTTTAGTGGGGTCATTTGTTCTAGTGGCAGCTGTCTAAGAGGGGATTTCCCTCACTTTAGAGAAATTTCTTCTCACTCCCTTTGTGTCTACAAAGAACTGACGGGTTTTAACTATTCCTTCTCTGTCCAAAAACCTTTTTGTCTTATAGTTTAAGTAGTTCCATTCTTTTTTTTTTTTTTTTTTTTTTTTAAACGTGTGTTAATTTTGGTTTATGCTTTGCCATCGTAAAAGGTTTCAGAGGTTCTGTCTGAAGGAAAATGCCGTCTGTCAGTAGGCGGTTGGTTTCATGGTTCATCCCTGGAAAGACCACCACGCTCCCTGGATCCTGTGCCTGTCCGTAGTCCCCACATCCCCTGTGATGTAAGAGCCTTTCTTTTTTGCCTAATGCAGTGAATGAAAGCTTGTAATGTGCCTGCTAACCTTTGACTGTCTCCACAGCATGAAGTCCTCTATGAGTGGATAAATCCAGTTTATCTATCAGTTGAGTATCAAGCTCAGGTTCAGGAGGAGTTTGAAGACACATCTGAGATACTCCTGAAGGACTTTCTTAAGGTTTGTCGTACACCTATGGAAAGTGGGGTGCAGTGTAAGGGAATGACACCTGGGGATGAACAGAGACAGTGGTATGGATTTGGCAGAAAACCTAATCTTGTGGCCTTTACTGCTGGTAAAGTGGGTGTATCCACTCCGATCCCCCACCAGCCACCTGTTCTAACAGCAACTCCATCACAAGAGCCATATTATAAGAAAATATCAAGTTTGTCCAGGTGCTCAAGCAGGTTTGAAACTGGATTTTGTGACTCTGAAAACAGGTGATTAGTGGTGATCAGAGCAAGATGAACCCCTACCGGCTATAATTCCAATAGTAAGCTTGGAAAGATTTTTGTCTCTGAACATTTAGATTTTGGACGAAACAGCTACAAAGTACACTTTGACAAGTGGTGAGAAACACTTAAGCTGGCCATGCCAGTCCAGCAAGGACTGGACAAATTTTGATCCATGTATGGACAGGCTGGTTGTATAGAAGTCGATATACTGATGACTTCTGTACAACCAGCCTGTCGGATAAATGTTGCTCGACCAACGATGCCGGCTGTGGCCGGTAGTGCTGATCAGTGTTTTCTGATAGCAGGGAAGTCTCCCCCTCTGTCAGAATATGTTGGCTCAGCAGGAGGATTCCCCCATCCACCTTGAATGCGTGGATGGGGGAATTGGGTCAACCCCCTGGTTGAACGAAAAAAAATTACTAATGGTCTATGGGCTGCCTAGGTCTGGTAATTACAAAATATTGCATATGAATAGTTTGTTCTTATTTTCAGCCATCAGTGAAGCACTAGGCTTATTTTCATATGTTTTTCAGGCTTTATGTGCTGTGCTGTTAAAAGATTACTTACAGAGATCAATAGCTGATGCCATTGGATACACAAGTGATTCAGTCATAGCAGTGAAAAAGGGAAATGTAGATTCTACCTTAAAGGAGAAGTACAGCCAAAGCTTGTTTGGCTGTACTTCTCCTGTGCTTTACAGGAGTGCACTTCGTTTTGCACCCCTGTGACCCGTTTTCAGCAGGAAGCAGGCTGAAGCCTGCCGTCGGCTAATGTAACCGAGCTGGTCCAAGGTTCTCGGGAAAGATCACAACCATATGGTCAAGATCCTTCCACATGCCTGGACTGGCACCCAGCTCAGCCTCTCAGCATGCCGCTGAGCGCCTTAGCCAGCTGCTCTCGTCCCCTCCACATCCCAGCATTCTAGTGAGCATGGGAGGGCAGAGTAGAGAGCCAGTGACTGACAGTCACCAGCTCTTTGCTCACAGAGCTGCAGGAACCGAGCGATTGGCAGGGTTTATTGCTCAGTTCTCAGTCTTAGGCTCCATTCACACTAGCGCGTTTTTTGATGCATTTTGCATTTCGCAGAAATGCATGGGAATTTTTTAACATGGGTTCCTATGGAACATGTTCACATCAATGCCTTTTTGTATCTCTGCATTTTTGGAAAGGGTCAGGGACTTTTTTTCATGCAAAATGCAGCGTTTTGCATGTAGTAGAATTCAATGGACAAGCATCAAAAACGCAAATGCAGCGTTTTTGATGCGTTTTTGCCGTTTTTGTTTTTTTTCAATTTTTTTTGACTGTATACAGTCAAAAGAAAACTGTAAAAAAAAAAAAAAAAAAAAAAACGAAAAACGCCGCAAAAACGCTGCTCAAAAACGTGGCAAGCATGAAAAAAAAAACTCCAAAAACGCTCAAAAGCAACATGCATAGGTGTAAATCGAGCCTTAGAGCTGGCGGGGGACAGATGCAGCATGGGGCCGATGCTGCATCCAGCTAGGTAAGTATAATTAAAAAAAACAAATCCCATACGTCTCTGTTTAATACAAGTATGAAAAAATGCAGCAGCATGCAACAAGATCCAATGTATAAAAGTCTTTGTAAAAATGTTTTTAAAGATAAAAAGAGCCACATCTCTTTATGAATATTAAGTGAGAGCAATGGCTCCCTCCTCCTCCCTTTTGCCCGTTAAAGCGTTATTAAACCCAAAACCAAAAATGTAATATATTGCAGCTTACCAATTAGATGTGGTGGCTGCAGTGCTTTCGTTTTCTCTTTTTTGCCTCTGCTTTTCTTAAAGAAAACAAATGCAGCCACTACATCTAAGAATTGGTAAGCTGCATAATATTAAATGTTTGCTTTTAAGATGGCTACCTAAGAAAATTTAGTTGATGAGAGTCTGAAAGTAAACATCTGGAATTGTGCTTTAGAAAACCTATTGTCCTTGTTTTATTTGTAAAACAAAGATTTTATATAAATAGTAAAATAGACAAAAAAAATAGACTTGACTTAAAACAATTTTAGTTTCCCTTTAACACCCAGTCACAGCAGCAGAGTCGGCATTATTAAATAGTGTGCAAATTTTAATCAAGGTCTCTACAATGTTCTTGTGTTCATTTTCTAGGAAGAGAAGTTTAATGCAGTTTCTGCAGCACTTGAAACACAGAGTGTTGAATGGGAGCTCCTGGGTCCCCCCAACAGAAGGTAAGTGCCAAACTTTAGGCCTGCTTCTCTTTGTGCCCCTCCTACTGCTTCCCTCTTACCTGTCTGAATATGGTTTAGGTGTTATGAGAGAGCAAAAGGTGAGCTTCCAGATGTTCTGAAGTCCTGCATGGAGCTTCTGAAATCAGAGGCCTTCTTTCTGCTACTGTCCAACCTCACTGGTCTGAAGCTGCATTTCCTGGCAGCCAACAATGAAGAGTCTGATGAAGAGGAGGGATCCTCAGAACTGAATGGTAACACCTCTGCACAAGGAGATGACAGCGATCATACTGTTCAGGCAGGAAGTGGTGAGTACAGCATGCATTATGTTTTGATTGTTAAAGCAATTTTTTAGTCTTTGTTTTCATCTGCCACTGGGCGCCCCCAGGTACAGAGTATTTATTTGATTTGTAATTAAAATGATTTAAAGTTGGACTCCAGCTTTTTCTTTCACAATTTTTGCTGCCCTTTCCTACTCTACAATCCAGCACAGTCCCCAGCTTGCTCGTTGGTGTAGTGCTGACAGTCTTTTTCGGGCAGATCGTTCGTCGTGTAGTTCTTTCTATTTTCTGTGAGCTCACCTTGTAATTTGCACATCACCAAGGGGGCTCTTAATCATGCAGGCTCTGTTCACTGTACAGATATGAAGAACAGCAGTGTGCAATCTAAGTGTAGCAATCGGAGTGTAGTACATTACCTGATTTATTGTGGTGAAAAGACAAATGGCAGCTCATATTTTGACAGGCAAAATCAGGCTCATCACATAGTAAGGGCTTCCGATAGACAGTCTCGCAACAACAGGGAACCTCAGACCAAGACAGGAGCTTCTTGTGAGATGCAGACCGGAAGTGATGTAATCTGAATGTTGGGGGCGGGGCTATGCATTTCAAGGCCGCAAATGCATCTTTCTCAAGCTAATCAAGGATGTCATCTCTTCCGCTCTGCATCCCACAAGAAGCTCTCCTCCTCATTGTTGGTTTCCACTTCCTTATCTAAGCTGTCATTCAGCCTGACGTCTGGACTTTCCAGGACGTTGTAGCAAGTTCCAGCTGCAAGTTGTAGGAGAAGGCTCCCCATCCCAGATACATGAGCCAGCCGCTCATGGATTACATACAAAAAGTGCCTTTTCTTCTTTCCATGTAAGTAACTCGTTTACAAGTTTCTCAGTACTATTAATGCTGCATTTAGTTTGGTGCCCCCCAGTGTTTTCTCTTGGACCTGCAGGTGTATCCATCCACCCAGTATTCCTATTTAGGTCTGAGGTTCCCTGCTGTTGTGAGACTGTCGCCCTTATTATGTGATGAGCCTTTGTGATTTTAACTATCACAATGTGAGTTGCCATTTGTCTTTTCACCACAATAAATCTGTTAATATACTACATTCACTGCTGTTCTTATTTGTTTGTCTAGACTAATTTAGTCTCTTCAGAGGTGCTGCATCTGGTGCATTGAGATCAGCAGAAAGTTACCTTGAATGCTCCAGTTGGACAGTATGAACTTTTTGCTGTTCTGCATAGACATTTATGTACACACAACACTTATTGCGCCATATTCCCCATTACCTATGTTCACTGTACTCCTTGGATTAGGTTATTTCTTACCTTTTACAGGTTCAAAGACAAGTGTAGATTTAAAAAAGAAAAAAAAAAAAAGCATCCATACTTACCTAGGTGGATGTAGCATCGGATCTCACCTGCCTCTACACTGAGAACTGAGCGATCAAACGCTGATCACTCAGTTCTCAGTCTTAAGTGAGCTAGTGACTGTCAAGGACCAGCTCTCTGCTCTACCCCTCCAGCACTCACTGGACTGCTGGGCTGTGGAGGGTGTGGGAGCAGCTGGCTGAGGCTCTCAGTGGCTTGCTGGTCAGGCATCTGGGTGGATCCCGAAATCAAAGTCGGAATACCTCCAGAATCTCAATTGGCTGAGTGACGTCTGAATGGATACACGGAGCTCTGACTCGGCTCGGGTGCCCCCATAGAAGTCTGTTGGCTGAGGAGGCACTCGATAGGAGGGAGGGGCCAGGAGCAGCCAAGAGGGACCTGAGAAGAGGAGGATCCGGGCTGCTCTGTGCAAAACAAACTGCACAGAGGAGGGAAGTATAATATGTTTGGTTTTGTTTTTTTGTTTTTTTTTAAGACTTTACAATCACTTTAACTGGGGAAGGGTTAGAACTTCTATTTTTTATTTTTTTTGCTGACTATGTTGGGGAAACTTTATTCCTCATGTGAAATCACTGGGATAGAAACTAAGGGCTCTCCAACAAGGTTACAAAAAATTGTTTTGTTAGAGTTGATTCTAATATGAAACTATCAACATGTGTTAAAAGGATAAGTGTACTTAAAAAGTGAACATATCTCTTTTGCTGCCCTCTGCTTTGTTAACCCATGGGTGTAGTTAAAGCGGACCTTCAGTCATTTGTTCAACTTTCCATCTATTAAATCTTCTGCTCTTGTTTTAACTAGGGAAGGTAAAACATTTTTTCTCTGCCAGTAAGGCTACATTCACACCTGAGCGTATTTTTTTTTTCAGGCAGAAAGGCGTTTTTACCATGTTTTTTTGCAGGGATTCTGTACAGGTCAAAAGGTCACCAATGTAAAAAGCAGAAAAAACGCCTGTAATCTGCCTAAAAAGAAGCCCATGTTCAGTTGACAAAAAGCTCAGATGTAAACAGGTGCCGTTGAAATGAATGGGATTTTGCTTGTTGGGCATTTTTCTGGCATTTTTTCTGGTGTTTTATGAGCCTAAATACCATATACAGCCCACTTCCTGTTTCTTGTCTGGTCATTAGCCTAGGAGGCTTATGACATCATGCACAGTTCTCTCGCTCTCACTTTTGTGAGAGTTTGCTAAGAAGGGAGTGGGATGTGTCATAAGAGGGCCAATGAAAGCTGCAGAGCTGGAGAGGTGCCTCTGTGTAAATCCAGGAAGCGAACAGGCAGCAGCTTCAGCTGCCCACAGTTAAAATGGCTGCAGCCAGACTTAGTGTAGGGAGATTTCTGCAGCATATTTGGAAAGTACAGAATCACAGTATATATAAAATAATATGCAAAGTGGTTGGAGGGAAACTTCAGAATGGCAAAAATGTTATTACAAATTATGTGAGCAGACTGCAGTTCCGCTTTAAGGCTTTAGAATCTTGCAAAAAAAACTTTGTTTATAAATCTATGCACTTGTGGGAATTCATGTTCTCTGATTACATTTCCAGGTTGTGCTTTAGAGCTCTTTAGATCTTATTACAATTGTTCAATATAAAACTATATCTTTTAAAACAGTGATTGCCAACCTTTCGGACTTCATAAACCACTAAACTCAGAATTTTTGAATCCTGCAGAAAACTAACATGAACTGTTCATGCCTTATACACACAATGCTCCGGTTCTCTGCCCCCCTCCTCCTAGATCACACTGCTGCCTTATACACACAATGTTCTGGCTCTCTGCCCCCCTCCTCCTAGATCACACTGCTGCCTTATACACACAATGCTCCAGCTCTGACCCCTCCGAATCCCCCCTCCCCCATATCACACTGCTGCTGCCTTACACAGATTCCTCATTGGATCTCCCCTCCTTATCCAGCCATGTGCTTGAGCTCCATGCTCCCTCCCACAGTCTGTGATCAGCACTGTCATTGCAAGTCCCCTCCTTCTTCACCTCCCGCTTTCTGCACTATTACCGGCGCCTCCCTCTGAGTTCACAGATGCTGGAACTACAGAGGAGGCATTGGGTATCAAAGCGTGCTGACTGTATTTGACAGTGTGCATTGAGAACCATACTGGAAACAACTTTGACAGGTATACATCTGTAATGTTGGCAGAAACCCTGGGGACCACCAACATTTTCTGGTGGACTACTGGTTGGTGACCGCTGTTTTGAAAGCACTTTCTATGAAAGCGGTTGTGTCATTGAGCGAGCCAGGCTACACACACAGTACAAATGGCTTATCCTGTAAAAATATTTTAACTGTAACCTGCCAGCGAGTAAGCTGACAGAGCAATGTGAAAGCGCATCCCTGAACATATGTCACATCATGCCAAAAGGCCAGTCGCATAACATTCACTTTGACTTTACAAGAATACGTCATACAGTGTTGTGTACACTGAGAATGCATGATGGTCTCCATATTCATCTGTCTGCCTTATTCTGTCATAACTTATTGCTAGTCTATAGTTTGACACAGACTTCTGTCCTTTCTGTAGGTGTGAGAGTTCCTGTATGCTCTGGAGAGCTGAGGCACTGGGAACATGGGCACTACACCATGATTCATGATTATGACCCTGAGAGGCAGGAGTTTGCTTTGGATCTTTTGTGGTTCTGTGGATGTGAAGGTCAGTATTGACCATTTCCTTTCAATGATTTGTATAAATATTTACTACTATGATATCTATTAATGCAGAGGGCCCCAGCATTCACATTGTTACATGTGTGCCTACTATTGACATTTTTGTTTTTTTTTGCTTTAGATTGGGAGGCACAGGATGGAGGATTCACCTCTTACATTGCCAAAGAGGAAGATGAAGAGGCAAGCAAAACTATGAAAACAATATAAAAAGAAAGATTATACTAATAAAAATACAAAAGATGCCATTTCCAATAGGAAAGCACCGATACCGAATTTATATCTACGAGTACCGATACTTTCGGTCAAGTTCTCGCCTATACTGAGTAGTGATTCTTTGCGGGCAGTTTGCGTCCATACAAAGTGAATGGGTGTAAATTGCACTGCAAAGAATTGCATGCGGTTTGAACAGGAATGCAGTGCGAATCCTGTCCAAATCGCATGCAGTTTCCCCACCACTTCTGTGTGAAACAGTTTTGTCATAGTGATTTCAGCCTGGGTTCACATAGGAACGATGCAGAAAACCGCATGCGATCTGGACCGGAATCGCACTGCATTCCTGTTTAAATTGCATGCAATTCTTTGCAGTGCGATTAGCGTCTATTCATTTTCATTACTCGTGAAAATACTCGGTATCGCCACAAATACAGGTATCAGTGAGTCCCTAATTGCTGACCTTCTTCTGAAAATGCTAGTTTACTGGCATTACGGGATTTAAAATCACTGGAACATGCGTGCAGATAGTGAAGTTTGTGGAAAGTTAGAACTCCTGATATGCATATTTGTTCCATTTCAGTGTCTCAGAAGCTATGAGTAAGCGCTCTGTAAGAGCGTGAAACACGTTAGCGGTCAAGCTGTATTGCTCCAACAGTGTCATGTACTGATTTTATGCCACGTTATTAAATAAAGAAGATTTTATTTATCTGCCTATTCCGGAGTGCGGCTGTCCAGATTTTTCTCCTGCACGTATACTACTGGAAGCAGCCAGCCAATTTTCAATTTGCAATGGCAGCTTACATATTATCTTAATACAGAGGTGCCTTTAAATCCTATGTAAACCGCGCCAATTTTTCTTTGCAAGGTTTTTTTAAAAAAAAAGTAAAAGGCATAATGTGCTAGTATGCATCGCATCTAAGACCCTCCAAGGGTGCAGTAGCCGTAAAATAAAAGAAGGGGATGCCACATAGTGTAGTAATTTTCAGTAGCAAAAGCCGAAGTTTATTGAAACAAGGGTACTCACATAAAACAGAGCAAAACTCGCATAACACCAATGAGCAGCGGGCTCGTGCGCGTCAATCAGTGGGATGTGCCTGCCCCGTCCCTACACGTGATGTCACGTACCTCGTGACTTCATCAGGGGATACTAGGAGGCACAAAATGTTGTCCTTAAATAGTTGTGGCCTCATTGGTATACGGCGGCCATTTTCTTGTAGATCAATGGGAAAACGCCATAGCGGCCATTTTCCCAGGGATTAGTGGGGGCGGCCATTATGTTGGTTATCTAAACGCTAGCACGGATGCAGATATAGCTGCGAACGGTGCTAATAGCCGTAAACCACTAAGGGTAATCAAAGTTGTATGACCCAAGCAATGGTGGACTAATAGGCTGTCAGCTGGGAAGCACTTTGATAGTGAGCCACTAAGTCCAATGCAAAATCGTCCCCTTGCAATATTAGAGGGCGCGGAAAATAGGGCACAGAAAATATAAAACCAATTTTTTATTAAAACATAATGATAGAAAAAATTAAAAAATATATTTATTATTTAACATTAAAAAAAAATTAAAAGGGATAATTGCGAGAATTAAGAAAGTTTTTACAAAAAGATTTTTTTTATTTTTTTTCCATTAAAACCGACCGGATAGAATAAGCCATAGCACTGATATCGGCATACATCTCAGATATGGGTATACATAAAAAAACTGTCATAATCACAGATGTTCCTAGAGATATAAATTAACTATCCTGAACACGTCACAGTGAACTCAGGTAGTAATATAAATAACACAATAAACTCTTTAAAATAATTTAAGGTGCATCACGCATATTTTGAGAGATATGTAAGTAAGGATATAATACTAGCATATTACGGATAGTCAAAAATTACTAAGGAAGCAGTTGAGGTCGAATTCAATGTTTAGGCCTCTCGGCGCAAATGTGTCTAATATAAATATCCATTTGGATTCTGCCTGACTTTATGTCCCCCCCCCCCCCCGCCAGTGTCTAATGTAGGGTTCTATTCCCCAAGATTTAAGGTGGGTGGGGTCCTTATTGTGGCATAGAAGAAACTGTTTCGAAACACTATGTTTATCATATCGATTAATGATATTCTGGACATGCTCTTTAATCCGCACCCTAAGGGGTCTCTCACTCCAGGCCCCCTTTATCTAGTAAGTTGACCCACCCCTAGCTTATATTGTAACTAATCCTAGCTAGCGCTTCTGTGTGTTTTAAAAACACTTTTTTTCACTAGATGGCACAAACAATGACCATTTTCATTAAGAGCCCTTTCACACTGGGGCGGGGGCAGCGTCGGCGGTAAAACGCTGCTATTATTATCGGCGTTTTACCGTCGGTATGTGGCCGCTAGCGGGGCGGTTTTACCCCCCGCTAGCGGCCGAGAAAGGGTTAAATACCACCGCAAAGGGCCTCTGCAGAGGCGCTTTGCCGGCGGTATAGCCGCGCCGTCCCATTGATTTCAATGGCCAGGAGCGGTATACACTCCGCTCCTTCACCGCTTCGAAGATGCCGCTGGCAGGACTTTTTTTACCGTCCTGCCAGCGCATCACTCCAGTGTGAAAGCCCTCGGGGCTTTCACACTGGATACACAGCAGCGGCACTTTCGGGTCGGTTTGAAGGCGCTATTGTTAGCGCAATAGCGCCTGCAAACCGCCCCAGTGTGAAAGGGCTCTTAGTGATGTATAAGTTTTATGTTGTTCTGTTACTATAAAAGAATAAGTACTAAAAATAATACGGATAAGATGGCTTATGACAAATCATATTAATTAGCGTATTTATGTGTCAGCTTCTTACAGTTTATCCAGAGAACAATTGCCTGGCCTTAGTTTATCGAGATAAAGAAACAATGAGATTTGTAAAACACATCAACCACAGGAGTGTACAGAGAAATACCGGCCTTCAAAATCACAAAGGATTCTGGGACTTTGCATTTGTGTACCATGAATGACAGCTCTATGTGTGACAAACTTCAGAGTGTGCATAATTACTCCTGAAAGTGATTTTAATAACGCTCACATGAATTCAACGTGTTTCAACAACTTTGAAGTGTGGTGAAAAAGTGACATAATGGCTACCATGTCAGAAAAATCAACAAGTGTGTGCAAAAACGTGGAGAATATTCCTAATTGTATTAAATGCCAAAGTGATTGGATGAGTGTATGTATATTTATATTAAATATACAATTTTTCAATTCTATAGTATTGGCTAAATGTTATGTGTATACATAAATTATGACCTTACTGCCAAACTGAAAGCGGGGGTCCACCTATCTATCGTTTTTATTTATTTTTTTTTTTTTTTAGTTCATTCACAAACTTTTCTTCTCAGCATTACATACTCACATATTGTGTGTAATATGTCCGCCTGTGTCAGATTTCGTCGGAAAGAATAACTTATATTATTCACTGCAGGCGGTTTCCATCTTCACTGTGGGCATTTGAAGCCCACAAGCATTTATTTCCTGGATGTGGTGAATGCTGTGCTCCCAGCATTCACCACTCGTTCCCGCACATGCTCAGTGGCATCCTGGGAAGCCTGAGACTAGCTCCCAGGAGACTGTGCGAGGTCTGGGAGAGGCTAGAAACACGCCTACTCCCACGGGAGGAGAACCAGGAAGTGTAAAGAAGAATAGAAAAATAAAAGGTAATTACTGCGATTTAAATTTTTTTAAACGGCATGTCAGCATCTAGGCAAGGAAGAGAATACATACAGATATTGTTCAAAATTTGGGTGGAACCCCACTTGAATAAGCATTTTTGTGCCTATCTGCAGTCAGTGTTTTCCACTAATTGTTCTTTTTTGGGGCACAGCATAGCCTCTCAGGTGTATGAACAATAATGAGGGGGGCTCACCCCCTCTACACACCCTGGGGCTATACTGTACAATGATTTTAATTATTGTCTTTAGGAAGTCGATACCAGTAAACATTTGGATCTATTTTTAGCTTGTCTAAACTTCTTTCATATAGTATGGGATCTGTAGTCATTGCCACTGGATTTTATGGAGCTACCTTCTGGTGATTGGACACTAGCAAGAAAAAAAAAAAGGCTGCAGGGACATTCCCTACATAACCCCTCCCACTCAGATAGCTTTATTTTTTTTGATAGTGTATGTAGGTGATGGACCTCTTCACTGTACTGAAGCTTGCCTTCTTATGGAGGTTTTATCTCCCTATTTCTGATGATGATTCTTTTACTAACATGATTCTGTTATCAAAATTCCTACTGCACCATAGCCATTTCAGCTCCTGCTGCAGCTTCCAGATCAGTTAACTCCTTGGCAGAGCCTTGGGGGACTGTGCTCAGACCTCGTCGGAAAAAAACCATGGGGCCAGCCTGTAATATTTCTGACACAGTGGATCCTACTGTGGGCGATCCACTTGGCAAATGTGTGTAGTTAGAGGGGTGCTTTCAGGTTCACGGCTGTGGTCTGCCAGTGGTAGAGCCCTGTCTTTGAAGACCCCTGCAGGGGTATGCCTATTGTGAAGGGCAGATTAACACTACATTCATGGCAAGGGTGTCTTTATCTCCTGCACCGCCTCATTGGTTTACTGTGATTGCACACCTTCCGACGGGCAACAACTCCTGGCTCTCCTCCATTGGCACAGTACAGCGGTAGTACATTGCACTACCTTTTGTTCACAGCAGTCTACAAGTGCTTTGCACTGAGGCTTTTCCCCTCCTCTTCCACAGCAGCGGAGGTCATCAGTATGACCTCTGCTGCTGTGGAAGAGGAGGTAGCAACCAATCAGTAATTGGTTGCTACCAATTTGACTCCCTCTGACCATTTTACTGGCCTGTCTGCCACCCAAGTTTCCTCTTTCATGTCCAATTTAAGGGCAGAATTTCAGGCTTTAGGCAGCAGGGGTCACAACCAGGCCCCTTCAATCTCCCATCCTAAGTCTGTCTTTTCACTTAAAGTGGAGTTCCAGCCTCTAGAAAAAAAAAAAGTTAAGTCAGCAGCTACAAATAATGTAGCTTAGCTGCTGACTTTTAACATAAAGACACTACTTACCTGTTCAGGGATCCCGCAACATTGCCTTCCCCCCGAAGCCGATTCATCCATCGTCTCGGGTGCAGGCAACAGCATTGCAACTACTGCGCATTTGCGAGTCGTGCTTTGCTGTCTGAATGGCCTTGTCATCTATTGGGACACGCACAGGTCCCAGAAGGCGGGGGGGGGCTGATGCAAATACGGAGATGACGTACCGCGCTGCAGTGAGGTATAGTGGAAGTACAGCTGGAGAACAACAAAAAAGGTACAAAATGCCATAAAAAAATAAAGGATATCCAAAAATGAGGGGGGTTGGGGTGCTTGATTGTTCCAGGCTAAAATGAAACTAGGACTAGAACGCCGCTTTAAGCCAGACACATTACCTGGAGGAGGTAATAGCTGAGAATGATCCCTCTCCTTTGAGGATCAGATCAGGATGACATGCCTTTAGCAGAGATTCATCTAAGTTTATCCAACCTGGTGTTATAATTATGTCAGATTTTTGCGTCTCACAGCGGTACATTGTTTTGCATAGAAATTTGGCGTTTAATATTGTAGGCCTGTAATTCTAAGTAATAACGCACTTAAATCTGTCCAGATAGGAATCTAGTAGATATCCCGGGTATGATAAAGTTTGAAACAGAAAATCATAAATTATAATAAATAATTATAAAAAATAATAATAAAATAAATTTCCCCACGATTCACTATCGCTCAATTCTGCAAGTGTTCTAATTTACTATCGCTGTTTTCTAGCTGGTCTAAAACCACTTTTGACATAAAGGGACACTTTTTGGTTGCTATGGACAATCTCAAGTTTCCAGGCAGAAAGAACAGTATATATAATATAAATCTGCATGCAGGGCACTGGACAAAGCACTAGGGACAAAAGGGATGTGAAATGATTTCATACAGTAATGTAATCTGTAAGATTACAGTGTACTGTATGTGTTATGAATTTTCTATTTCTTGAATTTGCCGCCGGGTTTCGCCCCCGTGCCCCAGGGAACGGAGCCCGGCACACAGAGGCATTAGGCGGAGGACACAGCCCGCAGACAGAGCGGGGGGACATCGCAGGATCCTGGGGACAAGGTAAGTATACTGCAACAGGATCCGGAGATGCAACTCCGAGTGTGGCTCGGGGTTACCGCTAATGGTACTGAAATTGAACCCCGAGCCACACTCGGGAAAACCGCTAGGGAGGTTAAAGAGTTTGTTTGGACCAAGCTGGCCCAAACTAACTATTTACTTCACTAACAGATGCACGGCTGGATAAACTATATGTAGCTATAACTACATACACTACTGCATTTAGCCAGTGGGACGAGAACTCGCTGCTCAGCCATTCACAGGGAGCTTTGTATTCTAGAGGTGGGCTAATGTCATGATCTCTAACTCAGCCAATCAGAAGAGGAGCCAGAGACATTTTGACATACAGGTACTCCTCACTTAACGACCAGGTTTCGTTCCAATGACCAGGGCTTTAAATGAATAGGTTGTTAAATGAGGAGCCACAAGTAATCAATATTTTAAGCCTTCTTGACTACTGTATTTTGAAAAAAGTCTAAACACAAAACTCCAACGCAATAATGTTGTTTTCATTTGCATAAGTACAGAACACAAACCAAAATTCTGTACTGTACAATACAATGATGTATAGCGCGTTGTTCGGGTGGGGAAAGCTGGTTATATGTCTGAGTGGTCGTTAAACAGGTAAGTTGTTAAATGAGGTATCTGTATTTCACAGTGGGGTTGATTTACTAAAGGCAAATCCACTCTGCGTGCACTTGGAAGTGCAGTCACTGTAGAGCTGAGGGGAAGCTCTGCTGATTTTTATCATCCAATCGTGCAAGCAAAAAATGCTGTATTTTTCTTTTCCTTGCATGTCCCCCTCAGATCTACAGCAACTGCACTGTAGTGCAAATTGGATTTGCCTTTAGTAAATAACCCCCTGAATGCTGTGGTTCCATCCACTGGCCCCTATGTCACTACAGGACATGGATGTATGGGCAGTGGGACAGGTAAGTATAAAAAAGCTTCCAAAAATTTTTTTCCAAATGATGGCTGTGAACAGCTTTAGAAGTACTAATCTACAGGGCACATCTTTATAGCCTATTGTGTTGTTAATTGCACAGGCTAAGGATTGAAATTTCCAACGTTTACATATTGTCAGATGTAGTCAGCTCTGCGTCTGGAGACAGGTCCCAACACTCCTAGCTTACGTGTTCCCTTGTCACTGTAATTGTCCTATAAAAGCTTTCCGATACCAGACAAAGAGGAAACCTAAAGCAGTTCTGATGTTGCCGGCAGTAATAATGTATAAAAACTTTTTCATTAAAATAGGATTACCTTTTTTCAATGCTTCACCTAATGTCTGGGAATGAATTGTAGTCAGAGACGAGTGTCATTTATTAGGTACTTTACATTCCCAAAGTTGCAGATACAAAAAGTGAGGTCAATGCAATAGTCATTTAAATATGGAACACTGTTTTCAACAATATAAAAAAAAAAAAAAAAATTGATGTGTGCATTTAATGTACACTCTACCCACTCCAGTGTTACAGGAACAATCCACACAAAACTATTGGGCTCTGATTACCTCCAGAAAGCATCATGCTGCTCAAATAGGAAGAGATTCAGAAGGATGAGACCATTTTCTAGCAGCGGTTTAGACTGATGAAAATTCCAGGGAAGGGGGGAGTGTTTTGCATGATTTCTAAATTATTTTACCAAACTCTCCTGAAAATTGTAGTTGCAGTTGTATTGATCTAATGGTTTAACTACTCTCTAAGTCACTAACCCAAAACAATGTGAAATACAAATCCCTGACTTCACAAGCTGCATACTTGTTCTGGGTCTGTGACTCACAGTATTTTAGCAAGAAGTTTTCATACAACTGTCATTTTTGGAAGGTCAACAATGACAACCTTCATTTCTCTCGTAGTACAGGTAAGTTCCCATTAGTGCTAATGAAAATCTGCCTGAGAGGACACCTGGCCTTCTGGTAACTTTTTTATGCCAGGCAGTACCTCCTAGCCATTGGCCATAGTAAAAAAATAAAATCTCCTAAAAAAAGTCACAAAACACTTATGCAGAAATACACTTGGTCCACATTGCAGAACATTTAGCCGAGGTTCACACTGACATGCGGAAATGAAATAGTTCAGCTGAACTTGCATGATTTAATTCCCAACTTCGGTGGTGATTTCAGAGACATATGTGCGGGTTTCTGCACAGATGTCAATGGAAATCACACCCTGTAGTACAGAAATTACACTGATTCGGATGATTCTATTGCCGCTGATTTGGCATGTGATTTGACATGTCAAATCGCATCAATGTGAACCAGGGCTAAAGGAAATCTGTTGTGAAGCTTAATACCTCTTTTGATGGGAACCTTGAATGTTCAAGCTCCTGGCCTGCATGCTAAAACTGGGCAGTTAGCTTTTTCAAGGGATGCAAAATAGATGCCTAAGTGCCCTGAGGTGCAATGCAGAGGAGGGTGACATTTTTCTTCACCGGCAGCTTCCCACTCATATGAATAAATTACCAATTTTGTAGCCTAAACTGGTAGTTTAGATTGCTACTGGTACATTATTGTGGCAATGAATTCTCATGGTCTTGGCTAACCATTGTGGTGAAGTCCTCCAGAACTGGTCCTATATATTTACAATCTGATTTTAAATCGAATTGTATAGAAATCTAAACGTGTGGTCTCACATAAGAACCAGTACATTTTCAAATTATAGATATGGTTGTATAAAAATGAATTATGAGTTAGGAGAGGCACACTGCAAGCTTTACCAACAAATGTGACCATTTCTACATGGTTGCATATAAATGGAATGCATTGTTCAAGTAGCCCCTCATGCGATTTTGTTGCTGATAAATATAAAGCTGGCCCATACACATTACAAGCCGATTGCACAATCTCCTTAAGGTCACTTACACATGATGCAGGCGCCGCTGGAGTCTGCCTGCTCAGCGGGGAATGTGTCAGCTGTTTCAGATGGCCACTTATGCTCCTCTATAGGCGGTTGGATGTAAAAACTGACTACCTGTCCCTTTACACCCGGCTGCCATCTGATCTGCCAGATGGATGGGAAATGGATCCCCAAACATCTGTTTTGAGTGGATAGGATCAGGTCGGATATCGGCGGGTGACTCCATAAAGCAGACTGAGGGGTCTGATCAGGTCCGCCTGTGTCAAAGGGCTCTTCAGCTCAAACACATTACAATCTGATTGTACAATCAACATTCGATGTACCAAAATGCTATAAAATATGGGGACCTACCTAATCTATCCAATCAGACACACTCTTGCACTACGCACTTGTTGGCAGACCTAAAAGGAGATTGTAAAATCACATTGTAATGTGCATGGTGAGATTTAGATTTGTCAGAATTGTACTGTTTTCTATGATGAAAAGCCACAGAGGACTTTGGATAGGTCACGGTGAGACCTACACTTCCTCAAACTAACAAGCAGTACAGTCTCACATTGGCTAACTTGTAGCCTGAAAGTTTACGTGCAAGTCATCATTCTCGGAAATACAACCACAAAGACAGGGTAATGCAGTATTTAAAGTTTAATTAAAAAAAACATAACTACAAAAACCTATAAACATTCAATAAATAAATTGCCTACTGGTAGGACCAGATCTGGAAATACCTTGATCCCAGTTTCTGACAGATACATATATAAATAGAAAACTAAGGTTTTAAGAAATCACAAACTTAGAGAGGCTTGTTCCCATGTTTTAAACACCTTTCCATAGCACAGGCTGTGAAGCCTATCCATCATCTCTGACAGTGAACATAGCTACAGGGAACGGTTCCACCCATATAAAGCCATGATGGTGCTGTGAGGCTTGTCAAAGTGCAAATTGAAACTTTTAAAACTACACCTCACAGCCCTTTGGTCTGCAGGTCTTCTCTGGATAACCATGAACCCCGAAGGCCTTTGCTAGGAGGGAGTTGCTCCCACACGCATTATCCTGAACAAGGCATTAATGTTGTTGGTGCGGATGGCATCCCTGCATGCTGTGATCACCTGGGCTTTTGGTTTACCAACTGCAAAGAAATGTGGAGAGTTTAGAGATGTCAGATGTATACAATTCTAAAGTTCAAATTTTTTTTCTCATTCGTTCATTGACAGACACAGCCTTCTTTATTCAGAACCATAGGGTTATATCGCCCCCTACAGGAGCAGGACACTAGGCAGAAAAAAGACTTGGCTACGCCCATGGGCAGTCCTAGGTGATATACAACCCCCTCTCTGCTACAGTTTTTTTTCTGCCTAGTCAGAGGAGTAAGGACCTAGTTCCCTGCTGGGATCTCAAGTCCTGGCAATTTTATTTGTTTGTTGTTTTTCCTGGATTTTTCCGGTGAGATCTACAATCAACTGCTGGGCTGGGCGACGGGCTGGACATTCGTACCAGTGGTCACACCAGTCTGGCCAGCGAGCACACGCAGACCGCAGCTAGGTCAGCCGCGACGTAGCCCCACTGGACGGGGGCGGGCCCTGCGAGTTAAACGTCTCGCGAGCTCGCATACAACCGGGTCTCGGCTTGAGTCGCAGCATCCCTCATAACTGACAGCCCCCCCCACTTCGGTGGCGAGGAGGTTCTGTCTGGAGCAGTGCCCGCCTGGTATGGTGAGTAAATGTCCCCCTCTCCCCTTTGGGTTTTTTTTGTGGCGGACGCGGGCCCCTCCCCGGGTCGGTCAGTCCTGCGGGTTCCCCTCTGTCCCTCACTACCTGTTGCAGTGGCAGTTGGCACTAGTTTAGGAAATAAGATACAAACAGCAATAAAATCCTAGCAACTTCCAAACTATCACTACTCAATACAAAATGTAAAAAGAAAAAGTTATGGCTGGAATTTAAAGAGACAATGTCGCCTTGCCTATGCAGTTGCAGTGTCTCTGCACAGCCCACCCCAAAACCCCTCTTACTTTTGCACTCCCTTGGTCATGTGACAGTGCTGGAGCTTAGCAATTGGCTGCTAGTCTCAAGCAGTGTCAAAGGGCAATAGGCTACATGAAGAGAGTACAAATCCGGCACCAGATCGTCTTGGCATTATAAATGTATATCTTTATTTAATCCATCAAACCATAAAAAGGAATTAATTCCTAAAAATGTGCCTGTTTCAGCCTCCTATATAGGCCTTAGTCATAATAGGTCACATGTCCTCTATGCCTGGGGTAGGACGGAGTGCTGGGGGAGAACTGATGAGTAAATGAGGGGTTGGGGGAACTCTATTTTACCTAAACACACCATTTGAAAAATAATTACATGCATTTTTAAATGTCCTCTAAAAGCATATACCGTAAATGCAGGTTTAACAGAACCAGTGTGAATGAGGCCTTAATGTACACCTATGGGGGTCATTTACTAAAGGCAAATACACTGTGCACTTCCAAGTGCACTGCAAGTGCTGTTGCTGTAGATCTGAGGGGGACATGCAAGGAAAATAAACAGTATTTTTGCTTGCACGTGATTGGATGATAAAGTCAGCAGAGATTCCCCTCATTTCAGATCTACAGCGACTGTACTTCCTAGTGCACTTGTTGTGCAGAGCGGATTTGCTTTTAGTAAATAACCCCCTATAGATATTAACACTTTCTAAAAAGCAAAAAAGGAGCTTTAAAGAAGCCTTTACCAGTAAAGTTGGCAGTAAAACCGCCGGCAAAGTTTCCGGTAAAACAGCCAGTAATGTTGACGGTAAAACCGCCGGAAAAGTTGCCGGTTAAACCACCAGTAAAGTTGCCGGCGGTTTTACCGGCAATTTTTCCGGCGGTTTTACCAGCAACTCTGCCGGAAACTTTGCCGGCGGTTTCACCGGCGACTTTACCAGCGGTTTTACTGGTAACTTTACCAGCGGTTTTGGCAACTTTGCCGATGGTTTTGCTGGCAACTCTGCAGGTGGTTTTACCAGAAACTTTGCCGGCGGTTTTACCGGCAACTTTGCTGGTGGTTTTACCGAAATTTACCGGCGGTTTTACCGGCAACTTTGCCAGGAACTTTGCGGGCGGTTTTCCAGCAACTTTCCCAGCGTTTTTCCCAGCAACTTTTCCGCTGGTTCTACCAGCAACTTTACCAATAGTTTTATTGGTGGTTTTATCGTAAACTTTACCGGTGGTTTCACCGTCAACTTTGCCAGCGGGTTTACCAGCGGTTTTATCGTCAACTTTACCAGCGGTTTTACTGAAACTTTGCCGGCAATTTTACTGATGGTTTTACCGGCAACTTTGCCGGCGGTTTTACCAGAACTTTGCCGGCGGTTTTACCGGCAACTTTTCCAACAGTTTTACCGGCAACTTTACCGGCAGTTTTACCGGCAACTTTACCGGCAGTTTTACCGGCAACTTTACCAGCGGTTTTAGCGGTAACTTTGCCAGCGGTTTTACCACAACTTTACTGATGGTTTTACCGAAACTTTGCCGGCAACATTACCGATGGTTTTACCGGCAACTTTGCCAGCGGTTTTACCAAAACTCTCCCAGTGGTTTTATGGTCAACTTTGCCAGCGGTTTTACCGAAACGTTGCCGGCAACTTTACCGATGGTTTTACCGGCAACTTTACCTGCGGTTTTACCAGCAACTTTGACAGCAGTTTTACCAGCAACTTTGACAGCGGTTTTACCAAAATTTTGCCAGCGGTTTTACCAAAACTTTACCGGCAACTTTACCGATGGTTTTACCAAAACTTTGCCAGAGTTTTTTACCGGCAAATTTAACAGCGATTTTTACCGGCAACTTTACCAGTGGTTTTACCGAAACTTTGCCTGCAACTTTACCGATGGTTTTAACGGCAACTTTGCCAGCGTTTTTTACCGGCAACTTTACCGGAACTTTACCAGCGGTTTTGGCAACTTTGCTGGCGGTTTTACTGCAACTTTACCGGCAGTTTTACTGGCAACTTTACCGGCGGTTTTGACAACTTTGCCGGCAGTTTTACTGGCAACTTTGCCAGCGGTTTTACCAAAACTGCTGGCGGTTTTACCGCAACTTTACCGGCGGCTTTACCAACTTTGCCGGCGGTTTTACCGGTAACTTTGCCGGCGGTTTAACGGCAATTTACTGGTGGTTTTACCGAAACTTTGCTGGCAACTTTACCGATGGTTTTACTGGCAACTTTGCCGGCGGTTTAACCGCAACTTTGCCGGCGGTTTTACTGTCAACTTTGCCAGCGGTTTTACTGAAACTTTGCCGGCAACTCTACCGGCGGTTTTACCGGCAACTTTTCCGGCGGTTTTTACCGGCAAATTTAATGGCGATTTTTACCGGCAACTTTACCAGTGGTTTTACCGAAACTTTGCCTGCAACGTTACCGATGGTTTTACCGGCAACTTTGTCAGCGTTTTTTACCGGCAACTTTACCGGAACTTTACCGGCGGTTTTAAGGGAACTTTACCAGCGGTTTTAAGGGAACTTTACCAGCGGTTTTACCAAAACTGCTGGCGGTTTTACCGCAACTTTGCCGGCCGTTTTACCGGTAACTTTGCCAGCGGTTTTACCGGTAACTTTGCCAGCGGTTTTACCAAAACATTGCCGGAAACTTTACCGATAGTTTTACCGAAACTTTGCTGGCAACTTTACAGATGGTTTTACCGGCAACTTTGCCGGCGGTTATACCAGTAACTTTACCGGTGGTTTTACTGTCAACTTTGCCAGGGCTTTTACCGAAACTTTGCCGGCAACTTTACTGATGGTTTTACCAGCAACTTTAGCGGCGGTTTTACCAAAACTTTGCCGGCAGTTTTACCGCAACTTTACCGGCGGGTTTACTGTCAACTTTGCCAGCGTTTTTACCGAAACGTTGCCGGCAACTTTACCGGTGGTTTTACCGGAACTTTACCAGCAGTTTTGGCACTTTGCCGGCACTTTTACCGGTAACTTTGCCAACGGTTTTACCAAAACTTTGCCGGCGGTTTTACTGTCAACTTTACCAGCGGTTTTACCGGCAACTTTGCCAGCGGTTTTTACCGGCAACTTTACCAGCGGTTTTGGCAACTTTGCCAGCGGATTTACCGCAACTTAACCAGTGGTTTTACTGTCAACTTTGCCAGCGGTTTTACCGAAACTTTGCTGGCAACTTTACCAATGGTTTTACTGAAACTTTGCCGGCGATTTTACCGCAACTTTACCAGCTGGCAACTTTATAGATGGTTTTACCTAATTTTTGCCGGCAACTTTACCGATGGTTTTACTGGCAACTTTACAGATGGTTTTACCGGCAACTTTGCCAGTGGTTTTTACCGGAACTTTACCAGCGGTTTTGGCAACTTTGCCGGCGGTTTTACTGCAACTTTATCGATGGTTTTACCTGCAACTTTGTCGGCGGTTTTTACTGGCGACTTTACCGGAACTTTACCAGATGTTTTACTGAAACTTTGCCGGCGATTTTACCGCAACTTTACCAGCGGTTTTACTGTCAACTTTGACAGCGGTTTTACCAAAACTTTGCCGGCAACTTTACCGATAGTTTTACCGGCGGTTTTGGCAACTTTGCCGGCAGTTTTACTGCAACTTTATTGGTGTTTTATTGGCTACTTTACCGGTGTTTTTACTGGATCTTTACCAGCGGTTTTGCCAACTTTGCCGGCAGTTTTACTGGCAACTTTGCTGGCGGTTTTACCAAACTTTACCGGCGGTTTTATGTCAACTTTGCCGGCAACTTTACTGATGGTTTTACCAAAACTTTGCCGGAAACTTTACCAATGGTTTTACCCTCAACTTTGCCGGCGGTTTTACCAGCAACTTTACCGGCAACTTGGCTGGCGGTTTTGCCAGCAACTTTACCGGTGGTTTTACAAAACTTTACCGGCGACAAATGCCTGTAGCTGCAGGCATCATTCAGACATACCCCCACAAAGTCAAGGAAGTCATATGACGGTCGGCGGTGGGTAAGTGGTTCAAAAACAAATTTTCTTCCTCAGTTTAGGCCAATATTTATTTTTCTACATATGTTTGGTAAAAAAATTGCCTACAAAATAGGGGATAGATTTATGGCATTTTTCTTCTTTTTTACTAGTAATGGCGGCGATCTGCGATTTTTATCATGACTGTGACATTGCGGCAGACATATCAGTAATTTTTGACACTATTTTGGGACCACTGACAGTTATACAGCGATCAGTACTATAAATATGCACTGATTACTGTATAAAATGTCACTGGCAGGGAAGGAGTTAACACTAGGGTGCGATCAAGGGATTAAATGTGTTACCTAGGGAGTGATTCTAACTGTAGGGGGGAGGGGACTGACTAGGGGAGGAGACCGATCAGTGTTCATACTTAGTATGAACACACAATCCATCTCCTCTCCCCTGACAGGATGTGGATCTGTGTGTTTACACACACAGATTCATGGTCCTGCTCTGCAACGAGCAATTGCGAGTGCCCGGCGGACATCGCGGCCACCAGGCACGCGCATCGGTTCCTCTGTGACGCGACCGGCGCGCGCGCCCCCTATACCGCGGGGAAGCCGAGGACGTCATATGACGCCCGCCCAGGATGGGAGATCCCATCTGCGGACGTCATATGACAATGGGCGGGTAGGGAAGTGGTTAAAATGCAAATCAATCTATAACTTTTTTGAAATGTGTTTTTCTGGATTTTTTTTTGTTGTTATTCTGTCTCTCACTGTTAAAATAAACCTACCATTAATATTATAGATTCACCATTTATTTGTCAGTGGGCACACAAACAAAATCAGCAGGGGCTCAAATACTTTTTTCCCCTCACTGTATACCACAGACTGTCTACAATGTTAATATAGACTACCAGACAACAATATTTGATAGAAAACAAATGTCTGCTTATTTGCAAATGCTATCTGTAGTTTGAGCACTGCGAGACAGAAGAAACAAAAAAAAATCCTCGGAGTCTCAATATCGGCACCAATCCAAACTTACCCCGCAAACGTCCTGCTCTCTGTATTGCTTGATTTACACACTTGAGATTGTTCAGCAATTCTGTATGATTGTTGCAGCGGATCTTGTAGCGATTTATAATGTCTCTGTTGAGGTCATAGAGTTCTGTATAACGATTTTTCATATTCTTCCTGTGTCAAGAGAAAAAAATGACATTGAACTAATCACAATGTATCAAAGTCCATTTTCAGCCAGCACATTCAGCCCTATTGAAATGGACGAACTGGTAAGAAAAGTCACATGTATACAAGAGTGTAGAACACCGGCAATCTGGTTGCTGCCAGCTTCAGGATCATAATAGAGGAGTAAACAGGATAGCAGAATTACACACCTGTTTCTGTGTGTTGCGTCCTTACTGACAACTTACATTCTGTAGTATTTCATCACTCATCCCGCCAATAAGCGAGTGACTGATAGAGGTGGGGAGGGGGGATCACTACTGTGACATGAGCCCTAGAGGTCAGCAAGACTAGTAAGGATAGAGGGGTTTCCTTCTCACATTTCTATGTCTCTGATGTAAACTGACTGCTCAAGTGAAGATACAGAATACTCCCGTTTAAGCCCAAGTGAACTCTAAGATTTAAAGCGAAACTTTACCCATAACAACTTGATAAAAATAATATTCTTTAGCAAGAAACATACATTCCACATTAATAATTATGCTACCAAAATGAGTGTGTGCTCTAAATTCACTCCAGCACCTCCTCCTGTTTCTTCTTGCTGGAGGCTGCCATTTTGCTGAAGCCAAGAGCCTCTGAACAGCAGTAAATCTTTAGGCTGTCAGCAGATCGGCCACTACAAATTCAGCACAGTGCCTAAAAATAAAGAGCAACTGAGCATGTGCAGATCAGGGTGGCAATGTGCATTACTGGATTTTAAACAGTGTATGCACTTATTTTTAATGTTTTACATAGCTATACTTGCAAAAGGGGCCATCCAGAAGTGATTTAGCAGGACTTAATTTTCGGACTAAAGTTCCACTTTAAATAAGTTAAACAGATTGCAAGTACATCAAAACAAAAGGGTAGCCAAAAGTTTACGGTCCAACTACTTTTGAAAGCAGCAGCCTGAGTGAAAAAGCCTGTCCCCTGCCAGCATTCTGTGGAGAAGGACCCTAAGGGCTAGTTTACACTTGCTTCAAACATGGCTTCGGACACGCTTTGTTAAAGTTCTTTGAACGCCAGTCAAAGCCCCTGTCACTAAAAAAAAAAAAAAAAAAAGTGGTTAGCTTACAGTCCTGTTTACACCTGTTTTTGCTTGGTGCTTCGATAAGGCTTTGGTAGAGCTTCGATGGGGATTCCGTGAGGCTTCGATAAGGCTTCAGTGGGTCTTCAAACAAGCTTTGCCATAGACTTCTATGAAGGCTTTGAAGCACCACTAAAGCTACATAGGGTATAATTTTTTAAGCGAAGCCAAAGCAAAGCAAAAACAGGTGTAATCAGGACTGTAAGCTGACCATTTTATTTAGTGACAGGGGCTTTGACTGGTGTTCAGAGAGCTTTAACAAAGCCTGTCCAAAGCCATGTTTTAAAACAAGTGTAAACTAGCCGTTAATGTGTGTTGAAGCCGAAGCAGGTGTAAATGAGCCCTCAACATCCTTTTTTGATGTTTTGGTGCTTCTGCGATGCTTCGGTGGTGCTTTTTTGAAGCTTTAATGAAGCCTGGCAGATGCCCTGTGTGTGGATATCTCATACCTGCAATACCTCCAGAACAAAGCGAAGCTAAAGCTGAGATAAAGCCTTGCAAAAGCGAGCTTGGTCATAGACTTCTATGGAGGCTCTGAAGACGTTTGAAGCGCCACTAAGGCAGACATGGGCTATAATTTTTGAAACGAAGCCAAAAGCATTGTGTGAACAGGACTGTAAGCTTGCCATTTTATTTAGTGACCGGTGCTTTGACTGGCGTTCAGAGAGCTTTAAAAAAAAAAAAGCTTGTCCGAAGCCTTGTTTTTAAGCAAGTGTAAACTAGCCCTTACTGTGGAAGCAATGGTCTCTCTGCAGAAGTCTGAGTCATGGTTAGAGCTCTCTAATCAGACAGTTTTGTTGATTGCGGAGCTATAGGTCTGCCTCAGCAGGGGGCATATGGGACCTCGGCAAAAAGACCACCGTTTCCCACAGAGAGCAAGGGTCCTTCTCTTCAGCATGTTGGCAGGAGACAGACTTTTCTACTTGATTAAAAGTTGGTTTTTCAGTAAAATGCAAGGTCTGAGTATACTGTCTGGGACCTCTATCCCTGTAAAAATCTCTTCCGGTTAGTAGGCGCAAAATATACCTGTATAAAGAAAGTTAGATTTATACTTACCTTACCCATGTCTTCTGCCGGCACCACTTAGGCAAGGATGACAACACACTTCTTCCAGTTTGATCATGGGAAATACAGAGTAGCTGAAATCTCATGAGAAGACAATCTTACAATGAACTGGTGTGTCTTCTTATGAGGTTTCATCTATTCTGCATGCCTCAGGAATCTTACCAGAAAGACGTCACACCCAGCGGCGCAGAGGACGGGCGTAAAGTAAATAAAAGTCTAACATTTTTGTACATTTTGCACCTACTAATATTAGATTCTTTTTTAATCATCTTATTAAAGACAAAATGAATACACAGTAAGCAAAGTGCAGATACAACTGCATATTTTGACATGTGATTCAATAAAGATGCCTGGTTACAATAATAACCTTATACCATCCACCTTCAGAGACCATGAGAACCAGGTGTCTATCAACTGCTCTTTCGCTATTATATCCAAGTTACTTGACTTTGGTCAAAGATTCTATTATGAGCAAGAACTAATATCAGATTCTTAAAGCGTTGTTCCAGCCGGAATTTTTTTTTTTTTAAAAGTCACCAGCTGCAAACACTGTAGCTGCTGACTTTTAATAAGGACACTTACCTGTCCAGGGAGCCCGCGATGTCGGCCCCCCGAGGCTGATCCGTCCATCGGATTGGGTGCAGGCGCCGCCATTCCAACTAAGGGAAACCAGCAGTGGAGCCTTTGTGGCTTCACTGCCGGTTTCCGACTCGCGCATACGCGAGTTGCGTGGCGCTTTGTGAATGGCCAGCTTGTCTTCTGGGACACACACATGTCCCAGAAGACAAGGGGGGGCTCGCCGCAGAAGAGGATGTGACCTCAGCCGCGGCCCGGCTGAATAGTAAGTACTCTTAGAACTTCCAAAAAAGGTAAGTTAGAAAGTAACATTTTTTTTTTAAATATCCAAAAACGAGGGGTGGAGAGGCGGTCTTTCGTTTAAGACCACCTCTCAAAATTGGGTGGAACTCCGCTTTAAGATAGAGGTGGCCCAGACAGCATTTGCAGCCCTTGCGTTGTACTGCAAAGTTTGATTTAAGTTCCTTCTTGCACACCACCTATATGGGGGGAGCAAGAGAACTCATGATGACAGGTTCACTAAACAATAACTTCTTGTATTCTAGTTACATAGGGGTATCATTATCAGTTTACAGGTTAAAACCTGCAATCACAAGACAGTGTTCAAGCTAGTTTGGAAGAGTGTGCTTACATGTCCCTCATGAGTCGGGCATCCTCAGCTTGTACCAGCATGCTGCGTATCAAGTTCGACTGGTCAGCCATGTCTGCAGTGAGCTTCTGGTGCACTAAATGGGATTCGTCTACCTGTAAAAAAAGAATTGAGATAAAATATTTTTTTTAGATTCAGCTATCAGGCAGGGTTCCTCACATTTTTCATCAATCAAAAGGCAAAATCCATAAAGATGAGTTTTTGTAAATGCAGCTTCAATGTAATGATACATTACTGAAATTCCTCCAGTGATCTCCCCCCTCACTGCATTTCCTTGAATGGAGCATTTCCCAATAAAGATAATGAAGCCAACAGATCCCATAGACCTGCCTGAGGGATTACATGCAATCACCCACGAATAACTGCGGGAGCTGTCAGCCTAATGCTTTCTATGGGGCTTCACTCCCTAGCTAATTGCCAGGATTCCCTGCTGAGTATCCCACAATTGCAAATAGGGCTTTAAAAGCCTTTATAATATTATCATCAGCTCCCATCCCAATCTACTCTAAACAAAATGTATACGTTTAATGAATTCCTGCTACCTTCCACTGTAGCAATAATTGTATAGAATGTTATCCGATACCAAAAATGTAATGCATTAATCTCTCTGAATTGTTTAGTACATAATAGATGTACTGCAGTTAAAATGGTTGTAAACCCTCACATATACCCAGTGAAGGGACTACCCTAAGGTGATACACAGAGATGAAACAAATCCTCCTACATAAGTTGTACCTGTCTATCTGCAGTCTTCTCTTTTTTTAAGCTTAAATAAAACCAAAAAAAGGTGCACGCCCCAAAGTCAGATGTGACGAAACAGGTAGGGTGGAGCTACCTCATGACGTCATCGTGCACTCCGTAACCAGGAAATTGTCTTCTGATTTCTGGGTTTGTTTGCTTTTACAAGTGCTTATCTTCCATGACTTTGTAAGTAGTCTGTACTTGTTTTAATAAAGATTCATTAATGGTTTTACACTATGTGGCCCTTCAGGCTTTTCTTTCTTATTAAAAGAGGGGGGTTGGTTGGGACTTTGTATGAAGCACGGCTAAGAGAATTAAATATGCAATCACATGTTTATAGATTCCAGACAAATATACATAGAATAGTAAAGATGATGATAAACAAAGGTAACACCTTAACAGTTTATTGTACATACTGATAACACGATTCACTGTATAATGGTAATAATTACATAAATATAGTAAAATTGTTCCAATTCATAATAAACATAATTATGTTACTGGTGATAATAAAAATCCATTCTGATCAATCTCAAAATCACATGATTGTGATGATGTAGCATAAGGGTGGGGCTCTACATGTTTCGTGGAGATGTCCACTCATCAGGAGCAGTAACAAAATGGATAGATCTATCGATCAAGGGGGAAGAAGGGCAGAGGAGGGATGGAATGTTTTCCAAGCACTCTTACCTACATCTAAATTGGATATACAGGAAGTAGTGTTAATGGCTGGAGGCACTATGGGTAACAAACATCCCCAGGGAGCTGTGGCCACAAATCCACGACCGCACTGAGGCACAAAGAAGCGATACAAGAGGCATCAGTGATGGTGTAGTCCCCAATTGACAATTAAATATTGGTATAGACTGTATGCCCCACATAACGTCCCAACCCTCTTTACCCCTCTTTTTTTCAAGGCTTTTCTTTCATGCGGGTTCATTTTGCTTGATGAGGGACTTATGTGGATGCGGTTGTGACCTGGAGGATGTCCATCCCTTGTAATAGGGTCCATTAATATATTAATGTCTTCTTGACTAAAGAGTCCACCAACTCTGCTAAGAGTCCTTATTGCACACACAGGTGGTGGAGCACTTGGAGGATTAATGATGTATACCTAAGATCTTCTTCACTTACTCACCTTCTTTTTGGGACATTTAATATCACTGCCTTTGTTTTGGGATTGCTCATCTTTTTTGGGACTACTTTTTATTTTATTTTTCTATTCATTAAATATTCACATTGGATATAATTTTCGTATATTGCTGTTTAGAGTATTTTAGCACGGCATTTCTTTTTATTTCACTTGTATTGAATTAGCTTGTCTGAGATTTCAGAAAAAAGGAGGGAGGAGAACTGAAGTTACACTCTGCAGAGATCAGCGAGGAGAGCTCAGAGAGCTGATTGGAGGGAAGGGACACACCCCCTCCACACAGCACATGGGAACAGCTGAGGCGGTCAATCAGCTGGAAGTCCCTCCTCTGACACCATTTTTCTCTTGGTGTCAGGAAAACTTATCAGAAGTGATTCATGCTGATAGCAGATGAAGGAGACAGCAGACAGAAATGACACTTAGTGCTCTGGTTTGAGACAAGTACACACTATAGAGGGATATGCTTTGTTCATATTTCATGTCTTAGGTTTACAACTACTTTAAAATGTTTAATTATAAGGAGTCATTTGTAAAAATCAGGGGAGGAAGCTCTAACTCACCTGCACAAGCACTTTTCGCAGCTGATTGAAGTATTTGGGAAAGTCTGCTTCCACAGGCAGGTCTTCTATGGCCAGAAATGTTGCCAATGACTGAATAATGTCACCAGCTAGATCCATGTCATCTGTACCTAGTGTGATCTGCATTGAGAGAATGGTGTTATACAGAAATTGTGACAAAGGTTGGACTGGATGGACTAAGGTCTTTATACAACCTTACCAACTATAAAATCTCACAGTGAATTGGGGATCACCTACCTCTCCGTTGGGTTTCATGTTTATGAGAAGAGTCCCCCCATCTCGTAGTGATGTAAAGCAGATCTGAAATGGAGCACTTTGTACTTCTGTGTCTTCTGGTAACAGAAAGTTCTGGTTCAACCACAGGACAATCTTCCAAACAAAGGGAAAATATAGTGGGTTTTGTTCATATACAGCTAGGTGTGCCTATTGCCTGTGCATGGGATTGGGAGTCTATAAAGTCACATGGAACGTCTAGCATCACCAAGGTGTTGCCTGCAGAGTGGACAGATATACCGAAAGTGCCGGTTCACACAGGGGCGACTTGTCAGGCGACCTAGCCGCCTAACAAGTCGCCTCCCGTTCTGTACAATGGAACCGTTCTATTAGGAGCGACGCAAGTCGCTCCGACTTAGAAAAAGGTTCCTGTACTGCTTTGGGGGCGACTTGAGGCGACTTGCATAGACTTCTATACAGAAGTGAGGCGACCTGCAAGTCGTGCCGCCCCTGTGTGAACCGGGGCTAAGGATAATTATAAAGATACTAATTCCTTATTAGGGCAGCATCACTCTGTTGCCTTGACAAGGAGTCCCAATCGGTCTACTGCCAGATTATACTGTCAGCAAGGCAATGGCCAGATTCCTACAACGCCATAGCAACACAGTCAGCATGACAAGAGCCAGACGCTTCTGTCGCCATGGCAACTTGGAAGTGCCCTGCACAAACCTCTATTCTATATAGAGCAATGTTCTTGTGCAGACCCATCCTTCGCCATGGCAATGGGGATGGCTCCCTTTGTTTCCATGGCAATACAAAGCCCCCCTCTCCATGGCAATACACACTATTTAAAGTGTCACATCAAAAAAAAAAAACACTATCAATAAATGGTGTATTACATGCTGTTTTCATACTCACTCAGTCACTATGAGATTTTTTTTTTGTATTCTGCAAAACATTTGGCTAATCCTGCTGTTCTCTATCTCCACCTTCTGTTCATATCACCAATTCAGCTAGGGATTTTGCAGCTGTGGTGGCAACTCTGCACACGCTCAGTTTTCAGAGAGTTTCTATGCTGAGAATTTCTTCCCTATCACATCTGAGCAGCCCATGTCACTATAGAGTCACACATGTGGGTGTATACACAGTGGTAAATGACAGCCCGCTCCCTCCCTTCTCCTCCATGCCCACTAACCAGCTAAACACAATGGGGGAGGCATATTACATGGAGATTAATGGTGGCTTCACCTCCCTCTTATTCTAAGACAGGCACAGGCCGTGGCTGGCAGAAGTCCACCCACACCATGTTAATGCCAAAAAATAAATACAATTGGATTTCAAATATATATTTGTATGACAATTTAAAACAGTTTATTGATAGTATTTATTTATTTTTACTCTGTGTTCCAAAGGCTGTTTTTTTTTGTTTGGTTGTGTGACCAGAAGCAGAGGACTAGAAGCGCCTCCTGCTTATGTTTCCCTACAAACAGGCTGGGAGAGATCTAGGTCTTGTAACAGCTGTATATCGATTAGGAAAAAGGTACTAGATGTATTTTTTTGTTTTTTTATTCAAATAATTACAGTGCCACCATCCACATACAGGAATATAAGGGACAAAGTAAATTAAACAGTGTGTGTTTATTATCACAAGTTAAAAGTTAAAGAAGTCCAGCCTGAGCTTTTTAGGCTGGGCTTCTTCTATGGGTCACAGGAGTGCAATCCATTTTGCACTCCTGTGACCTGTTTTCAGCGAAGATCGGTCTGAAGTCCGCTCTCCGCTGACGTCACTGCCATAAGTTGAGGCAGCATATCATCCCGACTTCCCAAGTCTGAATCCGCCTGCTGCCTTGATTGATGGCAGTCTCAGTGAGCCACTGAGACGGCCTCTCCCCGCCCCTCCACAGCTCATCGCTCCAATGAGCGTGGAGAAGCAGACCAAGAACGATGCTGAATGACAGTCAGCATTGCTCTGCTCAGGGAGGAGTGAGAACCAAGCCATCGGCGGTTTTCGGTGGCTCGGTTCTCAGTGCAGAGACACCGCGGGGGACAGCTGCAGCATCGGACCAATGCTCCATCCACCAAGGTAAGTAGGATTAGCAAAAAAAAAAAAAAAAAACCCATACTTCTCTTTTAAGGTAATAATATTACATCATTCATTACAAAGGACCAGGGGATCCTGACCTGGAAAAGTGAACTCTGGAGAGGTATAAGACCGAATCTGGCAAACAATGCAATCAATGCATTATTCACCACATTAGGTATTGTACAATATATCTTTTCATGTCTAAGAAACACAGTGAATTCTTGGCCTCCTTCCACTATCTCAGCGCTAAAGATATATCAGGCTTCAGATAATTATAGATATTCCACAGTTATGACACTAAATGTCAACACTAATATAATGTAATATTAATAAAAAAGCAAACGCACAAACATCAAAGAGAATAGTAATAATAAAAATTGCACAAGTCCAGACCTGGTGCCTATAATTATTATAGCAGCGCTGCTGTCATAGAGCTCATGATCAGCTTTCATGTGTATATGGTGCACACGAGTAGTAATAGTTGACAGATGATGTGAACCGGTGGATATGCTGTGACACCTGCTTTGCTGCCAAGGAGATCTGTGGTTTATCAATCCATGTCTGATATAGTCAACCCTCTGGTGAGTTTGAACCCCGAAGAGGAGTGTGATACACAGACTGCGGTGTGGGGTGTTTAAGTTACAACATAGCAAAACTTCCCATCTGAAGTTTCTGGGAATTTTTTCACATCATCTGTCAACTATTACTACTCGTGTGCATGATATACACATGAAAGCTGATCATGAACTCTATGACAGTACCGCTGCTATAATAATTATAGGCACCAGGTCTGGACTTGTTCAATTTTTATTATTATTACTATTTTCTTTTATATCTTTTCATGTGTTTATTTTTAGTCTTGGGTAGCTGCTGTGAAAAGGGGGCTATCGTTTACAACACCACTCTGTAATTCTTACAAATATATAGAAAAAAGTCTGTCTTTGTATAAGACTCACCCTCTGTACCCGTTCATTGATGCTGAAGGTCACATGACTGGATGGCTCTGGTGAAGAGGCGGGGCTACTGAGCACATACATTGAGAATCGAGGAAGCTGCCTGGTTAGTTCAAACACGTGGAACTGTACACTGTCAATAAGCAAAGAAAAATGCTTTGATATTTTAAAACAGAAAATTTTAAACCAACTATGAAAAGACATATATATCGACCTTCACACTTCACTTTGGATCTTTTTGTATAAGAATTTATCATGAATTATGCAACATATGTCTTCCTGTTCATCTCCTCTTTCCCTGCTTTTTCTTTACCTTTAGCATCCTTAAAGGTAAGGTGTTAATGCCCTTTTCCTTTTACCAGAGCTTTGCTGAGATTCCTGCTGCAGTTATAGATAAGGTACAGGGACCTCCAATCATTTGATTACCTTGCTGTACTTTGAGGTGTAAGACAATAATAATCTTGGGTCTTTTTACCACGATGACATAAGCCTCATACACACGAGGAGAATATAGGACGAATGATTGTCTGCTTTTTTTATGCATCCTAGTCTCATATCAAAAATAAAGAGCTTACCAAAGTTACGAAAATTCTCGTACGACAGAATACAACTTCGGAAGTGATGTATTGTGTTGTATTGTAATGTATTTTTTCGTTTCCGAGCATGCGCGGTCTTGGTCTTCCGATTTTTTTTTTTTGGACGAATACTGTACTGATTAAATAAAAATAGTTTGTTCTGGCACCTTGCATGAAAAATTTTCGTGTTTGTCCCTTTGGGAAAATTCACATGAACTGTCGTGATCGGCTCTCGAAAGCTGTGTACCAACGATCAAATTATCGTGTGATCGCTTCGAAAGCGTATTTTTCATCCGATATTCTGACCGTGTGTACTAGTCTAAAGGCTGCCTACAGACATTAGATCATGGTTGGCCGTGCATGCACAACCTAGCTGCCACACAGCTATCTGACAGCTCTCTGATGTCTATGGCCAGCTTCAGACAGTCTGCCCTCCAGACGCTCTGACCTATGCTGCCCAGTGAATTTAGCCATATTAATATTGACTATGTCATTTTCTTAATTAATACTGGTTTGTATGTATAGTAATCCTGTTTAAGTTCCACTAAACGTATTTTTATTTTAGAGTATATATTGCTATATGGAACCTTGACCTCCTGATTTATGCTCATACCTGCTTTTGTAACCAACAAATGCTTTAATGTGAAGATCCACAGGCACATCCTTAGGAGGGCAGATAGGGACCCGAATGCGGCCAGTAAGATTCTGGACACTGGGATGCACAACATGGCTTTCACCTTCAAATATACCTTCAGCAAAGATGAGTACTGCACGGATGATTGTATCTAAAAGAAAAATGTCCTTTCAGGATATCATATACAATAAAGGGAAGGAAACCGAAAATTGGCGGCGCTGTCTACTGCAATCAGGTTTTTCCCTTGGAAAATAAAAGCTGCAATATGGTCAGCTGCTTTGAGCAACCATTTTATTGAATAGAATACTCCTGTAGGTTTTAGATCTTGGAAAATCTTTGAGGATGCTTAGAATTGTGGGTTTAACACAGGCTAACACATGGCTGCATGACATGTCTACTAAATATGCTGTATGTGTTCAGAACGTGATTTGTACCTGCATGTATTGGATAGGTATAACCTCATGCCCTTATCTAAAGCCTGTTTATTGCAACCAAGATAAACCCTAGGCCAGGGGTAGGCAAACTTAAAGCGGTGGAGATCTATCTGAACAAGATGGGAGAAGCCAAAGATCACAAGCACAGTGTCACCTCCTCACACCTGATTTAAATGTCTAATTGTCATACTACCGTATCGCAATCAAATACATTGCGTGGCAATCATGGGTTTAAATCAGGTGGTGAGGAGGCAATGCTCCGCTTCCTCACCATCTGTCAAATACACTTGGATTGCTTTTGAGAGAAGCAACAGTGCCTGCTGCACTTGTGAATGAGGCCTTAGTTGCATTTGGCAGTGGCACCCTTAAGGCTAGTTCACACATAAAGTTGGGGAGTGGTAAAATCCTTCAGTTGAGTCACGGTTCAGTGTGAAAGCAGCCCTATACTATTATGTCCAGTGTATTGCTTCACACTGATCTGAAGAGCTCTTTTTTTCCTGCTTCTGGCACCACTCTGGAGACCACTAGCCGGGATAAGAGGTGGAGTGCAGTTGGTACCACTCCGCATGGGACAGGAGTCGGAACTACAGAGGAGACATCAGCTAATGCGGCACTTGCTCCCTACTACAGCTCCAACTTTACAAGTAGTCCCTCTGCATTGCACTCTGTTTGATGCTCTGGAATGGCGGGTCAGCAAGCCCAGACCGCGATCTACCAGTCACCTGTTCGCGATCTACTGGTAGATCACGATCTACAGGTTGCTGACCCCCGCCCTAGGCAAACAAACATATAGCAAGTCAAAAAGCCAAAGAGCAAGGAAGTGCAGCAACCTAACATCATCAGTCCTCAGTAAGTCATCTCTGACTGATATCTATTGGTTACTATAATCCAAAATACAGCTTTGTTCTGGTCACTGTTTAACTGAGTTAACCCAATAATGTCAGGCTAAGCATTGATATGTTTTTTGGATGGGCAAGGTCTGATGTATAAAATTACAGAGTGTCATGAAACTTGGTATATGACACAAAAAGAAGCAGAACACTGTCGGAGATAAACACACAAAAAAAAAATCTTTTTCACCAAAATCTAAACAGGAAAGCACATTCTTTCGTTATTTATTACTGCATTCTGTTTTAGGAGTCTGAAAAGGACTTGGCTTTTCCCACAAAAACATTAGAAAACAATGTTCAGAAATAATTGCCATGGAAATAATTCATTGTCAATGTACTTTTGTCTGTCAGTGTGATTAGTATATCCTTCTATGTAGAGGTTATCCACAGAGGAATGCTGTCCTGCAGGAGGAAAAACACAGAAATTTGCATGTTGCCCCGTAAAACATTGGGCTACATTTGTGCAGAATCCAAAAGACTTGATTTGGCTTTCAGAGGACATTAAAAAATCTAGCCTGTGCCTACCATGATTAGATTGACATTTCTTAAAATGATACCAGACAAATACAATCCAATAATCCCATATATCTGCTGTATATATCTAGGTACAGTGGGGCAAAAAAGTATTTAGTCAGCCACCAATTGTGCAAGTTCTCCCACTTAAAAAGATGGGAGAGGCCTGTAATTGTCATCATAGGTATACCTCAACTATGAGAGACAAAATGTGGAAACAAATCCAGACAATCACATTGTCTGATTTTTGAAAGAATTTATTTGCAAATTATGGTGGAAAATAAGTATTTGGTCAATATCAAAAGTTCATCTCAATACTTTGTTATATATCCTTTGTTGGCAATGACAGAGGTCAAACGTTTTCTGTAAGTCTTCACAAGGTTGTCACACACTGTTGCTGGTATGTTGGCCCATTCCTCCATGCAGATCTCCTCTAGAGCAGTGATGTTTTGGGGCTGTCGCTGGGCAACACTGACTTTCAACTCCCTCCAAAGGTTTTCTATGGGGTTGAGATCTGGAGACTGGCTAGGCCACTCCAGGACCTTGAAATGCTTCTTACGAAGCCACTCCTTCTCTGCCCGGGCGGTGTGTTTGGGATCATTGTCATGCTGAAAGACCCAGTCACATTTCATCTTCAATGCCCTTGCTGTTGGGAGGAGGTTTGCACTCAAAATCTCATGATACATGGCCCCATTCATTCTTTCATGTACACGGATCAGTCGTCCTGTTCCCTTTGCAGAGAAACAGTCCCAAAGCATGATGTTGTCACCCTCATGCTTCACAGTAGGTATGGTGTTCTTTGGTTGCAATTCAGCATTCTCTCTCCTCCAAACACGACGAGTTGTGTTTCTACCAAACAGTTCTACTTTGGTTTCATCGGACCATATGACATTCTCCCAATCCTCTTCTGGATCATCCAAATGCTCTCTAGAAAACCTCAGAAGGGCCCGGACATGTACAGGCTTAAGCAGGGGAACACGTCTGGCATCTGAGTCCCTGGCGACGTAGTGTGTTACTGATGGTAGTTTTGTTACGTTGGTCCCAGCTCTCTGCAGGTCATTCACTAGGCCCCTCCCGTGTGGTTCTGGGATTTTTTGCTCACCGTTCTTGTGATCATTTTGACCCCACGGGGTGAGATCTTGCGTGGAGCCCCAGATCTAGGGAGATTATCAGTGGTCTTGTATGTCTTCCATTTTCTAATTATTGCTCCCACAGTTGATTTCTTCACACCAAGCCGCTTGCCTATTGCAGATTAAGTCTTCCCAGCCTGGTGCAGGTCTACAATTTTGTTTCTGGTGTCCTTCGACAGCTGTTTGGTCTTCACCATAGTGGAGTTTGGAGTGTGACTGTTTGAAGTTGTGGACAGGTGTCTTTTACACTGATAACAAGTTCAAACAGGTGCCATTAATACAGGTAATGAGTGGAGGACTGAGGAGCCTCTGAAAGAAGAAGATGCAGGTCTGTGAGAGCCAGAAATCTTGCTTGTTTGTAGGTGACCAAATACTTATTTTCCACCATAATTTGCAAATAAATTCTTTCAAAAATCAGACAATGTGATTGTCTGGATTTGTTTCCACATTTTGTCTCTCATAGTTGAGGTATACCTATGATGACAACTACAGGCCTCTCTCATCTTTTTAAGTGGGAGAACTTGCATAATTGGTGGCTGACTAAATACTTTTTTGCCCCACTGTATATGTAGGCAAATAATGACATTATAGGGGAGATTTACTATAACTGGTGCACAGAGAATCTGGTGCAGTTGTGCATAGTAACCAATCAGCTTCTATCTTTTATTGCCAAATCTTGATTGAACAAGTTGAAGTTAGAAGTCAATTGATTACCATGCACAGCTGCACCAGTTTTAGTAAATCCCCCCCCCCCCCCCCCCAAAATGTCCTTGTTGCAGAATCAGGTGTAAATTATTTTTTTTTACCTTTTTTTTTTGCCTACCAGCCCTAAGATGTTAAATTGTAGGGTTTAAAAACCTCATTACTCTACAGAAGACTCTGTCCCCTTGCTATTTAATGCTTTAGTACAATGATTATTAGTCCCATATTGACCCCATGACATGGATCCAGGTACAATTCCTCACCATTAGATGTTGATATGCTCAGCTCCACATGGGAAACCTGAGTCTCTGATCCCAGAGTGACAGACAAAGCCGTCTGTAGCTGTGTGTTTGCTGGAATCACTCCCATTTGGCCATCAGGCTCACTTGCTTGTGCCCTCGATTCTGCCTGTTTCAAGGCAAAACAGAAAACAAAATTGAACACTATATGTGGGGTATATGAAATCATATAAGAAGGAGGCATGGTATCTGTATATAAATAAACAAGAGCTTCTCAAAGCAATATAGACATCTGAAATAGCCACCTATCACCCTATTACCATTTTAGCATAACAAAAAAAATCCACTGACCCTGATTTACTAATGGAGTTGCGCAAGTTCAGTTTCAACGTTAATTTCCATTTATCTTGAATAAGGTGAAACAAAATCGGGTGAAACAAAATCCACATTCACTTTGCGAATACCGTATATACTCGAGTATAAGCCGAAGCACCTAATTTTACCACAAAAAAATTGGGAAAACGTATTGCCTCGAATATAAGCCTAGGGTGGGAAATGCAGCAGCTACTGGTAAATAATGCCCATCTGCAGCCTCACTGTGCCCATCTGCAGCCTCACTGTGCCCAACTGTATCATTAGTGCCCATCTGCAGCCTCACTGTGCCCATCTGCAGCCTCACTGTGCCCAACTGTATCATCAGTGCCCATCTGCAGCCTCACTGTGCCCATCTGCAGCCTCATTGTGTCCACCTGTACCTTTGATTACAAACAGCGGGAGTCTCCCGCTGTGTCATGCAACTGCAGTCTTAACTGTTCGGCGGCCGTCCACTGTAACAAAGCCCTGCCTCCTCCTCGTCCGTGATATACGGAACACTGATTCAGTTTCCCAGCATTGTATCAGTGTTCCGTCTATCACGGGCGAGGAGGAGGCGGGGCTTTCTTACAGTGGATGGCCGCCGAACAGTTAAGACTGCACAACACAGCGGAAGACCCTCACTCGAGCATAAGCCGAGGGGGGCTTTTTCAGCATAAAAAATGTGCCGAAAAAGTCAGCTTATACTCGAGTATATATAGTATGTGCAAGGAAAGTTTTAAAAAAAACAGGACTTTTTTCTTACACATGAATGGACAATTAAAGACAGCATCACTTCACCTCATTCACTATGTTAAGGGAAATTTTGTTCGCAAAGAGAAAATTCACTTAGTTTAGTGAATGAGGTTATGTTGTGCTGATTACAATCATCCAAAAAGTGCTGCATAAAAATTGTTTCTTTTTTAACTTTCCTTGCACATGATTGAGTATTCTTTGCAAAGTGAACTTTCACTTTCTTTTACCTCATCTCTCTAATTTCTTTACATTTACCTAAAACTAGTGCTACTGGGCTGCCTCTTTTGAGAAGCTTTATAGCCCAAATCCCACCAAAATCTGTTTTGAATTAAAGCGGAGTTCCACACAAAAATGGAACTTCCGCTTTTCGGAAACCCTCCCCCCCTCCGGTGTCACATTTGGCACCTTTCAGGGGGGAGGGGGGTGCAGATACCTGTCTAAGACAGGTATTTGCATCCACTTCCGGCATAGACTCCCACGGGAGTCTATGCCTCTTCCTGTCCCTCCGCGCTGTCTCCTGGGAAACACACAGGTCTCAGGAGATAGCGGGGACCAGTTACGATGCGCAGCGCGACTCGCGCATGTGCAGTAGGGAACTGGGAAGTGAAGCCACAACGCTTCACTTCCTGATTCCCTCACCTAGGATGGTGGCAGCAGCTGCCGAGAATCGAGCGGGTTATCGGCGACGGCTGCCGACATCGCTGGAGCCTGGGACAGGTAAGTGGCCATTTATTAAAAGTCAGCAGCTGCAGTATTTGTAGCTGCTGGCTTTAAATATTTTTTTTTTTTTTAGGTGGATTTAGGTGGACTCCCTCTTTAACTGAAGAATGTTTAGAACCTCTATCTGTTTATTTCTATCTGTGTCCCTATCTATCTGACAGATATAATCATACAGAGCTGGAAGTGAGGCAGGAATCTTACTAGCAGGGACACAGATTGCAAATAAAACATGGGTTTTTCACAGTGGGGACGGGGTTAATAACACTATTAAGTTTGTACAAGCATCTATCGTTGTCCTTGGCTCCAGTGGGCAGATTTCCCCTCATTCCTTCTTAGGTGTCAAACAGAACAAGGGAGAAATCACTTTTTAGGGGACACAAACAGCATTTATGCCCAAAAGGGGTTCCAGCTCTTCCATGCGCTGTTCAAAACTAGAATTTTTTTTTTTTTGAAATGTCCTACAGTTATGTAGCTATTAATTTTAAAAAACTATTAGATGGGCACCTTAACATACAGGGATATACAATGTAATTTTAACATAAAAGCACAGGTTGGACTTGATGGCTGTGTGTCTTTTTTCAACCTCAACAACTATGTAACTATGTAATTGAATTTTAAGGAAATACAGAAAATTTGGCTTGGCACACCTTTGAATTTTCTTGGTAATTCTTCAGTTCTAATAGCAGATTCTGTTTCTTCTGACTGAGTTCTCTGACAAGCTCCTGCTCTGCACTTGTATCCATAAGACTTCCGGCAGTTTCTTGGCTGGAGGGAAGATAGCCCCTGACTATGATAGAATAAAGTAAACAGTTATTCACAGCAACAGCACAAACTTTAATGAGATCACAGCTACACCAGACTGGCACCTCTCTCTGCCTGCTGGCATCCTACTCCGTAAAAGTACAGAGCTTTTTATTTTTTTTTTTTTTAAGTTGCCCACATTTAACCAGTACATAGAATAACATGTTAATAATGATGGCACATTGCACTTTAAAGATGTGTACAATGAAAAAATTTGTTTCGTTTCAGGTTCATTTAATTTATGTACACATCAACTATAAATGGCCTCTGAGATTCTGCTCTATCCTGGTTCTCTGCCTATCACAGCGCTCCTTCAGTGTAATCTACAACTCTGTCTCCTCCTCTCCATTGCCCCTTTCTGTGGGGGTCCCCCAAGGCTCAGTTCTTGAACCCCTTCTCTTTTCTATCTACACCTCCTCCCTCTTCACTCTATTCACTCCAACGTGCATAAGTGTAAACACATTGTGTGTGACTACCACCAGATATCGCCAGCGGTTATAAATGGGAATAGATAAAGTGTCCAAAAAACATTTATAAAAAAAGTGTCAAAAAATAAATCATATAAAAAGGTGTAATGTCCATAAACTTCCATCAAAAGGACTTCCAATGGTGCATAAGTTGCCTTATCCAGCAGAAAGTGACTATAAGTTTTCCTCCACTAACACCTGTTACACAGCCTACTCACCAAAATTACATGACTCCCATTACAGGAGTCACATACAGCGGATGATCTCTCAATAGATGCTGCAGCGGTTCAGTAAACAGTGAGTAGGTTAAACCTCCAGATGTCCGGTTATCAGCAAGAAATAAAAGGAAAAAGACTGCCTCCCATAGTGAAATAGGTAGGATTTATTGTGTAAAATTAGCGCTAAATAAGTACTTAAAGCAAAAACAATTTAAAAAGGTAAAATTGAAAGCAAGGATGCTGGCTGCGCTCCCTTTGCATTCCACGAAACGACGCTGATGAAACGCATTGGATATGGTCGAGCGTGATAAGTCACTTCCTCCCAGTGGAACGCAGGTGGAGCGCAGCCAGCGTCCCTGCTTCCATTATTACCTTTTTGAATTGTTCTTGTTCTAAGTGCTTATGTAGCGCTAATTTTATACAATAAATCCTACGTATTTCACTATGGGAGACTGTCTTTCCTTTTATGCCTTGCTAATGACCAGACATCGGGAGGTTTAACCTACCGTATATACTCGAGTATAAGTCGTTCCGAGTATAAGTCGAGGCCCTAATTTACCACAAAAAAATGGGAAAAACTTATTGACCCGAGTATAAGACGAGGGTGAGAAATGCACAGCTACTGTACGTGGAAAAGAGGGTCAACAATGCCCATTTGCAGCCTCACTGTGCCCATTTGCAGCCTCACTGTGCCCATTTGCAGCCATAGGTCCCCCGAACTTAAAACTCGGTAGTTAAGGGTTCCTAGATGCCCCCTAGCTGCAGCCAAAATTTGGGGTCTCTGAACCCAAAGTGTCCAGAAATGACATTGCTACAGATGGACACAGTTGACCGAATTTGGGGCCCTGTATCTCGGGGCCACTTAGTGCTAGGAACCCCAAATTTGGTGTGCAAACCCAGTGGAACTAGCACCATAAAATATCCAAAGCTGGGATTTCTAGAACCAAGTGGCCCCGAGATACAGGACCCCAAATATCGGTTCAGAAAATGTCAAGCACTTTTCTGCAGCAGAATGACATTTTCCGAACCTATTTTGGGGCCCCATATCTCGGGGCCACTTGGTGCTAGGAACCCCAGCTTTGGATATGTTATGTTACCAGGCCCACTGGGTTTGCACACCAAATTTGGGGTTCCTAGCACTAAGTGACCCTGAGATACAGGGCCCCAAAGTCGGTTCAGAAAATGTCAAGCACTTTTCTGCAGCAGAGAATGACATTTTCGGAACCGATTTTGGGGCCCCGTATCTCAGGGCCACTTAGTGCTAGGAACTCCAGCTTTGGATATGTTCTGGTACCAGGTCCACTGGGTTTCCACACCAAATTTGGGGTTTCTAGCACCAAGTGGCCCTGAGATACAGGGCCCCAAAGTCGGTTCGGAAAATGAAATTTTTTTGCTGCAGAAAAGTGCTTGACTCGAGTATAAGTCGAGGGGGGCACTTTCAGCACAAAAAAAGGTGCTGAAAAATTCGACTTATACTCGAGTATATACGGTACTTACTTTGTCTACTGAACCGCTGCAGCATCTATTGAGAGATCATCCTCTGTATGTGACTCCTGTAATGGGAGTCATGTAATGGTGAGTAGACAGTGTGACAGGTGTTGGTGGAGGAAGACTAAGCCCCGGTTCACACAGGGGCGGCACGACTTGCAAGTCACCTCACTGAGGCGACCTGCACTCAACTTCCACGGCGACTTGCAAAACGACTTCTGTATAGAAGTCTATGCAAGTCGCCTCAAGTCGCCCCCAAAGTAGTACAGGAACCTTTTTCTAAATCGGAGCGACTTGCGTCGCTCCTATTAGAATGGTTCCATTGTACAGAACGGCAGGCGACTTGTCAGGCGGCTAGGTCGCCTGACAAGTCGCCCCTGTGTGAACCGGCACTTATAGTCACTTTCTGCTGGATAAGGCAACCTATGCACCATTGGAAATCATTTTGATTGAAATTTATGGACATTGCACGTTTATATGATTGATTTTTTTTGGACACTTAAGATATGTTTTTTGGACACTTTATTCCCATTTATAACCGCTGGCAATATCTGGTGGTAGTCACACACAATGTGTTTACACTTATGCACGATAGAGTGAATACTGCTTAAAGATTTCACATGCTAATGAATCTATGTTATCCACTGGAGACATCTAGAGGTTGTTCACGATTTTGCATTTATAGTTATTGTGTACATAGGCTGCGCGGTTTATCACAAAATTTTCACATACATAAGGTTTCACCTTCACAATGTGCAGCCCCTAAAAATAACACAGCAAAACCTTTTGCGCAAAATATGTACAGCTGGATACTATCAGGAAGGACACAGAGCGGCTGTGGAATCTACATAGACGCTATCCTGAGCAGCAGACTGGTCATTGCGCTTTTATACATGCTTTATTGATTTTAACAGCTTGTATGGATTTTGTATGAGGGACGGGTTTTTGGGTTCTAATAAATTGTGAAACAGGATTACGCTATGTTGGAATCTTTTTGTTTTATTTATGACTGTATCTAACTGGAGTGATTCACACTGTCCAAACCTGCCTGCAATGCTGATCACTTTTCTTTAAAGTATTATAAGGATTTACTTTAAGGCCTGAGATATTCTGAGCTCTGGTGAGTGTAACCCCTTGGGGAGTGTGCCTCACGCGGTGAAGATCTTGGTGTTTGGTGCACACTTTGACAATCATTTAGGATCACCTGCCATTTCCAGAATGGAACTCACTAATTGTCATCACATCAAGTTACATGTTTAGGAACATATTTATGTCGGTCTGAAATCTGGTGCACTAACATAAGCACTGTTATAAAATAGGACTGATGCAGCAATCCAACTGAACTTTCTTATGTTATTGTTTAATAATTCATGAATGTTCTAAACCAGTAGTAAAAAAATGCTGGCCCCTTTTTTCGAAGCCAGACCAAATCTCCAGTATATCAAGGTAGCTGCAAACACCTACTCCACCCCAAACTAAAATGAGGGGTAAGTCCATGAAGCAGTAATTCTGTAAACAGAAGATAACTGTTCATACATGTGCTCTACTGCCACATAAAACTAATCATGTCAACGCAAAGCATGTAAGAATGTCAAGAGAAAAGTAGTATGGCTCCAGCACGCCAATGCTCAACTCAATAGAGCTTTATTGTGGCAAGATAAATTGCAATGTTTGGACCATCAAACACTGACCACCACCACCACTAATGAAGGGGACCTTGTGTGGTCTTTTAAAGTCATAACTTATCATAATTATTCCAAAACAAAGCTCTTCTGAATGACACATTGGGATACTGGTGACAAATCACTACTGTTTTCTCCTAAATCCTGCCATCCATTTAGTCAATACAGCATACGCCTTCTGGTTTGAATATCATCAGAAGTGAAGTTGCGACATCCTGTTACAAGGTAAAGGCAGAAGACACTAAACTTGCAACTTGTACGAATGTTGGAATTGATCATCCAATATTGATTTTACCTCTACTGATACCTCTACTGATACAGACGAAATGAACTGAGCAGTAGACCACAGCCCTTGCATATTGTAATTAGTTATTCACTACATAAAAGATGTACATATTGGATCAGAAGGATACTGTCAGCACACATGGTAAACCTTCCTTACCTTCTCCATCTGTAGAACAACAAATAAGCTGCGTTTTCCCATCCATGCGGTAATCACCTTCCACCACTCCCGCTATAGATGAGGAGAAATTGTCTTTAAAAATCACCTCACCTGTGCGATCACTGCGGGCATCAACCTGCACAACAAGCCCAAACAGCAATAATAAATGATACATATAATATTTTCTTCATAAGCATGTCATTCATAGCTTATAGTATCGGCAGAAACATGAGAAGGGCTGCTACGTCACCTATTAGATGCACACTTCTTGGCCCAAGGGTGAATGCAATTCATAGAAGATGTGCTATATTTTATAGGGAACATTTAGAAATGTTAACTGTGCCCAAACACACTGGAAATATAACCATTCGTCTTGAATACCTGCTGAAAAACATTAGTGTACTTCCTGACATGTGAGGGTGCCTAGCCACTCCTGTGACTACAGTCTCATAGCTGTATGTATCCTGCAATGCTGCCTCGGACTGCTAGTTTCAAGAGATTTGGAGTAAGATCTGGTTATGTCACTACTGTGCTGCTCACTGTTTTCAAAGCTTGAGGCTTTGACATGAGGAACCAAAAAACTCTGCCTCTACAAGATGACCGCTTTATACAGATATACAGTGCAGGCATACATTGTATGTCAGTAATGGTGGAAATATCAGCTGCAGGGAGGTCACAGGAATACTGGTCCTTTGACCTCTGTCTTTCTATTTTGGGGGCAGAGCCTTTAGAGGTTAGTTCTTCTTTAATGGTCCTGGGGTCTCAGGGCCACCTGCTGTACTAAAGGGTTATTGAGGCCAATAGATGGGCAGTCAAAGCTGCGTATACCCACATAAAGTCATCATCCAACACTACACCACAAGTTAAGCAGCAATAATGGCGCAACACACTCACCTTCCCATTGGACCATCCACTAATCAGCTCACAGACACCATCAGAATTCAGGTCAAAGGCATGTATACTCATTGCAAGGTTTTTAGACTGTTAAGAAATAAATATTACAAACGCGAGTTTATATCTAAAGTGAACCCGGTAGAAACTTGGGTAATTCAAAATGAGCATATGTTGAGATACAGTTTGTAGTTATATATTTTATATAAAATAAGATATTTTATATAAAATTTGAGTTTGGCTTGGCCCCACATGCATCTTGGGCCTCTTTACTGGTCAATAAGGTTGTAAGATCAGCTTCTAGAATATTTGGATCTGGGATTGAAGCACGATACCGAATTGTTCACGTCTGAAATGAGGTTTAGTCCAAATATAAATTTATTACAGCTGGGGCCAAAAATCAACCCCTTCATTGAGGCTTGTGAATATATGGGATCAAAATGTGGGGACTCAAGACATAGGCTTTTTTTTTTTTTTTTAAATGGTGTATTAAACACAGCAACATTCAGTAGTTGGTTTAAACAATTCGGACTTGAACATTCCGGTGTGGCGCTTCATTTTCCAGATCCAAATAATCCATTCACAGCCAGAGGTGATTGTAGTAACTTTTCGGTTTGTGGAAGCTGCCTACCTACCATCTGGATGCCCCACAGGGGTATCATTAGCATACCCATTGACTTTAATATATATTCAATACTGGCCTCCATATTCACCTCAAAGCTTCAGCACCACCTATCCACTCTCTAAAGCATATCAGCTTCTGGCACAGGGACATCTACAGATGAATTAGTAAAATGTGAACAACCCTTTAAATCTGGAGACCAACACTCTGCACTCTTCCCAACCCCCCAGTCCCCACTGTACTTACCTCCGTGGGGGATGAGCTGTCAGTGCCCAAGCAGCTTGAATGGATCAGAGCAATTCTGATCAGTCAGCTCCAGCCAGTATGTGACCGCTTTGATCAAACAGAACTGCTCTGATCCTTTCCAGAAGACCCCACAGAAAGAAGGGGACCTTGACCACTACACTGGCTGCTTGGGCACTGACAGCTTGCCACCTACGGAGGTACGTACACCAGGGACTGGAAAGGGAGGGGTGGAGAGGGTGTATGTAGGGTGTAATTTCACCTTTTCATTTTTCCTCCTTTCAGCCGTTATTTTTGTAAGATAATTTTGCTAGTCATATTCACCAGACCGTGCAAAAAAAAAAAAAATAAGGCGTTACAACCCGAGGAGGCAACTCTCAGGCTAAGATTTAAACATCACCCTGGCAGACTGGCAGTGTCCATCTGCGTGTGTATAGACATTCAATCATGAAATGTGGTGATTGGATATCTTCACCAGGCCAGTTCTTGATTCCCAGGATATCCATAAACTAGAAGCTAGTCTGCTGGACCCTCCCAGTAGAGGTTCCTTGCTTGGGGTCGCAAATCTACCTTAAAATAAACTGTGCATCTATGGGAGGATCTCAGATCGTTAGTTTACTTTATTGTCTGTCTTTTGAACTGCACACTATTCTCACCCTAATGAATCCCATGATCTGACTCACAAGCATTAGGTCCTCTGTTTTATCAACAATGTTCTTTATCCTATTACACATAAACTTCTGGTTTATGTAGAATTAAAAAAAAAAAAAAAATACTCTTTTAGAATCCCTCTGGTAGTCATATTTACAACTATTCTGTTACCGACAAAGACTAACAACTGTCCTTTCATGAAATCTCTAAAGAAGGCAGAGGCCACTTACAATGCCTTGAAAAAGTATTTATACCCAATTTAAATTTTCCACATTTTGTCATGTTACAACCAAAAATGTAAATGTATTTTATTGGGGATTTTATGTGATAGACCAACAAAAAGTGGTATATAATTGTGAAGTGGAAGGAAAATGATAAATGGGTTTCAAAATTTTTACAAATAAATATTTGAAAAGTGTGGCGTGTATTTGTATTCAGCCCCTTTACTCCGATACCCCTAACTAAAATCTAGTTGAACCAATTGCCTTCAGAAGTCACCTAATTAGTAAATAGAGTCCACCTGTGTGTAATTTAATCTCAGTATAAATGCAGCTGTTCCATGAAGCCCTCAGAGGTTTGTTAGAGAACCTTAGTGAACAAACAGCATCATGAAGGCCAAAGAACACACCAGACAGGTCAGGGATAAAGTTGTGAAGTTTAAAGCAGGGTTAGGTAACACAAAATATATCCCAAGCTTTGAACATCTCACACAGCACTGTTCAAGCCATCATCCAAAAGTGGAAAGCGTATGGCACAACTGCAAACCTACCAAGACCTGGCCGTCCACCTAAACTGACAGGCCGGGCAAGGAGAGCATTGATCAGAAAAGCAGCCAAGAGGCCCATGGTAACTCTGGAGGAGCTGCAGAGATCCACAGCTCAGGTGGAAGAATCTGTCCACAGGACAACTATTAGTCATGCATCCACAAATCTGGAAGAGTGGCAAGAAGAAAGCCATTGTTGAAAGAAAGAAGTCCTGTTTGCAGCTTGCGGGAAGCCATGTGGGGGACACAGCAAACATGTGGAAGAAGGCGCTCTGGTCAGATGAGACCAAAATTGAACCTTTTGGCCTAAAAGCAAAACGCTAACACTGCACATCACCCTGAACACACCATCCCCGCCGTGAAACACGTTGATGGCAACATCATGTTGTGGGGATGTTTTTCTTCCGCAGGGACAGGGAAGCTGGTCAGATTTGATGGGAAGATGGATGGAGTCAATTACAGGTCAATCTTAGAAGAAAACCTGTTAGAGTTTGCAAAAGACTTGAGACAGAGGTGGAGGTTCACCTTCCAGCAGGACAACGACCCTAAACATACAGCCAGAGCTACAATGGAATGGTTTAGATTGAAGCATATTCATGTGTTAGAATGGCCCAGTCAAAGTCCAGACCTAAATCCAAATGAGAATCTGTGGCAAGACTTGAAAATTGCTGTTCACAGACGCTCTCCAGCCAATCTGACAGAGGTTGAACTATTTTGCGAAGAAGAATGGGCAAAAATGTCACTCTCTAGAAGTGCAAAGCTGGTAGAGACATCCCCAAAAAGACATTAGGCTGTATTTGCAGCAAAAGGTGGTTCTACAAAGGATTGACTCGGGGCTGAATACTAATGCACACCACACTTATCAGACATTTGTAAAAAATTTGAAAACCATTTATTATTTTCCTTCCACTTCACAATTATGTGCCACTTTGTGTTGGTCTATAACATAAAATCCCAATAAAATACATTTTTGGCTGTAACATGACAAAATGTGTAAAATTTCAAGGGGTATGAATACTTTTTTTCAAGGCACTGTAACTCAGATTCACTTCCTTCTAGAATCCATCTCCTTCCCAGACTATAAGCACCACTACATGACCTACTGGGAGGTTAAGGCTAGAAGATCTTTCAAAAATGTGCCTCTGATTTGCTGGAATGCTTTCAAAATATCTACACTATATTACCAAAAGTATTGGGGCACCTGCAGTCATGACCTGATGATGGGCCACGCCCAAAACGCGTCATGACGACAGCCCCGTGACAGACTGCTTCATGCAACAGCTGCCATCCCCTAGCTACATACTATACATTGGATGCAGCGATCACTGCAGCCCCTGAGGTCACATCCGGTGCACCACCCGGAAGCCCGGGCTACACACATTCGGTTTTCCAGCTGCAGAGGATTGTGTTCCATTACCTATATTTGTATATCACTTGTATAGCGCCTGAATATTTTGTTTGTCATCCATGTCTTTATGGACCTTGTTTGTGCACTGGTGCGCAATCATGTTGAAACAGGAAGGGGCCATACCCAAACTGTTCCCACAAAGTTGGGATCATGAAATTATCCAAAATGTCTTAGTATGCTGACGCCTTAAGAGTTCCCTTCACTGTAACTAAGGGGCCAAGTCCAACCCCTGAAAAACAACCCAACACCATAATCCCCCCTCCACCAAATGATTTGGACCAGTACACAAAGCAAGGTCCATAAAGACATGGATGAGTGAGTTTGGGATGACTGGCCTACACCTGTTAGAACACCTTTGGGATGAATTAGAGCAGATTCTGCGAGCCAGGCCTTCTCGTCCACATCAGTGCCTGACCTCACAAATGCGTCACTGGAAGAATAGGCAAACATGATCACTCATTCTTAGGCTTAGGCCAGCGGGGGACAGCTTGCAGAATTGGGTCGATGCTGCAGGAGGTAGGCAAGTATGTGTGTTCGTTTTTTAAATATTCACACTTCTCTTTTAACAGAACTATTTATTAGCAAAACCTCTACTTCCTCAGTAATACACAGTTCGTAAATGCTTAACTATCTCCTGATGTCAGTCTGCTGTCCTATCATGGCCAATTAGAAAGCTCTTAAAGCTCCAACCATGTCCAAGACTAAATGCAAGTTGAAATTTGTCTGGATAATGGAGAAATTCACAAGTTTACATAACCAACTGGACTATTTTACACACATTTTGGGATGGTCTACAACTGTCTAAAGATTCATGCAATCAGATTTTCTATCTGTGTAGAAACTGTAATTACCTAGCGGACTGGGCTAAGTATCTAAATACTGTGATTAAACCCTGGGTACACCTGTTTCTGCCTCCTCCTATCTTTATCTGTTGTCATGTAGGGCCCAATTCTTCTCCTCTACGTCTATCCCTTAAACTTTTTAACAGTGCTTTAGCATGTCAGGACATTGGAAAAAGAGGAATTTTTTATTTATTTTTTTTTTAGGACCAGTGTAGATTTTAGCTGTACTTGAAGAAAATTAATTCTAGTGCCTGGCATATTAACACACCCACCTTTATCCTCCAGTATCGTGACATGCGGTCATACACTCCCACGGTACCATTGGAAAGAGCATACCCAAATCGGCTAGAGTACATGGGGCACATCGCTGTGATTGTCTGAAAGAAGAAAATATTAATATCTTTCATTAAACTGTAACCCATCACAAGTCAAACAAATGCCCAGACCACACACCGCTAAGGTTTTTCTGCCATTGTCAATAAAATTTATTAAAACCACTGCATGGCCATTGTTACATCGTTGTTCCTGCCCTCAGTTAGGGCTTAATCATACAGATTAATGTCACAGAGGATACATTGAATACCTATAATACAATGGTTGTGGTGGGTAAGTTACAACTTCCACATGTAAACCATTTAATACAAATAATACCCACAACTTAAAATGATGAAGAAGACGAATAAGATGAAAAATGAAAAAGATATCCCCTGTCAAAAATCTCCCTATAAAAACAACTTTTAATAATTCTTTATATTCAAAAAAGCCATATATTATGGTAAAATCAAATTAAAAAGGAAGGTTGAAGATCTTTAAATCAATCAATTTGTTTCTATAAATACTGTATATACTTTAAAGTTAAGATAGGATTATTCCAAAATAAGCATAGAGAGAGAGAGAGAAACAAAAAATCACTAGATATGTTGTTTATGTTCCAATTTGCACAGAATGTCAATATGTTGAGAGGACCACTAGAAGATTGTGTGATCACCTTAGAGATCATTTATATTTTATTAAGACAAAGAGAACATTTGGTGTGTAGAAACATTTTGTTCACATTCATGATTCTGATTTGAACTCTTTAATATTCAAATTATAGAGAATATTGATAATTGCATTAGGGGTGGAGGCAGATTTTCCATACTGGGACAGAGTTTTTTTTTTCATTTTTTTTGTTAAACATTTGTATTCATAATGGTTTAAACGTTGCATGGCATAGTCACTATTCGTGATAAAACAGTACAGGGAGTCCCCGGGTTACAAACAAGTTAGGGACTGTAGGTTTGTTCTTAAGTTGAATCTGTTTGTAAGTCGGAACAGGTAAATTTTTTAAGTAGCTCCAGCCAAAAAAAATATTTTTAAGCTTTTTGGATAGCATAGGGAAGGGTTAACACCCCTGTGACATTTGTTTTGCTGTCTGTGCCCCTGTTCAGAAGATTTCACCTCACTTTCTGCCCTAATGACAATTGGATTTTGAAAATTTTGGGTTCTTGTGGAAACAAGGATAGGTGATAAAGCATCAGTGGATGTACCTTTTCCCCATAATAGCTCTTATAGGAGTGAATTTCCCTTCCTAGGGGTAGATTTCCTCTCACTTCCTGTTGTCTCCCTCCGTTTGTAAGTAGGAGTCGTTTGTAAGTCAGATGTTTGTAACTAGGGGACCCCCTGTATATGCTTTTTCCTCTCTTTGCTCATTTTGGAATAATCCTGTCTTCACCTCAAAGTAGATTTTTATATAAACCTATTGATTTAAAGACATCCAATGTTCCACATTCATTTAATTATAACATAATACATATTATTAATTTACAGGATTTATATGACGCCAATAGATGGCTTAGCTTTTTAGAAAATAAAGGGATACAGAGCAGTTACAATTTGATGCTCATGGGAGCTTACAGTCTAAAATGGAGGGGCAAGTTGTACTAAAAAGTACGGTAATAACTGTAGGGGATGAGCTGATGAAGAAGGTGGACAGAGTAGGAGATAGCTGGACAGAATGGGGTAGGGATTTCCAGAGAATGGGAGAGGCTCTAGAGAAGTAGAGAAGGGAGCATGGGAGGAGGGGACAAGGAAGCTAAAGAGTAGGAGGTCTTGGGAGAAGCATATTTAAAGTTTTATATGTTGGCAAGAGGAAGCCAGTAAAGGTAGTGGCAGAGATGATTGGAAGCTGAAGATCTGTTAGTAAGGTGAATGAGTCTAGCAGAAACATTCACGATGTATTGAAGGGGGGATAGCCTGTGTAGGAAGGCCAACAAGAAGGAGGTTGCAATAATCGAGGCAGAAGATAACTAGGGAGTGAATTAGTAGCTTTGTGGTTGCTAGTTAAAAAAAAAAGAGAGACTTTTGGAAATTTTACAGAGTTTAAGGGGGGAAGATTTGGTCAGTGTTTCTATGTGGGGCCCACAGGAGAGATCAGAGTCTAGGATTACACCTAGTTCTCTGGCATGAGTGGATGGACTAATAGTTGTGCTACTGATCTCCATGGTAATCTCAGAGGAAGGGAATCAAGGAGGAAATATCAGCTCAGTTTTTGATTAAGTTTGAGGAACTGATATAACATCTATAATGATTTGTCAGTCAATAAATTTGTGATGCGTGAGGAGATTGTGGGGTGAGCTACAGAGTAGAGGGATGGGTATCAATGGCGTAGAGATGATGTTGGAAGCTATCAGAAGTTGTAAACTGGCCCAGGGAGGAGTAGAAAGAGAATAGAAGAGGCCCAAGGACAGAGTTTTGGGGGACCCCAAGAAAAAGAGGAGACAAAGCCATAGGTGACACTGAAACTCCAAGAGTATGAGTACAGTACAAAGTAGTGGTCAAGGGTTTCAGCAGTTAGTAAATCCTTTGTGAGTTTTAGGAGGGTAGTTTCTGTGGAATAATGCTGGCAGAAGCCAGACCGTAGGGGAACAGAAGGGCTGTTATCAGTAAGGTAGGAGCTCAGACAGTTGTAGACAAGGCGTTCAAGTAATTTGGAGGCAACTGAGAGCAGGGTCTTCAGTTGTTTAAACTGGTGGGGTCCAGAGAGCATTTTTTTTTTTTAAGTATGGGGGTAACCAATGCACGTTTCAGAAGGGTGGGGAAGATGCTATTGAAAATGTAAGTTAAAGAGTATAAAATGGAGCAGGAGGGTGTGTGGGAATTTAGGACAAGTGGTTCGGTGGGCCTCAGAAAAAAGTTTAGCGGCTTCTTCAGTGGTAACAGAGTCAAAAGAAAGAGGAAAGATTTAAAGCAGCCCATAAATTACTTGATTTTCTTTCCTTCCACGCGCGGGGAGCTTTTCTGGCCAGCAGAACACGATTACTGCTAGTGGCTTTAGCTGCTGGCAGTAATCACACAAAGAAAAATCAGACAGGCTGGTTGTCTCAAAGTTGATCGATGGATCGACTTGGGAACAATCAGCCTGCCCATACATGGATCGAAATTTGGTCGATTCCTCCTAAACTGGCTGAATTTCGATCCATGTAAGGCTTAAGTGTGGTATAGCTATGGAATGTTGGCTCAGGGAGATAGCTGGACAGTGGATATCTCATCACAATTGCAATCTTGTTTTTGAAAAAAATTTAAATCTCCTGGGCAGTGAGCAAGCTAGTGGGGGCAGGCAGTGAGTGACAAAGTAGAGGTAACAAAAGTGGACTAGGATTGGATGAGACGGTGTTAATGAGATTGACAAAGTAGATACAGTATATGTTTAGCAGCTTGGAGGCAGAAATAATATTTTAAGAGGGCAGATCTGGACAAGGTGATGTATGGCAGTTATTTGGTTTTATACCACAGTCACTCACTCAAGAGCATGACTATGTTTTTTGAAACTCCTGGTGTTGTCTGTTTGCAGGGTTGTGGTGGCCGTGGCCTGTTTCTGCAAGCAGGAGAGGGAAGCAAGTGTATCTAGGAAGGATGAGGAGTGAGCAGCTGTAGATAAAAGTGGCCAGATCAGAATAGAGAACTATTAAAGTGGTAAAGGTTCCTACAGGTAACTGTATGCTGGTAGAAGGGATAGGGAGTGAGAACAAGAAGAGCATGAATCTGATAAGGTTGTGATCAGGGAGAGGAAAATGGGCTTTGAAGAAGCTGCAAGCAGTGTAGAAGTTGGAGAACACAGGGTCAAGGGTGCCGTCATAGTGACTAGTAATGTGTGCCTACTGCATTAGGTTAAAAAAAGAGGTTAAGTTGAGTAGCTGAGAGTTAGCTGAGGTGTTAAAGTCACCGAGAATGATGATGGTGGGTATTTCAGGGGAGAAAGTAGGGTAACCAGGAGGCTAACAGATCACTGCAATCCTCAGAGAAAGGAAAAGATAATACAATACAATAAAAAAATATTACAGTGAGCTTCAAAAGGAAAAAATGCCAGAGAGCGAGGTGTAAGAAGAACTTGAAAGGAGTCCATCCTATGGAAGCCACCATAGGAAAGGGCAGCAGGAGAGGGGGAGTTAGATTCTTGAAGCCACGTTTCAGTAACAGTGAGAAGAGTGAGGGAGTTAGATAGAAATAAATAGAAAATAGATAGATAGAAGATAGATGGGAGATAAAAACATTGTTGACAGAGGTAAGATTGTTATAGACCAAGCAGTAATAGCTTGGTGAAAAAGTCACATTCACTGCTATACATACAGTGGGTATAGAAAAGAATCACCCCCTTTAAAATAATCACATTTTGTTGCTTTGCAACCTGAAACGAAAACAGAGACAGCGTTTGTATTATCCAGCTGTATTTACTCCAATAACATCCAAGTGAAAGATAAAACACCAATATGTCAGAAAAAAATAAAAATAAAAAAATGGAATCACTGGGTTGGAAGAAGTATCAACCCCTTGTTGATTGTATTTTGTTGAACCACCTTTTGCTTTAATTATAGCCTTTAGTCTGTTGGAATATATGGCACATCTAAAGACTTTTCAATTTTTGCCCGCTCTTCTTTGCAGAGCTGCTCAAGTTCAGTTAAATTTGATGGTGACCGTTTGTAGACTGCAGTCTAAGTCATTCCACAGATTTTCAATGGAGTTTAAGTCTGGGCTCTGACTAGGCCATCCAAGGACATTCACTTTTTTCTTCTCACCACTGTGTGGTCATTTTTGCTGTGTGCTTTGGGTCATTGTCATGTGGGAAGGTAAACCTTCTTCCCATTGACAACTTTCTGGCAGCAGATTTTCCTCAAGAATTTCACAGTATTGTGCCCCATTAATTTTTTCTTTTATCCTGACAAGTGCTTCAATCCCTGCTGCAGAGAAACACCCCCATAACAGGATATTACCACCTCCACGCTTTACTGTAGGAATGGTGTTATTTGGATGGTGAGCTGTATTGGATTTCCGCCAGACATATAATTTGGTATTGAGGCCAAATAATACAATTTTACTCTCGTCTGACCATAACACCTTTTTCCTTGTGGTCTCAGAATCTTCAAGTTGAGTTTTGGCAAAGCTCAGTCATGACTGCATGTGGCCTTTCTTGAGGAGTGGCTTTTTGTGGCAACCCTCCCATACAAGCCACATTTGAGGACAATTTGTGATATTGTTGTCACATGCACACAATGACCACCCTTTGTCATAAATTCCTGCAACTGCTTCAGAGTTGTTGTAGGCCTCTTGGTAGCCTCTCTGACTAGTTTCCTCCTGGCTCTTTTATTCAGTTTGGAGTGACGTCTTGATCCAGGGAAGGTCTGTGTTGTACCAAATCTTCCACTTAATAATAGACGTCACTGTGCTTCTAGGCATTAATAAAGCATTTTACATTTTTTTGTATCCATCTCCTGACTTGTGCCTGTCCACAGCTTTATCCAGGAGACCTTTTGACAGTGCCTTGCCACCCATAGTTGATTTGCTTCAGTTGCACTACCGGGGACTGAAATGCTCCAGGAAAGCACTTTTCATACTGAGCTAATCAAAATGACCACTGCTGATCACAGTTGAAAGTCAAATGGCTTTGCGTACCATTGAGAAGGTGATTAGCTACACCCAATTGAGTTTACAAATCATTTTTAGGAGGGGGGGTGCTCCTTTTTCCAACTCAGTGATTCTCTTTTTGATTTTTTTTCTGCCATGTTGGTGTTATGTCTTTCACTTGGATGCTATAAGTTGAGTAAATACAGCTGGATAAATCAAAAACTGTGTCTGTCTTAATTTCAGGCTGCAAAGAAACAAAAATGTGATTATTTTGCGCTGGTAGTTTCAGTGGCGCTTTACCGCTGTTTAAGAGGTGCTTTATCAGCCGCTAGCGGGGTGCTTTTAACCCCAAGGGGTTAAAAATGTCCATGTTGCGGCGCTTCTGAAACCGCTTTTCAGGCACTTTGGAAGCGCTGCCCATTCATTGAAAAGGGCAGGGGCGTTTTGGGAGCTCTGTATACAGTGCTCCCAAGCCGCCCCAAAGATGCTGCTTGCAGGACTTTTTCTAACGTCTTGGGCTTTCACACTCGGGTGGCATGGGAGGCAGTTTTCAGGCGCTATTTCTAGCGCTAAAATGCCTGAAAACTGCCTCAGTGCGAAAGGGCTCTTACTCTCTTTATTTGTCTGGGTGGCCACAGTTACTGTGACTAAAAAGGTAAGAACATAACATGAATAGGGAGAAATCTTCCAGTTGGGGCTCTGGTGACAGCTCACTTTAGATAGAGTTCCTTTCAATTTCTGTTGTGTCTACAGGACCAGAAGTGAAGGGAAACATCTCCAATGGGACACAGATAGCAAAAGGAACTGACAGGGATTTTTTTTTGTACTCAAACAAACTTTATTAAAAAAGAGAAACATGAAAAAAATAGTGCAGTAAACACCATTACATATTAGTATTGCAGAGGTAAAGACGATACCCATATAAAATGTTGCAGCATTGCAAAATACAGGAAAAGCAGTAATGTTCTACTGTGAGCGACGAGAAAGAATAATAAATATATCTACAGTATATCCATAAATTTCAGTGGTACAATAGTATGTAGACAGTCAGAAATAGTACTGGTTTATAGATAGCTTAGGTAACATAATACTGCAAATTAAGTATATGCAGCAAGTAGTACAATGAGCACATAAGGCTAGCACTTACATAATTACAGATTTATCGTAGATACATTTAGAGGTTTGATCTAACCATCTGTCCCAAATCTTATGACATTAAGCCTGGCACCCTCTATGCATGTATATGACTTCCTTATATGGCAGCATGAACGTTAACAGAAGCCACCCAATTCTGGACTGTTGGTCATAAGGGGCTCCTGTAGGAAAGTATGGAGATGTTTCTCACTGTCCCAATTAGGGAGGAGGCCCAGAAGACACTGCTTAGAGCAAAGGGTTAACGAGGAGCCCATTTGGTCGTGTATAAACCAGACCCCACCTGTGACCAATAACCTTGAATGAAAAGACATGACCATAGCAAGTGATAAAGTGTGACCAGGAACCTCATGTGTAAGCCGCTCAGGCTAGGAAAGGGGGACAGTCCTGGTTCACTGCTGTGAGTGCTGGCTGGGGAGGGAGCCCGTGATTAAGCCTTGAGGGGAAGAGCAAAACATGTTAGGGGCATGGCCTGGAGGGAGCCAAGGCTGAGGTTGCCACATATCATTACGAGTTGGTTTGCATTGATGTGTGGCTTAAGGGAAACTCATACTTCTACACAAGTGGTAAAAAGTACCACTGATCTCATCACATCTAGGACATGAAAGACTATGCTGCGGTCAGTACCTAGATAAACTGATGGCAGTTAGGTAGGTTCCATGCAGAATATACAGATGGACGAGACGATTAGAACATTTTGGGGAGACTAGTTTACAAGGTTCCAGCACATCATCCCAGTCCTTGTCCTCCAGCTCCTCCACGTCCACCACTCAACGGGTCTTCAACTGATAAGCTAACTTAGCAGCCGCCAATTGGAGGAGGCAATTATAAAAAGTGGACATTAACTTTTTAGGGTCTGGATAAATACGTCTAACAGATATAGGGAGTCAAGGTTGGGAACAGAATGCCCAAATTGGGTGCGTAGCATGTGGTGAAGCTGGAGGTAACTGACAGTGATTTTGAACATTTTCAATGATGTCTAAAATAAAAGTCTTTGGCCTTAGACACACCTTAAGAGGATATCAGGAAAAAGCGGGTAATTTTTACTATAAAGCCTTTAACGTGTCCTGACATCTGTATACCGTAATTAGTTTTTAATTTTTTGTGTGTATATTCTTTTCCACAAACAGGCATAGAGACTACAAAAGTCGGTGACATTTTCTAATCCTAAAAGTATAAGCATTGGTGTCTCCCCATTGTGTTTTCATCACAATAATTACCATACTACTTGAACATGTTTCATTGTAACACTTTTCATCTTAGCTTTTCTAAGCAGCCAAGCATGATAAGACTTGCATATGGACATTACAGTAGCATATAGAAAAAGTCACAACTAATAAACCTTACCTCTGTCTCTGTCATCTCAGCAACAAGCTCATCTTCTTTGAAGACTCTTATATCAAAGTCTTCAGATCCAACAAGAAGCTGAAATTTGTCATTTAAAAATATTAGTAGGAAAACTTGCATACATGTAGAATGTAGATTTGGAAACTAGAATAATGTTTTAATTAGTTACATTTGTAAAAATACTATGTTCTAGATCACCAGAATAATGCAGATCTCCTATTATGTAATAGAAAGAAAAAAAAAAAACACAGGGAACACTGTGTACTCTCCGAAAGCAGTATTCATAAAGAAATGTAACATGAACAAACATACAGCATTTGATAAAAGCAAGGCAAAGTAAAATTATAGTAAACAATCACAACCAATAAGAATTAATCTTTCATCATCTGAAAGGAGTCAAAGCAATAAAAGATGATTGCTCCTTCATGAAGATTCAGCGATGGTGAGAGAATGATGAATGTGTGGCCTACCACTGAGGGCACAGTGGGGACATTTATGTAGCTTTCCTGCTGACTTTCTCCCCACCATTTTTATCACTGTGCATGTCACAGTCAAGTCTCTTTCCCCCTCCAGGTTCTGTTTTGTTTTTTCGTAGAAAACTGATGGATGGAGTACGACAGTAATGGCCTTGAGGGGAAAGGGACAGAGAAGGTAGCCCAGAACCATAAAACTGAAATGTAATCTGTTCAGAGGTAGTTATAGGAAACCCATGAGAAACATACAAGGCCATTGTTGCTGACTTTCCTCACTGGACTGCAATGGACTTTGAGAATTAGCATCAGAAAATCAATCTCATTCACAAGCGGCAAGTATGCCTCGACCAGAAAGCCCATACAGGTCAATGACAGGAGCCGCAGTTGTCCGTTGCTGTAGGCATGTATCTGCACGTTGAGTGGTTGCATGCAGTTAGGGATCCTCTCTTCACGTCGTCGGTTCTCATAGTCCATTGCAGTCTACTGAAAAAATATACTATTGTGGTTTGGTTGTCTATGGGAGCTTCTTGCCTGGAGATAGAGTTTATGCAATTTTGATTCCTGTAATTCGGGATCAATACTGTTTCGTAAGCGGCCTATTTTTTTTTCCTTTGAAGGAGCATTTTTGAGCACTCAAGCACTGTTAAAAGGAATCTCCACAGAGCCGAGCAATTTAATCACCATCAACCGCACAAGGACTCTGCGTTATAACAAGGGACTTTTTGTGGTGGTCCCTATTATTTAGAGTTACTGTATTGCATTTATTTGTATATTTTGGACTTTATGTACAATTTGATTGATTTGAAAATTTTGAACTCTATTCACTTATTGTTTTTTTTTGCACTTATTTTATAATTCCACATTTAGGATTAATTTGTTTCATTACACTCATTTGTTAATTTAAAAATTTAAAGGGACAGCACACTTTTTTTGTCTGGGTTTTACTAGTTGCAGCAGTCCACCATATTTTCTCTCTCCTTTTTTTGAGCTTAGTGCAAGACTTTTTTTCTTTTTTATAATTTTAATTTAATTTGTGTTCAATTTGCTTGATAAATGTCCTTCAAACTTTATAAAGTTCCTTCAACAAGCACAGGCATGTGGCCCTCCTGACATAAGATTATTTACTAGAGATGATGACTTCAGTGTATGAGCTTGGGATGTGCATGTGCAATAAAAACATTATTTGATGGTTCAATGGCCAGAGAAATGTATCGAAAAATTTAGTGTGCATGCAGTATAAAACTCTTACCTCTTTCTTCCCATCACCATCAAAATCACACAAGGCTAATGAGCGAACATTATCGCCGGTCACCTAAAATGATAATGTATTGGTTGTTAGAGATGAGATCATTAATGACAACTTTAATGCATTCTTTTCCCCTCATTCTTCTGCAAGCATAAATGCATCTACAACAGTTTGGTTTCAGAGATATTTTTGAGCAATCCAAAAGCTGGAAGTTAGAGTCTCCCAGCATCCCCCAGTTTGGTGCAGCTCCAGGCCTGGAAGCCCCTTGGCAGCAATGTCTTGGAAAGGCCAGGACTAAATAGCAGTGGAAAAAGATCAGCAGATTTAAGTCTTTCTACAGCATATGTGTGTTAAATTGGCTGTAAACCCTCACATATACCAAGTGAATCCTCCTACATAAGTTGTACTAGCTATCTGCAGCCCTCTCTTCTCTACATCTGTTTAAAGTGCTGAATTTATAAAGCTTGTCTGAGAATTTAGAAGAAAGGGGGCAGAGAGCTGAAGTTACACTCTGCAGAGCTCAGTGAGGAGAGCTCTGAGAGCTGATTGGAGAGAAGGTACACACCCCCCTTCACACAGCTCACATGGGATCAGAGCTCCCTCTACTGTCACCATTTTTCTCTTGGTGTCAGGAAAACTTGTCAGAACTGATTCATGCTGATAGCAGAGGAATGAAGCAGCAGACAGAAATTACACTTTTATCTCTTAAAGCTCCACTCCACTGCTGGTTTCCCTTACGAGGAATGGTGGCGGCAGCACCCAATGGACGAATCAGCTGGGGTGCCGACACTGCGGGATCCCTGTCCTAATAATAAAAGTCAAAAGCTACCGTATTTGTAGCTGCTGCCTTTTCATTTTAGGAGGGGAGGGGGGGGGGGGGGCTGGAGCTCCGCTTTATTAAGACAAGTACACACTATAGAGGGATATGCTATGTTCATATTTCATGTCTGAAGTTTACAACCACTTTAAAGCAAACTTATCTTGCAGTGTGCCCTCTGCCAGTGCTGACAAGTTCAGGCTCCAGTCACTGCACCTTGCAACATTACTGTCATGTCCCCTGACACTTCTTGGGGGTCCCATGATGCTCTTCGGTCACTGGATGGCCACTAATGAAGTAACTCCAGTACATGAGCATAGAAGTTACATCATTCCTGACACCTGCCTCAATTCTCAGCAGACCGAAAATAAGCCAGGATGTACACTACACAGCATATGCACTATGCAATGTACATACATAAAAAAAAATTTAAAAAATTGCAAGAAGCATGAGGCTTTGCATGTCTCTTTTGCCCAAAAATTCTAGCTCCCAGCAATTTTTTACAGCAGGACTTAAGTTTCACTTTAAGACAGCTCCTTCACCTCAACCCCAGCATGTGATCAGAGAATGAAGGAGTAGCAGAACAGTATTGAGTCATTCCCCTGCTCTCTCCTCAATTTCCATGTTCACCTGTTTAGCGATTAGTGCAGCCATCCTTCGTTCAGTTTATGCCACTTTCACAAGGGGCAGACTTGATTACATCAGCAGGGGATCTGTTCGCTGATCCCCTGCTGATCAGAGCAGAGTGGGCAGAACACAGATCCGTGTCCGCTCAGTGAATGGAAGTGAATGGAGGGTCCAAATCAGGTCCATCTGAAAAACTGACAGGCAGAGCTGATCAGACCCTCCATTCACTCCAAAGGACTGGTGGGTTTAAACAGACTTGTGTCTGGTTACACCTACCTACATTTAATCTGACCTGGTCCGCTAAATAAAAATGGAAGGGAATCCGTCCCCCTCCGTCTAGGCACAATGGAGGGCAGTCAGATGTAAACGGACAGCGGAGTCTTTTTACACCTGCCAATCAACAGAGCAGAGCAGGGTCAGACCGTGTCTACTCTGCATAAACAGAGTGAACACAGACCTGAAATCCACCCAATCCGCTCTGATCAGCGGACAGATACCCTACTGATCTAATTGGAGTCTGCCCCAGGTGAAAGGGGCCTAAATGCTCCTTTGTGGGGGATTTACCAAAGGCAGATATCAAGATGGATTCAGGTGCTTATGCTAGTTGCATAAAAAAAAAATGTTTAAAATGAAAAAAAAAAATACATTTAAAAAATGCCCTAATTAGTATTTTCTATATCAGCTTTAATAAAAGGTTATGCAACTAATACAGACATTTCTGGAAGATGTTTATGTATGCTAGAGCACATGCTTTTTGTAAATGTGTTTTAGGCACTTACAGTCCAAAACAAGTCATTTCCTCTGCAGTCAAATCCTTGCAAGGCACAGTTTCCACCAATGATGGCAAGGGGACAACTGACATCTCCCAGGCTGCCTAGGACTACTGCATTAGCTCCATCTGCAATCTAAAACAAAAATCCACATATTACTGATATCATCGAGAGAGCCATATGTTCTCTTTATAACACAAGCAACAGATTCAGCTTTTTATAAACATAGTACACTTGTTTTAGTTAAGGCAAATTAATGTGGTGAAAAAAATATATTTTATTTTAATTGTGAATTAAATTTCTAAAAATTGCAGAGTAAATCATATGGGTGATAATATACATCTTTGCAGGAAAGAAGGTTGAGTGGGAAAGTACCGTATTCCTAATGCCACGTACACACGAGCGGACTTTGTCCTGCGGACTTTTCGACGGACTTTCCGAATGAATAGACTTGCCTACACACGATCAACCAAAGTCCGACGGATTCATATGTGATGACGTAAGACTGGACTAAAACAAGGAAGTTCATAGCCAGTAGCCAATAGCTGCCCTAGCGTCGTTTTTTGTCCGTCAGACTAGCATACAGACAAGCGGACTTTTCGACCGGACTCGAGTCCGTCGAAAAGATTTGAAACATGTTTCATTTCTAGGTCCGTCGAACTTTTGGGGAAAAAAAGTCCGCTGGAGCCCACACACGATCGAATTGTCCGACGGACTCCGGCCCACCGGACCAAGTATGCCATAAAGTCCGGTCGTGTGTACGCGGCATAAGACATTTTTGCTGCAGCACATACTACCAGTCACAGCACACCCCGACGAAGTGTATAGGGCACATGTGTCAAAAGCAAGGCTTACGGGCCAAATCAAGCCCACCAGGCCATCTCATGTGGCCCTCACACCTCTCCTGGAGCTACGACAACCCCCTTATCTCTGGCCCCATCTTATCTCAACAGTCAGTAGCAGAGAAGAGGACAGAACCCCTATGCCAGATCCTGCATTTCTCCATGCAGCCACAGTACCCTCTCGTCTCTGCCTTCCCTGGTCTCAGCATTCAGCAAACTCTGGCAGCTGACTCCAGCCCTCCTCTGGTCCTCTTCCAGACCCTGTACTTTCGGCTCCCTAGCTCTGCCCCAAGCTTCTTCCCATTAGCAGCACAAGGGGTGCACTGTGATGTAAGGGAGGGTGGGTGACTCTCTGATGATTAGGGGGCAGGGGGCTTTTGACATCTGTTGTAAGGGGGAGTGGGGTGCTCTGGACATCTAGTCTTACACATAAGATAGGCCCTTTGAGGGCAATCATAACGCTGATTCGGCCCATGATGAAATTGAGTTTGACATCCCTGGTATAGGGCCTACTTAGCATGCTGTGCAGGAATGAAAAAAACATGGTGCTTTCAGCTAAAGTGAAAGTCCAGAAATAACTTTTTTTCACTTTGAATAGAGTCACTGAGGTCTAGAAATTTGTCAGGTTTATATTTCTGTCCACAACAGCAAAGAAAAAAAATTGCATACAATAACATTTAGTCTTGTGTTATTTTCCATCCAAAAGAAAGATGGCGCTCACCTGCAGAGAGGGACTTTTCTTTTTGACATTTATTCTGACATCTTTACCTCTCTGGTGGTATGATTATGTCAGATTTTTGCATCTCAAAGCGGTACATTGTTTTGCATAGAAATTTGGCGTTTTATATTGTAGGCCTGTAATTCTTGGCAATAACACACTTAAATCTGTCCAAACAAGAGTCTAGTAGACATCCCGGGTATGATAAAGTTTGAAACACAAAATCATAAATTATAATATAAAAAAAAAACCTATAAATAATTATAAAAAATAATATAATAATAAAATGAATTTCCCCACGATTCACTATCGCTCAATTCTGCAAGTGTTCTAATTTACTATCGCTGTTTTCTAGCTTGTCTAAAATCACTTTTGATGTAAAGGGACACTTTTTGGTTGCTATGGACGATCTCCAGTTTCCAGGCAGAAAGAACAGTATATATATATATATATATATATATATATATATATATATATATATATATATATATATATATATATATATATATATATATATATATATATATATATATATAAAACTGCCTGCAGGGCACTGGACAAAGAACTAGGGACAAAAGGGATGTGAAATAATTTCATACAGTAATGTAATCTGTAAGATTACACTGTACTGTATGTATTATGAATTTTACATTCATTTTTTGAATTTGCCGCCGTCCTCCGCCCCTGTGCGTTGCGACGCTCACAGAGAACCGAGCCCAGCACACAGAGGCTTCGGGCAGGGGACATCGCAGGATCCTGGGGACGAGGTAAGGACACTGCACTAGGATCCTGCAATGCAATCCCGAGTATGGCTCGGGGTTACCGCTAATGGTACTGAAATTGAACCCCGAGCCACACACAAACCGCAAGGGAGGTTAATAGAGGCCTCTCACTGCAGGTGAGTGAAGTCATTCCTTTAAATGGAGGACAGTACAAAACTGAGTGTAAAGCCTAGTACACACGGCACGAATGTCGGGCGGCATCGGCCGGTTCAAGAGACACTGTTCAACATTCGGCCCATGTGTACTGCAGCCGATCCGACAGAAGCCGGCCGAACAGCATGGGGCATGACCGAAAAAGGTCTGATGATCACCGCTCTCAGCCATTGGCTGAGAGCGCTGACCGAAGTGTTCTGATGGGGGGGGGCTGTCCCCCTGTCAGAACACAAAAGAACAGCAGGGGAGATCGCTGTACTAACATTGGTTAGTACAGCGGCTCCTCCTGAGCTGTCAGTATTTTTTCGTGAAGCCCTGCGGGGTTGAATGAAAAAAATACTAGCGTGTACTAGGCTTTATGCACCTGTTTTTATCTTTATTCTGCTTCTCAATTTAAAAGCTGTTTGACCTACTTTGTACAAAAAGGTCCTTCCCTTTGATTACTGAGGTTCTGATTTGTAGGGAGTGCATTCACAAACATATTTTATATTTCCCAAGTACTAATCAAGCTGGGATTCAACAATGGAAGCAATGCTTGATAATATATTGAGCTAGTTAATATCTCATGACCTGCATCAGTGTTAATTTCGTCAAAGAAAATATTTTTGTTGACAAAATTAAAACTCTTTTAGTCGACTAAAATACGACTAAGGCCCCTTTCACATGATCGGACCATTCAGGTCTGCCTGTCAGTTTTGACGGCGGACCTGAACAGGCACTCCATGTTAGCCTATGGAGCGATGGATGTCAGCGGAGACATGTCAGCTGACATCCGACCCGGTCCGATCCGCTGAAAGCAGACGGATGGCCCTACGTCCGGATCCGTCGCTGGCGGATCGGATGAGATCTGATCCCTCTGATCTGATCCGATCCCTCCATAGGCAGCAGAGGCGCCTGACAAGCCCCTCCCCGCTCAGTGAGCAGAGAGGGACCTGTCATCCGCTGGCTCAGCGGAGATCAACGGAGAGATCTCCCGCTGAGCCGGCGGACCGAGGTGGACTCCGTGGAATTGGACTCTGTGGAATCCGCCTCGGGTGAATTAGACCTAAAACTAAAATGGCATTTTAGTCAAAAGACTACAACTAAAACTAAATCAAAGTTTGATATCAAAATTAACACTGACCTGCATAAACAAAAAAAACTTTCATAGACGCACTCAAAAAATTCAGCAAGGACATTGGCCATCATTGAATTGTCTGTGTCTTGCCCTATACATGAGAAGGTTCTGGCAGATGCTGATGGAAGATAATAGGACACGCAGTATCTATAAAGAGCTCAAATGGGTACAAAGAAGAGTCCTCCACCTCCTCACCTTAAATATATTCCTATCTCACTCTTGCATTGTCTTGGTGGGCACAGGGCACAGCTGTCTCCAATGCATCATGCTATTTAGTAGGGTCTACCCAAAACATTGTATTAATTATATGACAACAAAAAAGAAGAGACAATGGGGTGGATTTACTAAAGGCAAATAGACTGTGCACTTTGCAAAGTGCAGTTGCACTCTACAAGTGCAGTTGAGTTGCTCCAGAGCTTAGTAAATGAGCAGAAGCTCTGCTGACTTCCATCATCCAATCATGTGCAAGGAATTTTTTTTTTTTAATCTTCCCTGCATGTGATTGGGTATTCTTTGCAAAGTGAAGTTTTAATCATTTACTAAGCTCTGGAGCAACTGCACTTGCACAGTCTAATCTAAAGTCATCCACCCACACAATTCCTCATTGAGAAGAGTTATTATCGGTCACCTCTTTATAGAATAGGTCCGAGTTGTTGTGCACATCATAGGCCAGGAGGTTGGTTTGTGTTCCTACTATAAGGGAGTCACAGCTTTGATGAGGGTCCAGCAATCCAGCAGCCAAGCAGCTGACACTCTGGTTGATGTTTAGTAGAGAAATATCTGTGTCATGAGCGCTCTGAACTAAGCGATTTGAGGAAAGCCGCTGATTCCTGGCATGAGGGTTATGTATGAAAACCTGAAAACAGATAATCATCATAAAAATACACACACAAAAAATACAACATATAAACATACTATTCATGAAAAGGACACTTATAAAAAGGGAAACTTCAGATCTATAAAATACCGTATTTATCGGCATATAACACGCACAGGCGTATAACACGCACATTCATTTTAAGAGGGAAGTTTCAGGAAAAAAACTTAAATTTTAGATAAGGAACTTTGAAGCAAAATAAGGGTCCGTGCCCATCTGCAGCCTCACCATTGCCATCAATGCAGCCTGATCAATGCCCACCTGAAGCAACACAAGTGCCATCAATGCAGCCTTATTAGTCCACATCAATGCAGCCTCACCATTGCCATCAATGCAGCAGCCTTGCCATTTCCATCTATTGACTTCCTATTACAGAGGCCGCCAAGTAAACAGGAGATTCTCACTGTATGTAATCTGACGGCACTCGTCCCGCAGCCCCCCCCCCCGTTGCCTCCGAGGCAGCTGAAATTGAAGTATTGGCATATAAGGACACATATAATATTCCATATACTGTATGTACAACTACAGAATGACAAACAACTTGTGCAGCTCTGACTTAAATTAAATGATTCCCTTGCTATATAGGTGTAGGCTATTTACATACCTCCCGAAGCCTGACTGGAAAACTCCCAGGACGTTGCTAAGTGAGGCCTACACCTAAAGCAAGGGCATTATTGAACTTTAGTCAGAGCTGCACAGTTTGTTTTCATCTTCAAACACCCCTTATCTGCATAGGCTTTTTTTGCAAGGGTGAACTAACCTTTTAAGATGACCATAAATAGATCGAAATTTGGCCAGTTCAACAGGGACTGGCCTAATTTCGATCCATGTGTAGCTGCCGAATCTGAAAAACATCTATTGATCAGCAGTTATAGCCATTGATCAGTGTATTCTGACATAGGGATGTCCAGCTGTCAGAATACAATGTCCCAGCAGAGGAAATTTCTCCAACCACCTCAATTGTGTGGATGGAGGAATCGTTTTTTTCCCATGTAGCCCACTGGCTAAAAAACAAACCCCATCTATGGCCAGCTTGATTGGAGGAAATGGTCAGAAACATTGTTATAGATTTGGTTGGAGTCATGCTGCAGGAGACAGTCAGAGACCAAGGACATGTTACTTGAGACTGCTGGAGACCACTACTATTACATCCCCTTTACAAAGGTCAACGTTCCCACTAATGACTGCTCTGATCCAAGACCACACTGCAAACAGTGGAGGGCCACAGAAGGCCCTCGGGGTAGAGGTTGGGCTCCAGGAACCTATGTTGGTTTTTTAAGTCCAGGACAAGTAACATTTTAAAAGCATCTGCTGAATGTATTAAGAAATTTTAGAATTCTAACATTCATAAGCATAGGATACTCTTTGCTGTGTAAACTTTAGAGGAGGGGTGCTCACCCTTTTAAATAGCAAGGGCCACCTAAAGTGTTACTAAACCCAGAACCCTGCATTCACTATATCTGGTCTCCCACAGTACACAGAACATGGAAATGCAATTATTTTAGTAAATATAAACTGCTAAATACCTTTTCTCATCAGCAGTATAAAGCAGTCTTGTGACTTCTATCAGTGTCCAGCCAAGCACTAGTTAAAGCGGAGTTCCACCCAAAAGTGGAACTTCCGCCCATCGTATTCCTCCCCCCTCCGGTGTCACAATTGGCACCTTTCAGGGGGGAGGGGGGTGCAGATACCTGTCTAAGACAGGTATCTGCACCCACTTCCGGGAATAGACTCCCATGGGAGTCACGCCCCCTCCCGCACTCCCCCGCTGTCTCCTGGGAAAGACACAGGTCCCAGGAGATAGCGGGGACCATTGAGAAAGCGCAGCGCGTCTCGCGCATGCGCAGTAGGGAATCGGGAAGTGAAGCCGCAACACTTCACTTCCTGATTCCCCCACTGAGAATGGCGGCGGCAGCACCCGAGGATCGAGGGACGGTTCGGTCTCGGGTGCCGACATCGCTGGACCCCGGGACAGGTGAGTGACCTTATTTTAAAAGTCAGCAGCTGCAGGATTGGCAGCTGCTGACATCTAAAAAAAAATTTTTCGCGGGACTCCCGCTTTAAAGCTTGTAGAAGGAGTTTTCTGACTGTCCTACGAGACTACAAAACCCCCCACCCTCTGTATGGACAGTGCTGATTGGCCCTGTGCTGATCACATGCATCCAAGCAAAAACTTAACTTCAACAATACACACCAAACTGAGCATGTGCAGCCTGACTCCATAGACTCTGTTATCAGGAGATTAGTAGGGGACAGAGGAAGAAGGGGAGGACCAGAGAAGCCAGGATCAAACAGCCTTTTTACAAAATGGGCAGAATTAACCCCTTAGGTTCCACAGTGAGTAGAACAAGCATGCTTTACTGCATTTACAGACTGATTTTACTGTAGTGGGTTTAGTAACACTTTAAGTGATTTGGTAAATGGTCACGGGCCACAATGAACTATGAGTTTGTAATGACCCCCAAAATGCAAATGTAATCAAGCCCTTACTCTCCCCTATAAAGCCGCTTTGCACTGATGCGCTGCGGTTTACCTACATCACTGGAGCAGCGCAGAGCACATGCAGCTTTCCTGCGGGTTAGCTGCGCTTTGCCATAGACTTCTATTATATATATAGGTTGAGGTGCACTTTCTGAAAGCGCAACGCACCTGTGGATCAGTGTGAAAGCAGCCCAATAACACTTTTTTAGAAGTGCTATATGCCTATTGCAAAAGCGCAGTGTATGTGATGTTTAACTGCTTAAGGACCATCTGCCGCAGTTGTACTGTGGCAATGTGGCTGGTTCCCACGAATCGCCGCCATTTTACGTTGGCTCGTACACAGCGGGGGAGCCAATCAGTGACTGGGGCAGGCTCCGATGTCCGCCGGCCACCCGCGATCATTCCCCGCAGTGACAGAATGGGGATTTGCCTGTGTAAACAACTGATTACTATAATAATGTCACTGGTTCCCAAAAAAAGTGTCAAAAAAGTCAGTTAGGTGTCCGATCAGTCCCGCTAAAAATCACTGATCGCCGCCATTACTAGTAGAATAAATAAATAAATATGCCATAAATCTATCCTTTATTTTGTAGACACTATAACTTTTGCGCAAACCAATCAATATACGCTTATTGCGATTTTTTTTTACCAAAAATATGTAGAAGAATACATATTGGCCTAAACTAATGAAGACATTTTTTTTTTACATTTTTTTTGGATATTTATTTTAGCAAAAAGTAAACAATATTTTTTTTTCCAAAATTGTCGCTCTTTTTTTTGTTTATAGCACAAAAAATAAAAACCGCAGATGTGATCAAATACCAACAAAAGAAAGCTCTATGTGTGGGAAAAAAGGACATTCATTTTGTTTGGGTATAGCGCGCATAACCGTGCAATTGTCAGTTAAAGCGACGCAGTGCCGCATCGCAAAAAATGGCCAGGTCATTAAGGGGGGAAATCTTCCGGTCCTTAAGTGGTTAATACACTGACCTGTTCCTGGCCTGCTGGCATAGCTCTCCAGGCTGCTAGCAAAGTCCCAGGAGAACATCGTTCCTCTTTCCTTCTTTCTTATTTCCTTGTTGCAGATCATGCTGTTTATTCAGACTTGATGTTTTAATCTGCTTATTATTTCACGGTTTGTGACAAATTTACCAGACTTATTAGATACCTACTCTAACTTGCAGGCGTCAAGTTTTGTCTGATAAAGCGGAGTTCCGTTCAAAAGTGGAAGCTCCGCTTGTTTGCTTCCTCCCCCTCTCAAGTGCCACATTTGGCACCTTTCGGGGGGGGGGGGGGGGGGGCCAGGTACCCGTCTTTAACAGGTACCTGTCCCCACTTCCAGGAAACCAGGCTGCAGGGAGATGTGGCAAGGTACCCCGGAAGAAAGCGCAAGTAGCACATGCGCAGTAGGGATCTGGTCGTGAAGCTGAAAGGCTTCACTGCCGGTTTCCCTGATCACGAATGGCGGCGGCAGCACCCAAGAGCCAATCGGAAAATCGGTTGGGGTGCCGACATCACAGGATCCCTGGACAGGTAAGTGTCCTAATACTAAAAGTCATCAGCTACAGTATGTGTAGTTACTGGACTTTTCATTTTTGGAGGGGGGGGCTGGAGCTCCGCTTTAATATGTTATTTATACTGTTGGGTATTTTTACATTCCCAGCAGCCGTGTAATATCTTTTTGGCAATTACAAAAAGTTCTTTTACGCTATGTTTTGTACTTAAAAATGTTTTCAATAAAAATCTTTTGAAAGTGAAAGGTCCCAGGTGAAGTACACCTAATATCACTCCACCTGGGACAAGAGCCAGAGGAAGCATTGGCTTATGTGGCTCCTGCTCCCTCCGCGGCCACCTGCTTTCTCTGCTGCCAGTGCCAGCTCCATGCAATTTAATGCTCTAGGATGGCAGGTCAGCAACCTGTTGATTGCAAACTGGACTTGCCGACCCACCATCCCAGAGCATGGCCATGCACTTCCCTTGTTTCAGGTTGTGGGCCAGAGGGCTCTGCAGGCCACACCACAGGTTGAGCATCCCTGCTTTAGAGGTTATTTATCAATAAAACAATCTACTGTGTTTCAAGTGTCTACAAGCACAGGTGTTTCTCACTAGGCACAAAGAAAAGTTCAGATGATGTACAAGTACAATCTGGTAGCAGATTCACAGCTCATCCAAGAACCTGTTCATACTACACACAACAGGGCATGAATGTGTTTTATATAATGTTAATGGTTAGATTGGTTCTTAACCCCTAATGCCTAACTGGTCATAAAAGAACACCCAGGGCTCTGAGAGCGCAGAGATCAAAATCACTGACTGCTCAGCTCTTAGCCAGGAGCCAATCAGTGTAGTTCCCAGCTATGTGATCATTGACAATTAAAGTCAATATGAATAAGTGCTAAATGAAATGTATCTCTTTACCTATCCCGCGCTCCTTTATAGACCAATCGTATCTACGCAAAAGTAATGCCTGCTCTATTTAGGTTATAAAATGTGGAATACCTGTCACCCTTGTTATATATTATACTTAGGTAGGACGAACAATTTTTTTTAAATTTTGGGCATCATTTGTACATAATAAACTAAAATGAAAATGTCCTTTTGTCAACATATAAAAAAAAACTTTAAAGATACATTTAAAGTGGTTGTAAACCTCAGACATAAAAGATGAACAAAGCATAGCCTTCTATAGTGTGTACTTGTCTCAATCCAGAGCACTAAGTGTCATTTCTATCTGCTGTCTTGTTCCTCTGCTATAAGCATGAGTCACTTCTGACCACTTTTTCTGACACCAAGAGAACAGGGGAGGATACAGCCTGTGATTGACAGCCTCCGCTCTGTTGGTGTGCACCGTGTAAAGGGGGGGGGGGGGGGGGGTGTCAATTACCTCCAATCAGCTCTCAGAGCTTTCCTCACTGATGCAACTTCAGCTCTCCACCCCCTGCTTTTTATACAGTGCATCTGGAAAGTATTCACAAGCGCTTCACTTTTTCCACAGTTTGTTATGTTACAGCCTTATTCCAAAATGGATTAAATTCATTATTTTCTTCAAAATTCTACAAACAATACCTTATAATAACAATGTGAAAGAAGTTTGTTTGAACTCTTTGCAAATGTATTAAAAATAAAAAAATGACAAAAATCCCATGGACATAAGTATTCACAGCCTTTGCTCAATACTTTGTTGAAGCACCTTTGGCACCAATTACAGACTCACGTCTTTTTGAGTATGATGCTACAAGCTTCGTACACCTATTTTTGGGCAGTTTCTCCAATTCTTCTTTGCAGGACCTCTCAAGCTCCATCAGGTTAGATGGGGAGCGTCGGTGCACGGCCATTTTCAGATCTCTCCAGAGATGTTCAAATCAGGTTCAAGTCTGGGCTTTGGCTGGGCCACTCAAGGACATTCACAGAGTTGTCCCATAGCCACTCCTTTGTTATCTTGGCTGTGTGCTTAGGGTCGTTATCCTGTTGGAAGATGAACCTTCGCCCCATTCTGAGTTCCAGAGCGCTCTGGAGCAGGTTTTCATCAAGGATGTCTCTCTACATTGCTGCATTCATCTTTCCCTAAATCCCGACTAGTCTCCCAATTCCTGCTACTGAAAAACATCCCCACAGCATGATTCTGCTGCCACCACCATGCTTCACTGTAGGGATGGTATTGGCCAGATGATGAGCGGTGCCTGGTTTCCTCCAGACATAACGCTTGCCATTCAGGCCAAAAAGTCGAATCTTTGTTTCATCAGACCAGAGAATTTTGTTTCTCATGGTCTGAGAATCCTTCAGGTGCCTTTTGGCAAACTCCAGGCAGGCTGTCATGTGCCTTTTACTGAGGAGTGGCTTCCATCTGGCCACTCTACCATACAGGCCTGATTGTTGGAATGCTGTAGAGATGGTGGTTGTTCCGGAAGTTTCCCCTCTCTCCACAGAGAAATGCTGGAGCTCTATCAGAGTGATCATCGGGGTCCTTGGTCACCTCCCTGACTAAGGCCCTTCTCTCCTGATAGCTCAGTTTGGCCGGGCGGCCAACTCTAGGAAAAGTCCTGGTGGTTCCAAATTTCTTCCATTTACAGATGATGGAGGCCACTGTGCTCATTGGGACCTTCAATGCTGCAGAAATGTTTCTGTACCATTCACAAGATCTGTGCCTCGAAACAATCCTGTCTCGGAGGTCTACAGACAATTCCTTGAACTTCATGGCTTGGTTTGTGTTCTGACATGCACTGTTAACTGTGTGACCTTACATAGACAGGTGTGCACCTTTCCAAATCATGTCCAATCAGTTGAATTTACCACAGGTGGACTTCAAGTTTTAGAAACATCTCAAGTATGATCAGTGGAAACAGGATGCATGTGGGCTCAATTTTGAGTGTCATGACAAAGGCTGTGAATATTTATGTACAAGTGATTTCTTTCATTTTTAATTTTTTATAAATTTGCAAAGATTTCAAACAAATTTCTTTCACATTGTCATTATGGGGTAATGTTTGTAGAAATTTGAGGAAAATAATGAATTTAATCCATTTTGGAAAACGTGAAGCACTGTGAATACTTTCTGGATGCACTGTAGCTGAGAGATTCCGTGTAAATTCTGCACTTTGAACGGATGTAGGGGAAAGGTGGTTGTAGATAAACAGGTACAGCATTTGTAGGAGGTTTTGTTTCACAACTTCTTGCGGCTTTCAGAGGGCCTAGGAGCTCTGATATCTAGGATGCTCTATTATACAAATGTGAACTTCAAGAACTGAAATTAAGCTCAGGCCTGCCCAATATCTTCTACCCTAGTCGCTTAGTAAGTCCATCCATTATTGTAGAGGGACAAAAATTAGGCATGCAATACAACAGGAGATGGGCCTTAGTTTGACTCCTTTTCCTGAAGTTGGTATTTTCCAGGGTTCCAGAGCACTCTGGTATCTATTTCATATACCCCAGTGGCTAAATATTTCTCTTTTCTTCTTTGACTATTAATGCTAAACTGCCCACATGCTTCATGCAGCTTAATTTGGCTATTCGAAGCTCAAATTTAAGCCGATTCCTGCAGAAATGATCGAAATTTTAAGTAGTTGTAACCTTACATTTCTATTCCCTGCCAGCCCCTCTCCTTTATCCAGCCATAACACACAGTGTAAGTGTTTGTTGAAAACTAAGCTTCTAAATACCTTTTTTCAGATATCTTCAGGCCAGTCACATGACTCCCGGCCGCTCTTCTACTCTGATGTATGGGCAACAGCAGGAGGGGCTGAGATCGACCCTTTGTTAGCTAGGGAGGTCACATGACCATTGTGCTGGTCGTTCGTCTTTCAGCAAAGAAGCTTCTCTTTCTGCAAACACTTACACTGTGTGTTATGGTTAGATAAAAGAGAGGGGCTGGCAGTGAATCTTTTAAAAAGTTTAACTTACTACTAATAGCAGCAGGAGGGGCGGCTCACTCACACATACAGGAGCTGACAGGTAGGGAGGGGGGGGGGATAGGGATGAGAGACAGAGGATGACGGAGATATGTAAACTGACCAGGGTGTCAGGGCTCAGCAGCCATGACAATCCGTGGTCAGTTTACAGAGGGGAGGGCAGCACCAAGCAGGTTCAGCCAGGTATTTTAATCTCCCCTGCTGGCTATCTTATCAAATGTAGTCACTGTTCAGGTATTCATACAGCCATGGGTGATATGGCTGTCTAAATATGATAGCCAGCAGAGGAGATTCCTCTGACCATGCGGTTCAACACGTATGGAGGAATTTATAATTCTCTCTCATTTAGCCAGTAGGGCTGATCAAGAAAAACCTAAAATGTATATATGTCTAGCTTTTCTTGAGTCTCCTTTTCCTTTTTTATTGTTGAATCTGGGTTTGCCTCTTAAAACATTAACACATACCTTTCCAGCCTGTGTAGCTGCAGTCAGACATGGGTGGACGCCATCATATTTTCCCACTGCCACCATTCGAGGATTGATTTTGTGGTTTAATTTTAGGGTAAATATTGGAACAAGCATGATGAATCCCTGCAAACACACAAACAACAAAAATCACAATGGGAAAAACTATTAACCACTTGGCCTTCAGAAGGTTTTACTTCAAGACCAGACCATTTTTTACTGTTCAGCACGGTCATGCAACACTGTACACCAATGACATTTCTATCATGTTTTAAACACAAATATAGCTTTCTTTTGGTGGTATTTATTCTCTACTGGGTTTTTCATTCTTTGAAATATAAAATTAAACATTTTCTCATTTCTGTTAAAGAACATAGAATAAAAAAAAAAAAAAATATCTTCATAAATTTAGGCCAAAATGTATTCTGCTACATGTCTGTGGTAAAAAAAAAAAATTCCAAGAAATGTATATTAATTGGTTTGTGTGAAAATTATAGCGTCTACAAACAATGATATATATACACACACATACAGTCATAGACCCTATACTGTAATGGTGGTGATCAGCAACGTATAGAGGGACTGTGATGGGGTGGAGGGCAATCTGGCACTAACAGACACTGGCTGGGAGCGTCACTAACTGACATCGTTAGTGACACTAATACAGTGATCAATGATAATACTGTACACTGACACTACACTAATGACACTGACTGGGAAGTGGTTAACATCTAGGGGCAATCAAGGGATAAATATGTGCTTTCCAGGGAAAAGAAACATCCAGATCACTAAATCAGTATACGGAGCCCTGTGTGTTTGTACACACAGGGCTCTGTGTTGTAATTGGACACAGCGGATCGGCAGGTCTCAGCCATAAATCATTGGCCGGGACCTGCTGACAAAATTGCGCTGTGTCCAACCACAGTGTGGTCAGCAGCAGGCAGGTGCATGCTTGCCCACAAACCCGGAAGAGCCCCGCCGATTTACAGGTGTGTTATCCGGCTAGGCTTTGCCGATCGCCCATAGTATAACTACTGCTTGTGGGCAGAAAGTAGTTGAAGATGGAGTAAATGTAAACAACTAAACACACTTTTCTTCCAAAGCAGTTATATTTCTCTTCAGCCAGTATTGTGATCCAGCCACCTCTACTAGACAGTGGAGGTCTGAGACCTACACAGCACCTGCAGCAGGATCTGGAAACAACCCCAACCAGTTGATTAGACAAGAGGGGGGGTACGGGGGGACGGTGGCCATTGGAAGTAGAAAATGTAAATAAGTGCCCTATCTTTGGTGAGACTGGGAGACACTGTGCCCCATTGTTAGTGTCATTGGGTGGGAAGAATCATGCCCCATCATTGGTGTCATTGGGAGGAATTGTGCTCCTTTGTTGGTGTCAGTGGGGGGAATTATGCCCCATTTTTGGTGTCAGAGAATGAAATATTTCCCCAAGGGTCAGCTAAAATCAAGCAAAGGGCTGCAGTTTGGAGACCACTGGATTAGAAAATGAAAAAAGCAGCACACAGAAGAGGTCATCCCTCTGCTCACTCTGCTACCTCCTCCTGACATTTAGACCCCTTTCACACTGGGGCACTTTTCAGGCATTTTAGCGCTAAAAGTAACACCTAAAGCGCCTAAAAAGCGCTTCTCAAGTCACCCCAGTGGGAAAGCCAGAGCGCATTTACACTGGCCGCGGTGCACTTGCAGGACAGGAAAAAAAGTCCTGCAAGCAGCATCTTTTGAGTGGTTTGTAAACACCGCTCCCAAAATGTCCTGCCCATTGAAACGAATAGACCCTTTGTTAGGCCACTAGCGGGAGTTAAAAGCACCCCGCTAGCGGACAAAAAGCGCAGCTAAAACAACAATAAAGCACCGCTAAAACTAGGGGCGCTTTACCGCTAACGCGGCGCGGTCCCAGTGTGAAAGGGGTCTTATTGTATTTTTTCATGAATACATACCGGCATGAATTGGTGTTTATAAATATTCCTGGAGTTTCACTTTGAATAGCTTGCAAGTAATATAATAAAAAAAAAAAATCACGTCTTTGAATAATACCAGGAACACACAAGGACAGCCATTGTACTACCTAAAGTAATATTCATAAAAAAATAAGCCTTTTTTGCACACTGTACTGTTATTGAATATGCTTAATGATAACACAAGACAAAGAGGTTTCCTGTACAGAAGACCCTGATTTGCTGTAATATAATATTCTCTATACAATCATCTTAATATTCATCTCTACCTGGCTCATTTTACATTTCTTGTGTATTCATATTAATCAGAGACTTGCTCACACACACAACTTTATCTACACAATGCGCACATTCACTTAGGCTTGGTTCACACCTATGCGTTTTTTGGTGCTTGCTGCCGAAAAAAAGCACCACAGTTCATTCAACATGGTTTCCTGTGGGACACCTTCACATACATGCTTTTTTTTAGCCGATGCAATTTTGAAAAGGGTCAGGGACTTTTTTTTAATGCAAAATGGTGCATTTGTTTTTGCTTTTTTGGTTCAATGGACTTCAATGGGGAAGCTGCAGAAAAGCATGTAGTGCGTTTTTTCTGCGATTTTACAGTGATTTTGCTTTTTTAATCTGCCTAACAACAAATTGGCCAAAAATGTAAAAAAAAAAAAAAAAAAAAAAAAAAAGCATAAAACTGCAAAACCCAAACCGCGGTAAAATCGTAGTAAAAACACGTGTGCAAAACGCACAGCACAAAGCACTGCAGAAACTATCAAAAGCAAACTGCATAGGTGTGAACCGAGCCTAAAGCCGCAAACACACGATCTGACTTTCCGACGGGAAATATTCGATGACAGGTTGTTGGCGGTAAATCCGACCATGTGTATGCTCCAATCGGACAATTGTTGTCGGACTTTCCGCCAACTAATGCTGGCTAGCAGGTTTTCAAATTTTCCGCGGACAAATGTCTGTTGTCCGATTTTCCGAGCGTGTGTATGCAAGTTCGTCGGACAAAAGTCCAAAGTACAAACACGCATGCTCGGAAGCAAGGCCAAGCCAGAAGCGGTCGGTCTTGTAAACTAGCGTTCATAATGGAGAATTAACATTTGTGACATGGCAAATTATGAAATTTCCAAATGCAGCGCACAATTCTCTTCTTCTTTAATGGGATAATAATGAAGCTGCTTTGCTGGTGATACTGATGGAGTTATTGCAAACGAATTTTCAAAGGCTTTTTTTTTCTAGTGATATCAAGAATAATATTATTATGCTTTTTTTTTTTTTTTTTTTTAATTTGGGCAAGTTACCACAACACCATTATCCCCTAGTTTTTAAGATCAAAGATAAAACACATAGCCAAGTATTATTCTACACAATTTTTTTATTGTGCATTAAAAAAAAGAAAAGGAAACAAAATAAAATTAGACATGCTATCTGCCAATAGAACTTAACCAAAAAGTGCATTCTATGCATCCAAAAATATAGAAAATATACCAAATAAAATCATAATTCAACAAAAAAATAATGTCAAAGCAATAACTCCAAGGCCAAAAATAAATAACACGTTATCTCCTCCGATTGCACAACATGTCTGGTTGACGAAAGGCCGTTCAGAAAAAAACTGAAAAGCACGAAATGAAAAGCGCGAAAAGAAAAGCGCGAATCAACACTCACCAAACTTCCACTAACACGAAATTAGAAGGAGCCCAAAGGGTGACGTTAAGAGCTGAAAAACCACGTAGTACATCTAGTATGTCACTACGTTCGTGTCTCCTGTCCCGATTGGATAGATTGATAGCAGCGCAGCCATTGGCTCCCGCTGCTGTCAATCAAATCCAATGACGCAGGGGCCAGAGGGTGAGGCCAGGTCCTGCTGTCTGTGTCAATAGATGCAGCAGCAGGATTCAGGAGCGCACCCCGCAGGAGTGCCCCGAAGGAGAGCGCTTCTCCGACTAGGCACTCGAGAAGAAGAGGAGCCACCAGCGCTGCTGAGAGACCCTGGAAGAGGAGGATCGGGGGCACTCTATGCAAAACCAACTGCACAGAGGTGGTAAGTATGATATGTTTGTTATTTTAAAAAAAATAAATAAACAAGGCTTTAGTAACCCTTTAAAATTGTGTATTGCACACTTTGGGGAAGTCATCTCTTCATACAAAGGGAATTGCAAACTATTTGTAAACCTTTATGGGGTCGATTTACTAAAACTGGAGCACTCACAATCTGGTGCAGATGTGCATGGTAGCCAATCAGCTTCTAACTTCAGCTTGTTCAATTAAACTTTGACAACAAAAAAAACTGGAAGAGCTAGCAGATCACAAGGGCAGTGTGATTTGACTAAAGTGTGGGAAACTGCCACAGAACATGGGTTTCCCGGTACAGCATTCTAGTGTGAACAGGCTCTAAATCTACGAACAACTATGGAGTGCGAGAGCCTGCCTGATTGAATACAGATTAAGGGGATAGTTTAGGTAGATCCTCACATTACATAGTTTTGGTAAATCTGAAGTCGATTAGTTACCCAAAGATTTCTGCAAACTTCAACTCCAGCTTGCAGGTGCTCACTAGAGTTGTTAACTTTTTAATGGGGCCTTGCTTAGGTTATCTCCTTCACCCTGGTGATCATTTGATTTTATTTCATGTTGTTTAGGTAGATCTCAACCTCCCCAGGGTTGTCTACACCTGAACTACAGAATTGCAATAATTGGCCTCTGAAACTGTGACACTGATTCCTAAATGATGTCCAATGAATTTCAGAATGGAGGGACACCAAGTCATGAGTCACATTTCCACCATTTCCACACACATCTTTGTTGTACACAACAGTGATCTACTGAGTCCCATCCTCCCACCAGACATAAGGATTATCTTGTAAGGCGATAAAACCACTAAGTCTAATAACAATACAGCTCCCTGTACAAGTCAGTAAATCACGGACACAAGGCCAGGGAGAATATGGTGGTGTGGGTGTAAACATAAGGCAGCAACCATGATAAATGTAAACTACCCTAAAGAATGGAGAGGGCTCATAATATAGTACGTTTTCTACAGAACTGTTATTGAATGTGAATACATTGAGTATTAGAAAGGAATGCAATAGAAACCATTCCTGGGAAAAGTGGCCCATGTTCCCTGCAATGCCAGCCACAGGACCTGGGCATCAGGTCACAGATAAAGAGAAGGTTAATTCAGTCTGAACATTGATCCCCCTGTTCAGCTGAGGTTACATGGCCAAAGGACTAGGTCTTTAAGTATATGAGCAGAGCCTATACTCTCTTGATTCTTCGATCCTCCAGAAAACTACACTCTCCCATGTCCAGCAGTGGTCTTCAAATCCAGAGCCTGTCTATGGGTGTGATGATGTCAGGAACAGTCCACCGCACAAGACCGCTAGTCCATGGGGGAAAGGGGGCAGGAGCCGCAGGGACCAGTCTTGCACTGGGAGGATCAGAGGATTAGGTGAGTATATCTGGGCTCTCCAATCCCTTAGAGAAAAACAAGCAGTTAACCAGTGCAGTGTGGGCACAGCTCCACTGCATGGGAGAAAAAAATTGCCCAGAGTTCAGCTTTAATGCATTAAGATAAAAAAAAAAAACTTCTGTGAGCAAAGCCACCAAGCCCCCCCCCCTTACTTACCCAAGCCCAATTTCGATCCAGCGCTGTGCATGGGAGCAGCAGCTCTCTCCCTTTTCACAGGACAATTTGATAGCAGAGGGAGCCATTGGCTCCTGCTGCTGTCAATCAAATCCTGTGACAAGGTAGTGGGGGCAGGACCAAGTCACACCGTCTGTGTCTATAGACGCAGACAGCGTGGCCTGGAATCAAGCCCACAGGTGTACTACTATAGGAAGCGGCTTCCTATGATGGCACACCAAGAAGAGGAGGAGCCTGGAGCGCTGGTGGGGAACCCCAGAAGAGCAGGTAAGTATATTAGTAGGTTTAAATCACTTTAATATACAATATAATATGCCAAATGCATGGGGGAAAGCAGAGGGATGACCTAATTGTTATTCTGCTGCTCCTTCTCTGTCTACGCAGGAGTGGGTCCTGATCCAGCGGTTTTGGTCAGCTGCAGGATGGTCCTGGCTCTACTCTCTGCCAGGGATGTCTGATTAACAAGACTGCCTAAATTACTCATATTTTGACTGGACAGACAGTTCCCATACATGTATTTTAAAGGTTTTGTAGTCGTTTACCCGAAGTTCCACTTTAACCATTAATTTTACATATGTCTATGATAGCTCACAGTACCTAACTGTTAAAAGGTTCCCGGATGGGTGCTATATTTATGAAACATAGTGCAATATAGTAAATACAGTAAAGTTGCATTTGTCAAAGGCAGCAACCCAGCACTCTTGCATTTTGGCACAAGACTTGTAGCTAGGTAATTAAATGTTAGGGTTTAGGATAGGGGAGTGGGTCAAAGGCTAGAGAGTTAAAGTGGATGTAAATCTGAAAATTTTTGTTTGTTTTTTATGTCATAATGTAGAGTATAAGATTTCCTATCAATTGAGCCCAGTCTTGCCACAAAGAGTTAATCCATCTCTGAGCAATCCTCTTTTATTGTTCAGTGAGATAAAACTTCACAAACAGAGAAAAACTTTGTCAAATCCTCCCCCTTGCTGTGAGTGACAGGTGATTTACATATCTCGTGCACTAGCCTAAGACATGCATTATTTTTTAATTCCCTCCCCCACTCCTTTCTTCAACAGCTCTTCAGCAGTCTTTTCACTGGATGTTAGAGATCATAGCAGAAGTTCAGTGTAAGAAATACACAGGAGAAAATGCATATTGACAAGGGGAGTGTAGAGGTGGGCGGGGAGTCTACTGACATCACAACTCCACCCACCGAGCTCCAGACAACAGACCCGCCCACAGAATATGCCGTTTTTCGGGTCTCATAACAGACAGAGGGGAGACATTTGACAGGTAAAGATACATGCAGGAGGCATGTATATCCTTATAGATAACCCCTATGGCAGTAGTTTAGAAAGGATGACATTGGGTTTACATCCACTTTAAGGTTAAGTTAAAGTAGTTATAAACCCTTACATATGCCTAGTGATGTGACAAATCTCAGGTGATACACAGAGATGAAACAAATCCTCCTACATAAGTTGTACCCGTTTATCTGCAGTTTTCTCTTCTACATTCGTTCAAAGGTCAGAATTTATAAAGCATGTCTGAGCTTTCAGGCAATAACGGGGGGGGAGGGGGAAGCAGAGCTGAAGTTACACACTGCAGAGCTTAGTGAGAAAAGCTCTGAGAGCTGATTGAAGGGAAGGGACATACCCCAATTCACACAGGAACAGAGCTGAGGTGGTCAATCACAAGCTGTGTGCTGTAGCTCTTGTCCCGGTCACCTTTTTTCACTCTTGTGGTCAGGAAAACCTGTCGGAAGTGACTAATGCTTATAGCAAAGGAACAAAGTAAAAGACAGAAATTACACTTAGTGCTCTTAATTGAGATAAGTACACACTATAGAGGAATATGCTTTGTTCATATTTCATGTCTGAGGTTTACAACCACTAAGTGCTAGGGTTCAGGTTGGGGTAAGGTCCTGTAGTAAGTGTATAGTGGTTGTTAACCCACTTTCACAAGTTAACATAATCCGCTCTGTCTCTTAATGCAGTGCCCCCGTCTCTGTGTTTTATTAAAAAAAATCCTCCTTTACCGTATTTCTCTGCGGCACCCGGGGCTCATGTGACCGGCCGTCCCTCTCCTCTGCCCGGCTGACAGATGCAGTGGGCGGGGCCAAGATTTCCCCTGCTGATATCAGTGGGACGCGAGGACAAGAGGAGAGAGAGAGCCAGCAGGTCATGTGATCGCCAGGAGACGCCCTGAAATACGGTAAAGGAAGCTTTTTTTTATAAAACACAGAGACAGGGGGACACTGCATTAAGAGACAGAGCGGATAGTATACAGATGTATTTGTTATTCCAGCAGCAGGAGGGGGGGAGGGTGGGGTGTGGCACGCATGAGTACTGATGTGGCACGGATGTGGCACGAATGAACACTGATGTGGCAAGGATGATCACTGATGTGGCAAGGATGAGTACTGATGTGGCATGAATGTGGCACGCATGATCACTGATGTGGCATGGTTGTGGCACGGATGATCACTGATGTGGCATGGATGAGCCATGGCTGAGGATGGCTGAGCATGAATGTGGATGGATGAGCCATGGATGGGGATTGATGAGCATGTATCAGCATGAATGTGGATGGATGAGCATGAATGTGGATGGATGAGCATGAATGTGGATGGATGAGCCAGGGATGGAGCATGAATGAGGATGGATGAGCCAGGGGTGGAGCATGAATGATGATGGATGAGCCAGGGGTGGAGCATGAATGATGATGGATGAGCCAGGGTTGGGCACAGATCAGCGCTGTGGGCACTTCAGATCCACCATTAAGATCCACCCTCATGGTTTTTAAGGTGAAAAACCATGAGGGTTTACAACCCCTTTAAGTCTAGGTTCACACTTGTGCGATGCAGTAATCAGCGCAAATACAGCGCTGGTTCACACATCGCATCTCTCCGGCAGGCAGTTCCCACTGCCCTCTGCGAACCTCTGCGGGTGTCGATACATTGTGAATGACACCCCCAGATTGATTCACAGATCACAGTGCGAACTGTGAACTCGCACAGGAATCGGATCAAATAGGTGAGAACAGAACAGGGATAGAGCATGAATGAGGATGGATGAGCCAGGGATGGAGCATGGATGAGCATGAATGTGGATGGATGAGCCAGGGATGGATGGATGGATGAGCATGAATGTGGATGGATGAGCATGAATGTGGATGGATGAGCCAGGGATGGATGGATGAGCATGAATGTGGATGGATGAGCCAGGGATGGATGGATGAGCATGAATGTGCATGGATGAGCCAGGGATGGATGGATGGGCACAGATCAGTGCTGTGGGCACTTCTGATTCAGCACACAGTGCTGCTGCACTGGCTCCCTCCTCTCCTCTCACGCTTTAATTTTTCCCTAAATTCACACCTGCACCAGACCCAAAAACGCACAGGACCCTTTTCAAAACCGCACCACGGCCACCCCGCAAATGTATGATCCGGCTCCATTGAAAGCCGGTCACATTCACATGTTATAGGAATTAGAAGCGGTTGAAAACGCATTCAATTTGCATATGTGAACCCAGCCTGTTTCATCATCTATGTATGGAAAGAAATGTATGAATGGAGGATGGGCAGATGATTGAATGGTTCAAAGTTTTTTTAGGATAGAAACCTAATATAATGGCACAACAATAAAATATAAGGATTTTGTAATGTAAACAAGAACAGGACATTAAAGCGGGGGTCCACCCACACCGCCAAAAAAAAAAAAAAAAAAATTAAAAGCCAGCGGCTACAAATACTGCAGCTGCTGACTTTTAATACATGGCCACTTACCTGTCCCAGGGTCCAGCGATGTCGGCAGGCGACGCTGAGAACCCGCTCGGTTCTCGGCAGCTGCTGCCGCCATCCTAGGTGAGGGAATCAGGAAGTTAAGCGTTGCGGCTTCACTTCCCGGTTCCCTACTGCGCATGCGCGAGTCGCGCTGCGCGTCCCAAGTGGTCCCCGCTCTCTCCTGGGAGCTGTGTGTTCCCAGCAGACAGCGCGGAGGGACAGGAAGAGGCGTAGACTCCCATGGGAGTCTATGCCAGAAGTGGGTGCAAATACCTGTCTTAGACAGGTATCTGCACCCCCCCTCCCCCCTGAAAGGTGCTAAATGTGACACCAGAGGGGGGGGGGGTTCCGAAAAGCGGAAGTTCCATTTTTGTGTGGAACTCCGCTTTAATCACTTACTTAAAGTTGGGTTCCACCCAAAAGTGGAACTTTCGCTTTAAGTACTTGTGACCCCCTGAAATGCCACATTTGGCATGTCATTTTTTGGGGGGGCAGGTACCTAGTTTTTACAGGTACCCAGCTCCCACTTCCTCTCCTGGCGCCGAGCGGAAGTTCACCTCTCCCCTCCCTCCCTGCAATCTTCTGGAACACGTCACAGGTCCCAGAAGATTGCCCGACTATTCATAACACTCAGTGCCGCTCGCGCATGCACAATACGTGTCCAGCTGTGAAGCCACAGCCGGGTGCCGACACTTGCAATGCTGGCGCCGCAGAGAGAATGGGGAGAGAAATGAGGCTTCGGGGGGGCGCGTCGCTGGACTGTGGGACAGGTAAATGTCTGTTTATTAAAAGTCAGCAGCTACACTTTTTGTAGCTGCTGACTCTTAAATGGGTGGAACTTTAATACCCCTTCATGCTTTTACTTGAAAGCCCCGAGGGCCCCGAGGGCTTTCACAGTGGAGCGGTGCGCTGGCAGGACGGGAAAAATAGTCCTGCTAGCAGCATCTTTGGAGCGGTGTGTATACCACTCCTTCACCGCCCTTGAAATCAATCTGTAGAGGCGCTTTGCGGTGGGTTTTAACCCTTTCTCGGCCACTAGCGGGGGAGTAAAACCGCCCTGCTAGCGGCCGAATACCGCTGCTAAAACGGCAGTAAAGCGCTGCTAAAAATAGCGGCGCTTTACCGCCGACGCACCTTCCGCCCCAGTGTGAAAGGGGCCTTAGCGTTGCCACATCATCCCTTTAAACCCAAACACATATGAATTACACAAGTTCTGAGGCTAATTTAATGCAGATAAGGCACCAAGCGAGTTTAATTACCTCCTTAATCAGCCACAAAACCTGTGTAATTAATGTGTTCAGTTTTAAAAGGGATGAGGTGGCAACCCTTCCCCCGCTGCTGACATAGGACATACGTCATGGCAGTAAAAGGGTTAACTGAATGGATTGTGTAGGTTTGTACCCATATTACATCATTTTGGTAACTCTAAAGGAGATTGTACAATCTGATTGCATAGTGTATGGCCAGCCTACATCTGCCATAATGTGCAATCCCTGCACTACAGTTCTGCTTTGATCATGTCTTCAATACAAAGATGTGAGTGTATATATATATATATATATATATATATATATATATATATTCACACACAATCTCCCAGGCTGATTTCTTGTGGCATGTCTATGTGTTTATCATATAACTTATAGACTGCTATCCACAGCAACCATTCTGCACAATGGTGGATCTCCTGAGTCCTGTAGATGAGGATTATAGTGCTGTATATCTGTCCATAGGAGCAGAGTCCCCAGGATCAGGCTGTGTCTCCTGTCACCATGACAACCCTCTCCCAGCACATTACAGGCCACTCTCCCTTCCCAGCTGTCTGTTGCTCCAACGTTTACCAATGTTCTCAGCTGTTCTCCTCACACCCTCCATGTCTCTATTTCACTATTATTTACTAAAAAGGAACTCACCTCCCCTGAGTAGAAGCCAGCTACCCCTCTGTTGTCAGACTGTCCGTTGTCAATAAAGTTACATGAAGGTTCATTGAGGGAGTGGAGCAGGGAACGTAATGCAAGGTTAGAACACGCCTCCTGACACTTGATTGGTGGGAGGGAAAGCCATAGAGTATTAGAGATCAGTGTTAGGGAATTAGAAGTGAAGTGCATTCTGGGAAGTGTAGTTCCAGCAGCTGAAGAGCAGTGTGGCTGGAATAGAAAAACTGCACATGTGTAATAGACTGTTCTATGTATTACAGTGCTTGCTTGGTACAGTAACTACTACCTTTTATATTTAGCACAGCCATAACATAATGACCACCCACCTAATATGGAGTAGGTCGGTGTTTTTCAACCTTTTTTCAGTCAAGGCACCCTTTAGAACCACGCACAATCCCGGGGCCCACCTGTCTGAGGGCTCATTCACACAAGGAGGTGCGTCCGAGAGTGCAAGCGATTTTTGCGCTTTCCCGCATGTTGCGTTTTTTTTTATTAGGCTGCTCTCTATGCTTATGAAACGCAAAAAAGTGCTGGCATGATTTTTAAATTGAGCCCCACTAGAATGCATGTTACTGCAATATAATGCATTTTAGTGTGTGCAAACATATATGCAATTGGTGGCTGCATGGGGGTTCCATTAGGAATTAATGACACCTGCACACAACTGCAAGAGGTGACGCATAATGTGGTTATTGCACCACACCTGGTGTGAAAAAGCCCTACAATGTCAGTAGGTTGTACTACTGCTAGCACAAATCACCCCCCACCTCCCAAATCCAGCCTCCTAGTACAAATCCCCCCTCACAGCACAAATCCTGCCCCTCCATCCTAAATCCCCTCCTAGAACAAATCCCCCCCAATCCTAAATCCACCCCAAGCACAAATCTCCCCTCCTAGCACAAATCCCCCCCGCCAAATCCTAAATCCACCCCAAGCACAAATTTCCCCTCCTAGCACCAATCCCTCCCCCGCCCAATTCTAAATCCACCCCAAGCACAAATCTCCCCTCCCGGCACGAATCTCCCTCCTAGCACAAAACTCCCCCGCCCAATCCTAACTCCACCCCAAGCACAAATCTTCCCTCCTAGCATGAATCTTCCCTCCTAGCATGAATCTCCCCTCCTAGCATGAATCTCCCCCCCATCCTAAATCCACCCCAGCACAAATCTCCCATCCTAGCACGAATCTTCCTCCTAGCACAAATCCCCCCGCCTAATCCTAAATCCATCCCGCCCCATCCTAAATCAACCCCAAGCACAAATCTCCCCTCCTAGCACAACCCCGCCCAATCCTAAATCCACCCAAAGCACAAATCCTCCCCAATCCTAAATCCACCCCAAGCACAAATCTCCCCTCCTAGCACAACCCCCCCCCCATCCTAAATCCACCCAAGCACAGATCTCCCCTTTTAGCACAAATCCTCCTCCTAGTACAGATCCCCCCCCCACCCCACCCAATCCTAAATCCACCCCGCCGAATCCTAAATCCACCCCAAGCACAAATCTTCCCTCCCTTGCATGAATCTCCCCTCCTAGCACAAATCCCCCCACCCAATCCTAAATCCACCCCAAGCACAAATCTCCCCTCCTAGCACAACCTCCCCCTGCCCAATCCTAAATCCACCCAAAGCACAAATCTTCCCTCCTACCACAAATCCTCCCAAATCCACCCCAAGCACAAATCTCCCCTCCTAGCACAAATTTCCCCACCCCCCCATCCTAAATCCACCCAAGCACAACTCTCCCCTTTTAGCACAAATCCCCCTCCTAGCACAAATCCCCCCCCATCCTAAATCCACCCCAAGCACAAATCTTCCCTCCAAGCACAAATCCCCTTCCAAAATCCCCCCTCCTTGCACAAATCCCCCCCACCCAATCCTAAAAGCACCCCAAACACAAATCTTCCCTCCTAGCACGAATCCCCTGCCAAAATCTCCTCTCCTAGAACAAATCCTCCCCCATTCCTAAATCCACCCCAAGCACAAATCTCCCCCCCTAGCACAAGCTTCCCTTCTACCTCTGACCCCGACAGGTTCTCTGGCTGGCAGAACCGTCACTTTGGGTTGGACTGCAAGCCGCAGTCCCAACCCTGCGCTGCCCTCCTACTCCTACTGGATAGACCCTCACACAGCCTGGCAGCCAGACGCCCCCAGGAAAGGCCCAATCTCCAGCCTAGCAGTCTGGGGTGTACAACACACGTCCACCCAGACAGAGGTTTGGGTGGCTCAGAACATAGATCACCTGACCTCACCCGAATATATAAGTTTTCCTAGCACCTTTGCCCATTGGCTGAGATACCCCTAACCTGACCTTGGGTTGCCCTTCTCATATCTAGTACCACCAAGTTCCCGGCCACCTAGTGGTAGAGGAGAAAAGTGCAACAAGGAAAAACTTAGGGAGAAATCAATAGATCTCTATCAATTGACTGCAGTAGCTACTCCTGACAAGGAATTTGGTGAAGAGCTCCCTGACTAAACCCCAGAGCGCTACATCCTCCCCCTGCCCAAGAAACTACGTCTCAGAGTTTGCAAAAAAACAATTTGAGCTCCCAAGCCTGAATGTCCTGGCAAAAACTGGGATAGGTAGGGAAACAGGGAAACGGTTAACAGTATAACAGTACCACATGAATAAACATTAGTATCAAACATGAAATAGTCATGTATGACATCCAGATATTAAAATGGTTATTTACACTTTAAAGGAGGTAAAGCAATAGCATTGCTCCCTATCTGTCTAATATATACAGTTGTAATAATTTACAAATGGTTAGTATTGTTTTTCGGCTAGATCCCTGTCTCTGCTTGGCCAAGGAAGAAGCAACGACTCTGCAACACCTGAAAGAGAGAAATCAAAACAATGCAAAAGCATCCTATTCTATAAGAACATCATGCAATATGTATACAGTAATTTGAACTGGTCTTCAGCCGAGGGCAGCATAAAACGTAAGAACATCCTATACACGTCTACATTATTTACATTTTGAAAGCAGGCCCCATTCTCTTTAAGAATGTCACCCCCTTTCATAATCAGTATAGGACTATAAAACTTCAGCAATACTTTTGATCCAGAAACAGTCCTGACGGATGTGTATGAGTCCTTTATTTGAAGAAATAGGCAATCATTTTCCTATCAGAGCCTATTCTAACTAGTTACATGCTCAATGTCCATGACCAGTTAACTTTACCTCAGATGGACTACATTTCCCAGCAATTCCTTTTTCCTTCTTTAAAAAGGAACTCCGGGCACAGGGCATGACAGCAATTCAAGCAACAAGCAGTCAGGCCAAATTGTAAGGGACCACACTTCGGGACACAGGCCCCCTTGCAAGAATATCTTCAGTCAGCAGCCAAAGACAGAAACTTTCTTCATTCTTTTGCAGTCAACAACCTGCTGAAGTTCACAGATCGCTCTTCAGGGTGAAACACCCCAACAACTTTAACTTGAATGCAGTAAAAATGAATTACAGATATATACAGTATATTTTTAAGTAGTTACATTGGTCCAGCTTAGACTTATGTCTACGCATATACCATACCTGTGGGATCCCTCTGGATGCTGGAAATCACTGTATTATGCAGCGTACACACGAGCGGACCTTTCAACCGGACTTGGTCCGGTCCGACGGACCGAGTCCGGCGGACAATCAGATCGTGTGTGGGCTTTATCCGACCTTTAGCGGACTTTTCCATTCGAAAATCTGACGGACTTTAGATTTAAAACAGGCTTCAAATCTTTTAGACGGACTTGAGTCCGGTCGAAAAATCCGCTCATCTGTATGCTAGTCCGATGGATGAAAACCCACGCTAGGGCAGCTATTGGCTACTGGCTATCAACTTCCTTATTTTAGTCTGGTCGTACGTTATCACGTACAAATCCGTCGGACTTTGGTGTGATCGTGTGTAGTCAAGTCCGTTCGTTCAAAAGTCCGTTGGAAGTCCGTTAAATGTCTGACGAAAGTCCACCGGAATGTCCGTCTGACTTTTGTTGCCGAAAAGTCCGCTCGTGTGTACGCAGCCTTAGACATCGCTGCTAAAGTGATCTCTACTTGTTTCTGGGTCCTGTGCCAAGCCGTTGCCCCACTAAATTGTGAACACAGGAGATCACCCTCTCGGCAAAATGCAAAGTGATCTCTGAATGGCACCCAGGCCAAGCAGGTGGCTTCTTGGGTTCACAGTACAGCAGACCCACCGCTCAGCACGGGACCTGGAAGCTAGTGGAGATCACTTTAGTAGTGGTGCCTTCTCCAATGATTTCCAGCTTCTCCTAGAGGGATCCCACAGGCATGGTATATGCATTGTTACATTAGTCCAAACTGGACCGTACAGTAAATATATAAAAACATCCATACAGTGAGGAAAAAAAGTATTTGATCCCCTGCTGATTTTGTATGTTTGCCCACTGAGAAATAAATGATCAGTCTATAATTTTAATGGTAGGTGTATTTTAACAGTGAGAGACGAAAAAAAAAAAAATATCCAGAAAAACGCATTGCAAAAAAGTTATAAATTGATTTGCATTTTAATGAGTGAAATAAGTATTTTATCCCCTATCAATCAGCAAGATTTCTGGCTCCCAGGTGTCTTCTATACAGGTAGCAAGCTGAGATTAGGAGCACTAATCTCCTAATCTCAGTTTGCTACCTGTATAAAAGACACCTGGCCACAGAAGCAATCAATCAGATTCCAATCTCTCCACCATGGCCAATACCAAAGAGCTCTCCATGGATGTCAGGGACAAGATCGTAGACCTACACATGGGCTACAAGACCATCGCCAAGCAGCTTGGTGAGAGGGTGATAACAGTTGGTGCGATTATTCGCAAATGGAAGAAACACAAAATAACTGTTAATCTCCCTCGGTCTGGGGCTCAGTGCAAAACCTCACCTCGTGGAGTTTCAATGATAATGAGAACAGTGAGGAATCAACCCAGAACTACACAGGAGAATCTTGTCAATGTTCTCAAGGCAGCTGAGACCATAGTCGCCAAGAAAACAATTGGTAACACACTACGCCATGAAGGACTGAAATCCTGCAGCGCCCGCAAGGTCCCCCTGCTCAAGAAAGCACATGCGCAGGCCCGTCTGAAGTCTGCTAATGAACATCTGAATGATTCAGAGGAGAACTGGGTGAAAGTGTTGTGGTTAGATGAGACCAAAATTGGGTTTTTTGGCATCAACTCAACTCGCCATGTTTGGAGGAGGAGGAATGCTGCCTATGACCCAAAGAACATCATCCCCATCATCAAACATGGACGTGGAAACCTTATGCTTTGGTGGTGTTTTTCTACTAAGGGGACAGGACAACTTCACCGCATCAAAGGAACGATAGATGGGGCCATGTACCATCACATCTTGGGTGGGAATCTCCTTCCCTCAGCCAGGGCATTGAAAATGGGTCATGGATGGGCATTCCAGCATGACAATGACCCAAAACACAAGGCCAAGGCAACAAAGGAGTGGCTCAAGAAGAAGCACATTAATGTCCTGGAGTGGCCTAGCCAGTCTTCAGACCTTAATCCCATAGAAAATATGTGGAGGGAGCTGAAATTTTCGAGTTACCAAAAACGTCAGCCTCAAAACTTTAATGACTTGGAGAGGATCTGCAATGAGTAATTGGACAAAATTCCTCCTGAGATGTGTGCAAACCTGGTAGCCAACTATAAGAAACATCTGACCTCTGTGACTGCCAACAAGGGTTTTGCCACCAAGTACTAAGTGATGTTTTGCGAAGGGGTCAAATACTTATTTCACTCATTAAAATGCAAATCAATTTATAACTTTTTTGAAATGCATTTTTCTGGATTTTTTTTGCTGTTATTCCGTCTCTCACTGTTAAAATAAACCTATTTTTCTTTAGTTGACAGAGTCTCTTTATCAAGAATTACCCCCATTATCCATCCCAAGTATCAGTAGTGATACATACTGGCTTCTAAGAAAATCTTGGTTTTTGCACACTACTGCATTTACATGGCTTTTTTCTGCTGTGCACAGGAGTCACAGCATACTCCAACTAGACATTTGGACTTTGTGAACCCAATAAATTTTTAATCTGTCATTACATCAACTAATTAATTCAGTTTCTACAATGAAAAAGAGGTCAGGTGTGAACCGCTGGCGTGTCCCTATAGAGCAGTGGTTCTCAACTCCAGTCCTCAGGACCCACTAACAAGCCAGATTTTAAGTATTACCTTGGAGAGATGCAGACTAGAATACTGCAATCACTGAGCAGCAAATGATATCCCCTGTAATATATTTTAGTTATCTTGCAAACCTGACCTGTTAGTGGGTCCTGAGGACAGGAGTTGAACCACTGCTATAGAGGATGTTTTCGAATTGTTTTTTATTTTTGTATTATTTTGGAAAGCATTTTATTTAGTACATTCTGGTCAGCTGTTTTACTTTTTGCGCTGCTTTTTTGAAATTCACCACACTGCACCTTTTATGTTGTTACTTTACTTTCACCCAAGTTTCCCATTCAGTTTGGTGAGAACCTGTTACATATGTATTGGTCCATAAAGACACATGATTCGGTTGGCTTTGACCTCAGCAGTCTGTGTACATTCTTCCAGCTTCCTCGCTGCTGCCTGGTGACAAGTCACACATTGCACAATGTGGACGATCGTGGCTTCACTCCAGGAAGGACCGTGTGCAGAGCAGAGAACAGAGGAGAGAGACGAGTGCAGAGATTTTTTTGGAACAGCTTTCCAATTGTCCTCAATCCATCCATCCTGGAAAATTACAATCTATTGCGATATCATAGGCATCATTATAATAGCATCTGCATGCTATGTCAATGCTTTGAATTCAAATGTATATTTCATTTATATGGCTGGCTATACCTAAAATGTTTTAAAATGAAGAAACATTCACTTTATTAAACACAATCCAACTCATTACCAAGACCTTATGAGACTATAGGGTAACTAAAGGGGAAAAAAAATATAGCAAATAAAAAAATAATATAACATATACCAATGTTACACAAGCCATATTGTAATTTAACTGCTTGACAACTGTATAATATAGATACATGGCAGCAAAGCGGTTCTGCTATGTACGTGATCTGGAGTTTACCGGTAGGGGGAATGCGCCACAGTCGACCCGGTTCTGATTTTACACGGCAGATGCTGATCAGTGAGTTCCAGCCAATGGATTACCGCTGGCACCCGCTGATCGTCCGGAACACACACAGGAGAGGGCTCTGCTTATGTAAACAAGACATAGATCTGTCCTGTCAGTGGGGAAGTAATGGATTTACTTTCCACGCAAAAGCACATAAACACTGGCTAGGCTCACGGTTAACCCTTTGATCACCCTAGATGTTTAACCTCTTCCCAGACAGTTTCATTAGTACAGTGAATATTAGTGCATATTTTTAGCACTGATCACAGTATTAGGCCCCTTTCACACGGGCTTTCCGATCAGGTCCACCTGTCAGTTTTTCAGGTGGACCCGATCGGATGCTCCATCCACTCCTATGGCGTGGCAGATGTCAGCCATGACATGTCCGCTGACATCCACCGATATCCGATCTGATCCTGTCCATGAAATCTAGACAGATGGAAACCCTTATTTCCATAGATGTGTGATCCTGGCCCCTCCCTCCTGTTCAGTGCCCCCACAGCAAGCAACTTGCTATGGGGGCACCTGAGCTGAGTCACAGCTCCCTGTGTCCATTCAGACACGGAGCCCTGCCCCTCTCTCCCCTGATTGGCTAGCTGACTTTGATTGACAATGGCACTGCTGCTGTGTTTCAGCCAATCAGGAAGGAGAATCTGGGATGGCTGAGACACAGGTGGACATCACTGGAAGAGAGGGACTTCAGGTAAGTATTAGGGGGGCTAAGGGGGGCTGCTGCACACAGAAGGCTTTTTATCTTAATGTATAGAATGCATTAAGATAAAAAAAATCTTCTGTCTTTACAACCACTTTAAGGGGAAAATCTAGAGACCTTTAAAAAGCTGGAGTGGTTCAGCTGTTGTACATTTTTGCAGGTTACTATATTTCCAAAAATTAGAAAGTAGTATACAAAGGCGCCACAACAAAAACCATCCCATAAAAATAAATATCAAAGAGGATGTGCGAGTCTAATGTTTCAAGCATTTATGTATTCCTAATGTCTACAACCAGAAATACAGATTCTAGTTATTTTGGAACTCTCATTATAAATTAGTCATAAACCTCTGAAATTAAAAATAAACAAAGTATATCCTTCTACATTAACCTAATTTCATCAAAGCAGTTGTGAGCGTTTCCCAGGCTTAGGTCTTCCACTGATAAGTAAAATATATGTTTTTACATTTTAGCCTGGGGTGCCTCAAGATTGTGCATACAGTGGAGCCTCGAATTACGAGCATAATCTGTTCCAGGACTATGCTCGTAATCCAATGTACTCGCATATCAAAGCCAGTTTTCCCATTGAAGTCAATGGAAATGAAAATAGTTCGTTCCGCATTGACTTCAATGGGATGCAATACCGCATGCGGCCAGAGGCGGGGGGCGCCAGAGAGCCTCGGAAACGGCCGAAAAGGCCCGAGAGACACTTCAGCGGACCTCGGCAAACCTCGGAAAGACTCCGTTCACGAGCCTTTCCAAGGTTTGCCGAAGTCAGCCGAACTGTCCTCTGGTCTTTCCGTGCATTTCCTAACGGCACCGATCAGGGACTTTCGGCTCTGCTCAGCTCCGGCGCCCCCCCACCTCAGGCCAAAAGCGGTACTGCACACCGTTTTTGGCGTGAATCCTGCTCGTTTTGCAAGACAACACTCGCAAACCGAGTTAGGAATTTTAGAAATACAGTGCTAGGTTTGCGAAACGCTTGTTAACCGTGTTACTCGCAAACCGAGGTTCCACTGTACTTGTAAAGGGTGCTGCAACTGAAAAAAGGTTGAGAAACACTGATTTATATGTCCCATTTAGAGTTGCTCTAAAGGCAGAAGGTTGTTTACTTTCCTGAATTAAATGCATGAAGGTAAAAAACCTTCTGTTGACAGCAGCCCCCTCAGCACCCCCCCAATACTTGCCTGAGCCCTATCACGATCCAGCGATGTGCACCAGAGCCTCGGCTCTCCGGGGACTCTTGCTACTCGTTGGCTGAGAGCAGCGGGAGCCATTGGCTCATGCTGTTGTCAATCACAGCCAGTGAGCCAATGAGAAGAGAGAGGGGCAGGGCCAAGTCGCGGCTATGTGTTTGAATGGACACACAGAGCAGCAGCTTGGGAGCGAAGCTGTTTGCTGTGGGGGCACTTGGCAGGAGGGGGGGGGCCAGGAGCACCAGCGGGGGACCCGAGAAGAGGAGGATCAGGGCTGCTCTGTGCAAAACCACTGCACAAAGCAGGTAAGTGTGTCATGTTTGTTATTAAAAAAAAAAAAAAAACTTTAGAATTCTGTAGGTAAAGTTGAACTAGCAGCATGGTATATATGCTGAAAAAATAGTGGATGTGTTGAGTGTATTTAATTGAAGCAAGATAAGTGCAAAATGCAACCAGAAAGTTTGTCATAGAAAGCAGCTAATGCGATTTCACCTTTACACAGGTCAGAGTTAAAAACATGATTGCTCATTGATTATACAGATACAGTATACAAATTTCTCTGCTTTTTGAATTTAAAAAAAGTGTTTTGTTCCTCTTGTAAACAAGTCCTTGCTTGGTATGCCTGGCTTGCAGTGGGAAAATTTGGTCCTAAATGGCACTTTTACACGTGACCATTTTGTTATTGGCACTGCAGAGCACAGAATTCCAGAAAACAATCAGTGCATTTGGTGGACAAAAAGACCAGCCAGAGAATGTAGTAGGCTGAAGTTAGTGTTTAATTACCTAAATGGGTTTTCTGTTACATAAATATCACAGATAATTAGATAATGTCCATAACAGATACCCTTTATACCCTTTGTTCACATCTACTTGACTTGGATAATTTTTCACTTAAAAAATAAAAAAATAATGTTGCATTACCTCCTGTTTGATAGATTGTGTTCTCAGCTCCACTGACACATCAGGTTAAAGCGGAGTTCCACCATTAAATCTATTTTTTTTCTAAATTCCTAAGTTCATATAATGTAAATGTCCCACTAACTTGTTTTTTCAAAATGACCCCCGATGTCCGGTTTCGTATATAAAAATAACTTATATTATGTTGTTGTCATCTTGCCTGTGGGCATGTGAAGCCCACAAGCAGACAGTTCCGGGATACGGTGCATGCTGAGCTACCAGCATGCACCGCCCGTTCCCGCGCATGCGCATTACTTACACGCTGCAGCGCCGTAAGCTTCCGACGTTGCCATCACAACGGGCAGCATCGTCGGAAGTGCCCGCCCCGTTGTGATGGCAACGAAGAACGCCGCTCCACGAGACAATGCGCCGCCGGATATGACGGCGATACCCGCGGGTGGCTCACACAGGAAACGCAGCATAAATAAAGCATATAAAGGTAACCCTTAGGAAAAAAATAAATAAATATGGCCATTGACAATGTTTATTATGCCAGCTTGGTAATAAGCTGAATTTAGGAAATTGTGTGGAATTCCCCTTTAAGCAAATGGATACTGCGCTGCTACTGGGAGCACTAATATAGATGCCCTGCACACATCTAAGGTTCAGTTTTAAAAAACAAACATCAGCCTGGTTAGTGGTAAATGAATCCAGTAAATTGTCATGGGTTGCAGTAAATAGCAGTGTGCACATATTTGAGTAAGTAAATGATTACGTCAATCACAGGTCACTAGACAATGGGGGTCATTTACTATAGCGCCGAAAAATTATCCTGCAGTCCCAGAAAATAGCGCCCAATTAAGACTTCAATTCTCAGAAACTGGGCACTAATGCAAATGGAAAGCAGCGCTATTGCCGGCAAACATGCCTGTCAGATCACATATGCAGGAATAGTGGAAGTCAATGAGGTTCGAACCTGCAAAATCCAAAGTTCTCACTGAAGGCTTATATGCAAGTTCTGAGCCATAAAAAGTGTATGGGGACCTGGGTCCTGCCCCAAGGGACATGTATCAATTGGAAAAAAAAATTCTAAAACTGACGTTTTTTCAGGAGCAGTGATTTTATTAATGGCTAAAATGAAACCATAAAAATAAAAAAATTCATTTAAATATTGTGCATGGGGGGTGTCTATAGTATGCCTGTAAAGTAGCGCACCTTTCCCGTGTTTTTTTACAGCACTGCCGCAAAATTACATTTCTAAAGGAAAATATTTCATTCAAAATTGCTTGCGGCTGTAATGAAATGCTGGTCCCAGGCAATATAGAGTAAAAATCAAAGAAAAAAACGGCGTGGGTTCCCCCCACCAGTCCATACCAGGTCCTTAGAGTCTGGTATGGATATTAAGGGGAACTCCACACCAAAATTTAAAAACAAAATGGCGTAGGGGTCCCCCCAAATTCCATACCAGACCCTTATCCGAGCAAGCAGCCTGGCAGGTCCGGAAAGGAAGGGGACGAGCGAATGTCCCCCCCCTGAACCATACCAGGTCACATGCCCTCAACATGGGGAGGGTGCTTTGGGGTCCCTCCTTGTCCATGTTGATGGGGACAATGGCCTCATCCCCACAACCCTTGCTCGGTGGTTGTGGGGGTCTGCTGGCGGGGGACTTATCGCAACCTGGAAGGTCCTTTAACAAGGGGGCCCCCAGATCCCGCCCCCCATGTGAATAGGTATGGTACATTGTACCCCTACACATTCACTAAAAAAAAGCAGTAAAATGTGACAAAAAGGTTTTTGACAATTCCTTTATTAAAAATGTCTTCTTCTTTCCCCCCGCTTCTTCCTCCGGTCTTCCTTCGGTTTTCTCCTTCTTCCTCCAGCTTCTTCCCCCGCTTCTTCCAGAAGGGTATGTGGCCTGGTATGGTTCAGGAGGAGGGGGGGCGTCCCCCCCTTTCCTGACCTGCCAGGTTGCATGCTCGGATAAGGGTCTGGTATGGATTTTGGGGGGGACCCCATGCCATTTTATTTTTAATTTTGGCGCAGGGTTCCCCTTAAAATCCAAACCAGACCTGAAGGGCCTGGTATGGATTTTGGGGGTGACCCCATGTCAATTTTTTTTTTACATTTTTGCGTGGGTTTCCCCTTAAAGTCCATACCAGATCTGAATGGCCTGGTATGCACTGGGGGGGAGGACCCTACGCTGTTTTTTTACTTGATTTTTGAATAGCTGGATATTTGGAATTCCACACAATAATATTATTGAATAATTACTTACCATTGCATACATTTGAAGAGTTAAAATTATGGAATAAACCAAACTGATGTGCAATCGCTAATCATGCTGCTGAGTACAATGTACGTTTTCAGGAGGTGATACCATTGGTGGGATTCAAACCCATGGCTTGAACCTTTGAAGGTAGCAGTTTACCAACCATGCTCATGTGCTATTGGCTATTGGGTAGGGATATGCCGAACACCCCCCGGTTCGGTTTGCACCAGAACTTGCGAACAGGCCAAAAATGTGTCAGCTGCCAGTAGGTTTTCTTTCACTAGTGCTGACTTTTTACTTTTTGACATTTGATTCATGTCACTGCACAGCAGCTTGGTGCACTGTGCTGCTGTGCTGTGACATTCGGTGCCATGCACTGCAAACAATGAACACGGGGGCGCCGGCTAAGTGCAGCATCCATGCGTATATAGTACTGATGAGAAGCTGTCATCCAGACTAACGAGTCTCCAACCTTCAGCACATAAGGAGTCTTTAGTGACTATTAGCAGACCTGTGGAAAGAATCGTCCTCGCAATGAAGCCACAAAAAAGTCAGAGTTGCTGTAATGTGCTGACATCATGCCACAGCTTCCGGAATCATCTTTGTAAGTCTTTTCCTCGTGGTTTTTCCTATGTATGTTTAAGTGGATCGCATCCATCGGCATTTTATTTATCCAGCTGGATTATTTTGTTTTATTGTCTGAGATTTTCCCTTAATTTGGAACTTAGTTAATCGTCAATACAAAATACTCAAAGATGGCCACCGATTTCGGATGTGAAAGCGGGGGGGTGACGTCCGCACGTAAATGAATGAAGTGTCAGCATGTAACACTTCAAATGAAGGTAAAAAAAAAAAAAAAAACAAGTAAGCATTGTGATGCTCTTAAATGCACAATACACGGCTCCTTACTGGAGGCGACACTAATGCCGCGTACACACGATCAGAAATTCTGTCAGAAAAAACTTGGATGGTTTTTCCGACGGAATTCCGCTCAAGCTTGCCTTGCATACACGCGGTCACAAAAAAGTTCTCTGAACTTTCGACCGTCAAGAACGCGGTGACATACAACACTACGACGAGCCGAGGAAATGAAGTTTAATGCTTCCGAGCATGCGTCGAATTGTTTCCGAGCATGCGTGGTTTTTTGCGCGTCTGAATTGCATACAAACGAACGCATTTTCTGATAGGAACTTTTTCCGACTGAAAAATAGAGAACCTGCTCTCAATCTTTTGCTGGCTAGAATTCTGCCAGCAAAAGTCCGATGGAGCATACACACGGTCGGAATTTCTGACCAAAAGCTCACATCCGACTTTTGCTGGCGGAATTTCTGATCGTGTGTACGGGACATAACTCTAGCCTGCACAGTAAATTGACATTTTTTAAGTATGAAGGCAGGTTCCATTTGAACACAGTGCACATGTACACAAGATTGTGGTTTGAACAAGTCACATAAAAAAAAAACATTATTTTCTATGTGCCTCTGCAGTGACCTGCTTTAATCTGGTGTGGAAAAATGCAGGTCACTACTCTTGATTAGCCCATAGGATATGATTTGTTGCTATAAAAACAGTGCAAATTTTCTTTTGTCTCATTTTAAAAAAAAACAGTCAAAACATTGAGTATGAACTATAAACATGATCTCATCCAAGTTGCTGACATGGTTAGACGCCAGCAAGTTTGCAGGCGTCGTGGCTGCTTGGTTACTGGGATTGGTCCAGCACTTGTTTACAGGTTGCTGTGCCGTGTGCAGAGTCTTGAAGCTGCTCTCATTCACGGTAGGAGCGGTGTGCACAACCTCCTCCCCCCCCCCACCCCGCGTCGCACCTCATTCACAATGAGCTGGAGGAAATCACCATATTGCATAAACAGCTCCAGCTACTGGATTTTCAAGTTTGCTTTTACTTCCCATTTCCTCAATACAAATTCATTCTTCTACACAAAAAAAACAAAACAAAAACATAATAGTACAAAAGTATGTAAAATAAAATATTACAATCCTTTTACAAAGTAAATTTATTACATGACAGGGCATTCAAAATGTATTATTTTGTTTATTTTCATTGTTTGTTGAAGCGTTTGTTACCCCAGCATTTCATATTCCTGATATGTACCTGCTGTACCATGTACTTGTATCAGAAGGTATCCTGTTCTCTTTGTATTGCTCCCTTTATGTGAAATTTCTGGTGTTCCTGCCAGTCCCTCTGCTTTCCTATTAAACACTGATCACGCTAAGCAGGAGAACACAGCATGTTCAGTTTTCTGTGTATGCTGGGTACTTAGTCTTTGCTCTTCCCCAATGATCAGACTTGTGCTGACACTCCCCTGCACAGCCATTCACTGGGAAGCTCACTGTGCTGCTGCTTCTCCTCCCCCAGCTCTTATGCAGCTGAGAAAGAGGGAATGTGATCACTTATAAAAAAGACGGGAAAAGGTATTTACAGTGGAACCTCGGATTGCGAGTAACGCGGTTAACGAGCGTTTCGCAATATGAGCACTGTATTTTTAAAAATCGTAACTCGGTTTGCGAGTGTTGTCTCGCAAAATGAGCATGATTTAGGCCAAAACATGTGCAATACCGCGTTTTGCCTGAGGTGGGGGGGGGGCTCCGGTGCCGTTTGGAAATGCACGGAAAGGCCCGAAGACAGCTCGGCTGACCTCGGCAAACCTCGGGAACGGAGTCTTTCCGAGGTTTGCCGAGGTGTCCTCGGGCCTTTTCGGCCGTTTCTGAGGATCTCCGGCGCCCCCCACCTCTGGCCGCATGCGGTATTGCATACCATTGAAGTCAATGCGGAACAAATTATTTTAGTTTCTATTGACTTCAATGGGGAAACTTGCTTTGATATGCGAGTACTTTGGATTACGAGCATTCTCCTGGAACGGATTGTGCTCGTAATCCGAGGTTCCACTGTATAATGTTTGTTTTATATCTATACACAAATGTTTTTCCTTTCATTGCTATTTTAAACTGAATGGATTGTTTTACAAGGTGATCATTTCACAATCACTTTAAGCTGGCCATAGATGGATCAAAATTTTGGCCAGTTCAGGATCAATCTCTCACTAACTGGCTTGTTGGAAAAATGTTGTTCCATCAGCGGTGCAATTATTCAGTGGTTTGACAGCGGAGTTGTCAGAATACAGTAACACATCAGCTAAGATTCCTACATCCACCTCACTTGTGTGGATGGGGCGAATCCTTTCATTTTTTTTTTTTATCCTTGAGTTGTTTGTTGCTGTATATTCCTTTTGCTATTCTGTAAAATGTACTGGAATATGTTGCTACTATATAAAAACAATGTTATTTTGTAATAATAATAAAAATCAGAACAAGAGGAATAATGCAGTGGATCGCTTTTAACCACTTCAATACAGGGCACTTAGACACCTTCCTGTCCAGACCAATTTTCAGCTTTCAGTGCTGTCGCAGTTTGAATGACAATTGCGTGGTCATGCTACACTGTACCCAAACTAAATTTTTATCATTTTGTTCCCACAAATAGAGCTTTCTTTTGGTGGTATTTGATCACCTCTGCGGTTTTTATTTTTTGCTAAACAAATAAAAAAAGACCGAAAACTTTGAAAAAAAATAAAAGTTTTGCTTTTGTTTCTGTTAAAATAATTTGTAAATAAGTAAGATTTCACTAATAAGGCGGCACTGACAGGCACTGATACGGTGGCACCAATGAGGTGACACCAATGAGCGGGCACTGATGATGGTCACCGATATGCGGCACTGATGGGCACTGGTAGGCGGCACTTATGGGTGGCACTGATATGCAGCACTGATGGGCATTGATAGGCGGCACTGATGGGCACTCATGGGTGGCACTGATAGGCGACACTGATGGGCACTGAAAGGCGGCACTGCTGGGCACTGATGGGCACTGTTTGGGTGGCACTGATAGGTGGCACTGATAGGCGGCACTGCTGGGCACTGATAGGCGGCACTGCTGGGCACTGATACATGGCACTGATACGCGGCACTGATAGGCATCCCTGGTGGCACTGGCAGTGGTAGGCATTGGAGTGGGCACTGATTGGCAGCTGCCTGGGCACAGATTGGCAGCTACCTGGGCACAGATTGGTATTTCCCTGGGGGTCTAGGGGGCATACCTGGTGGTCCAGTGTGGTGGTCATCCTGGTGGTCCTGGGCGGCTTTCCTGGTGGTCCTGGGCAGGATCCGAGGGGGGGCTGTGCAGATAAGCAATCAGCACAGACCCCCCCTTGTTAGGAGAGCAGACAATCGGCTCTCCTCTACTCGCGTCTGTCAGACACAAGTGAGGAAAAGCCGTTCACCGGCTCTTCCTATTTACATCGTGATCAGCCGTGATTGGACATGGCTGATCACGTGGTAAAGAGTCTCCGTCAGAGACTCTTTACCTAGATCGGTGTTGCGAGTGTCAGAAGGGGGCGCGCAGTGGCTCGATATCCTGATCACGTCATATGACGTGATCAGGATCAGGATCAGTGCGGCTTCACTTCCTGGTTCCTTACTGCGCATGCGCGAGTCGCGCTGCGCGTCCTCTCACAGAATACAGCGGGGGAGGACGGGGTAGGGGCCGGAAGTGGCGTAGGTCACCACAAGCTCCGCGGTGATCTATGCCAGGAAGTGGGAGCAAATACCTGTATTAGACAGGTATCTGCTCCCTCCTCCCCCCTGAAAGTTGCCAAATGTGACACCGGAGGGGGGGAGGAATCCAAAAAGTGGAAGTTCCATTTTTGGGTGGAACTCCACTTTAAGAACAAGTGACAGCGGTAAGCACAGGGCTAGTGCCCAAAGTGGTGGTACCAAGTATCACTACACTCCAGATGAAAAAAAAGGCCCTGCTGACAAAAGTTAGGGTCCTTTCACACAGGCTGTCCGCCTGTCAGTTTTTCAGACGGACCTGATCGGATTCACTAGTCTCCTCTATGGAGCGGTGGATGCCAGTGGTGACATCTGCCGATATCCAATCCGATCCTGTCCGCCAAATCCAGACGAATTGGTGGTCCTATTTTTCATCCGTCTGGCGGATCGCATGAAAACAGACAGGCGGTCCGTTTTCCCCATAAAGGAGAGCAGGACTGTGTCCATCTCTGCTTGGCGCAATGACCGGACAGGAATCAGCAGGGATCAGCGGAGCGATCCCCGGATTCCGTTCTACGGAGGCGCCCGTGTGAAAGGGACCTAACACTGCAGTCATTCCTGTCAGTGAGGAGGGGAGAAGGGAGCTTCTGGAGTTTCCAGTTTGCCCCTGTTTCTACATAGAGATGCTGTGCCCGGGGCACCTGGCCCTTCTGAATCCCGCCTTGTCCTGGCCCTGGTCACTGGAAGTAAAAAATTGCAGAGAGGAAAAAAATGGCGCTGTGTTAGTGTCAGTGATGAAAAATGCCCCTGAGTCAGTGGTATCACCTACACTGGAAACAAACATGCCCCTCTGTTGGTGGTGTCAGTCTGAGGGAGCCTGCTTTGGCATGTATGTCAGTGAGGATGAAGGAGGGGGGCAGAGCTGGGAGGTGGGTTCTGTGGGGTGCATGGAACTAAAGGCACACACCTACAACATACAAAGCCATTCACATCTCTGCCCCGAGCTACATCACCAATCTTGTCTCCAAATATCACCCAAATTGTCCTCTCTGCTCTTCTCAAGACCTCCTACTCTCAAGCTCTCTTGTCTCCTCCTCCCATGCTCGTCTCCAGGATTTCTCCAGAGCCTCTCCCATCCTCTGGAACTCACTACCTCCACCTGTCCGGCTATCCCCTGCTCTTACTCTCTTCAGGAAAGCCTATCACGTCTCCAACTAGCTCATTCCCCACAGTTTCAACCTTTTGTACCCCCTGCCCCACCCTATTAGATTGTAAGCTCTTATGAGCAGGGCCCTCTTAATCCTCTTGTATTTTATTGTATTATAACTGTATTGTCTCCTTTAGAGGCGGCTCTCTAATTAGGCAAATTAGGCGGTCGCCTAAGGCCCCGCACTCACAGGGGCCTCGCGGTCGCCTAATTTGCCTGTTCTCAATCACTGAAGTTGACGCCGGCGGCTCCGCCTACCCCCACTGGGACTCTGTGGCTTAGGAGCTGACAGACAAATCAGATACTGCCCGCAGCCTGAGGAATAGCTGCCTCATCACGGAGCGTCCCAGTCCGTGGGGCCTCATGTGTAAGTTTTGCCTAAGGCCTCACAAAGCCTAGAGCCGCCTCTGATCTCCTTTTTATATCGTAAAGCGCTGCATAAACTCTTGGCGCTATATAAATCCTGTATAATAATAATAATAAAGGGATCTGGGGCTTTCGAGGAAGAAAAGAGGGCTACAGGGTTCTAAAGCTGGCCATACATGGATCAAAATTTGTCCAGTTCAGCAAGGACTGGTCAAAGTTCAATCAATGTATGGGGACAGTGATTGTAGAGAAGTTGATTTACCGATTGACTTCTATACAAAAAATTGTATTAAACGAAAAGGAAGGAATCAGGTCAGTAGCAAAGATAGGCCAACATCCCACAACAATATAAAGAGCAAGAAAACCCCCAAGTGAATAAGTAAACCATAAGTATGAATATGAACATAGTACTGACAAAAATATAAAATCACAATATAAATCACATAGATATAAAAAACAAATCACAGCTTGTGTATTAAAAGAGAAGTATGTTTTTTTTTTCTGATTTATACTTACCTAGGTGGATGCAATTGGTTGGTCCGATGCTGCATCTGTCCCCCAGAGCCTTTACACTGAGAACCAAGAGATCGAATACCGCCGTTCACTTGGTTCTGACAGCTCCCCGAAGCTTGATAAACAAGTGATGTCTTGATATACAAGTAGCGTCATGTCACAACTTAGTATAAAAGAGAAGAGAGGTGCCTCTAATGCCGCGTACACGCGCTCGGACATTCCAAGAACAAAATCCTGGATTTTTTTCCGACGGATGTTGGCTCAAACTTGTCTTGCATACACACGGTCACATAAATGTTGTCGGAAATTCCAAACGTCAAGAACGCGGTGACGTACACCATGTATGACTAGCCGAGAAAAATGAAGTTCAATAGCCAGTGCGGCTCTTCTGCTTGATTCCCAGCATGCATGGAATTTTGTGCGTCGGAATTGTCTACACACGCTCAGAATTTTCCACAACGGATTTCGCTGCCTAAAAATTTGAGATCCAGCTCTCATATTTTTGTTTTCGGAAATTCCGATAACAAATGTCCGATGGAGCCTACACACGGTTGGAATTTCCGACAACAAGCTCCCATCGAACATTTGTTGTCGGAAATTCTGAGCGTGTGTACGCGGCATTAAGTGTAGCAATATAGTTACATTTAATGAAGGTACAACATTTAGCAAGTCACATAGTTGATGATTAAAAGAGGTACATCTAAGTATGCAGGCATCCGGGGTAAAGATGTCCACATAGACCGTTCTCCTCACAGTCACCGCCATTGACGTTGTCCCTTCCACACTGCGCTCCATCAGCTGTTCAAGCCTCGTTTTCAGATCACTCTACTGCAGGGTAGTCTTCCTCGGTGATGATTGCAGATATCTTTTTCCCGGATGGCTACATACTTAGATGTGCCTCTTTTAGTCATCAGCCATGTGAGTTGCTAAATGTTGTACCTTCATTAACCACTTCAGCCCCAGACCATTTGGCTGGCTACAGACCAGAGCACTTTTTGCAATCCGGCACTGCGCCGCTTTAACTGACAATTGCGCGGTCATGTGACGTGGCTCCCAAACAAGATTATCGTCCTTTTTTTCCCCACAAATAAAGCTTTCTTTTGGTGGTATTTGATCACCTATGCGGTTTTTATTTTTTGCGTTATAAACAAAAAAATTTAGAAAAATGCATTATTTTTAACTTTTTGCTATAATAAATATCCCCAAAAAATATATAAAAAAACATTTTTTTCCCTCAGTTTAGGCCGATACGTATTCTTCTACATATTTTTGGTAAAAAAAATCATAATAAGCAATTTTTGATTGGCTTGCGCAAAAGTTATAGTGTCTACAAAATAGGGGATAGTTTTATGGCATTTTTATTATTTTATTTTTTTTTACTAGTAATGGCGGCGATCAGCGATTTTTATCGTGACTGCGACATTATGGCGGACACATCGGACACTTTTGGTGCTATTTTGGGACCATTCACATTTATACAGCAATCGGTGCGATTAAAAATGCATTGATTACTGTGTAATTGTGACTGGCAGTGAAGGGGTTAACACTAGGTGGCGCTGTAGGGGTTAAGTGTGTCCTAGGGAGTGATTCTAACTGTGGGGGGGAGGGGTTATGTGTGACACGACACTGATCACCGCTCCCGATTACAGGGAGCGGTGATCAGTGTCCTGTCACTAGGCAGAACGGGGAAATGCTTGTTTACATCAGTGAGACGATCGTGGGTATCGAGTCCACGGGACCCGCGATCACACTCACGGAGCTCACAACGGGCGCGCACGCAATGGCAAATTTAAAAGAAGGTACCTGTATGCAGGGGCGGACTGACAACACTCAGGGCCCCCGGACCAAATAAAGCAAGGGCCCCCTGTCAGGCCCCGCCCATGACCCACCCCTAACCCCTCCCATGGCCCACCCCTGACCTCGCCCCTACATTTTGCACAAAGTACAACTTCTGCCATTTTTTTTTAATGGGACCTGGAGGGGGGTCTCTCGCTAACAGTGTCCATCAGAGAGTCTCTGTTAGAGAGAGAGACCCCCCTCCAGGACCTATTAGAGACTACAAAGGAGTATAATGGGACCTGGAGGGGAGCCTCTTTCTACCAGAGTGTACAGTGAACACCTTCATTCACTCTGGTCCTCACAGGACCCCCTCCTTTCGCCATGACTCTCACCCCTGCCCCAACCCCTCACAAAGTAGAAATACAATTGGCACTGTGTAGAGCTCCTCTTACCTTAACTATGGGTACTGTAGCTGTGGCTGGTTCCCGCATCCTCTGTGGTTGGCTGGCTCCCTGGTTTGGGTGGGTTACCGTGGGTAGCTAGCTGGCATCCTGGCCCTGCTGTGGGTGGGTCACTGTGAGTGGGTGACTGGCACCCTGGCCTTGCTTTGGGTGGGTCACCGTGGGTGGTTGGGTGGCACGCACCCTGGTGCTGCTGTGGGTGGGTGGCTGGCTGGCACCCTGGCTGGTGGGTCCCGTCCTCTTCCACCATTTTGGGCACTGTTTGCTGAGGTGAGGGAGGTGCTTGGAGGGAAGTAGTGATCTTTTCCCTATCCGGGACGGTAAATCTAGAAGGTTTGCAGCCTCTCCAGTGCCTCTCAATGCAGCCTCACCAATTCCAATTAGCGCAGACTCAGCAGTGCCAATCAGTGCAGCCTCACCAGTGCCCATAAATGCAGCTTCACCAGTGCCCATGAATGGAGCCTGATCAGTGCCCATCAATGCAGCCTCACCAGTGCCCCTTAATGCAGCCTCTCCAGTGCCCCTCAATGCAGCCTCAACAGTGCCCCTCAATACAGCTCTACCAGTGTGCCCCTCAATGCAGCCTCACCAGAGTGCCCCCTCCATGCAGCCTCACCAGAGTGCCCCCTCTATGCAGCCTCACCAGAGTGCCCCCCCATGCAGCCTCACCAGAGTTCCCCCTCCATGCAGCCTCACCAGAGTGCCCCCTCCATGCAGCCTCACCAGAGTTCCCCCTCCATGCAGCCTCACCAGAGTGCCCCCTCCTTGCAGCCTCACCAGAGTGCCCGATCCTTGCAGCCTCACCAGAGTGCCCCCTCCTTGCAGCCTCACCAGAGTGCCCCTCCTTGCAGCCTCACCAGAGTGCCCCCTCCTTGCAGCCTCACCAGAGTGCCCCCTCCTTGCAGCCTCACCAGAGTGCCCCCTCCTTGCAGCCTCACCAGAGTGCCCCCTCCATGCAGCCTCACCAGAGTGCCCCCTCCATGCAGTCACACCAGAGCGCCCCCTCCATGCAGCCTCACCAGAGCGCCCCCTCCATGCAGCCTCACCTAGAGTGCTCCCTCCATGCAGCCTCACCTAGAGTGCCCCCTCCATGCAGCCTCACCTAGAGTGCCCCCTCCATGCAGCCTCACCTAGAGTGCCCCCTCCATGCAGCCTCACCTAGAGTTCCCCCTCCATGCAGCCTCACCTAGAGTGCCCCCTCCATGCAGCCTCACCTAGAGTGCCCCCTCCATGCAGCCTGATCAGTGCATGGGGGATAGCCGCCGGATCACACAGAGTGGGTAACTCCCGCTGTGAAACCTGGTGACCGCTGTCATCGGATGTCCCGCCTCCTTTGTTAGACATCACATGTCCTGGCATTGGACCAGTGAGACATCTATCAAAAGAGGCGGGACATCGGGTGACAGCGGTAAGCACAGGGCCACTGTTAGAAATCATGGTGCCCCATACAGCTTACCTGACAGGGCCCCTTTTAACCTCGCCCTTGACCCCATCCTAGGCTCCTCCCCTGATCCAACCCCTTTAGATTTGTACATGTTTACATATGCACGCATACTGTGTCCCAGGAACTGGATGTTGCTGCTCACATCCTTAATGGGACCCCTGATGGCACGGGAGAGCCCAGTAAAAAGGTGATGGCGGGACGGTGGTGGAACCCCCTTCCACTGCCTGTAAAAGTAATCCAGGGGTTTCTTAGCAACTAGGATTACTTTTACTTTGTGCAGACTTGTTGGGGCTAAAAAATGATATCTTGATCATTGCTGCAGCGATGACCAAGATATCACCCTTCCAATCAAGCAATGTACCAGTATGTTGCTGGACAGGAAGTGGTTAAGGGGGGTGGTTCGGGGGCACATGTTTACTGCCCCCCCAAACGCAAGTGTAAAGTAACATCACAATGCTTATCAGCATTATGAAAATTGCGCAGGCAGCACAGTCAGCATGTGCTCTGTCCTGGATCTGTCACAGTGTCACATGGATTTTGGGTGCTGACTTTGTTAATTTATGCCTGTACTGTATATTACAAACTTTAACCCAGTACAGGCATAACAAAGTCAGCACCAAACAACAATATGACACACTGACAGATCCGTGACAGAACACATGCTGACTGTGCTGCCTGCCTGAGTATCATAATGCTGATAATCATGACCTGCTGCTATGCTGTGTGTAAGCCCAAGTGAGACAGTGAGGATTCTATCCTCTGTTCTCCACTCACTCTGCAGTGCAGGTGCAGCCACGCTGTCCCCCAGGTTCTTGCTCTCTCTCATCCACTGAGCCGCCTGTCGCCTCACCTCAGTCTTGGAAGTCGGCACCTGAAAACGGGAGGCGGAGCCTCGTCATATCACTCCGCCATTGAAGGTAGTGGGCAGCGGCGGCCGGAACTAATTAACTAGCAGAGCAATGTGCGGTGCGGCTTTTCTACATCCGCCCGAAAAAGGAAAAATAGTCCGACTGCTGCGCTCACCTCCTGGGCCCCTCTGTAGATATGATGGGGCCCAGGAAAATGTTATAACCCCTCTTAGTAGCAGCGGGGGTATGGTTTTGAAATCTCTCGATTTCATTATGCATAAATTAACTGGAAATCACCAGCCCTAAAGGGTCCAGCAGGTGGCACTGGCGGGCCCCCTTTAGCGGCCGGGCCCTCGGTCCATGTCCGATTGGACCGACTGGTCAGTCCGCCCCTGCCTGTATGCCCATTTGCCTGTCCGTGCCATTGTTGCATAGTTACTAAGGTTGAATAAAGACACCATCCTGAGTGAGTGTTTACAATTGTCCCTATCCCTATACATTGTGTCTCATTAAGATGCTCATCTATTATATCATTTTATTTAAGGTACCCATATAGCGCTGTCAAATTTTATGCAGCGCTCCACACATACATCCCACACTCACATCGGTCCCTACCCTCAAGGAGCCCACAATCCAAGGTCCCCATCTCACATTCATATACTAGGGCCAATTTTGGACAGAAGCCAATTAACCCACCAGCATGTCTTTGGAGTGCGGGGAGGAAATTGGAGTACCCGGAGGGAACCCACGCAGGCACAGGAAGAATATGCAAACTCCAGGCTGGTAGTGTTGTGGTTGGGATTCCAACCAGCGACCCTTTTTACTGCTAGGCGAGAGTACTACCCACTACACCGCTGTGCCGCCATCCTGTTGACGTAAATGTACATGCGGCGGGCGGCAAGCGGGTAAATGTAACCATATTGCTTCACTTAGAGGCGCCTTTCTTCTCTTTTATACTCTGTGGCTCCTGCTGGATTTTGCTTCTAATCCCCTTGTGGAGGCTTCCATTTGTGGATGGACATTTTATAGTTACACAACCTATCACATTGCTATAATCTTTTTATATGGACTATAAACTGAAGGACCTATGAATAAATGGTTGTGGAACGAATCATCTGAGTTTCCATTATTTCTTATGGGGAAATTCGCTTTGATATACAAGTGCTTTGGATTACAAGCATGCTTCCGGAACGAGCAACCCAAGGTTTTACTGTACATATTTATATATAATATTAGAAGCACAGCAAGAAAAAACATCCCACACAAGAATATGATTTCTTTTGTTTGTAAACCCCATTGCACATAAACTGTCTGTGCTGCGCACAAGCTGGGGTCTGTGGCTTGTCGTTTTTGCACTTTGCTTGATTTGGCAATTAATGCGCTCATCACGTCTTGTTTATGGCCAGTCCTTACACGTGGTGCAGGGAGTCATGTGACCAGGGGGTGTGTCGCTGCACTTGTCTGTGTTTTGCACTCCGCTCTGGATGTGCTCTATATAAGCCAGTATCAGAGCTCTGTGTGTCATACAGCTACATCATCACAGCAAAATCCAAACGCAGCAGCTACAGAACAACTGCCAACCAACCATGGACCCTCATGACTGCAACTGTGCTACAGGTACGTAAACTCTATGCTGGGTACCAGCTAATAGCAGAATAGATTATGTATATTGTTTTTTTGTTTGTTTTTTTTAGTGTTTTGCTAACTGGATTCTCTCTTTGCCTTTTAGGTGGCTCATGCTCCTGCGGTGATTCCTGCAAGTGCAAAGACTGCAAATGCAAAGGCTGCAAGAAAAGTAAGTGTACTACCTGAAGAATAATATAAAATAACTGCGTATATAATATTACTGTCTGTCAGGCTATTTAATGACTGCTGGTTTTTGTGCGTATTGTCAATATAAAGGGGGTAGAAATGTCAATTTTAAATGTTGCCTAACCTTGCAATAGATCGGTCTTCATAGGTCACTTATCCTGAATGACCTCTATAATCCTATCAGCTACCCAGCTTTTAAATGGTTAATAAGCTGTGTATGCTTTTTGACCTATTTAACCCTCCTCGGGGGGGGGGGGGGGGGTTTCTCGGAGAATAGGTGCAGGAACTCCCCCCGTCTGAGTCACCCCTTGTCTCTGCCCCCTACCCACCTCTGACCACCGTCCCTTGATTCCACCCCCTACCCACCTACCAGTACTACCCCTTTTAGAAAATACAGAACCAAGTACCATTTTGTGGTGCTAAATCATTTTGTATGGAACATGTTAATGATAAAAAGAAAAGCAGTAAAATAGATTCCCTGCAGCCAGCAACAATAGACAATAGAATCCCAGCAATAGATCCCCACACAACAATGGACTCCAACCCAACAACAATAGATTCCCTGCAGCAACAGTAAACCACCCACAACAAAATATCCACCCAAGAAACATTAGGGATCCTCCAGCAGCCAGTAAAAATAGACCTCTCCCTCAACAGATCCCTTCCAGGAACATAAGACCCCCCCCCCAGCAACAATTGATTCCCCATCAGCAACAATAGACCCTCACACAAAATCAGATCCCTCCCCCCACCAGTGACAATAGATCCCCAAGCAGCCAGTATCAATAGACCTTCCAGCACACCCCACACCCCGTGCTATTACATACATTTAGTGCTGGAACTGCATTCCCGCTGAAAAAAGGCCCTGACCCTCCTGCTTAAACTGTATGTAAACAAACAAACTTCTCGTATTTGGTCTATGCTGACCACATGCTACGCAATCTGTATGATCTACCGCAGCTGTTTCATCTGAGGGAAATCCTGAAAACATGACCTGTTGGTGCGCCTGGAGGACTGGAATCGAGAAACCTTGCATTACGTAGTTGATGTAATTGTAAAATTTCCTTTAGAATAAACCTGTCAGGTTATCCAGAGTTTTATTTACTAAAGTTGGAGAGTGCAATCAGGCTCATTTCTGCAGAGAAGACAATCGGCTTCTGGGTTTTATTGCCAAAACTTAATCTAACAAGCTGAGGTTAGAAGCTGATTGATGTCTATACAGCAGTAAGCTGGATTTTTTTTTTTTTTTTTTTTTTTTTTTTTTTTTTTTTTTGCACTCTTCATCTTTAGTAAATCCCATAGTGTCTGGTCAGCCTTAAAAAAATATATACCACTGAAATGGTTGATCTTGTCAGACTTGTACAGTGTCCAGAGCTGTCTCATAGAGTGCCATTAGCCTACCCAGTCCTATCTTGGGACTAAATAAATTTTATTTATTTTTTTGGGGGGAAGAGAGAAATCTTCAAATGGACAAAACGCGTGAAAATGTGCCACGTATTGCAGATACATACTGTACCTCATCCCTCTAAACCTGAACACCTTTTGAATTACACAGGTTCTGAGGCTAATTAAATGCAGATAAGGCACCAAATGAGTTAAATTACCACCTTAATCAGCCACAGAACCTGTGTAATTAGTGTTTGGGTTTAAGGCTGTATTCACACCTATGCATTTTTAGAGCTTTTTGCATTTTGCAGATTTGTACTACCGAATGTGTTCCATAGGAAACCATGTTAAATGGATTGTAGTGCAAATCTGTAATATGCAAAAAGCACTAAAACTGCATAGGTGTGAATCCAGCCTTAAGGTATGAGGCGGCAACCATAATTGTAGACCATATATTCTCAGATTCTAGGGATCACAGCGAAACCTCTTTTTAGTATGACAGGTCTGAATGCTCAACTTGTTTGCTTCGTGATAACATCTCCATTTATAAAAGCATGTAGTTGAGTGAACACCATTCTATAAATTTGTGTTTTAATGGGGTGGGGATTGTAAATATTAAATACATACATCATAGGTAATGAAAACGCAGGACACCGACACCTATTGAATGAAGACCGGTCTACATTTTAGAGATCTAGGATGTATTTGCAGCTATAGGCTGTCATCATATGGCAAACACTGCATTGTGCATTTATTATCGGTACTTGTATAGTGCCGTTAATTTGCATAACTCTTTACACATATATTGTACATTTTTATCAGTCCCTGCCCTCAAGGACCTTGGCTTGTAAGCGCCTTAACTCTCATTCCTACATACGAAGGCCAATTTAAACAGTCAATTAACATACCAGCATGTCTTTTGAAGTGTGGGAGGAAACAATAGTACCCGGAGGAAACCCAGGCAGGCACAGGGAGAACATGCAAACTCCAGGCAGGTAGTGTTGTGGTTGGGATTCAAACTGACGACCCTAGTGCTGCTGTATGTATCATGGTGTCATTAAAAACCCTTCAATGATGTCTCTTGTGGGTAACCTCACGTATACATGGGTGGCATTCATAGTGCTTTCAGAATGCAGTTTTGATATCCTAGTGCAGTGATGGCCATCCTTGGCACCCCAGATGTGTTAGAACTACATTTCCCATGATGCTCAACTACACTCCAGGGTGCAGGAGCATAATGGGAAATGTAGTTCCAAAACATCTGGGGTGCCAAGGTTCGCCATCACTGTTAGTGCATCTGAACTACTGGGGTTACAGCTTACTGTAGATAATGAGCTGGTGACAAAAGATCTCCCGCTGACATAAATTGCTTGTTGGCAGTTATTGAATTTGGATTTGCTGTGCAACAAGCAGTTGAATTGAAGTGTTGCCCTCGAAATAAACCAAGCAAATACTGCTGCTCATTGTATGTGGTGAACACTAAAGGCCATTGGTCATCTGAGTGCTTGTGCTCTGGATATAGAAAAGGTTCCTCACCCCTCCACAGAACATATCATTTATGGAAGAGTTGCTTTGGCCCTTGTCAAAAAAAGAAACCCATATCAGATCATTTGGGTCATGTAGAGTTTCTTGCTGTGATCTTAAGTTTTGACATCACTGGCATGGATAGATCTTGTGGCCCTAAGCCAGTTATAAGAGAGCCTAAGATTGGCGTCTCCCAATATTTCTGCAGAAGGTATGGGTTGCATCATATCGGTGTTGCACACTAATAACTTTGTATACATTGTATTATATTTTTTTTTTTTTCTTCTCTTTCAGGTTGCTGCTCCTGCTGTCCGGCAGACTGCACCAAATGCAGCCAGGGCTGTCAATGTGCAAAGGGATGTGATACCTGCAGTTGTTGCAAGTGACCTGCTGAGTCTCCTGTGTTCCGTGTCTGAAGTGTAGTGTTTATTGATCATCAGTCATGTGCAGTATGTTCTGTAACTTTGTATTTTGATAATAAAAGATTATGTATTTCACCAAGTTGCATCACTGACATTGTCTACTGCTCAAAAGTCAAATTTACTGTGTTTTTTTTTTTTTTTTTTTTTTTTTTTTTTTTTTTTTTTTTTTGCTTAAAAGCAAGATCAAATAGATGGTATACGGGGGGGGGGGGGGAGTGTGAACCCCCAGGCTTGACAACAGATGCAAACACATAAACTGAGCTGTAAAATACAGTATATAACGTTCAGGTGAATAGGATCTTTTTACTGTAATCCACTGATTAACACTGTGGTTTTACTTGGGCAGCAACCAACCCCTCCAAAGCTGGTCACACACTAGACCAGGGGCCTCAAATTTCCTAAACAAAGGGGCCAGTTTCCTGCCCTTCAAACTTTGGCCAGTGGGTATAGACAATGTCTCAGGCTGGGTGGTCAGTGGGAATAAAAAAAAAAAAAGATAATTACATGGTGCCTGTGGTCAGGAAGAATAGATCCCCGCGGTTGAGGGTTCGGGGGAGGATTAGTGCCCCAAGGTGCCAGATAAGGGGGTGCATTTGGCAGACCACCAAACTAGACAATCTGATTTTTACAACCAGCCTTTTGTTTTTCTTGCCAAATTTCTATAAGACAAGGACAAACTTAAACAAAATTTTGAATATCTATCGAACTAGGCAGGCTTTTGCACTACATAGTATTTTGGATTTCTATCTGCTTGTCTAGTCCCTTTTTAGAAGGTATAAGTGATTTGTGGCCTCAGCAATGTAAATCTAAACATATGGCATTCATTAAATTAAATTAACCCAAGAAGGTTTAGGGGCTTAGAGAAAATTGAGTAAGCTACAAAATGAACTAACCTAATGAGATTAAGACATCATAATTCATAACCAGGCTAATCAATACATGTGCCCCTTCTTTTTTTTTTTTTTTTTTTTTTTTTTTTTTTTTTTTGCACTCCAACTTCTTCAGTAAATAAATACCCATGTGTCCACATAGAACTGTTGTGTAGTTCTGCTTTCTTGCTCTTCAAATGTTTTGTTTAGCCCAGGTTCACACTGACTGTGGGAATGAAATCGTGTGAGTTCAGATGAACTCGCACAATTTCATTCCCGCATGTCAGTCCCGACTTCGGGGGTGATTTCAGAGACATCTGTGCGGGTTTCTGCACAGACGTCAATGGAAATCACCAAAGGTAGTACAGAAACTACTTTTGGGAATCGGTTCAGTGTTGCACCAATTTGAACTGTGCAAATGCTGCCGATTTGACATGTCAAATCGCATCAATGTGGACCAGGGCTTATAGTCATAATGCAGTTCAACAGATCTTAAACTGTAGCTGTAGGGATTCTGTTCCAAAGTAGTGGCTTTAGTCATTTTTAGTTTAGGGGCATTTGAAGGTCTATGCATAACACCCATTGTGTGGTTTACATTTAGAGGGGGAAATAGGCAGGGAAAAAAAGGCATCTGCCCTGGGCCCCGTCATTGTTTTGGGGCCCAAAGCAGCTGCTTCATACTTGCCAACTATCCCAGTTCAAATTCCCTTGAAGTTTTAGTCCTGTGCTGTGTCCCGATATCTCAGTGTAAAGTTGTTACTAATGCTGCTCAGCTCTGCCTATTGCCGTGTACAGATGACCTGCAGATTCTGTGTTTACACGTAAATAACCTGCATTGATATGTAAATAGCGGCAACATTAATATGTAACTAGCAGCGGAGCGGCTGCATTGATATGTCAATAGTCACCATTCATATGTATATTATGCCCCCCTGAAGTTGTATCCACCATCACTTCTGCTGAATGCTGCCCACCGGGGGGGGGGGGGGGGCAAAGGGGCATGCTTGAAAGTCTTGCCTATAACTGTGGTCATTAAGCCTAACATCAACCTGTTCTGCAAAGGTAAGCAAATTGGAGGTAGAACTCTTTTTCAAAATAACATGGTGCCACAGCACCATGAATTTTGGTGGATGTGAATACGCACATCTCAGCAGATGCATGAGAGTGTCATTAACAATTAATAGCACTGCTGTGTATCTACTAAAGGGCAGCAGGTTTCTCTGGTGTCAGGAAAGTGATTTTGCATGCATTTCCGACACACACAAACGTGAAAAAAGGCTAAATGTCTCAGTTACATTAGTGGTCAGTGTAAACCTTCTCATTACATTGGGGCTTGGTGTACAATCTTTTCACTCACACTAGTGGCTACTGTGAAAGTCCCCCTTACATTGGTGGTCAGTGTAAATCGCTCCTTACATTAGTGGTTCCTGTGAATGCTCCTATTACATTGGAGTTTTCTGCCTATTGATGGGTCCCCTCACCTCCCCAGTCCATGGTGTGCAGGCAGTGAGTAGATGATGTGCTGTAACCTTTAGCAACCAATGCCTATCCCGTCCCTACGCGTGACGTCACGGTCAACCCCTGATGAAGTCACGTGACCGTGACGGGATAGGCATCCAAGACTGATATATGCAAACGAGCTTGCCGCTCATAGGAGATAAGTGTTCTGTGTGTTTTTTCTTGTAAGTGAAGTGAGTACCCTCACCATTGTTTTAATAAAAACCAACCTCTGATTGAAATACACTATCTGGCCCCTTCTTTCCTTTAATCCCCCTCCTGCTCCACTGAGAGACAAAGACCCACTAACAGCTCCATCCAGCCCAGGAATCCAAGTGAGAGGCAGTTAGGAGTACAAGGGGAAGCAGCCATTACCAGCAACGTTATGCGGTTACCTCTTTACCGCAAGGTAAGAGGCCACTTCACACCACTGTGTGTCCTGTGCACGAAGAGGAGATCACCCCCATGCTATCAGCACCTTATTGCACTTTTTTGCACATTTTCTGATTAGCCACATTAAAAGGATTTAAATCGCATTGGACTACATTCCCAGTCCCATTATATATTTTGCACATGTTTGCCTTCGTTTGAATTTTCACAAGTTTTACAGTGGACTTATTTTGGTTATATGTTTATTATACACTGCATTTGCAATTTTTGCACATATTGATCGCATGTTGCACATTTAATGTATTAATTGCTGTTTTTTGCACATTTTTTTGCCGACTTGCACGATCCATTGAGGTGTTTAGTGATTGTATAATGATTTTTTGGTTATATGTTTATTATACACTGCATTTGCGATTTTTGCACATATTGATCGCATGTTGCACATTTAATTTATTAATTTCTGTTTTTTGCACAATGTATTTTGCCTACTTGCACGGTCCATTGAGGTTTTTAGTGATTGTATATTGATTTTAGTGTTTCCAGTAAGATACTTATCACATCTGGCCTTAGGTCTTTATTGAATGATTTTCTTGCACTTTGCACTTTGCTATTACCACCGATTATTGTGGAATATCACACTGCACCTATTGGGTATAGAAGTGCTCTATATTGATTGTACTTATTCTTATATTGTTTCTGTTTTTTTTATATGTTTATATCATTTTACGTGTTCATTTACCTTTGTACTACTACCTCTAGCAGCATAGGTTTTTTTGTTTTTCTTTTTTCTTTTTTTATTTAAGAACAGCGCAGCACCAATTTTTACATACCTTATTTCTATTGCTGTATGGGCTGAGCTTGACCTATATTCGGTGCTTGCAGCAGTTCAACGTTCATTGCCCTTCGTTTACATGGTAGCGCAGGAATAACTATACAATTCAGTATAATGGGTGCTACTGTGTGAAATAGGGAGGTGCATGAGGGGGACATAAAAGTGAGGAAGGGATTGGGAGGTAAGGTTAAATGTAGGTAGGGGGAACTTGCTTTGTGCACCAGTCCAAATCATTTGGTGGAGGGGGGATTATGGTGTGGGGGTGTTTTTCAGGGGTTGGGCTTGGTCCCTTAGTTCCAGTGAAGGGAACTCTCTAAGGCTCCATTCACACTAGCGCGTTTTTTGATGCATTTTGCATTTTGCAGAAATGCATGGGAATTTTTTAACATGGGTTCCTATGGAACATGTTCACATCAATGCTTTTTGTATCTCTGCATTTTTGGAAAGGGTCTGGGACTTTTTTTCATGCAAAATGCAGCGTTTTGCATGTAATGGAATTCAATGGACAAGCATCAAAAACGCAAGTGCACCGTTTTTACAGCGTTTTTGATGCGTTTTTGATGCGTTTTTGCCGTTTTTTTTTTAATGTAAAAAAAAAAAAAGCCGCAAAAACGCTGTAAAAACGCTGCTCAAAAACGTGGCAAGCATGACAAAAAAAACTCCAAAAACGCTCAAAAGCAACATGCATAGGTGTGAATCGAGCCTTAGGCCTGATTCATACCTATGCAGTTTTAGTGCTTTTTGCATTTTGCAGATTTGCACTACAGTCCATTCAACATGGTTTCCTATGGAACACGTTCTGTAGTGCAAATCTGCAAAATGCAAAAAGCACTAAAACTGCATAGGTGTGAATCAAGCCTTGAGGTGTCAGCATACCAAGACATTTTCATGCTCCCAAATTTGTGGTAACAGTTTGGGGATTGCCCCTTCCTGTTCCAACATGACTGTGCACAAAGCAAGGTCCATAAAGAAATGGATGATTGAGTTTGGGGTGGAGGAACTTGACTGGCCTGCACAGAGTCCTGATCTCAACCCGATAGAACACCTTTGGGATGAATTAGAGCAGAGACTGTGAGCCAGGCCTTCTCATTCACATCAGTGTCTGACCTCATAAATGCGCTTCTGGAAGAATGGTCAAACATTCCCATAGACACACTCCTAAACCTTGTGGACAGCTTTCCCAGAAGAGTTTAAGCTGTTATAGGTTCAAAGAGTGGGCAAAATGCATCTTCGCCTAATGCTGGCCATACACTATACAGAAAATCGGCCGAACCCATTTTCGAAAAACGAACGTTCGCCCTGACCGCAAACGATCGTGCCATCATGTAATGACTGATAAATTGTTCAGTGGACATGAATAAATAATTTTTTGTTCGTTTTTTTACATATACCTAGTGCAGACAGTTCGGACGGGAAACACATTAACCTTGCAATTTATCGTACGTTCGGCAGAAATTTTCCAAACTTCCCGTTCGTTTTTTTTTCCACAAAAACTTCACAAACAATTATCGATTTGTGCCCATTAACTTGCCGAAAAACGAACAAAATGTCTATAGGAACGATTTTTCGGACGATTTTTCGTATAGTGTATGGCCAGCATTAGTAGACACAAATCCTTGCACCGGCCTTGGATGCAGCATCTGCATGGACACACACCAGGAGAATATCCAATAGGGAGCAGCAGCTCTGTCTGTGCAGCCTCTGCATCCCTATAGACCTGAATGGGGGGATTCCTGCATGCAAATGCACAGAATGCCTGTGTATCCTTTGTGGGCAAACGTGGCATTTGCAATGATGTACGCCCGTGTGAACAAGGCCTAAATGGCCATATTCCATGCAATATGTTCATCAGTATTAGGGAAAAAAAAACAACACAAAACCTATAGGATTTTTATTCATATTTAGAAAAAAAGTGAATATAAGCATTTGCAGTTAAAAGGAACAAAACTTTCTCAAGTGTGTTTTTAACCAACATTAAACAATTTTATGAAGCATAAAATTGTTTCATTTTCTTATAAATCCAGAAATGAGGACAAAAAAAATAGGTTATTATGTCCTTTCCATTTTGTATACACCTAACTAATTTACTCTATTGATTTAAACCTTTTAATATTCATTTATGTATGAATGTGTAACAAAAGTTTTGTGAAATAAATCAAGTTTGTGTCATGTTGACTCAGCGCTGTGTACAAGATGAAAGCAAGACTACAGAAATACTAACAGAGAAAGTCAGCCTGACCAGCAACAAGAAAAGTGTAAGGCCCTGCTCACACCTGGGTATAGCAGAAATGCAGACAAAAATGAGTGTTTCTGCACACGTTTCTTTAAACGCACGAAAAATACGCTAAAACGCGCAGCACGCTTGCGATGTCACTTCTTAACGGTGCCCCAAACGTGGGTAGCAGGCACACATTCTGCAATGCATGTGGCTGCGGCACATTTATTTGTCAAAATGGGGTTAAAATAGACAGTGAGGAGGCGTCGCATCCGCTCCTCACCACCTGTCAATCGCCTCTGAAAAGCCATCTGAACATGGGTCACTCCTCAAAGGAGAGGTGGATTTAGGGTCTAAACCTAGCCTTAGACTTGCTATTGGGGGGGTTTTAAAATGTGCGGTTATGAAGCATTTTAAGCGCCCCCCCCTGCAATGGCAGTAGATGGAAATGCTGCGGTTGCGATGCTTCATGTCAGAGGCAAAAATGTTCGGACATATCAAGCTCAGCAGGAAGAAGTCCAATGAATGTGATTAATTAACCGGTTCCCGACTGGCGCACGCCGATGTACGTCGGCAGAATGGCACAGCTGGGCAAATGGGCGTACCTGTACGTCCATTTGAATTCCCCGCCGTGCCATTGCATGCGCGCCGCCGGCCGGGAGCTCCGTGAGTCGGGTCGCGGGTCCCGCGGACTCGACCACCGTGGGGATACCCGCGATCGCATCACGGAGAGGACGAACGGGGAGGTGCTGATGTAAACAACATCTCCCCGTTCTGCCTAGTGACAAGTGTCACTGGATATCTGCTCCCTGTCATCCGGAGCAGAGATCAGAGTAATGACACAGCTAGCCCATCCCCCCTACAGTTAGTAATCACTCCCCTAGAACACACTTAACCCCTCCCCGCCCCCTAGTGGTTAACCCCTTCACTGCCAGTGTCATTTACACATTAATCAGTGAATTTTTAATCGCACTGATCGCTGTATAAATGACAACGGTCCCAAAAATGTGTCAGAAATGTCTGACATGTCCGCCATAACATCGCAGTCACAATAAAAATCGCGGATCGCTGCCATTACTAGTAAAAAAAAAAAATTATTAATAAAAATGCCATAAACTATCCCCTATTTAGTATAACTTTTGCGCAAACCAATCAATAAACGCTTATTGCGATTTTTTTTTTTTACCAAAAATATGTAGAAGAATACGATCAGCCTAAACTGAGGAAAAAAAAATGTTTTTTTATATATTTTTTGGGGCATATTTATTATAGCAAAATGTAAAAAATAATGCGTTTTTTTCAAAATTGAGGCTCTTATTTTGTTTATAGCGCAAAAAATAAAAATCGCAGAGGCGATCAAATACCACCAAAAGAAAGCTCTATTTGTGGGAAAAAAAAGGACATCAGTTTTGTTTAGGAGCCATGTCGCACAACCGCGCAATTGTCAGTTAAAGCGACGCAGTGCCGAATCGCAAAATACGCTCTGGTCAGGAAGGGGGTAAAATCTTCCGGGGCTGAAGCGGTTAAGGTAAATGCAGAAACCCTTGCAAACACCCCAAAATCTTGTGCAATGCATACGTTTGCAGCGCTTTCGTGCAGTAATTATGGGTTTAAAACAGACGGTGAAGTGCGTCTCATCGCCACCTCACTGCATGTCAAATGACTCTGAAAAGCGATCCAAACATGGATCACTTTTGAGAGGAGCTTCTGTTTAGGTGCAGCTCTAAATCTATCCCAATTATAGTTAAATGAATTAATAGTTAAACTTTTATTTTATGTATTTGTTTTCTTAATTTTTTGTAGTGTTGCAGTAAAGAAAAAATATGCAAAATTGAAATGAAATGTTTAAAATGTAATTCTCAGTTCTTTCACCCCTGAAAGTTAAATCTAGAAATGAAAGAGAAATAAGCCTGACTTCATAATTTTCTGAAAAAAAATGTCATGTAGCACTGCAGTAGTAATCTTATTTGTAAGTTGTCACCTATGCCTCGACATTGGTGTCATTTGCTGCCCTCCTCTGGTTGTAGAGAGTATTGATTTTTTTTCTGCTTCTCACCCAGTTGGTCAAACCGATACATTTATAGCTCATGGTAAATGACTGAAAGCTGGTACAACATCACATGTGACGTCTGTCATCGCACTAGTGTGAACTGAGCCTAATGCCCCGTACACACGGTCGGATTTTCCGACGGAAAATGTGTGATAGGACCTTGTTGTCGGAAATTCCGAGCATCACACATTTTCCATCGGATTTTCCGACACACAAAGTTTGAGAGCTTGCTATAAAATTTTCCGACAACAAAATCCGTTGTCGTAAATTCCGATCGTGTGTACACAAATCCGAGGGACAAAGTGCCACGCATGCTCAGAATAAATAAAGAGATGAAAGCTATTGGCCATTGCCCCATTTATAGTCCCGACGTACGTGTTTTACGTCACCGCGTTTAGAACGATCGGATTTCCCGACAACTTTGTGTGACCGCGTGTATGCAAGACAAGTTTGAGCCAACATCCGTCGGAAAAAATCCTAGGATTTTGTTGTCGGAATGTCCGAACAAAGTCCGACCGTGTGTACGGGGCATTACACTTTACATGGAGGTACTAGAGTTGCCCATAGAGTCATGTGAAACTTCTATGTAGAATGATTATTTTTATTGGCGTGAATCCAAGGAGTGCAGTTAGGTGGACATCTAGTTCCCCATGGAGGACAGGTTGTCCCCAGGTCCTCTCCCAGGTTCAGGGCTCACACCGGCTTCTTCTACACACAGGAGGAAGAATCCTGCAGACTGATAGGAATCACAGAGTTCCCATTGTATGATCTCTGACCCCAACCTCTCCTCCATTGTAATGTATGGAGTGTGGACTCGGAGGAGTCAGATCATCTGTCAGGTGTCCCCATTGGGGAGGTTTGCATGATCTCTGACCCCAACCTCTCCTCCATTGTAATGTATGGAGTGTGGAGGAGTCAGATCATCTGTCAGGTGTCCCCATTGGGGAGGTTTGCACTCACTTCCTGTGCTAGTGACCCCCGCTCATGTTCTGACATTAGGGAAAACTCCAAGTACAGAAGTGAGGGTAAATCTCAATGGGGCTCCAGACAGCATTACCACCCCCATACAACTTTTAACCCTTCCCCCACTGTATACAGAACATAAAGAGACCCTGTCACCACCTGATCACATGGCAGAGAAAAGCTCGGACGCTTCCAGGATTTTACAGGTTTTAGTTTTAGTTTTTCCTTTCCATAAATCCATTTCTCTTCTCTTGGGATGTGACGTTGAACTTGCTGGGAGATGTGACTCTTCTTGTTGTGAATGGATCTCTCTACAGATCTTCTCTGCTTGCGGCTCAGAACGATCGTCAGGTTGGAGGGGAGGCCGCCATCTTGTACACTCTCTGTAAAATCTCATACCGGGGACAATTAACCAACAAGCCTGTCTGTGGGTGTGGGGGGGGGGCCCGAGATGTGAACTACGGACCCCAGTGTTGCAAGGCAGATGTGCTAACCACTGAGCCGCTGTGCTGCACATACTACTCCAGGAAGAGTCAGTTCCCTAACACGGCCCACTTACACGTCATATCCCTTGCCTCTCCTGGGGTCTAATGTTATTCTCTGTGCTGGCCCAGCTCCTCAACCCTTACTTTAGGCTCCTGACAACCTTTATATATCAGGGGGTAAAGGGGAACACTACAGAGCAATGCCAATGGTACTCACCCGCTCCAGGCAGTGGCATCCTGTCCTCCGCCTCTATGGCCCTGGAGGACCAGAGCAACGTCATGAAGTCACTTCTGGTCCAGGGTGGAAGAAAACTTTATTTATTTAGAATTTGTTTTTTCTTTTATTTTTTTATTATATTAAGCAAATGGTCAGCATTTTTTGCTTTTAAAGGCAAAGGAGAGATTTGGGGTCTTTTTGAAAAGAGGACCTGCCATTCTTTTTCTATTACAAGGGATATTTACATTTCTTGTAATAGGAATAAAAGTGTTGTGGCCTACCTACCTGAGGTCAGTTTTTAATGTTTTTTAAAGGGAAAGCTGGCAGGAACACCAGGGAACACAAAGGAAGCAATACAGAGAGAACAGGATACTTTCTCATTCAAGTACATTGTACAGCAGGCACATATCAGGAATATGAAGTGTTGGGGTAACAAATGCTTTGAGTGAGCCCCATAACAACCTTTACTTAGTGTTGTGACCTACCTAAAAATCGATTATGTTTTTATATAATCAGGTGGCCCTTCACCATGCATAGTGTTTTGAAGATGTACAGATGGTCAGATTGATATCACATCAAGCTAAGGGGATCAGATTGTCTGGAACTGGCAGAATATGTTCACTTACCATGGAGCATTTGAGATATGCAGGTGATACGTTGGTTAGTGCTCAGAGACTGCGGGCATGCTACGGGAGATGGTCAGAGACTGCGGCCATGCTACGGGAGATGGTCAGAGACTGCGAGCATGCTACGTGAGATGGTCAGAGAGAGCAGGCATGCTACGGGAGATGGTCAGAGACTGCAGGCATGCTACGGGAGATGGTCAGAGACTGCGGGCATGCTACGGGAGATGGTCAGAGACTGCAGGCATGCTACGGGAGATGGTCAGAGACTGCAGGCATGCTACGGGAGATGGTCAGAGACTGCGGGCATGCTACGGGAGATGGTCAGAGACTGGATCCCTAGGACTGCTGCGGTCCTAGGGGTGCACAACCAGTACCAGTGGACTGCAGACTGGGCTCCAGGGAGCTAGACAATTACTTTTTTTATGAATGCAATCATAACTAAATGAAAAGAAAAACAGGTTTAATTGAGTTTATTTTGTTTTTATCCCTCCTCCACACAGAAATGGGGGCTCTTATATTATATTATACAGATGACTTATTTTATTGAGTGACTTAAGTAATGATTTTACTGCATTTTAGATCATGAAGAGCGAGGTTTCGCGAGTCGCACACAATTCACAAGCACTCCCCCCTCTACTCCTCACACCACCCCCCTCTACTTCTCACCCCCCCCTCTACTCCTCACACACCCCCCCTCTACTCCTCACACCACCCCCCTCTACTTCTCAGCCCCCCTCTACTCCTCACACACCCCCCCTCTATTCCTCACCCCCCCTTTACTCCTCACACCACCCCCCTCTACTTCTCACACCACACTCCCTACTCCTCACACACCCCCCCTCTACTCCTCACACACCCCCACCTCTACTCCTCACACCCACCCTCTACTCCTCACACCCCCTCTACTTCTCACACCACCCCCCCTCTACTCCTCACACACCCCCCCTCTACTCACACCACCCCCCTCCACCCCCCTCTACTCCTCACACCACCCCTCTACTCCTCACACACCCCCCCTCTACTTCTCACACCACCCCTCTACTCCTCACACCACCCCTCTACTCCTCACACCCCCCTCTACTCCTCACACCACCCCCCTCTACTTCTCACACCACCCCCCTCTACTCCTCACACCCCATCTCTACTCTTCACACACACCCCTCTACTCACACACCCCCCCTCTACTCCTCACACCACCCCTCTACTCCTCACACCTCCCCTCTACACCTCACACACCCCCCCTCTACTCCTCACACCCCCCCCTCTACTCCTCACACACCCCCCTTCTACTCCTCACACCCCCCTCTACTCCTCACACCACCCCCCTCTACTCCTCACACCCCCCTCTACTCCTCACACCCCCCCCTCTACTCCTCACACCCCCCCTCTCTACTCCTCACACCCCCCCCTCTACTCCTAACACCACCCCCCTCTCTACTCCTCACACCACCCTCCACCCTCTCTACTCCTCACACCACCCTCCACCCTCTCTACTCCTCACACCACCCTCCACCCTCTCTACTCCTCACACCTCCCCCCTCTCTACTCCTCACACACCCCCCCCCCCTCTCTACTCCCCACACATGCCCCCTCTACTCCCCACACCTGCTACCTCTTTACTTCTCACACCTCCTCCCCCTCTCTACTCTCCACACCTGCCACCTCTCTAATTCTCACACCTCAGATCTCTCCACTCCTCCTCACTTCTCTTGTTCCGTATGCTGGGTGTAATTTTCAGTATCTGTTCTTATTCTCTATGTATGGACTCTGCACAGTACCACTTCTCATACACTTGTTGTTGCTCTTCTGTATTGTCTTTAGGAACGGACCGTATTGAAGTGTCCAGTACTGACGGTTCCATGTGCAGTGTGCTGATTTGAGAGAACGTGGACCAGCCTAGGGACATTGAGGTGGATCCTGTAGGAGGTTGAGAAAAGTTTGTTTTCTGCTCCCATCTTTATTACATTTCATACCAGAGAGTTGTTTTCTTCCTTCTTAGTTCTTGCATTAGAAAATACAAGCTCTTTTCCAGATTCGTGGACTGGACAGACTGGGGTGCCAATCCAAAGATAGAATGTGCTGTTATAGACGCCTCTGGACAGATGGTCATCATTAAGGATGAGCTCCGGCGTGTTCGCACAGCCCACGGGCAGAGCCCGCCAGGAATTCGGCACTGCGCTGCGCTAATCACAGGCAGTGAGACATTTCCCAATCTCTGCAGCGGCGCATCGGAAAATGTCTCACTGCCTGTGATTAGCGCAGTGCAGTGCCGACTTCCTGGTGGGCTGTGCGGACACGCCGGAGCTCATCCTTAGTCATCATCTCCTGCAGTCATACTCGGCCCAATGGCTTAGTTATTGTATATGAACTGGCGAAGGCTATACTGGGCTGACGCCGGCATTAAAACAATAGAAACTGCCAAGGTTGATGGTGCTGACTGAATGGTAAGATGCCAATGCACATCATTGTTCTTCAGTTCTATGTACGGAACCAAACAATCGCTAGTAATGTTGCACCGAGACTGTTCTTTTATTGGTGAGTACAAGTATCCATACTTTCAGTCACGTACTCGCCGATACCAAGTACCGATACCTTTGTGGTGTGATTTGATCCAATAGAAACTGAATGGGCTCAAATTGCACTGCAAAAAATTACATGCGATTTGAACAGGGATGCAGTGTTTTTCGTAGCACTCCTGTGTGAACCCAGGAGCAGGAGCAGTGCGGGAAACCTCTTGCGATTCAGACAGGAATCGCAATGCATTCCTGTTCAAATTGCATCCGATTCTTTGCAGTGCTATTTGGGCCCATTCATTTTGTATGGGCTCAAATCCACAACGGTATTGGTCTCGGGTGTCGGAGTATTTTCATGTGTACCCATGAAAATACTCGGTATCAGGACCTCCTATGTGCTGATAGGTACTGTTCTACCCCACCCCTTTGGTGTGCCTTGTATGTAGATCGTATTTAGTGGACAGACTGGTAGTCAAAAAACATTGAGTGCTGATTGGAAAACCGGACTTCACCGCAAGCCTGTGCGGGAGAACTTGGAAACCCTGGTGGACCTTCATAGACGATGGGCTCAGGGTATGAGACATCTGCAAACTCTACATTCACTGCTTGAGTCAAACCCAACATTTAAAAGAAACTAGTTTAATGAAGCCAACACTGAAATTTTCCTCTGAATGATGGTTCCCTTTAGTGCTGTTTCTATGGTGGCCTAGTGCCACCAAATCTCTTGAATTGCTTTCAGTATATACGCTATATTGTTAAAAGTATTGGGGCACCTGCCTTTACACGCACATGAAAAAAACAAGAAGGGGAGAAGAGGCGCCTCTGGGTGCAGATTTTGTACAAGTTTAATATAAAGTAGACAGTAGTGATGGTAACTCACATATTAGAAGTTAAAAACAGGCATTGTATAGTCCCAACAACGTGGGTTGAGTTGCCATCACTACTCTCTACTTTATATTAAACTTGTACAAAATCTACACTCAGAGATGCCTTTCTCCCCTTCTTGTTTTTTCAGTGTACTGGGAACATGGTTTCTGTTCCCCCCGGATGGCTGCCATGAGCGTGGATGATCTCCCCTCCTCCCCCTTTTTTCTCTCTCCCTCCTACCTCTATTATTATTTTGTATGATTTATGGACTTCCTCTAAAACAATCATATAGATTGTGGACTTGGGGTCTTATTGCGCATATAATACTATGCTCACTCAGCACATCGATTAAATATTTATGGGATACAAACTGTTTTAGCTTTTTGCGCCTTCTACTTGTATAATTTACACGCACATGATCTTTAATGGCATCCCAGTCATAGTCCGTAGGGTTCAGTATTGATTTGGACCCTATATGCACACCTTGCGTTTCTGATTTATATTCCAACTTATACTTTTCATCACTCCCCCTTTTCCCTTTACTTTATACTTCCAGTTCATTTGTTTTCATTCATATTTTTTCCATTTTACCCTGTTACACCTCCTCATTCCCCCACTTCTCCCTCCCCCCTTTTTCCCTTGTCCTGTTTCTCTCTTTCCTCTTTTTCTTCTTTCACCACACTTCTCATTTGCCCCTCTCCTCTTTATTCCAGACTTTTTCTCTACACCCTTCCTCCCTCCCATATTCTGCAGGACATCTTTGCATACCTTGCATCCAGCACATACCTCATACTCTCATGACAGTGTTAAGGCAATCACTTTAGACTCCTTCTGTATGATACTCCTGCACCCTGTGCAATGATGCATATTACCTTATACTTTCAAGACATTTAACCTCATACATACTTCATATTTGTATATTCTATACAGTGAGTATGCCTTGCAAGACACATGGGAGCATTTTGGGTCCACGTTTTCTTTTCCTTTCTGACATTGCCATGCCGCCCCCCACGTCTGGTCTTGGTCCTCCTTACTGAGTTCTCCGTCTCTTCAGCTTCCGGGGGAGATGCCCTCTGCCGAACCCCATTTGAGTTCAGTCTCTGTAGCCTTTGTCTGACAAGTAAGTATGGGATTCAGGTTTCTTGCTTTTGTCCAATCATAACCGATACTCTAATATATACTTTATCTGTTTTTACAGACCGCAGATATGCACATCAGTCCCTGATGAAGCGAGGAAAGCTCGCGAAACGCGTCGGGTTAGAGATGTACCATGCCTATCTGTATCGCATGTATTACTATTATATTGTGGCTATGTTTTAGGATTACAATGCAATGTTGCTGTTTTATGAATCTGTTCACCCATGCTCATGTCTTATATTGGATGATGTTGTTATTTTCAATAAATCATTTTTACTTCTATACTTGTTCACCCTTTTGATCACCATGAACATCTCATTTAAAGTCCCAGGGGCGACGTCCATTTCTCTGCTATTTAGGGATGGAGGTGGTTCATGTCAGGGGTCAGTTCTCAGATTTTCTTTCCATAAAAGTGTCATTGAGCATATCGCTCAAATGCAGGACAGGATTGCAGCAATCATGCCGATGGTAAAAAAGAACACTTACTGCAGGCCCAAGCAGCCCAACAGAGTATATACAGGTGACAGGTTGGAATGCAGCAGCTCCCAATAAGATATCTGTGCAGGTGCATGTCGAATTGAGAGTAGCAGATCTGTCCATGTGGCTATTGCACTTCAACAGGCATGAATGGAACTGCCTGCATGCAGATGCATGGAACAACTGTGCACCTGCCTAAGGTCTGACAGGAAATATGGGAGGGGAGGAGGGGGGAGAGGTGGGTAGAGGCTTAAGTCCTGGGGAAGGAATTTGGGGGGCAAATGATTTGTGCTGGGTGGGGGGGGATTAGGATGGAAGAAGATATGGGCCTGGGGCGGATATGGAGGAGGAGAGAATTTGTGCTGGGGATTGGGGATGAGAGAATTTGTGTGGGGGCTGGGAGGAAGGAATTTGTGCTAGGGAAAAAGGAGGAGGGGGGGTTAGTGCCAGGAGGGGGGGTGGGGGGATTTGGGGGATGAGAGGATTTGTGCTAGGAGAAGGAATATGGGGGGAACATAATTTGTGCTGGGAGGTGGGATATGGGCGGGGAGAGAATTTGTTCTGGGTGAGGGGGAAGAGGATCTGTGCTGGGGAGGGTTGATTGGGGGGAGGGGGTTAGATGATTTGTGGTGGGATTTGGGGGTAAGAGACTTTGTGCTGGAGCGAAAGGTTTGGCGGGGTAGGGGGTTTGGAAAAATAGGGAAAAAGACGATTTATGCTGTGAAGGGTGGTGGGAGACATTTAGTGCTAGTCCTTCTTATACACATATGCATGGGCTAATAGTTTAATAGTTCACCCTTGTCACTGTCTGTTAATTTTACAGAGACCATAATTTACAGCTATCTTGTCACAGCGGGATCAGTTATAGAGATCACACTTGTAGTGTTTAGTTTGGAGAGGCAAAACTAAACTTTCCTTCTGAAAGTACTAACTGTCTGGCTATCATACTGTCAATCTCCACCTATCCCCCTTTAGTCTATCATGAATGCTGCTACTAGACTTATCCACCTTACCAACCATTCACTGCTCATCGCCCCTCTGTCATTCCTTCCACTGGTTTTGGCTAGCCCAATGTATGCAGTTCAAAATATTAACAATGTACAAGGTCACTCTGCTGCTCCTAGGGCCTCTTATTCTCTGTCTCATCATCTCCCCCCATGCTTGCCTCCACCCATGCTTACCTACAAGATTTGTCTAGAGGAGTGGTTCTCAACCCTGTCCTCAAGTACCCCCAACAGGCCATGTTTTGGGAATTTCTCTTAGATAAAATAGCTGTCCAAAATACCATGCCATTGACTCTGATTTAAAGCACCTGTGCAAGATAAAGGAAAACCTGCAAACATGGCCAGTTGAGGGTACTTGAGGACAGGGTTGAGAACCACTGGTCTAGAGCAATGTTTCTCAACTCCAGTCCTCAAGTATCCCCAGCAGGTCATGTTTTCAGGATAAGAATTTTTTTGCAGTCTGTGACACCGTTGTAGAGATTTCCCCTCACTGTGTGTTTTGGTAACACCATTGAGACCTTAAGTCCTTACATTAGGAAGGAGGCAGATCAGGCAGACATTGATCCAGGCTACAGCTCATCACTCCGGGGCCATCGCATCTCCTCCAGGCTAAACAGGAAGTGGGTCCTGACTGAGACCCGATTGGCTGGGAGTCCTAAGACTCCCTGGCCAATTGGGTCTCAGGAACTGCTTCCTGATTGGCCAGGAGGAGAATCAGGAAGACAATAGCTAATATTAATTTGCTATTGTCACACAAGTGGGTGGACTCAGGACGCAGTGCTCTGCCCACCTAGCCCACCCTTTTTTTGAAGCCAATTAGAGCCTCAGGATTTGTGCTTAAAAAAAAAAAAAAAAACCCATTGAAATCCATGCATCCAGCGCCCCGCATGTAGATTAGCGGCCAGGCACATTGATGGGGGGGGGGGGGGTGGCGCCCGTGCACCCCTAATGGACAGGCCACCACTGCTCGATTGAGTACACAAACTGAAATTAAAAGCATGAGAGAGGTTCAAAGATTTTCCCCCACTCTGTCCAAAACAAAAAGGATATTTTTGATTGTAGCTAGTCTTCAAGTGATTGGGAAGGATCTTTTTTGTTCTTTCTTATACTTACATGCTCTGTGCAATTGTTTTGCTAATATTAATTCACTATTGTCACACAAGAGGGTGGGCTCGGGACGCAGTGCTCTGCCCCCCTAGCCCACCCTTTTTTTGAAGCCAATTAGAGCCTCAGGATTTGTGCTTTAAAAAAAAAAAAAACCCCATTGAAATCCATGCGTCCGGTGCCCCGCATGTAGATTAGAGGCCAGACGCATGGATGGGGGGGGGGGGCGCCCGTGCACCCCTAATGGACGGGCCACCACTGCTTGATTCAGTACACAAACTGGGATTAAAAGCATGAGAGAGGTTCAAAAATTTTCCCCCACTCTGTCCAAAACAAAAAGGACATTTTTGATTGCAGCTAGTCTTCAAGTGATTGGAAAGGATCTTTTTTTTTTTTTCTTATACTTACCTGCTCTGTGCAATTGTTTTGCACAGAGCAGTCCTGATTCTCCTCTTCTGGGGTCCCCGGCTGGCGCTCCTGGTTCCCCCTGCCTTCAAGTAACCCCTCTAGCTAGCCGCTTGCTAGGGGGGGGTACGCATGTGGGCTCAATCCCAAGCCACAGTGTGTGTGTCTATTGAGATACAAAGTGCCTCTCAGCCCTGCCCCCTCTCCCTCATCACTGGATTTGATTGACAGCAGCAGAAGCCAATGGCTCCCCCTGCTCTCATTGAGTCCACGGAGAAGGGAGTGAGAGAGCAGTGCCACTGCTCTTGAGCACAGCGCTCGACCAAGATTGGGCTCAGTATTTAGGGGAAGCAGGGGGAGCTGAATGTAAAAGCCTTTATAACCACTTTAAAGTAAACCTGAAGTGAATAAAAATTAGCCTAATACATTTCATAAGTGCTCTTTCCCTAGAATTCAGTTGGGTGGGCAAAAAAAAAAAACCACACCAAAAATTAAAATCTTATACACGTGCAGTATGCCTGGTCAAATATGTCAGGTTCTCTACTTCCTGCACGTGCAGACCATTGCCCCTTCTATTCCTATGAGTGGCCTGTACTCCCCTGGACAGGTGCAACACATATCGCTCAACTATGAAATGAATGGGACCACCGAGTGTGTTCAGAGTAAGAAGAGTAGGCGTGAAAGATTTTGGTGGATAGGCTGTGCAGAGATATACAGTGAATTGCTTTAACAGGGAGGAAAATAATGGGTTGATTTACTAAAGGCAAATTGGAATGTTGACCTTGCAAGTGTAGTTGCCCTCTGCAAGTGCAGTTGCTCCAGAGCTTAGTAAATTAAGGGAAGCTCTTCAAACTTTCATCATCCAATCATGTGCAAGCAAATATTCAATTTTTTATATTTTCCTTGCACTATTTCACCAGGAAAGGCACCCTGGGCACAATTCATCCCCAGTGAAAGAGGGGCACCATACTTCCCACTAAACGCTGCCACAGGGGCACCATTCTGACCACTACCACAGGGATACTATTCATTTCCACTGCCACAGGGGCACCATTCTGACCACCGCCACAGAAGCATTTGTTACTCCCACCCCCCACTGATGCAGGGACATTAATACTTTGACTAACCACTGAAGCCGAGGCATTTATTATTTCAAATGACCACTGACATGGGCACCACTCTAAACATTGCCACAGGGTCACCATTCCTTCCACTGATCCAGGGTCACCATTCCTCCCACTGCCCACTGGCAGCAATCTCCCTACTGACCATTGATACAGGGCACCATTCCTCCCACTGATTACTGATAATGGGCAGCAGTGATGGACAGTGAATTGCCCTCTGTAAAAAGTCTGGGGACCCCTACTGTAAAGTAATAAAAGGAGAGGAAGGAGTGCAGGCAAAACAAAGATAATAATGCCATGGGGACTCTATGGGAAGGAGTACAGGAAAGACTAAGCAAATAATATTGTAGGGGCACTAAAGGAAGAAGTTCAGAGAATGCAGAGGGGATAAAACATTAAAAGACAGGAACACAAGGTGGTGGACATATCAGCTGTGCACTTTATGCAGGAGCTCGAGGGTCTCTAAGGTTCTAGGGGCAGTTACAGGTAGGGGCTGCCACATCTGTAACAGGCCTCAGAACCTCAGTTGCCAATGACAGTCAGAGTACTTTTCAGGTGGCTGGCTGGGTTCTGCATCTGTAGCCAGTGCCTAATGGTACCCTTGTTACTCCTGCACAGAGGGTGCCGGAATCAGCATGTCTATCCAGAGGAGCTCTTGTTTCAGGTAATTAATGACCACCAAATAATGAAGACCCAACCAATGACACCCTCTAAACCTAAATGGCTGTGGGTGCTTCAATGACCACCAATGCAAAAGGGTCCATCTGCCACAGAACACCAATATAATAAAGATAATACATAATAAAGATCTTTACACTAATTACCAATGTAGGAAATTAATACTAACCTCCAAGGAAGAGGGGAGTTTACAGTGACCATCAGTGTAACAGGCAAATGAATAATAACCACTGATGTAATGGGGGCATTTGCACCATCTACTGATGTAACAGTTGCATATTCAATGACTGCCACTCTAACAGGGGAATTTACACTGACTACAATGTACCAGGGACATTTAAAACCCTTTTACATTTGTGTAAGTATATCTTGTTACATGGATTCTACTACTAGTATTCTATTACCTTCTCTTAAAGACAGTGACAGAGTCTCGATTCACTAAGATAGATGAGTTTGTCATTTTGTTGCATAATGTTCTCCTACAAATGTTCAGTTCAGGAAGATAAATATCATTTCCATGTGGAATTGTTTCTTTTTTCATGAAGTAAGAATTTTCTCAAAGATTATTTATCTCACATATTAAAGGCTTTTACTGTGTGTGTTACTTGCCTTATTTTTTGGCCATGTGTTATTCTCAGTCCTTATTGCTGAAGATAATGGTTGTTATAGCTTAGTTGTGGGGGGGGGGGGGGGACTCTAAACATAATTTCTGCAGGCCCTGGCTAACTTTGTCCTCTCCTAAATATAGGCAGGTGGCACCTGCGAATGTACCCACACTACGATTAGGAGCGAGAACCAACCCTGTTGGGGGGGGTGTTCCTATGATTAGCTGCAAGAAGCAGCCCCATTGAGAGCACTGGGAGGCTGCTGGCTTCCATAGCTAATTGACGTTTGTGAAAGTAACAAATAGCGATGAGGTTTATGTTCGGGTCGAACATGAGTTCGACTCGAACATTGGCTGTTCAATCGTTCGTTGAAATACGAACATTATGGGACGTTCGCGCCAAATTCGAGCGGCGTGTCACGCCCCATAATGCACTGCGACATTGCAGTGCAGTGCTTTCTGATGATTGGCCAAGCATGCACTATGATCCGCATGCTTTGGCCAATCACAGCGCCGTCAGCAAAGAGAGCCATAATTGGCTCAGGGGGTTAAGTCCATGCCCCACACTATATAAGGCCACCTGCATGTCGGCCCTGTGTATTGTGGTGCTGGCGTTGAGAGTGTGTAATTTCATTTAGATGGAGCAGGCAGGCGATTCAGTTAGCAGTGTATTTAGTGTATATATATATATTTATTTATATATATATATATATATATATATATATATATATATATATATATATATATATATATATATATATATATATATATATATATATATATATATATATATATATATATATATACATATACATCCAGGCTTGTGTGTATATATATATTTATATATATATATATATATATATATATATATATATATATATATATATATATATATATATATATATATATATATACATATATTGTAACCTGGGGAACAGGTAGCAGGCACAAAGCTCCCTGGGATGAGCAGTCTTTCAGGCACAGATACCAAATCCAGTGAAATAGTGACAAACAGTGCGGTGTTTATTTGTGATATATACAAGTCTATATACAGGTGCTGTACAGTGTTCCAAAAGAAACAAGTAGGAACAAAAATAGCCAAAACAAAACCTAGCCGTGTCTCGGCACTAACTAAACAATATTTACAGATCCTAACTACTAAGCTGAGCAAGCCTACAGCTTGTCAGCTTCCACATACCTTTTTGCTCACCTACACAGAGGTTCTCTGAGTATCCCAGGCCAAGAGCAAGGGCCGTCTTGCTCAGGTGAGCTTAAATTAGCCTGGGGGAGAGGACCAAGACCTGAACTGGACCATGGATCAGAGATCCCTGAACCTGTATGAGAGGAGCCTGGGAGATGTATAAACCCCGAACAGGACCTTTCCTGGCTCTCTCTGGGACGCTCTGCTACATATCCTCCCCCCTTGTTTCAACCCCAGGGTTGGAACACCTGTAGCCCAACAGGAGTGAACACGGGACAGGGCATCTACATTCCCCATCTCAACACCTGGCCTGTGTTTTACAGTGAATGAGTAATCCTGTAGAGCCAAAAACCACCGGTTCACCCGTCTATTAGTCTCCTTCTTTTGGGCCATCCATTTCAGAGGAGCATGGTCAGTTATTAACTCAAACTGGCGTCCTAACAAATAGTACCTGAGTGCGTCCACGGCCCACTTTATGGCTAAACACTCCTTTTCAATGACTGCATACCTTTGCTCATGGTCATTGAGTTTTCTGCTTAGGTACACCACAGGGTGTTCTTCCCCATTGTGTACCTGTGATAGTACTGCCCCGATACCAACATCGGACGCATCCGTCTGAACCAAAAAATCTTTGGAGAAATCGGGGGAGTACAGTACTGGCTGTGCACAAAGAGCCTTCTTCAGGACTTGGAAAGATTCCTCTGCTACTGAGGACCATTTCACCATTACCGAGTCTTTCCCTTTCGTAAGGTCTGTCAGTGGGGCAGCTATAGTTGCAAAATTTGGGATAAATCTTCTATAATACCCCGCAATACCAAGAAAGGCCCTGACCTGCTTCTTGTTTGCAGGACGTGGCCATTCCTGGATGGCTTCTATTTTATTCACTTGAGGTTTTATGACACCACGCCCAATAGTGTAGCCCAAATACTTGGCTTCGTCTAGACCAATGGCACATTTTTTTATATTGAAAGGAACCCTCCGGGGTCACAAATGCAGTCTTCTCTTTGGCGCTACCAGTCAGGGGTATTTGCCAATAACCTTTTGTCAAGTCCAAAGTGGTCAGATAGCGAGCCTTGCCAAGTCGGTCTATAAGTTCGTCCACTCTGGGCATTGGGTACGTGTCAAACTTTGTCACTGCATTAAGCTTCCTGAAGTCATTACAGAACCTCCAAGTGCCATCCGGTTTTGGGACTAACACGATGGGGCTAGACCAGTCACTATTGGATTCCTCAATGACATCTAGCTCCAACATTCTTTTAACTTCCTCGCTGATGTCCTTTCTCCTCGCTTCAGGAATTCGGTATGGTTTGAGCTTGACACGGATCCCAGGGTCAGTAACAATATCATGCTGAACTGCTGAAGTCGTGCCAGGTAACTCTGAAAATTTCTCTCTATTTCTTATCAGGAATTCTCTAGTTTCCTGCTTTTGAGAATATGACAGGGTGTCTGGAATCGTGACCTCAGGGATCAGAGGGGACTCAGTACCCTTAGGCGTTACCGGGAGGGACCTCGCAGTTAACGCCAGTCTATCCTTCCAGGGCTTTAACAGGTTTATGTGGTAAATCTGTTCGGGCTTCCTTTTTCCTGGTTGATATATTTTGTAATTGACCTCCCCAACTCTTTCAATTACTTCAAAGGGACCCTGCCACTTAGCCAGGAACTTACTCTCAACAGTGGGAACTAACACCAGGACCCTATCACCAGGTGAGAAAACACGGAGTTGGGCCCCCCTGTTGTATATCCTCTGTTGAGCTGTTTGGGCCTGCAGTAAGTGTTCTTTTACCATCGGCATGATTGCTGCAATCCTGTCCTGCATTTGAGCGATATGCTCAATGACACTTTTATGGGGTGTCTGCTCCCCCTCCCAAGTTTCTTTGGCTATGTCCAAGAGTCCCCGAGGGTGTCTCCCATAAAGCAACTCAAAGGGAGAGTACCCCGTGGAGGACTGGGGAACCTCCCTGATGGCAAACATCAAGTATGGTATCAGGAAGTCCCAGTTTTTCCCATCCTTGTCAACAACCTTTTTTAACATGCTCTTCAATGTTTTATTGAAGCGTTCCACCAAGCCATCCGTTTGAGGATGGTACACCGAGGTTCGCAATTGCGTCACCTTAAATAACTTGCACAGCTCTCTAGTTATTCGTGACATAAATGGGGTGCCCTGGTCTGTAAGGACTTCTTTAGGGATTCCAACACGACTGAACACCATAAACAGCTCTTTGGCAATGTTTTTAGCAGACGCGGTGCGTAAGGGAATGGCCTCTGGGTAACGGGTAGCATAATCCATGATTACGAGGATATGCTGATGACCTTGGGCAGACTTGGGGAGTGGACCCACAAGGTCCATGGCAATCCTCTCAAAGGGCACTTCAATAATGGGCAAGGGCACTAAAGGACTTCGGAAGTGTTGTAGTGGGGCTGACATCTGACACACAGGACAGGATTGACAATAATTCTCAATATCCTTCTGTATTCCGGGCCAATAAAACCTACGCAACACCCTTTCAGTAGTTTTCTCAACCCCTAAATGACCTCCTAGCAAGTGCCCATGGGCAAGTTCCAACACCACCCGTCTGTATAGCTTAGGGACCACCAGCTGTTCAACCACTTCATCATTTTTTTTACATACGCGATACATTAAATCCTCATTGCTGCTAAAATAAGGAAAACAGAGCCTGTCCCCTGATTCGACAGGTACATCATTAATCACCATTACATTTTCCCAGGCCCTGGCAAGGGTTGGGTCTTTTCTTTGCTCGGTACCAAAATTTTCCTTGTGTACATTAAGGTCAGCAAACTCCAATGTAGGCTCAGATTCAGAAGATGGCTGTCCAGCTCCACTGGTGGTGGGGACCTCCTCAGGCTCCTCCAGCTCTCCTGCCATAACTGAGAAAGGAAAACCTGGGGATCCCTGAGAAGAATCCCCTGAACCTACATTGTCAGTAGCGGCCAGGAGTTCTGGCTCTATCACTGAGTCAGCTACTGTGACCGGGTCGGGACGATCCCACAGTTCCCAAAACTTAGGGAAGTCCCTACCAACGATGGCCTCGTGCACCAAGTGGGGCACAAGTCCGACCGGATGGGTCACCGTACCTAAGCCAGTTTGAAACTGAACAGTGGCTATAGGATACTCGCGGGTATCCCCATGTACACAGATCACAGCAACTTTTTTAGCATGCAAATTCACAGTTTCAACCATCTCAGCTGTAACCAAAGTCACTAGACTTCCAGAGTCCAGCAAGGCCGTAATAGGCTTATTATTAACAGTCATTTGGCACATGTGTTTTCCCATACTTGGTGCTGCAGCGCATGAAACAGCAGCAAACATAGACTGCCTTCTAATAGATAGATCACACTGCATTGGTTCATCTGTCAATGGACAATTTGCTGCAACATGTCCCAGTTCTTGGCAACGAAAACACCTGATGTTTCCCCAGTTTGGTTTGCTGACAGGCAGTAGCTTCCCTTGTTTGGGACGCCAAACTTCAGTCCTGGCACCAAAAATCCTCCCCCCTATTTCCTTGCCATGCTTACCACCCACTTCCCCTGGAACAGTCTTACCGGTTGCCTGGGGAGACCGTGGCTTTGGGCGGAAAGTCCGTGCGACTGTAGGGGTGGTGACCAGGTTCTCTGCAGCAAAGTACCTTTCAACAAGTTCCACGAGGTTGTCCGCCGAGTTGGGGTCTCCTTGACTCACCCACTTCTGCAGGGGAACTGGTAGTGACCTCAGGAACCGGTCCATGACCACACGCTCCACTATTTGTGGCCCAGACAGGGACTCCGGCTGTAACCATTTTCTCACCAAGTGAATTAGGTCGAACATCTGCGATCTTGGGGGCCTCTCGTCTTGGAAGAACCAGCTGTGAACCCGCTGTGCTCGAACTGCCAGGGTGACACCAAGTCGCGCCAGGATTTCCCGCTTGACCTTTTCATAGTCTCCTGCTTCTGCTGACTCCAAATCATAGTAGGCCTACTGCGATTCTCCAGACAGCAAGGGGGCGACCAGTCCTGCCCACTGGGTTTTGGGCCAACCTTCCCTCTCAGCGGTCCGTTCAAAGGTTAAGAGAAAGGCCTCTGGATCATCATCTGCAGTCATCTTGGAAAGAAAGCGACCCACATGGATGGCTGAGGGCTTGTCTCCAACAACATTAACTTTAGCAGGTGACCACTGTGCTAGCGTCTCCACAACCGCAGCCAGGGTTTTCCTATCCTCTTTTGCATCAGTGGCTAGCTGTTCAAACAGCCTCTGCTGTGTAGCGTTTGCTTGTTGCTGTGCAGCATTGGATTGTTGCTGTGCAGCATTGGATATCACCAATTGTTTTAGGATTTCCTCCATGTTTAGTCACTCTAGGTACTGGCCTTTTAAGTAGTAACTTACTACAGCTGGTCGCAGTCTCCACCATATGTAACCTGGGGAACAGGTAGCAGGCACAAAGCTCCCTGGGATGAGCAGTCTTTCAGGCACAGATACCAAATCCAGTGAAATAGTGACAAACAGTGCGGTGTTTATTTGTGATATATACAAGTCTATATACAGGTGCTGTACAGTGTTCCAAAAGAAACAAGTAGGAACAAAAATAGCCAAAACAAAACCTAGCCGTGTCTCGGCACTAACTAAACAATATTTACAGATCCTAACTACTAAGCTGAGCAAGCCTACAGCTTGTCAGCTTCCACATACCTTTTTGCTCACCTACACAGAGGTTCTCTGAGTATCCCAGGCCAAGAGCAAGGGCCGTCTTGCTCAGGTGAGCTTAAATTAGCCTGGGGGAGAGGACCAAGACCTGAACTGGACCATGGATCAGAGATCCCTGAACCTGTATGAGAGGAGCCTGGGAGATGTATAAACCCCGAACAGGACCTTTCCTGGCTCTCTCTGGGACGCTCTGCTACAATATATATATAGTATCCAGTTTAGCTAGATCTGACTGCAGTCCATTCTTGGTGTACTGTTTCTAATATACTTCAGGCGGGTGATTCAGTTAGCTGCAGTGTATTGAATATATCTATACAGTCAGTCTCATATATATATATATATATATATATATATATATATACCCTGTTTCCCCGAAAATAAGACCTAGCGTGATTGTCGGTGATGGCTGCAATATAAGCCCTACCCCCCCAAATAAGCCCTAGTTAAAGTTCCTTGTATGTCTTATTTTCATGGTAGGGCTTATTTTTGGGGAAACAGGGTAGGGCTTATTTGGGGGGTAGGGCTTATATTGCAGCCATCACTGACAATCACGCTAGGTCTTATTTTCGGGGAAACAGGGTGTATATATATATATATATATATATATATATATATATATATATATATATATAGATATAGATATATATCCACTGTATCCAGTTTAGCTAGATCTGACTGCAGTCCGTTCCTGGTGTACTGTTTCTAATATACTTCAGGCAGGCAGGTGATTCAGTTAGCTGCAGTGTATTTAATATATATATATATACAGTCAGTCTTGTGTGTATGTGTGTATATATATATATATATATATATATATATATATATATATATATATTCCACTGCATACAGTTTAGCTATATCTCACTGCAGGCCATTCCTGGTGTACTGTGTCTAATATACTTCCGGCAGTGATTCAGTGAGCTGCAGTGCATAAAATATATATACAGTCTCCTACATATATATATATATATCCACTGCATTCTAGTTAGTCTAGCCAAACCTATATCTGACTGCAGGCCATTCCTGGTGTACATTTTCAAATATACTTTCAGGCAGGCAGGTGATTCAGTGAGCTGCAGTGCATAAAATATATATATACAGTCTCCTACATATATATCCACTGCATTCTAGTCTAGCCAAGCCTATATTTGACTGCAGGTCATTCCTGGTGTACATTTTCAAATATACTTGCAGGTAGGCAGGTGATTCAGTGATCTGCAGTGCATAAAATATATATACAGTCTCCAATATATATATATATATATATATATATATATATATATATATATATATATATCCACTGCATTCTAGTCTAGCCAAGCCTATATCTGACTGCAGGCCATTCCTAGTGTACTTTTTCTAGTAAACTTCAGGCAGTGCTTTGCTAATAAAATATTACAGCATATCTGGAAGGCCACTAAGGAGAGGCAGACGCTCACGGGCCACTAAAAGTGGGCAAGCAGGCTCTGTGTCTACAGCCAACAGTGTTGGTCGTGGACACGGTGCATTCTCAGCACGTGACCATGGGACATGCTTGTCCTTTTTTTTCGGCAGTTGGCCGGGTTGATCCACAACATGCAGAAGAGTTGTTAGAGTGGATAACTAAGCCGTCCTCATCGTCCTCATCATCTGTCACCCAGGCTCAGAGTAGTTTGCCTGCCAATGCAGCTGCCAAAGTGGCCTATTCCATTGGGACAATGTCATCAGTCACTCCTTCCCTAGCCCCACCATCTTGCATGGAAGAGTCCCCCGAACTGTTCGACCACAGTGTTGGGTACATGCTGCAGAAGGATGTGCCGCGTTTTGAAGGCTCCGATGATGATTCCCAGGTTAAGGAAGGCAGTAACATGAGCCCAGAGAGAGGGGGTGCACAAGAAGAACAAGAAACTGGCAGTCATGTTCAACCAGCTGCAGCATACTGCCAGGTTTGCTCCAGTGACGAGGAAGGAGGGGATGATGAGGTCACTGACTCTACGTGGGTGCCTGATAGAAGAGGGCAGGAAGAGGAGGAAGCACATCTCCAACGAGGCAGGATGCCCTCCAGGGGCCAGCTTAAGGGCAGCCACCCAACTGCATCACACCACAGACTGCTGACTCCCCGCATATTTTGAAAAGTTCTTTGGTGTGGGCCTTTTTTGATACGTGTGCAGCAGATCGCACCGTTGCTGTTTGCAACATATGTCTGAGGCGTATCAAGCGTGGTCAAACAGCAGCCGCTTTGGCATCACATGTTGACCAGACATATGTCGACTTCCCATGCAGTCCGTTGGCAACAATACTTAAAAGACCCACACCAAAGAACAAGGCGGACCTCTGCTTGCTCCTCATCAGCTGGGATCTCCAACCCCACTATACCTTCAGTCCTCTCAGAAACCTTCACTGAGAGGAATGAAGGTGTAGAATTAGGTGTGCCACGTACTTGCGGGCAATCTGCTATTGCTACACCAACATCCGATTTTAGCAGGCAAATTTCCCTACCCCAGTTGCTAAACCATCAAAAGAAATTCGGTCCCAGCCATCCACATGCTCAGCGGCTGAATGCTAGCTTGGCTAAATTGTTGGCACTCCAACTGCTGCCTTTTCAGCTGGTAGACTCTGCCCCCTTTCATGAATTTGTGGAATGTGTGGCACCTCAGTGGCAGGTTCCCAAACACTATTTCTTTTCATGGAAGGCCATTCCGGCTCTCTACCGGCATGTGGAAGGCAATGTCTTGGCCTTTTTAGACAGGGCGGTCAGCAGTAAGGTGCATATTACCGCTGACTCATGGTCCAGCAGGCATGGACAGGGACATTACCTTTCTTTCACGGCGCACTGGGTAACTCTGCTGGCAGCTGGGAAGGATGCAGGACAGGGTGCAGTATTGTTGGAGCTTGTTCCACCACCATGCCTCCAAAACGCTAGTAGTGGTGATTCTGCCACACCTCTCTCCTCCACCCCCTCCTCTTCTTCTTCCTCTATGGCCTCTTCCTCTGCAGATTTGTCCTTGGAACCACCGGTGCTCCTTAGGCATTCAAGGGGCTGCACAAGCACTCAGGCAAAAAGATGCCATGCGGTACTTGAGTTGGTCTGCTTAGAGGACAGGAGCCACACTGGGGCAGAGATTCTGTCAGCTCTGCAGGGGCAGACTCAGAGGTGGTTGACACCACGCCAGCTTCAGCCAGTAATGGTGGTTTGCGACAATGGCACCAACCTCCTCTCCGCCCTCTGACAGGGACGCTTGACCCATGTTCCCTGTTTGGCTAACGTGCTTAATTTGGTGGTGCAGCGGTTCTTGTGCAGGTACCCGGGCTTACAGGATCTCCATAAGGCAGGACAGGAAAGTCTGTGGGCATTTCCGCCGGTCATATAATGCTAGTGCTCGGCTGGCTGACCTTCAAAGGGAATGCAACCTGCCCAAGAACCGCCTCATTGGTGACATGCCCACCAAGTTGAACTCAACGTTGGCAATGCTGCAGCAGCTGCACACGCAGCAGAGGGACAACAATGAGTACCTGTGTGAGTATGGCACCAAGACAGGGTCAGGGGAGCTTGTTTTTTTTTTTTCCATGCCAGTAGCTACTGATCAAGGATGCATGCACTGTCCTGTCACCATTTGAGGAGGCCACGAGGATGGTGAGCAGTGACAGTGCATGCATCAGTGATACCGTCCCTCTTGTCTTCCTGTTGGAGCACACGCTTCATGAAATAATGGACAGGGCACTTGAGGCAGAACAGAGGGAAGAAGAGGAGGACTTCCTTACCTCTCAAGGCCCCCTTTATCCAGACAGTATTCCTGCGGGCCCGCTGATCACACAGGAAGAGGAGGAGGAAGAGGAGGATGAGGATTGTGTCAGCATGGAGGTGGAGCCTAGCACTCAGCATCAGCAGCAGTCTTCAAGGGATCGTTTTAAGTCCCCAGAAACCCATGAAACCCATGGACTGTACGTGGCTGGGAGAAGGTGGCTGTGGATCATGTCATCCTTAGTGACCCAGAGGACTCCGGATCGAATGCCTCAGCAAACCTTTGCTGCATGGCCTCCCTGATCCTGCAAAGACTGCAAAAGGACCCTCAGATTCGTGGTATCAAGGAGAGGGATCATTACTGGCTGGCAACCCTTCTTGATCCACGTTACAAGGGTAAGGTTGCAGAACTTATCCAGCCTTCGCAGAGGGAGCAGAGGATGAAACATCTTTGGGAGGCCTTGCAGAAAGATTTGTGCAATGCGTTTCCAGAGCCTGGGAGGTTACAATTTCCTGGTCCTCCTGGACAACATGTTCCTGAGGCTTCAGTCAGTCACAGAAGGAGCGGTGGAGAAGGTGGCCATCTGACCGATGCGTTCAGACAATTCATTAGCCGGCAGCCCCAAGGTCTAATCGGTTCCAGCAACCATCGCCAACGTCTGATTTACATGGTGCAGGAATGCCTAGGGGCAAGATCAGACTTGGAGACCTTTCCAACCGTAAATCAACTGGGTTACTGGGTCTTGAGAATGGATCACTGGCCAGAGCTTGCACAATTGAGCTACTGGCCTGTCCTGCATCCAGCGTTCTTTCTGAACGCACATTCAGTGCTGCTGGAGGCTTTGTAACCGATCATAAAGTGCGCCTGTCCACAGACTCAGTTGATCGGCTCACCTTCATAAAAATGAATCTGTCAAGGATCACCAGCTACCAAGCACCTGATGCTGATGTAACCGATTAATTTTTCTATGAATGTGAGATCCCTTGAAGACTGCTGAGTGACTATCCTGTTATGCTGAGTGACTATCCTATTCCTCCTCAATGTTCATGTTGATAGCTTCCAAGAACATTTTTGTTTCAGGGCACCACCACCAGTGCCTAAGGCCCAATTTTTCTGCCCCTGTTTAACAGGGGCATGTAATTACAATATTTGCTCTAATATTTTACAGCAGGGCTCATTTCTGTGCTCAACAACAGAATCTGTGAGGGGTTACATTGTTGTGGCACCACCACCACTGCCTAAGACCCAATTTTTCTGCCCCTGTTTAACAGGGCCATGTAATTACAATTCTTGATATAATATTTCACAGCAGGGCCCGTTCCAGCGCCCACCAAGAGTAACTGTGAGGGCTTACAGTGTTCTGGTACCACCAACACATAAGGCCCAATTTTCTGCAGAGTGTATAGGGCAGGCCGTATAGTATATACAGGCGGTCCCCTACTTTCAAACATCCGACTCCTACTTACAAACGGAGGGAGACAACAGGAAGTGAGAGGAAATCTACCCCTAGAAAGGGAAATTCTCTCCTGTAAGAGTTAATATGGGAAAGATGTGTCTCCACTGATGCTTTATCACCAATCCTTGTTTCCCTAATAACCCCAAATTTTCAAAATCCAAGTGTCATTGGGACAGAAAGTGAGGTGAAATCTTCTGAACAGGGGCACAGACAGCAAAACAAATGTTACAGGGGTGATGATAACCCTTCCCTATGTTATCCAAAAAACTTAAAAATTGATTTTTTGGCTGGAGCTACACTTACAAAATGTACCTGTTCCAAATTACAAACAGATTCAACTTAAGAACAAACCTACAGTCCCTGTCTTGTTTATACTGCTGTTCAGAGTATATAGGGCCTGGCCTGGGGGCCCTGTGCCTTTTCTTTTTTTAATTTGGGTGCGGGGTTTCCCCTTAATATCCATACTAGACTTAAAGAGCCTGGTAATGGGCTTGGGGGGGGGGGGGGGGGGTCGAGTACCCATGCCGTTTTTTTAAATAATTTTCATCCGTATCGCCGGGACCTGACATTACATTACAGCCGCAAGCAGTTTTAAATGACTTTAGAAATGTCATTTTGTGCAGGCACTGTTCTAAACACGGGAAACATACGCCACTTTACAGGCATACTATAGACACCCCCCAAGCACGATATTTAAAGGAATATTTGACTTTTATTTTTCCACTTTAAGCATTATTAAAATCACTGCTCCCGAAAAACGGCTGTTTTTAAAACTTTGTTTGCATTGATACAAGTCCCCTGGGGCAGGACCCGGGTCCCCAAACACTTTTTAAGACAATAACCCTTTCATGACTAAGCCTATTTTTGAAATCTAGTGTTTACAAGTTAAAATCCGTATTTTTTGCTAGAAAATTACTTAGAGCCCCCAAACATTGGCGATTGTTGCAATATTTTATATCACACAGTATTTGTGCAGCGGTGTTTTAAACGCAACTTTTTGGGAAAAGGGACACTTTCATGAATTTTAAAAAAACCAAACAGTAAAGTTACCCCAATTTTTTTGTATAATGTGAAAGATGATGTTACGCAGAGTAAATAGATACCAAACATGTCATGCTTTATAATTGCACGCACTCGTGGAATGGCGACAAACTCCGGTACCTAAAAATCTCCATAGGCGACGCTTTAAATTTTTTTTTTACAGTTACCAGGTTAGAGTTACAGAGGAGGTCTAGGGCTAGAATTATTGCTCTTGCTCTTACGATCGCGGCGATACCTCACATGTGTGATTTGAACACCGTTTACATATGCGGGAGCGACTTCCGTATGCGTTTTCTTTGCTGCGCGAGCTCGCGGGGATGGGGGCGCTTTAAAAAATTTTTTTTCTTATTTATTTTATTTATTTTTATATTAATTATTGTGTTTTAAAAAAAAATGTTTTGATCACTTTTATTGCTGTCACAAGGGATGTAAACATCCCTTGTGACAGTAATAGGTGGTGACAGGTACTCTTTATGGAGGGATCGGGGGTCTAAAAGACCCCCGATCCCTCCTTTGCACTTCAAAGTATTCAGATCGCCATTTTCGGCAATTCTGAATACTGTGTATTTTTTTAAAATCGACGCCATTGGCAGCCGAGTAAACAGGAAGTGATATTAGCCTTTAAAATTCGCACTTTCGATTTTTCACGTTCGGGTCCCATAGACTTTAACGTGTTCGAATGTTCGCGCAAACTTTCGGTCTGTTTGCATGTTCTGCCGCGAACCGAACCGGGGGGGTGTTCGGCTCATCCCTAGTAACAAATACAAATTTATGTAAAGTTACGAATTATCCGAAATAACGAATGCCGCATATAAACAAAAAGAATGGAACAAATTAATAATAAATAATAATAATAATAAAAAGGTTTTATTATTATTATTATTGTTGTTATTTATTATTATTAGATCATTACGTTCCATTCATTTAGATACGGCATTCGTTATTTCAGATAATTCGTAACTTCGGATAAATTCATACTTGTTACGTTCGCTAACAGCCAAATTTGTAAGGAAATTCCAATACCTATAATTTAATATTTATTATTAGTTGGTTATTACTTCAGATTTTTGGGTTTTGGGTTTTCAAATCTTCGTTCTTTTGAATTTTCAGATTTTCATTCTTATTTTTGGATTTTCAAATTTCCAAATTTTTGAATTTTCAAATTTCCAAATTTTTTAATTTTCTAATTTACGAAATTTCAAATTCTCGAACTTTCAAATTTCCGAAATTTAGAATTTACGAAATTCTGAATTTCTAAAATTTCAATTCCCGAAATTTCGAATTTCCGAATTTCACTATATCATCATCATTGTGATGTTTACAATCTGTTTAATTCAATCTCTATTCACTAGAGTCTGTCTGTTATCCCCTGTGTCCGCCGCGGGGGGATTTGTATTGGGTCCTGCATACCCACGGAAACCGCCTGAGCGAGTGAGCTTGTCCTTATCTTTACCCTATTTGTATTATGTGCTTTGGTATTCTTGTGAATGGTTTTGCTGCAATAGTTTAATGTATATATGTGTATATGTTAAAGCCACTTTATATTATGTTTTAGATGTGTTTCTCCTGAAGAAGCGGTGTTAACCGCGAAACCGGACGAGATTAAAAGCTTTACATACACTCCTTATCCAAAATTCTGCGGAATCCACTTGCTTAGTCAGTGTGGTATATCCCTTTTGTTTTTATGACTGTATGTAGTTATGTTGTTTGTAAATGTATTTTATACTTTTTACTATTAAAAATTGATTTTTTATAATGTTTTAACTCATCTTTATATCTATCACTGTACTTTGTTATCGAGTACCGGAATAGTCCCACCCCTCCTCTTTATTTTGGGGGGTCTAGACGGGAATTGACAGTAGCAGCAACTGCCATTACGTCTCCACCCCCTTATTTCCCCTTGATCCTTGTCAAAATTTGTTAAAAATCTAATTCGGAACTAAACAAATTGCACATGTCTATTTTGCAACAGCTGGAGGGCCATCAGTTTGAAACCCTTGTGATCTAAACAGTTTGGATTCAACAAGTTTTTAAATTGAGAACAGGTATAGGAAGACTAAGGTAGGGAGGAAAAAGGGGAGGGGGGCAGGGGTTGAGCCCCTTAGGGTTTGCCCAGGACATCTGCTAGCTTTGTCGATGGGAATGTTAGCACCTTCAGAGGTCCAACCAGTCATTAATTGACATTGACCGGTAAAGAATTGAATACCTGGGGGTCCCAGATTTTCTTAAATTTGGGCAATGAATCAGTAATTTTAACTGTCAACTTCTCAGTGGTAAATGTGTTATGCATTCTGTTATTAGCTTTAATGAGAGTATTAGACAACTAGGCTTTTGCAATCATTTGCTTAGTTGCTGTCAGGAGGTGCGTCATCAGTTTAAATCGGTAATTTGGGAGCCCATCTGGCGTAAAGACACATTGAATCCCTCCAGCCGCCATTTGCTTTGCAGATTCGCTTTAGAATTGATAAAGTTTTTAATTTGTAGATATCTAAAAATCTAGGGAGGTTATAGGCATCCTGCAAGTCAGGATATGACTGGATCCCCTTAGTAGTAACAAGATAGTGAAAGAGTGTGATGCCCAGTCTGGTCCACTGTGTAAGGTTTTACACACACAGGGCATCAGATCTTCACCCTCTGAACAGACTTCCCTCCGATCCATCCCTCCTCACCTCCGCTACATGAATTGCGCTGTCATTTTTTGTTAATTTATTTACTGTCTTTTTAACAAAAAATGTGTGGCCTAGGCAAATGACATGCCCAGTCCACTCTGTGCCTCCTGGAATATGCACGTCACATATCCCAGGGGGCATAGCCCTTTGTTCTGAAGGGAGGAAGGGGCGTTCTTAGAACTGCGTCATCGGGAGGCACGCCAGCACCGACGGGCCTCTTGATGATGTCATAAGCAACATAGCGGCTTGGGACCGATCGGTGGCAGAAATCAAAAGGATCTCAGTGGGACAACACTGGATCCTCTGCGTGGATGAATGTGCACAGTGGACTACCCAGTAAGTGGGTGCAAAACAAAAAAAAAGGGGGGAATGGCTTTAAGCCCCTCTAAATGCCAGAAATCCTGGCAGGAAAAAGCTGCTTGAAAAAAAAACAGTAAAAGCTGTATATTGTAAGAGTGTTTAGGTGTGCCTAGCGTTGAGTGTTAGTCCTTTCTATATGCCAGAAAATTCATTTATTCTGGCCACTGGTCTGCTCAAACACTAGACACGTTAGTGTTTATTTGCGTTTAGATACATCTAGGCGGGTTTGTGTGGTTTTTTTTTTCTGCTCTTCAGCTCCTCTCCTGAACAGCCTGTAAACGATCTTCTTCTAACATTCCTGTAAACACCTATGTGTGCATGGACATAGGAGGAGATTTACCAAAATTAGAAAGTGCAAAATCTGATGCAGCTCTGCAGAGAATCAGCGTCCAGGTTTTGTCAAAGCTTAATTGAACAGTGTTATGTAACTTGTGTCCGGTCTATGACTGCATTCTAAACCATGTCTCCAGCTACTGCTTTTTGGTCACGCGTCATCTCTGATCATCTCCTGTAGCAAGTCTGCAGTCTCTGGTCATGCCTTGCCCCATGCTCCTAGTCTCTGACCATCTCTTGCGCCATGTTCCTAGTCTCTGACCATCTCCTGCAGCATGTTCTTAGTCTCTGACCATCTCTTGCAGCATGTTCTTAGTCTCTGACCATCTCTTGCAGCATGTTCTTAGTCTCTGACCATCTCTTGCAGCATGTTCTTAGTCTCTGACCATCTCTTGCGCCATGTTCCTAGTCTCTGACCATCTCCTGCAGCATGCTCCTAGTCTCTGACCATCTCTTGCAGCATGTTCTTAGTCTCTGACCATCTCTTGCAGCATGCTCCTAGTCTCTGACCATCTCTTGCAGCATGTTCTTAGTCTCTGACCATCTCTTGCAGCATGTTCTTAGTCTCTGACCATCTCTTGCAGCATGTTCTTAGTCTCTGACCATCTCTTGCAGCATGTTCTTAGTCTCTGACCATCTCTTGCAGCATGTTCTTAGTCTCTGACAATCTGTTGCGTCATGTTCCTAGTCTCTGACCATCTCTTGCAGCATGCTCCTAGTCTCTGACCATCTCTTGCACCATGCTCCTAGTCTCTGACCATCTCTTGCACCATGCTCCTAGTCTCTGACCATCTCTTGCGCCATGTTCCTAGTCTCTGACCATCTCTTGCACCATGCTCCTAGTCTCTGACTATCTCTTGCGCCATGTTCCTAGTCTCTGACCATCTCTTGCAGCATGTTCCTAGTCTCTGACCATCTCTTGCGCCATGTTCCTAGTCTCTGACCATCTCTTGCAGCATGTTCCTAGTCTCTGACCATCTCTTGCAGCATGCTCCTAGTCTCTGACCATCTCTTGCGCCATGTTCCTAGTCTCTGACCATCTCTTGCAGCATGCTCCTAGTCTCTGACTATCTCTTGCGCCATACTCCTAGTCTCTGACCATCTCTTGCAGCATGTTCTTAGTCTCTGACCATCTCTTGCAGCATGTTCTTAGTCTCTGACCATCTCTTGCAGCATGTTCTTAGTCTCTGACCATCTCTTGCAGCATGTTCTTAGTCTCTGACCATCTCTTGCAGCATGTTCTTAGTCTCTGACCATCTCTTGCACCATGCTCCTAGTCTTTGACCATCTCTTGCGCCATGCTCCTAGTTTCTGACAGTCTCTTGCACCATGCTCCTAGTCTCTGACCGTCTTTTGCACCATGCTCCTAGTCTCTGACAGTCTCTTGCACCATGCTCCTAGTCTTTGACCATCTCTTGTGCCATGCTCCTAGTCTCTGACAGTCTCTTGCACCATGCTCCTAGTCTTTGACCATCTCTTGTGCCATGCTCCTAGTCTCTGACAGTGTCTTGCACCATGCTCCTAGTCTCTGACCATCTCTTGCAGCTTATTCCTAGTCTCTGCCTATCTCTTGCGCCATGCTCCTAGTCTCTGACCGTCTCTTGCAGCAGGTTCTTAGTCTCTGACTATCTCTTGCACCATGCTCCTAGTCTCTGACAGTCTCTTGCACCATGCTCCTAGTCTCTGACTATCTCTTGCGCCATGCTCCTAGTCTCTTGCACCACGCTCCTAGTCTCTGACTATCTCTTGCACCATGCTCCTAGTCTCTGACTATCTCTTGCGCCATGCTCCTAGTCTCTTGCACCATGCTCCTAGTCTCTGACTATCTCTTGTGCCATGCTCCTAGTCTCTGACTATCTCTTGTGCCATGCTCCTAGTCTCTGACTATCTCTTGCGCCATGCTCCTAGTCTCTTGCACCATGCTCCTAGTCTCTGACAAATTCTTTATACACTTTCTGCAGTCTTTGACAGTTTTCTGCAGTATGACATTCAGTGAACTTTATGATCCACCCTTTGATGGAGTCAGGGCCAATACTTGAACCCTTCTCTATGTTAGGTGAGCCCCCTATACACTGGAGAAGGCAGGCTGGTCATGTGATCAGCTGTCACCCGGCTGACTCCTCCGTGCTCCTCACCTTTCTCCCAGCGGCGCGGTGTTGGGGAGTGTGGCGGCCGGCAGGGGGCGCAGTGGGAATGGTAAACAGGCCGGGGGTAGTGTAGTGAGCGGGGAAGACGCAGTGGTTGGTCCGGCTGTCCCGGAGGTCTCTGTCGGTGTCGTGTCATCCCCACATTTCACCTCCGGTTACCGAGTGAGGCCGGAGAGGGCCCCGGGCTCTCATAGACATGCCTCTGCTCTTCCTTGAGCGATTTCCATGGCCGAGCCTGCGGACGTACACGGGTCTGAGCGGCCTACTACTGGGCCTCAGCCTACTGAGCGCCTACCGGAGCCTGAGCGGGGAGCTGGAGGAGGAGGAGCGGGCAGAGCTGCCGGAAGACACCGGGGACTTGGTGCACGAACTAGGCCGATACCTAGTCAATGACAGCCTGGGAGTATGGGTAAGTGTGGGGAGAGGAGTATGGGGGAGTGGGCCAGTGGGGGGAGAGGAGTATGGGTGAGTGAGGAGTGAGGAGTATGGGGGGTGAGTGGGGGGAGAGGAGTATAGGGGGTGAGTGAGGGGAGAGGAGTATGGATGAGAGGAGTGTGGGTGAGTGAGGGGTGAGGAGTATGGGTGAGTGCGGGGAGAGGAGTATGGGTGAGTGCGGGGAGAGGAGTATGGGGGAGTGCGGGGAGAGGAGTATGGGGGAGTGAGGGGAGAGGAGTATGGGGGAGTGGGGGGAGAGAGGAGTATGGGTGGGTGAGGAGTATGAGTGAGGAGTATGGGGGGTGAGTGGGGGGAGAGGAGTATGGGGGGGGGAGAGGAGTATGGGGGGGAGAGAGGAGTATGGGGGGGAGAGAGGCGTATGGGGGGGAGAGAGGCGTATGGGTGAGTGAGGGGAGAGGAGTCATAAAGTATGGGTGAATAAGGGGAGAGGAGCCATACAGTCTTGGTGAATGAGGGGAGAGGAGTCATACAGTATGGGTGAATGAGGGGAGAGGAGTATGGGTAAGTGAGGGGAGAAACCACAGCGTGAGGGAGCAGAGGAGTATGGGTGAATGAGGGGAGAGGAGCCATACAGTATGGGTGAATGAGGGGAGAGGAGCCATACAGTATGGGTGAATGAGGGGAGAGGAGCCATACAGTATGGGTGAATAAGGGGAGGGGAGAAACCACAGCGTGAGGGAGGAGAGGAGTATGGGTGAATGAGGGGAAAGGAGCCATACAGTATGGGTGAATGAGAGGAGTCATACAGTATGGGTGAATGAGAGGAGAGGAGTCATACAGTATGGGTGAATGAGGGGAGAGGAGTCATACAGTATGGATGAATAAGGGGAGAGGAGCCATTCAGTATGGGTGAATGAGGGGAGAGGAGCCATTTCAGTATGGGTGAATGAGGGGAGAGGAGTCATACAGTATGGGTGAATGAGGGGAGAGGAGTCGTACAGTATGGGGGAATGAGGGGAGAGGAGTCATACAGTATGGGTGAATGAGAGGAGTCATACAGTATGGGTGAATGAGAGGAGTCATACAGTATGGGTGAATGAGGGGAGAGGAGTCATACAGTATGGGTGAATGAGGGGAGAGGAGTCATACAGTATGGGTGAATGAGGGGAGAGGAGCCATACAGTATGGGTGAATGAGGAGCCATGGGTGAGGGGAATGTGACTGTAGAGTAACAATGATTGTGGGAAGAACAATGGGAATGTACTGTATGTTTGAGGGAGAACATCATCTTCTGTGTAGACTTTTTACAGACAGCAGCCTCTGATTTGTTGCTTTAGAAAAGAAAAGAGAGCTGATTTGTCGGTCGGGGAATAGCCACCACTGCTGGTCCAGTTTGCTGTGTTCCAGTTCTTGTAAATAAGCTCCTCGGGGAACTTTTATACTGGTTTGGGGTGATTTGTAAAGACTGCAGAAAGGAAAACATTTTCTTGTGAGTTCAAGACCTTAATGAGAATCAAGTCCACATGTGTTTTGATGAGTGGGTGGATAGCGGCACCCCCCCCCCACACCCCCACACCACTGGCCAAATCCACTGCTTTCTTGTACTGTCAGAGTGGGAAACATGCATTCCACAGCTTCAAAAGCAGTCATTGAATGTCATTACAGATGTAGAATCAATTTCAAAGAGTAACTCCACTTTCTAGAGGATGTTACTGGCTGCATGTACACGAAATCTCTCCTAAACCGTGCACTTTTATGTGACAACACTGAAGAAATGACACTTTGCTACAATGTAAAGTAGTGAGTGTACAGCTTGTATAACAGTGTAAATTTGCTGTCCCCTCAAAATAACTCAACACACAGCCATTAATGTCTAAATCGCTGGCAACAACAATGAGTACACCCCTAAGTGAAAATGTCCAAATTGGGCCCAATTAGCCATTTTTCCTCCCCGGTGTCATGTGACTTGTTAGTGTTACAAGGTGTCAGGTGTGAATGGGGAGCAGGTGTGTTAAATTTTGTGTTATCACTCTCACTCTCTCATACTGATCTCTGGAAGTTCAACATGGCACCTCATGGCAAAGAACTCTCTGAGGATCTGAAAAAAGAATCGTTGCTCTACATAAAGATGGCCTAGGCTATACGAAGGTTGCCAAGACCCTGAAACTGAGCTGCAGCACAGTGGCCAAGACCATACAGCGATTTAACAGGACATGTTCCACTCAGAACAGGCCTCGCCATGGTCGACCAAAGAAGTTGAGTGCACGTGCTCAGCATCATATCCAGAGGTTGTCTTTGGGAAATAGACGTATGAGTGCTGCCAGCATTGCTGCAGAGGTTGAAGGGGTGGGGGGTCAGCCTGTCAGTGCTCAGAACATACATCGCACACTGCAAATTGGTCTGCATGGCTGTTGTCCCAGAAGAAAACCTCTTCTAAAGATGATGCACAAGAAAGCCCGCAGTTTGCTGAAGACAAGCAGACTAAGGACATAGATTACTTACCTTGCCGGCGCACTTCCAAGTCCAGCATTTGCCGTCCATAGCCGCCGAATGTATGACTCGGCCCCAGCGTCATTGGATTTGATTGACAGCAGCGGGAGCCAATGGCTGCACTGCTATCAATCTAGCCAATCAGGACACGAGACACCGGCTAGAGCTGGTGTGCTCGTCCCCGGTGCAAGGAAAAAGAGGGTTCAGGTAAGTAGAACGGAGGCACCGGGGGGGCTGCTACACTGCAAGAGGTTTTTCTCCTCAATGCATAGAATGGATTGAGGTGAAAAACCACAAAGGTTTACAACCCCTTACACATAGTACAACTGTAGAGCACATGAGATAATCATTTCTGTGTGGTGTACTTTGTCAGCTCCTGCCACTGTAGTCCTTTGTAACCCTCCAGCATGTCATTCTATATTGCACCCTAATCCTTGGCCACTAGATAGTCAAGTGTAGATTAGCTTTTCTCTCTGACTGGCTGATATATGATGCACTTTAGAACAATTCAGGCCACGTGACAGGTGGAGAATTGGAGCAAAGATCAGCAAAGTTAATGTTTTCACCATTTTAGGAATTTTTCAGCACTTTCTGATCATTGGCTTCATAATGGATGTAGTTTGCTTTCTGGTTGAACTGGATCCCTTAAAGTGGTTGTATACCCCTTTTTTTTTACATTTCTAGGTTTAGGGAGAGATTCACCCTGCATGCTCCATCAGCGGTGCATGCGCAATGAAGGTCCGGCGTATTGTGTACACACACGCATGTGCGGGAATAACATCATCACGGCTCCGGCCACTCACAGTGCCAGAGCCGCGAACCCGGAAGAAATGCAGAGGGGAAAATGTCTGCTCCCTCGGCATTGACCTGGATGCGATGCGGGGGCATCGTTCTAAGGTAAGTTTTCATAATCAGCTAGTTTGTGGTGCATACCAGCTGATTATGCCTTTGGCTGACAGGTTGTTTTTTTTTTTTTCTTGTTTGCGGGTATACAACCACTTTAAAGATGAACTTTAGGCTAAATCAAATACTTTCCACAGATTTTTTTTTTTTACGCGTAAAAGGGATTCATTTAAAGCTAAAGTCTGGGCTAAGCTTTGAAGCCCCCTATGTAATAGCATGGGCAAGTGACATGTACATTTTATAGAGACCTCTAATGTCTCCACTGCAGCTAATCAAGCACAGATTATGACTTATTGGCTGCGTCCCCAGCAACAGTAGCTAGGGAGCGACGGCTCTGAAACCAGAAATGACAAAATTCGTGTCGCTTCCAGGTTCATTAATTACAGAGGACATCAGGGAAAGAACATTGTCTGAGCTTCTCCTGCTCTACACCCTGAAATGATTCACCGTGGTACTGGGCTCCCTGAAGGGGCAGGAGAGTATGGGAACCACTTCAGGTGTTGGGGGAAGACGGCGCTTTTTAAAGGGCAGGAATCAGGTGGCTATACAGTCCTCTGGATCAGTTCACTGAGAAGTCGGCTGTAAAGAAAAAAAAAAACCATGCCAAGCTTGCGGCTACATCTGTGAGCTTGTTGTGACCACTGGAAGGTCAGGAAGTTTATAAACAGCCTATGGAAGGTAATATCCTGAATCTCTATCAGCATCTTGTAACAGGTTCCCAGCCAAAGATGTCGCATGTCCACACTCTCTGACCCTCATTTCCTCTATTAGGTCTGCAGTTTCTGACAGTCCTTTCAAGCATTGCATATGTTGAACATTATGTGCGCCCCTTTGGTGATGCCGCATTTGAGGCCCCCTTTAGCTTTAAAGTAGACAACCACTGATCTAACCTTTTATGCTGCCTGCAGGTGGAGCTCTCAGATTTTTTTTTTTACATATCTCTTTATGTGATATAAAGAGGTTGTTTAACCACTTGAGGTCCGGGCCATAGCCGAATGACGGCTACAGCGCGGACCTCAATCTCCGGGAGGACGTTATACGACGTCCTCCCCTATGCACGCGCACTGCGCGCACCCTGCAGGGCGCGCGGTGTGCGCGCTGTGATCACCGAGTCACGGAGACTCGGATGATCACAGATCCGAGTAAGGGGCCGGTCCCGGCCCCTTACCGTGTGATCAGCTGTCAGCCAATGACAGCTGGTCACATGATGTAAACAAAAGCTCGGTGATCGGTTTCGTTTTCTCCTCACGCTGACAGCGTGAGGAGGAAAAAAAGCCGATCACCGGCTTATGTCAAAGAGACATCGGTCCCGAAGAGAAAGGAGGCACAGATGCCTCATCTGTGCCTCCAAGTGCCATCTGCCAGTGCCCACAGTGCCCACAAGTGCCACCTATCAATGCCCACAAGTGCCACCTATCAATGCCCACAAGTGCCACCTATTAGTGCCACCTAGCAGTGCTGCCATCAATCAGTGCCCAACACTGCCACCCATCAGTGCCCATAACCGCCACCCATCAGTGCCCATCACGAAGGAGAAAAATTAACTGTTTGCAAAAATTGATAACAAAATATAAAAAAAATATAATTTTTTAAAAAAAATTCTGTCTTTTTCAATTTTTTTAACAAAAAATAAAAACCGTAGAGGTGATCAAATACCATCAAAAGAAAGCTCTATTTGTGGGGAAAAAATGATAAAAATTTCATTTGGGTACCGTGTTATATGACCGCGCAATTGTCATTCAAAGTGCGACAGCGCTGAAAGCTGAAAATTGGTCTGGACAGGAGGGGGGTTTAAGTGCCCAGTAAGCAAGTGGTTAAAGAGATCAGTAGCTTAAAGCGGAGTTCCACACAAAAATGGAACTTCCGCTTTTCGGAACCCTCCCCCCCTCCGGTGTCACATTTGGCACCTTTCAGGGGGGAGGGGGTTGCAGATACCTGACAGGTATTTGCACCCACTTCCGGCATAGACTCCCATGGGAGTCTACGCCTCTTCCCGTCCCCACCGCGCTGTCTCGTGGGAAACCCACAGCTCCCAGGAGAGAGCGGGGACCACTTGGGACGCGCAGCGCGACTCGCGCATGCGCAGTAGGGAACCGGGAAGTGAAGCCGCAACGCTTCACTTCCTGATTCCCTCACCTAGGATGGCGGCGGCAGCTGCCGAGAACCGAGCGGGTTCTCAGCGTCCCCTGCCGACATCGCTGGACCCTGGGACAGGTAAGTGGCCATGTATTAAAAGTCAGCAGCTGCAGTATTTGTAGCTGCTGGCTTTTAATATATTTTTTTTTTTTTTGGCGGTGTGGGTGGACCCCCCCGCTTTAAAGGAGTTGTAAAGGCAGAAGGGTTTTTTCATCTTAAAGCGGAGCTCCACCCTATTTTACAAGTTTTGCTCAATCACATGCCATGACTGTATTCAGTTATGAACGGATTTTTTTTTTTCTTTTGTACCTGTGTTTTTTTCAATGTTAATCTCTGCTTCCTGTCTTAGTTCTCTGCGGATATGGGTGGGTCATCTGCGGGTATTACGCAATTTCCTTTATTCCTGCAATGTCTCCTGGGAGCTCCTGTCATTATTCCCAGGAGTCATTGCGGAGGCCTGCCGCAAACTCTCGTGGGATTTCGACGACGCCCGCCCGTTGTGATGGCAACCCTGAAGTTTACGGTGCTGCTCACCGTAAACACTGAGCATGCGCGGGAAATAGCGGTGAATGCTGGGAGCTCAGCATTCACCAGATCCCGGAAATCCATGCTTGTGGGCTTCATATGCTCACAAGCAAGATGGGAAGGGCCACGATTGAGTTTTATAAATATTTATTTAAAACGGACAGCAGCAGCTTAAAACAGCCGAAACAATAAGTGTCACTTTATGATTGTACATGTGTCAGAATGATAAAAAAAAAAAAAAATGGGAATAGTTGCGGGAACCCCGCTTTAATGCATTCTATGCATTAAGTTAAAAAAACCTTTTGTGTGTAGCAGCCACCCCAGCACCCCCTAATTACTTACCTGAGCCCCATCTCTCTTCAGCGATGTCCACCAAGGTCTAAGCCATCCGGGACACTCCTCCTGATTGGCTGAGACACAGAAGCGGGAGCCAATGGCGCCGCTGCTGTCAAAGTCAGTCAGCCAATCGGGGGAGAGAAGGGTTCAGGCTCCGTGTCTGAATGAACACACGGAGCTGTGACATGGCTCCCATGCCCCCACAGGAAGCTGCTGACTGTGGGGGCACTCGATAGGAGGGAGGGGCAAGGAGCAGCAAAGAGGAGGATCCAGGCCCCATCTGTGCAAAACCAACTGCACAGAGGAGGTATGTAGTATAACATGTTTGTTATTTAAAAAAAAAAAAAAACTCTACAATTACTTTAAGCTGAAATTATACATAACACTCTTGGATGACTCAATATGAAGTTTCAGGGAGAGAAGAAGTGAGCTATTTTTGCTGTATTGTCTCTTTATCCAACTTATGGCCCTTATGGAACACCGTATTAAAGCTGCATTCCAGGCATATGGCCAAATACAGTTTCGCATATCAAAGGATATTCATTTTTTTTCCATCCAGTCCTGGGGTTTACACAGCCCTCCTAGGCCGTAGAATCAGGATGGTTGTATGCAGCCAAGCCTTATTAGGTTGCCTGTGTAGCCCCTTCCTAGTCAAAGTTCTACTATACCAAGGCTTACAAAAAGCTGATATCAATTTAGATATAGATTTACACTTGCTACATTCAAAAATACATTTAGGGAGACACTTTCACCTTGCCAATTCAGGGCAAAGTGACTGTGTATGTTCAAAGGGGCCCCCCGAGCCACTAATGCGCAACTTGACATTGCTCCCTCCTTTTGCTGCCTCAATACCCATTGCTTCTGGATATGAAGAAGCATGTGGCCTCTTTCCATTGACATCGCTTGGGTCTAGTAGCCAGTTGCTAGACCAGAATATTGGCTCATGACAGAGTGTGAAGTCAGTGCTCACCCTGGCATCATATACTGGAGATATGGTGCTTGCTGCAATAGGGAGAGGGGGCAGCAAAGGAGCACAAGCAACATGAATATAAACTGTTCCTTGAGTACACAGACACCGTCATATCCTGAGTGGGCAAGGTGAACGTGGCTTTTTGATTAATTTTTAAGCAATAATTAACTGCATTTACACTCAAAGCTGCTTCTTTAGTACGGTCTTGACAGTTAATGTTTATTTGTAACATAAGGAATGTGTATTTCTCTGACTTTAGTTAAGTGTTGCACTTTCATTTTTTTTTTTTTTGCTTCTTAAATACCGGGATAACAACTTGGTACACATGATAGATTAATCGTATTATAAATAAATGTGTTTCATTTTGAGAAGTGTTTAACAAGCGTGTTAGCATGACATTATTACATAAACATACATAAACACTGCTTTGTATGTTTTGCAGCTTCACTGTGTGTCTTCAACAAGTATTTGGGTTTTTCATTAGAGCTAGAGTTTTCTGTCACTAATCATGGCCAAGACAGGTTTGCTTACACAGCCTGATATACTTACTACCTGATATGCTAGAAACATATGACTGCTTTAATAAGTTATTTTGAGAAGCTGTGCCTTAAAATAGCCTGCCTATTTAGTTTGTAGCTTCTACGTGTTGTATGTGACTGTTGACCGTGAACTTGATGAGGTACAGGAGGGTAATGGAGTAAAATGGATCAATAACCTGCGGTATGACCACCTACTCTCTAGCTGGCCTTTTTCCACATTTTATAACTAGATCAGATGTTATAAGTTCAAAAATCCCCTCCTACCGATCCCCCAGGAAAACAAATATTATATTCTCCATCAGCTGGGGAAGAGGGCGGGGTGCAAATTTGAATTTCAGCAATACCCAGAGTTTCTCTTTAATTCAATTGAATTGTTTCAAAATGCAATGTATTCTTTCACAATGTCATCTGATCTAATTTTGTTTGATAAAGCTAATTTTTACAAGAATTTATTAACTTAGTTCCTGCAGGTAGAAATGACAACCATCCAGGAATAACCTTTCGGCAGTTCTGCCATTTTATTCTGTTGAAATCTGAATTCTGTTCTGTTGCCATGAGTTTGACACAGTGGTATATTTTGTACTAGGCTGTTAAATGAGCCCAAAAAAAAGCTATTTGTTAACCACGTCAACATCGGGCACTTTTACCCCCCCCCCTTCCTGACCTGGCCAATTTTCAGCATTCAACTGTCACACTTTGAATGATAATTGCGCAGTCATGCAACACTGTACCCAAACTACGTTTTTATAATTTTGTTTACTTAAATAGAGATTTCTTTTGGTGGTATTTAATTACCCTTGGGATTTTTATTTTTTGCTAAATAAAAAAAAAAAATGAAAACATGTTTTTCTTTGTTTCTGATATAAAATTTTGCAAATAAACTTCTGCTACATTTCTTTTGGTGAAAATAACCAAAATAAGTGTATATTATTATTTAGAGGCCTAAAAATGTCAGGACAGTACAGATATCCCATAAATGACCCCTTTTTGGAATGTAAACACCCCAAGGCATTTAGTAAGAGGCGTGGCGAGTTTTTTGAAGTTGTAATTTTTTGTCATAGTTTCTTGGAAAATGAAAAAAAAAATGAAGAAAGACAGGTATGGCAGCGATCAGGGACACTGACTGGTGACAGTACGGGGAAAAATTTTTTCTTTAATTTTATATATATATATATATATATATATATATATATATATATATATATATCTATATTATGATTTTTTTTGTAAACACTTTGACCAGAGCAATATAATGTTACCATAGTATCATTGTGCTACACTGGGGAAGTGATCATTGATTTTTTTTTTTTTACTTTTTTGTTTTACATTTTTTTTACTTTTCTTTTATATGTTTGCATCTAGCAATCACTTTCATGTGGTATATATGCAAGCATTTTTACTGAATGAAATAGATTCATGGAGTTTGTTTTGTTGTGATTAGCTATGATTGGCCACAGCTGATCACATGGCACAGAGGGGCCGTGATAGACCCAGTAAGTGACCACTGTGATCAATCACAACTAGAAACACAATGGATGGCTTAAAAGGACACCATCCATTGTTTACAACTGTCATGTGACCTGCTGTGATGGGTTACAGCAGTCACATGGTACCGGTACAGTGATCAGTCATTGGCTGTGGACGCAGCCGGTGACAGATCGTGCTGCTGCATGGCCCGATCTGGGAGGATGTTATATGACATCCACCTGGATCGACGAGAGGCCCGTGCGGCCTTCAGATTACTGTAGGCTGGATGGGATTGGGTTAAATGAAGAATCCAGTCAAACCTAAAAATGTTACATTAAACCTAAATCTGGACACATTCTGGCTGCTGAGTGTCTGTAGTTTCTGCCCTGACATCTAATTGTCCGTTTGTTAGCAGTATTATAGCATCTCTATCTGCTGAATGAGCCCAAACTGAGCCTAAAAAACTCTAGGTTAATGCCATTTAACCACTTGCCGCCCGCCATATAGCAAAATGACGGCGGCAAAGTGGTTGTGTTATCCTGATCGGACGTCATATGACCTGATAAGGATAACAAGCCGCTGCAATTGTTGTTGCTGCGTGTCACTCTGACACACCGCAACTCCGATCTATGTAAAGAGTCTCTGACGGAGACTCTTTAACACGTGATCAGCCGTGTCCAATCATGGTGGATCACGATTTAAACAGGAAGAGACGTTAATCGGCTTTTCCTCACTCGCGTCTGACAGACGCAAGTAGAGTAGAGGAGAGCAGATTGGCTGCTCTCCTGACAGGGGGGTTCTGCGCTGATTGTTTATCAGCACAGCCCCCCCCCCCCCACGGATGCCCACCCAGGACCACCTGGGATGCCACCAGGGATGGCCACCACTGATGACCACCAGATATGGCATCCCTGGTGGCAATGGGTGCCCACACAATGCCAATCAGTGCCCACCAGCAATACCTGCCAGTGCCCCCTATCAGTTCCCACCTATCAGTGCCGCCTATGAGTGCCCATCAGTGCCACCACATTGGTACCACCTCATCCATGCTCATCAGTGCCTGTCAGTGCAGCCTCATCAGTGCCCATCAGTAAAGGAGAAAACTCACTTATTTACAAAATTTTATAACAGAAATGAAGAAAAACTTTTTTCTTTTTTTTTTCAAAATTTTCAGTCTTTTTTTATTTGTTTAGCAAAAAATAAAAAACGCAGAGGTGATCAAATACCACCAAAAGAAAACTCTATTTTTGGGAACAAAATGATAAAAATGTTGTTTAGGTACAGTGTACTAGACCGCGCAATTGTCATTTAAACAGCTGAAAATTGGCCTGGGCAGGAAGGGGGGGAAAGTGCCCCGTATTGAAGTGGTTAAGCACTACCCTTTGTTTTAACATACAAAGTGCGATGAAAAAGGGTCAATGAGTTTGGCTTCAAGGTATTCTATAAATTACATTTCTTTTTCATGCATTGAGAGAAGCAGGAAGTCTTTTACCTTCAGGTTTTACTGCCATCTAGAGGAGGGTTGGACACTGGCAAACAAAAAAAATAATCCCTCGTAGTAACAGCATGCCTCAGTGTTTTTGCTAGTCCTAGGAGGATGGTCTTTTTTCAGCTGTTGTGTTAAAAACTAACCTATACTTTGCTAGCAACTTTTTTTCTTCAATCGAGATTTTTGCATCGTTGCTGGAGCTTTGTCTCATTGGTTTGCAGTTATCCGGTGCAGTCGTCCTCATCTTGACTTTTGGAGTATGAGACCACGCTGAACATTGCGGGGATAGCTTGGAAATGACCTTTGGACACTGTTCCACTTTAGGCACTTTCCGAACTCTGTTCTGGTAAAGGTTAGCGGTGGAACTCTTTTCCTGACCAGATCCGCCTACATCACCTCAGCATGTGCCCTGTCTCTGAAGACTTTTTTGTGAGTAGGCCAGGACTAAACACCAGGAGATACCTCATTTGCAAGGTCACAGTGTGTCTTTTTTGCCACATAAGAGGTTAACATGAGACTGAGTGCTGATGTGATCAACTGGGATTGACCCTCACGTTTACCTGCATCCTCTTTTCGACCATACAACACCAATAAAGCATCTCCCCAGGGCTGGGGAGAGCAGCAGGCATTCCCCACTTTTTTTTTTTTTGTTTTTTGTGGGCCTTTTAGTGATTTAAAAAAAAAAATTTTGTATTGCCCACCACTAGAGATTGGCGAACAGTTCAGCCCGAGCATCAGTGCACCCTGATTGGGCAAAGCTTTGCCCATTCAGGGTGCAGTGTACGCTGGTTGTTAAGGAGCGGGGCCCGGAAGCCGGCCACAGCGTTCTCAACACCCAATAAATCATCAGCGGTCAATGGGTTTCCTTGCTGACAGCTGGAAGGGGAACCCCACACAAGGGGAACCCCACGCAAAAAACGGTGTGTGCCCATCCCCCCAAATCGGTACTAGACCCTTATCCGGGCATGCAGCCTGGCAGGTCAGACTCCCCGACCTCAAAGCACCCTGTCCCCATTTTGATGGTAACAGGGGCCTTTTCCTGACAACCTTGGGCTGTGGTAGACGGGGGGCTTTTGGAATCTGGAAGCCCCCTTTAACGAGTCCCTCAATGTGAATCCAACGTCGATCGTGCCGCCTGCCGACCTGAAAAATAAAAAATATAAAAAATGCCCAGTCTTCTGGGAGGGGCTTTGACATTTCCTATATAGGTAAGAGGTGGGGTCACCTAACTAGGTCACCCGATGGCTCCACCCCCTTCTGACATCAGACTGGGCCATGTGACGTCACGTAGGGGTGGGTAGGGGTAGCGGGTAGGTACTATGTACCCCAATACCCATTCACATAGGGCGGGGGACCTTGTTAAAGGGGACTTCCAGATTCCAATAAGCCTCCCGCCTGCAGACCCCGACAACCACAGCCCAATGTGGTTTGGGGCGAGGGGGGGCAGAGATCTCCCTGCCCCAAAGCAACTTACCCCTCCCTCCATGTTGAGGGCATGTGGCCTAGTATGGTTCAGGAGGTGGGGCGACGCTCGCTTGTCGTCCCCCCCCCCCCCCCCCCATCTGACCTGCCAGGCTACGTGCTCGGATAAGGGTCCAGTATGGATTTTGGGGGGTCCACACTCTTTTTTTTTTTTAATAGCTGGGTGACGGCAATTGCAACCACAAATCATTTTAAAGTGGTTGTATACCCGCATTTGTAATTTTTACCTACAGGTTAGTCTATAATAAGACTTACCTGTAGGTAAAATTAATATCTCCTAAACCTGTTTGGTTTAAGAGATATTCGCTTTGCATGCAGCTGCTGACGTCAGCGGCGCATGCACTCTGAATGCCTGTCTGAAGGTCCGGCAGATGCTGCTGGACCTTGCTGGGAAGAAGACTCCCGCACGCATGCGCGGGAGTCACGTCATCGTGGCTCCAGACACTCACATCGCCGGAGCCGCGAGCCCGGAAGAAACGCCAAGGGCAAAATGTCAGCTCCCCCGGCATGGACAGGGCTGCGATACGAGGTAAGTATTGCATACTAGTGCATACTAGCTCGTTATGCCTTTGCCTTTATAGGGGGTTTTTTTTAGATGTGTGGGTATACAAGCGCTTTAAATGGAATTTGACTTGTTTTTTTTTTCTTTAGAAATGACATTTTTGATGCAGCATATTTTATGCATGCTACAGATGTGCCACTTTACAGGCACATTAAGGGGGCCCCCCAGGCACTATAGTTGAAGGAATTTTTCATTTTTATTGTTGCACTTTAAGCATAAATAAAATCACTGCTCCTGCAAAAATTACCGTTTTACTTTCCAATCCTGTATGTGGCAGCATAACCTGAAGATTAAAAACCTTCTATGCATTTAACAAATCCTACTATTACCAAGTGAAAAGTAGTTTGATTTTAGCACAGGTACTTTGCTTGCATTAAAGCTGAAATACACAAACAATTGCAGCTCTCTTTATATAGATAAATGATTTAGGGTTGGTTCACATCACGAAAACGCTTTCCAGATCTGTTCCGGATGCGTTTTGAATGCATTTTTGATGTGGTTTTGCTGTGTTTTCAGATGCATTCCAGGTGCTTTTTTCTTCCTTCTTCCTGTTTTTTTGTACTGTCCTGGGGTCTGGTGTGTTTTGATGTATTTTATCACGTTCCAGTACTGTCCTGTGCAGGAGAAATGCAGCATGTTCTACTTTTTTTTTTTTTTTCTCTGGAATGCCCTGAAACTACTGACTGCACTGGTGTGAACTATGCCATTGGAAACCATAGAACTTACTTTCCATGCATTTTTGATGCAGAAAACAAACGCACTGGACTACATGTGGTGTGAACTGGCCATTAGGGCTGGTTCACACCACAAAAAGGCACTTGAGATCCGTTGCGGATGTGTTTCTGCATGCTCGTCTTTGGCACGTTACATTGCGTTTTTAATGTGTTTCCAATTCATTCCAGATGCTTTTTCTTCTATTATCTTGGGGTTTTTTTTACTGTACTGGGGTCTGGTGTGTTTTGATGCATTCCATTGCGTTTTTGATGCATTTTACTGTGTTCCAATACAGTCCAGTGGAGAAAAAATGGCGCATGTTCTTTTTTTTTTTTTTTTTTCTGGAACCGACCGCATTGGTGTGAACTATGCCATTGGACACCATATAACCTACGTTCCCTGCGTTTTAGATGCATAAAAAATGCACTGGACTGCCTGCGGTGTGAACTGGCCCTTAATGCATATTTTACACACAGACATTCACTTGTATGGCATTTATACATGGCACCTGCAGCTCCCTGGCTGTGTGAAAACGTCTGGAGTTTTATACTGGGCATTTTCAGCTTTTCACCATCCATGTGCATCAGGCCTTAACCAGTCACAGACTGGGTAGGAGAAAGGACCAGACTTGCCTAACTGCACTGCCAGCTGTGTAAACCTCCAGACTGGATAGACAGAAATGCAAATCCTTTGGCACATAGAATAACTCCCACTGTATGGATTTACCTTTGTGTTTGGTTGTTAGCCAGGAGTTGAGCTTTAACAGCTCCTTGATAGTGATCTGTGTACATAGGTAATTGAACTGGAGGTCAAATGATCAGTTTTTGTATTAGTCTGATTTCATCATCATGCATGTGTTTAAGTTGCAAGATTGCATTATTCTTACGTGTATTATTTATTGTGTATTATTTTCTACAGGTGTTGGTGAACACAGTGTGCTGTTTCCTGATGCTTGTTGCAAAATTAATCCAACATGTGGTGTTTGGTCCTTTGCGTGTTAGCGAGAGGCAGGTATGTACAGTGTAGATAAATGTGTATACTAAGGGATAACTGCTTGTGTTGTGAAAAAATGTAATTGATTTCAAAGTCCCGCCCCTTGGAGCTCTCCGCCCCTTGGAGCTCTCCGCCCCTTGGAGCTCTCCGCCCCTTGGAGCTCTCCGCCCCTTGGAGCTCTCCGCCCATGACCTTTATTTTTTTTTTTTTCTAAACATACTCTTTTGGAGGGGTCATTGGTTCAGTCTCACAATGTCATGTCTTTCCTCATCTTTTTTTTTTTTTTTTTTTTAGCAGGGTGCAGATTCCGAATGCTTTAGAGAATGACAAAATGTAATGTGGCGCTACTCTCTGCAGCATTCTTCTGTAAACCCAGGATGGCTGGATGATGTACTCTATGGGGGCTGATCTCAGGAAGCGGGTTGAATGATGCTTGAAGTTAGAAATAATACTTGAAGATATTTGGCATTCTAAACATATTGCAGGTCTGCAAGTTACTTTAAACATTTTATCAAGCTGCAGTTGGGCTTTAAGAATATCGACAATTGTAATGTAGTACCATAGCAATAGGGGCCTGCGCGCAGCTTTTCTAATGTGTACTAATCTTGGCTGCTGCAGCAATGCTTCTACCACTCTGGACAGATTTATTTTTACTTCCTGTGCTTAAGGCTCCATTTACACCTGTGCGACTTGTCATGCAACTTTGGATATCAAAGTCGCATAACAAGTCGTTCCCATGTTTTCCAATGATAACCATTCATATATGTGTGACTTAAAGTTGCAGCAACTTTGGTCCGACATTCATGCAACTTGAGGGCCATAGACTTCAATGTCAACCCTCAGAAGTTGCTTTAAAGTCGTACCTGAATGTTATACAATGCAACAGTTGTCCATTATCACTGGTCAAAACCAAAGTCGTATCCAAGTTGCACCCATCCAAAGTTGCATCAAGATTGCACTCCAAAGCTGGTGCAACTTTGGAGTCCTACAAGTATGAATGGAGCCTAACTGGTTGTTATGGGAAATCTCACCAGCAGAGACATAAAGCAAAAAAAAAAAATCTGACAGATTGTACCCACGTTTGTTAAATAAAAAAAAACTCTGTGCCATTGTACAATTTTCCCAACAGGTACTTTATAGAAGTTTGAACCTATTCCCCACTCCATTGGAATGCCACTCTTCCAATAAGCATATATAAGTATATGCTTATTTTTCCTATCATCCTGAAACCCTCCATAACACCTACTTACTTGGAGAACTATTTATGATCTATTTAAACATACTCTGAATTAGGGATGCACCTATACTAGTATTAGTGCGGATACCAAGCATTTGCACGAGTATTGGTACTCGTGCAAATGCTCCGATGCCTAATCCAACACCTGTTGTATCGGACCAGGCGTCCTCAAGCTAAGCAGAGGGGCCGGGCAGTCTTACAAGTGATCGATGCGGCGGTGGGGGCAGTTAAAAGCACCGATCTCCCTGTATAGCTTTTCTGACGGCAGCTTCTCCTCCTCTCCCTCCCGCGGCTGTCGGGTGCTTTATTGAAAGTTATACAGGACGATCGGTGCTTTTAACTGCCCCCACGATCACCCCAGATTGTCCCGTGTCGTCCTCAGGGTCGTCCTCCCTCTCTCGGGTGTCGTCCTCCCTCTCTCGGGTGTCGTCCTCCCTCTCTCGGGTGTCGTCCTCCCTCTCTCGGGTGTCGTCCTCCCTCTCTCGGGTGTCGTCCTTCCTCGTCCTCCTCCCTCTCTCCGGGTGCCCGGCTTCCCGGGTCCTCCTCCCTCTCTCCGGGTGCCCGGCTTCCCGGTTCCTCCTCCCTCTCTCCGGCTTCCCGGGTCCTCCTCCCTCTCTCTGGGTGCCCGGCTTCCCCGGGTCCTCCTCCCTCTCTCCGGCTTCCCGGGTCCTCCTCCCTCTCTCCGGGTGCCCGGCTTCCCGGGTCCTTTTCCCTCTCTCCGGGTGCCCGGCTTCCCGGGTCCTTTTCCCTCTCTCCGGGTGCCCGGCTTCCCGGGTCCTCCTCCCTCTCTCCGGGTGCCCGGCTTCCCGGGTCCTCCTCCCTCTCTCCGGGTGCCCGGCTTCCCGGGTCCTCCTCCCTCTCTCCGGGTGCCCGGCTTCCCGGGTCCTCCTCCCTCTCTCCGGGTGCCCGGCTTCCCGGGTCCTCCTCCCTCTCTCCGGGTGCCCGGCTTCCCGGGTCCTCCTCCCTCTCTCCGGGTGCCCGGCTTCCCGGGTCCTCCTCCCTCTCTCCGGGTGCCCGGCTTCTCGGGTCCTCCTCCCTCTCTCCGGGTGCCCGGCTTCTCGGGTCCTCCTCCCTCTCTCCGGGTGCCCGGCTTCTCGGGTCCTCCTCCCTCTCTCCGGGTGCCCGGCTTCTCGGGTCCTCCTCCCTCTCTCCGGGTGCCCGGCTTCTCGGGTCCTCCTCCCTCTCTCCGGGTGCCCGGCTTCCCGGGTCCTCCTCTCTCTCTCTGGGTGCCCGGCTTCCCCGGGTCCTCCTCCCTCTCTCCGGCTTCCCGGGTCCTCCTCCCTCTCTCCGGGTGCCCGGCTTCCCGGGTCCTTTTCCCTCTCTCCGGGTGCCCGGCTTCCCGGGTCCTCCTCCCTCTCTCCGGGTGCCCGGCTTCCCGGGTCCTCCTCCCTCTCTCCGGGTGCCCGGCTTCCCGGGTCCTCCTCCCTCTCTCCGGGTGCCCGGCTTCCCGGGTCCTCCTCCCTCTCTCCGGGTGCCCGGCTTCTCGGGTCCTCCTCCCTCTCTCCGGGTGCCCGGCTTCTCGGGTCCTCCTCCCTCTCTCCGGGTGCCCGGCTTCTCGGGTCCTCCTCCCTCTCTCCGGGTGCCCGGCTTCTCGGGTCCTCCTCCCTCTCTCCGGGTGCCCGGCTTCTCGGGTCCTCCTCCCTCTCTCCGGGTGCCCGGCTTCCCGGGTCCTCCTCTCTCTCTCTGGGTGCCCGGCTTCCCCGGGTCCTCCTCCCTCTCTCCGGCTTCCCGGGTCCTCCTCCCTCTCTCCGGGTGCCCGGCTTCCCGGGTCCTTTTCCCTCTCTCCGGGTGCCCGGCTTCCCGGGTCCTCCTCCCTCTCTCCGGGTGCCCGGCTTCCCGGGTCCTCCTCCCTCTCTCCGGGTGCCCGGCTTCCCGGGTCCTCCTCCCTCTCTCCGGGTGCCCGGCTTCCCGGGTCCTCCTCCCTCTCTCCGGGTGCCCGGCTTCCCGGGTCCTCCTCCCTCTCTCCGGGTGCCCGGCTTCTCGGGTCCTCCTCCCTCTCTCCGGGTGCCCGGCTTCTCGGGTCCTCCTCCCTCTCTCCGGGTGCCCGGCTTCTCGGGTCCTCCTCCCTCTCTCCGGGTGCCCGGCTTCTCGGGTCCTCCTCCCTCTCTCCGGGTGCCCGGCTTCTCGGGTCCTCCTCCCTCTCTCCGGGTGCCCGGCTTCTCGGGTCCTCCTCCCTCTCTCCGGGTGCCCGGCTTCCCGGGTCCTCCTTTCTCTCTCTGGGTGCCCGGCTTCCCCGGGTCCTCCTCCCTCTCTCCGGCTTCCCGGGTCCTCCTCCCTCTCTCCGGGTGCCCGGCTTCCCGGGTCCTTTTCCCTCTCTCCGGGTGCCCAGCTTCCCGGGTCCTTTTCCCTCTCTCCGGGTGCCCGGCTTCCCGGGTCCTCCTCCCTCTCTCCGGGTGCCCGGCTTCCCGGGTCCTCCTTTCTCTCTCTGGGTGCCCGGCTTCCCCGGGTCCTCCTCCCTCTCTCCGGCTTCCCGGGTCCTCCTCCCTCTCTCCGGGTGCCCGGCTTCCCGGGTCCTTTTCCCTCTCTCCGGGTGCCCGGCTTCCCGGGTCCTTTTCCCTCTCTCCGGGTGCCCGGCTTACCGGGTCCTCTTCCGGCCCCTCCCTGTCCCAGATCTGTCAAGATGGAGAGCGGAGGTAGGAGTCTGTAAATCTGTCATAACTGAGCATCGTAACCTGTGTTTACGATGCTTCAGTTTATGATGGTCTCCTCTCCATTCATTTTTTAGTGTAGCTGAGGCTGCTGAGGCTGCAGAGAAAGGGACTGTGGAATCTGTGTCCTTAGTCCCTTTCCCTGTCTCAGGGCTGAAAAAAAAAAAAAGGATTGTAATAGATAAATATTTAAAGGTGAAATTGTAAAAATAACAAAAAATAAACAAAAACACTGACACTGTCCACTCTCCCCAACCCCCCCTCCCACCCAAAAAAAAAGGAAAGCATTGTAAAAAAATAACAAATATATAAATTGTAAAAAATAACCAGTGCCCAATTCCATCAATGCTGCATGTTAGTGCCACTGTCACACGACATTAAAAAAAAGTATCGGTATCGGCAAGTACTCGGTCTTTAAAAAAGTGGTATTGGTGCAACCCTACTCTGAATCAGCCACAGGTGACTGAAATTCCTCTTTAAGGGCCAGTTCACACCAGACGCAGTTCCGTTCAGTTTTGTGCGCTTTTTTTATATTTTTTAAAAATGCATGCACAGTGTTTTCCATGTATTCCAATGGCTCTAGTTCACACCATGCAGTCAGTTAACACTGTGCATGCATTTTGTGCAGAAAAAAAGCGCACGGAACTGAGTCTGGTGTGAACTAGCACTAACACATAACAAAGTGTTGCAGTAAAACAACGCATAGTGTGAATCTGACTCAAGGAGCATTTTTTTATTTTCCCTGCTCTGTTCTGCCTTCTCGAATTGCTGCTGATGCCAGAGCCTAGAGAGATAACTCAAGCAGTCAGTCCTCAAGCCTTAAAGTGGGGTTCCACCCAAAAAAACAAAAATACTTGAAAAATCCTAAAAACAAAAAACAAAAAAACATTTGGATATTTTTTTTTTTTTTTTTTACTCACCTCTAAATGCCTGTTGCTAGGGGGTCCCTCGTAGTCTGCCCCTTCCAGTGCCTGAGCTGGTGACATCACTTTCCCCTCGGCACAGGAAGGGCTCAGCTCTGCTCCCTCGCCGCTGTCAATCATCTGGGACCCATTACAGGCAATCACGGCAAGCGGCGCTGCTCGCGCATGCGCAGTGGGTGCCAGGCTGTGAAGCCACAGCCCGGCGCCCACAGTTGCAATGCCGGCGCCGCTGAACGGAGGGGGAGATGAGCGGGGCTTCGATCCCCCGCATCGCTGGACCCTGGGACAGGTAAGTGTCCAATTAAAAGTCAGCAGCTGCAGTATTGTAGCTGCTGACTTTTTTAATTTTTTTTTTTTTTTTTTACCCGACCCCCTGGGTGGAACTCCTCTTTGAGGCTGCCACGTAAGTGTGGGGCAAGGGGGCAAAGTTTCAACATGTAATACCGTGTACACACGACTGGACTTTCCGGCAGAAAAGGTCCGACGGAACATTCCGATCGTGTGTGGGCTTCATCAGACTTTTACTTTCTAAAATTCTGACGGACCTAGAAATAGAACAAGTTTCAAATCTTTACGACGGACTCAATACCTATTGGGAAAACCGTTCGTCTGTATACTAGTCCGACGGACCAAAAACTACGCAAGGGCAGCTATTGGCTATTGAACTTCCTTTTTCTAGTCCTGTCGTACGTGTTGTACATCATCGCGTTCTAAATGAACGGACTTTGGTGTGATCGCGTGTAGGCAAGTCCGTTTCAGCGGAATTCCGTCGGGAAAGACCATCAGAGTCTACTCTGACGGAAAGTCCGGTCGTGTGTACGTGGCATTAGACATGTACAAATTGTTAGGACACTTTACATAGATTGTGCTGGAGATTATATGATTTGCGGACTAAGCAAAAGCAGAAATCCGTGGTCATTAAAAAGTTGAAACAAGAGTGGCGCACAAATTAAATCTGACCCAATTTGTAACTTTATTATTCTTATCATCGTTATATATTTTTGAATGTAGTGTTGAATGTTTATTAGATTTGTTTTTTTTCTCTTTCTTTAATTTGTAGCATTTAAAGGACAAGTTTTGGAACTTCATCTTTTACAAGTTTATATTCATCTTTGGAGTCCTAAATGTCCAGACTGTGGAAGAAGTGGTTCTTTGGTTTTTGTGGTTCGCTGGTCTGGTCTTCCTCCATCTCATGGTTCAGCTATGCAGAGATCGATTTGAATATGTACGTGTAAACTAAACCTGTGCTTCCACCCTCAGCAATAGTTAAAGTATATCTAACGCCATTTTTTTTTTCAGTTTTGAATAGAGTGAGAAAGCAAAGTTTTTGTTGCTGTCCATGTCCCCGTTGGGGAGATTTTGCATTCTCTCTATTTTATTGTATTTTGTTACTATTGTCACCAAGGCAGAACGTGATTAGAAATCCAACAGCGGACACAGGACAGGAGTAGAAGGGAAATCTTCCATTGGGGACATCTGTTCTGGTGACAACAGTGTGAGGGGATTTCTCTTCACGTGGAAGGATTTCCTTTTCACATTCATTAGGAGTAGAAATCACCTCAGTGCCACTCCAAGTTGTAATAAATCATTCCATACCCTATCCAGAATTGAAAAAAATTGTCTAGATCTATTTTAACTGTATACTGCCAATAATATTCTGCTGTATAGAAGTTGTAACTTGTAATCTTCCTTAGGCTATGTGTCAACAGGCTTGTTTTCGCTTCAAGCAGATTTTACATTCCCATACAAGTTTAAGGGAATGCAAAATTCACTTAAAGGGTGCCTATACTTTTGATATAAAAATTTAGCAAAAAATAAATAAAAAAATTGCCTTACACTTGCTACATGCTGTATTTCAATGTTAATACAAATTGCCTTTCCTCTTCAATCTGCAGCACTGTAATTTTCTGTAAACATTCATTGCAATATGGCTAATTGTAAGTGTTCTGTACACAGCTGGTATATAGAACTCTTCCAAAAATGTAATTTCTTACTTGTGTGGTTGGCTCATTGATTTTCCTAGAAGTCTACACTAAGCTGAAAGTCCAATTTTGGGCATCCCCTGCAAATTTAAGTTTTGGTGAGATACTTCTCAAGGGTACATTTGCACAGGTTTTTGGCACCGTGCGAATCCCAGGAGTAGGGATCTACTGATTCCTGTTGTTGGGTTTGATAGCTGGGAGCAGCTTGCAGCCGCAGCTATTAGTGGCTGTTCACGAAGCCAGTGATCACCTGCTTTGAGCGCAGCAGAAGGCACACAAAGTGTGTCCAGCTGTAATCACCGAAGGTTATCACTGGCTGTGCCAGTAGATTTTCTGCCGCTGGGATTCCCACCGTAGCAAAATGCCCATGCGGCTGTACTCTTAGAAACAGAAAAGGGCATCAGCTGATTATTATATGAACCAGAGGCTCCTATTCAGCATGAGTATGTAATCAGACTGGTAAAACAGAGCTATTTCCTCACAGCAGCAAAAGATAGGAATCTGCTACAAAGCTTGTTAAAATCCTTGCAGTGTACATTGATCCACACACAAAGGTTTGTGTTTTTCTTAACAAAAGCGGAGTTACAAAGTCAGGTAGTAATTTCTAATGATGATCTCAGAAGCATCTCAACCTCATGTTAGATTGATGTCATTAACACAAGCCCATAGCGTGTTGACACATGCCCTTTTATTCATTGGACTTACTTTATTAAACATTAGCAACCTGTTATATGGAAGCGTATTCATGCACTCATCTGGTATTCAAAGCAATGTGCTTGGTCATCATTCTTTCCATTCTTTTAAATGTAATCATTTAGAAAGCTGCTCCAAAAGTTGTAATATAAGCTTACATTTTTTCATACCTCTAAGGTAAATTCACAGTATGCTCTGAGATCTTGTCATAATTTCTTTTGACTCAGGTTTGTACTATTATACACGTGTGTTTATGCCTTACAGCTGTCCTTCTCCCCCACCACGCCGATGACCTGCCATGTTCGCGTATTGGTTCTACTTAATGTCATGCTGCTGGCCTGCTGTGGCCTGGGAGTTCTCTGTGTACTTGCTGGATATGAACATGGGATGCATACACTGGCATTCATGGCTGCTGAGGTTAGTAATATGTGTTGATCAACTGTAGGCAGGCAAAATACAAAACTCTAAGGCTGGCCATACATTATACAATTTTCCTTTTAGATTTACCAAAACCATATAATATGAGGTCAAACCTAAACACTTTCCATTTGTATGCAGGCAGGCAGACCCCTGCACTACAAAGGTTAAATCTAAAGGAAATTGAATAAGAAAATTGTATAATGTATGACCAGTTTAAAGCGGGTGTTTACCCTTTTTCTTTTATTTTTACCTACAGGTAAGCCTATAATTAGGCTTACCTGTAGGTAAAATTAATCTCTTCTAAATCTGTACGGTTTAGGAAATATTCACTTTGCATGCAGCCGCTGATGTCAGCAGCGCATGCGCTGTGAAGGCCTGGCTGAAGGTCCGGCAGATGCTGCCGGACCTTTCCGGGAAGAAGACTCCCGCGCGCATGTTTGTGAGTGACGTAATTGCAGTCCGGCCACTCACAACACCGGAGCCGCGAACCCAGAAGAAACGATGAGGGCAAAATGTCAGCTCCCTCGGCGTGGACCGGGATCAGATGCTGGCACTTCAATCTAAGGTGAGTATTTCATAATGAGCTAGTATGCGGGGCATACTAGCTCATTATGCCTTTGCCTTACAGGTTTTTGTTTTTAAAAAATAATTTAAAAGTTCTGTGTGGATATAAGCCTGTGTGGCTTTAAGTCACAAGGCATACAGAGACTGAAGTGTCTTTGATGAGCAGGATGTGATTGAAAGTCTTGCTTTACCTTCTTTAGTCTGTGAGAAAGTTGACAATGGGGGATAGCTGGGTCTGTGGGGGCAGGAGGAGGTAGCATATCAACAGTGCGGACAGATACTGCCAATATTGCTTATTTTAGGGAAAACATCATCCAGTTGGTTTGGAGGCTTCTGAAAATTGCGTTTCCCAGTCTGCATGAGGATGGCTGGATTTAGAGACTTTCATAGCATGTGTGCTGGTATATTTACTTTGACTCTACCTCACACCTAACCTTTTTAAAATAGCCTTCAGAGAAGTTCTGTAACACCTGTCTTTTGTCTTGTCTTTTCTAGTGTTTATTGGTGACAACAAGGACGGCTCATGTTGTGTTGCGGTAAGTAGGATGCATATTACACAAAAAGATAGAGAAGAGAGTGCCTACATCACACATGGTTTGTGTTGATGCGGGGATTGGTCAGTTTTTTTGGGTTCAACCTGGCATACTGAAAGTGTATACTCTGCTTTATGTTTACCATGATTAACCCTGTCAATACTGTGTTGGCAGATCTTATTATCGGTTGTAACTAGATTTGAACACTCTTTAGGGTTGATTTACTAAAGGCAAATGCAGTTGCTCTAGAGCAGGGGTCTCAAACTGGCGGCCCTCCAGCTGTTGCAAAACTACAAGTTCCATGAGGCATTACAAGGCTGATGGTTACAAGCATGACTCCCTCAGGCAGAGGCACGATGGGACTTGTAGTTTTGCAACAGCTGGAGGGCCACCACTTTGAGACCCCTGCTCTAGAGCTTGGTATGTGATGTAAAGCTTCAGTTTGCAAAGAATACCCAAACGTGCAAGGAAAATAAAAGCAAAACAACAGAAAAAACAGCATTTTTGCTTGCACATGTTCAGATGACGGAAGTCAGTATTAAGCTTCCCCGTATTTACTGAGCTCTAGAGGAACTGCACTTTTGCAGAGTACACAGTCAATTTGTCTTTAGTAAATCAACCCCATTGTTCTAACAAGAGCTGGGTTTCTTGCATTGTATGTTAATGAGGGAAAGCACAGTGGGGTTTATTTACTAAAGCTAGAGAGTGCAAAATCAGTCACACTTCTGCAGAGAAACCAATCCGCTTCTAATAGCTTGTTTACAATAAAAATGTATTGAACCTAATCTCAGCTTGTTTAATTACACTTTGGCAATAAAACCTGGAAGTTGATCGGTGTGTTCTGGAGGGGAGGGGGGGACGACAAAATAGCTCAACGGGTAGTTAGTACAGTGGCTCCTCCCGAGCACTTCAGTTTTATAATAACACCCATATAGTGGCATTTTCTCAATTTGACTTCAAAATGGAAATATGCTTTAGTCTGGATGCAAGGACAAGAAGCTCCATTTAACTACATAATGTGGAAGGCAACAATGACCTTTAGAAACCAGGCTGCATTTTTTTGCGTTGCAAGAAATCCAGAATTGTGTGGGGTAGTTTAAAAGCTCTATGGACCAAAGTTTGTGGACACCTGACCATCACACACATATATGAATTTGTTGGACATCCCATTACAAATCCATGGGCATTCGTATGGAGTTACACCGATTTTTTTTTTCTTTCTGACTATAACAGTCTCCACTCTTCTGGGAAGGGTTTCCACAGGATTGGGTGTGTCTGTGATCATTTGTGCCCATTCAGTGAAAACACCATTAGTGAGGTTAGGTATTAATTTTGCACAAGATGACATGGCGTGTTTTGAGCATTCCAACTCATCCCAAAGGTGTTCAGTAGAGCTGAGGTCTAGGCTCTGTGCAGGCCACACAAAGTCCTCCACAACAAACCAATCAAAGCATTTCTTTATGTACCTAGTTTTGTAGATGGGGTTTATAGTTCTTTTGAAACAAAAAGGACCTTCCCCAAACTTTTGCGACAGTTTAGAAGCACACCTGTCTGATATGTCTTTTGTATGTTGTATGTGCTGTTTAAAGCGTATTTACAATTTTGCAGTCAAATTTGAGAAAGCCACCACTGTGATTGTTATTTGTTCCCATTCACACACCATGAATAGTAAAAATGTTTTAGAATGTTTCTCAGGAGGAGGTGTCATTGCTGACTGCAAGGTTTTTTGCACAATGTTAGAATGAGTCTTTGCTCATTAACATACACTGGCAAGAAAAAGTATGTAAGCCCCTTGGAATTAACTGTTTTTCTGCAGTAATTTAATATCCTACAGCAGTGATTCTCAACTCCTGTCCTCAGGACCCACTAACAGGCTAGGTTTGCAAGATAACTGAAATACATCACAGATGTCATTTGCTGCTCAGTGATTGTAGTATTCTAGTCTGCTTCTCCTCAAGGTAATACTTAAAATCTAGCCTGTTAGTGGGTCTTGAGGCCAGGAGTTCCGAACCACGGTCCTACAGGATAATGTCAGGGTGGCTGTCTGCTAGCTGAAGCTTAGTATAAGTTGGGTAATGCAGCAAGGCAATGACCCTCATCATCAAATTAAATCCACCACAGATGTCTGGGAAAAAAAAAACATGCCTTTTTGGAGTGGCCAGGTCAGAGCCCAGACCTTAACCCCATAGAGATGCTGTGGATGGACCTAAAGATTACCTAAATTCACAACAGACATCCTGCAAATGCATCTGAGCTGAAGCGATTTTGTAAAGTGGAATGGTCAAAAACTCTTCCTAAACGTTGTGCAGGTCTGATTCTGATCTACCGAAACGCTTGCTTGAAGTCATTACTGGTAAAGGACGTTCGACCAGCTGTTATATCCAAGGGTTCGCTTACTTATTCCTCCAGCACTGTGAATGTTTACTGGGTGTGTTCAATACAGACACAAGAAATGAGAATTGTTTGTGTGTTATCAGCTTAGGCAAATTGTGTTTGTCTATTGTGACTTGGATAAGGATCAGAACACATTTTTAATGGCAAACTAACTGTTTATTCCAAGGGGTTTACATACTTTTTCTTGCCACTGTGCAATGCAAGACGCCCAGCCTCTGCACCTTTTAACCTTTTGTTAGAACAGTGTTCAAATCTAGTTACAATCTAGTTACAATTGATAATGAGGATTCGCCTGCACAGTACAGACAGGGTTAACTATGGCAAACAGTTTTCAACTCGCTCCTAAACAAAGTGAACTACCCAGGAATTTTCCTTGCTGGAGAGTCCAGAACAGAGCATCTAAAACGGTAAGCTGCAATTTTAATTATTTTTATTTTTGTGTTATGCTATATGAATCGGGACATGTAACAATTATAAATCGGGTGTTATCCCACTTTGGCTGCAAAAGTGGAAATACACATTAACAGTAATATATTACTAATCATAAAATCTCTTTTGTGACAGCTATGTGATTCATCTGTGGGACCTCAACCATGAAGGCACATGGGAGGGCAAAGGAACATATGTATACTACACAGACTTTGTGATGGAGCTCAGTCACCTATCCATGGACCTGATGCATCATATTCATATGTTGGTATGTGTAGTGGTCTGCAAATCCGTTTGGTTTCATTCAATGTAACATTGGAGATATAAAAAAATCTGCATATAAAGTTTTTATTTACTGGTGTTATTGTTTTCAGTTTGTTCTTTCCTTCTCCCTTTTATTAGTTATTTGGGAATATCTGGCTGTCTATGGCGAGTCTTGTTATCTTCATGCAGCTTCGTCACCTGTTCCATGAGCTGCAACGCAGATTACGACGCCACAAAAATTACCTGCGAGTTGTTGGAAACATGGAAGCCCAGTAAGCTGTGTTTGTTTTAGTAGCATGGATGTTTTCTCTGCTTCTCATTTGCCAATTCAAGAGTTTTTTGTGTCTCTTTTTTTTTATTTTTATTTTTTTTTAAATTTGGAACTGTCACAAACCATGTAGCATTAACCTTTTTTTAGGAATGATCTAATATGGATGGAAGTGTAGATAGCAATTCCCTTAATGTTTAAATACACTTATGGCTGGGTTCACACATGTGCGAATTGAAGCTCCATTTTCACAGCTAATTGACAAAGTAGTTGTTCAGCATTTCAGGTCAGTTTTTGATCAAAATCAGGTCAGGTTTACTTCAGGATCAGGTCAGAATTTTATCCTGTTCACAACTGAATGACATGTGCGATGCAAAAGCGTTTCTCATAGAAGTCAATGGGCCCGAATTCGCACTTGAGCCAGGCAGAACTGCTTAGAAACCTGACAGGACTCTGTTTCAATTCGCACTAAATCTGCACCCCATTTGCACCGGACATATGTGAACAGGCACAATAGAAAGCATTGTTCTTTCACATGTCATGTGAATTGGATGTGGCCAGCACAGATTCTTTTCTTTCCTCCGTCTTTATTACTCCACCGCACCGTGTGTGATTGATAACTAGAATATCTGATTTTGCTTATTTGTTCTAAAATACAATGATTGTGTATTAGAACCTGTGCATTTCATGTCTGACTCTAGCCTTAAAAGAAACAGTAATTTGAGGAGACCAATAATGTCTGCCAAGGCACTATAGGAGTTGGGCCCCTGCATGATACTACACAGAGGTACCTTTCCAAGAAAAAGTCCCATTTATCTTCTGACTGACCTAGAATTTAACCACTTGCTGCCAACCGACGCATGCCGATATACGTTGGCAGAATGGCACAGTTGCGCAAATGGGCATCCTGCACGTCCCTGGCTCCCGCTGGCCCTGTGCCTGCGGCAGTTGGATTTGTTACAGAACTGATCAGTCCTCAGGTCCAGCCCAATGATTTCTGGCCTGGACCTGCTGATCGGTTCTGGGAAATGAAAATGCTTCCCCTGCCTGTAAGGCGGAGAAGTGATATCATCTGCCTTTGGAATTCTTTTCGGTTCCGGAGAGAGGACGTTTAAACGTAAGTTGCACAACACTACACTAACACCAGTACACATAGGTACACTTTTCACCCTTGATCATCCCCCCAGTTAACCCCTTCACTCCCTGTCACCAATTGCAGTTGTCAGATTTTTCACTGATCACTGCATTGGTGTAATTTGTGACTCTGTAATAAGTGTTAGGGCAGTTAGTAGTAGGTCTAGGGTACCCCCCTAATTGTGCACCCTAAAAATCCCCAAATACTCCTTACATTTTCTACTTATTTATCAAGGGATGTGGTGCAATATCCATGTTAGATGACAAGGCAAAAATCTTCTCTTCCCCCCCAATAAAGGTTTAACCCCTTGATCGCCCCCCAGTTAACCCTTTAACCCCCTGTCACCAGTGTCACTTATAGATCTTTTTTCTGATCGCTATATTAGTGTCATGGGTTAGCCAGTCAGTTTATTACCTTCGCCGTCAAGTTTTTATAGCGTCAGGTACCCCAATATACTACTACCTATAAAGGTTTTAACCCCCTGATTGCCCCCTGTCACCAGTGATCACCGTATTAGTGTTACGGGTGACGCTAGTTAGTTTGTTTTTTATAGTGTCAGGGCACCCACCATATATTACCCAAAAAAGGTTTAACCCTCTTATTGCCCAGCGGGTGACATCGGTTAGGTTTAGCGTCAGTTAGGGTCTGCGTCACCCCAGCCAGCGCCAGATTAGTGCCAGTAGCGCTAACACCCATGCACACACCATACACTTCCCTTTAGTAGTATAGTGCCTGAACGGATCAATAGCCGATCTGATCATATCTATACTAGCGTCCCCAGTAGTTTAGGGTTCCCAAAAATGCAGCATTAGCGGGATCAGCCCAGATACCTGCTAGAACCTGCGCTTTAGCCCCTCCGCCCAGCTCAGCCCACCCAAATGCAGTATCAATCGATCACTGTCACTTACAAAAACACAACACACACAACTGCAGCGTTCGCACAGTCAGGCCCGATCCCTGCGAATGCTAACCGTTTTTTTGGTAGCGTTTGAAGAAGTCGCTGACAGTCAGGTGCTCTTCTTTTTTTCCTGTGAGTCTCACTAGTTGTTCCAGTAATTTTAGAGGCCAAAGTGTCCCATTTGAAGGTACGCTAGTGCAGGGGCCTACACTTTTCTGAGCATGACAGGTGAGAGTGAAGAGGAAGTCACCCATCTATTAGACTCAGGCTCAGTATTCGAACCCATAGACAGCAGCGGCACCCTGACAGATAGCTCTGACGACGGAGTAGTGGTCCTTGCCAAGGTCAGGCGTACCCGACCCCGTTCTTCTGCTGTTGTTGAGGTGCAAGAACCGCAGAGCTGTCTTATGGAGCAGAGAGCCAGTACTAGTGCCACTCATCCTTCTAGTGAACTGGCAAGCCCCAGTGGCCTAGTACACCCCGGTCGTAGTCAAACCAGCACTGCAGTATCACGTGGTGATGTGGCGAGTCCCATATGTGCAGTTCAAGCTGGTGAGGTGGCTAGAACAAGTAGTGTAATACAAGCACCAAGAAGACACACAGGCCTGTCGAGCCCATAATTGCATTCCTGCTGCATTTGCCAATCTGAATTGGGAGCCCACCACTTCTGTAGCACCCACCCGTACTTCCCCCATTCACTGGCCAACCCGGAATTCAGGTGAAAACAGTTGATTTTACGTCACTTGATTTTTATTCGCTGTTTTTCACAGAATATTTCTATAGATCTATTGTGGACCAAAGCAATTTGTATGCTGGTCAATTCATCGCAGCTAATCCCCATTTGACCCTTGCCAGAGAATGGAAACCTATTACGGTTTCCGAATTTAAGACCTTTCTGGGCCTATCCCCTCTCATGGGCATAGCTAAAAAGAGTGAGTTGCGGTCATATTGGTCCACTGACCCAATTCATCATATGCCCGTGTTCTCTGCCTCCATGGCAAGGGCACGATACGAGCAGATCTTGCGTTTCTTGTTCATGCATTTTAATGACAATGAACTCTGTCGTCCTCGGGGTGACCCTAAATACTATTGGCTTTACAAAATTCGTCCCCTTGTAAACCACTTCATCCAACAGTTTGCAGCTTTGTTTACTCCCGATCAAGTTGTCTGCATTGATGAGTCCCTGATTATGTTTTCTGGCCGCTTGTCTATCAAACAGTATCTTCCCAGCAAGCTTGCCAGATATGGGGTCAAGATGTATAAGCTCTGACAGGGCCACAGGCTATACATATAGTTTTATGGTTTACGAGGGAAAACATAGTTACGTGGAGAACTGCCCAGCGCTGATAAGATTGTGTGGGACTTGGTGTCACACTTAATTGGAAAGGGGTACCACTTGTACAATTATTACACGAGTGTGCCACTTTTTATCACTCGTTTGATCATGGAATTGTAGCATTTGGCACTGTGCGATGTAATCGCCGAGGCTTACCCCAGTGGCTTGTAGATTCCCGTCTTAGGCTGGGGGAGAGAGAGCCTGCTTGACAAGTAATAATTTGCTCGCAATAAAATGGAGGGAAAATCGGAATGTTTTCGTTCTGTCCTCCCTTCACGCAGATACGATGGTCCAAATTCAAACGGCGACTGGTGTTCTGGAGAAACCCCTCTGCGTCCACGAATACAACCTTAATATGGGAGGGGTGGACCTCAACGACCATTTGATGGTGCTGTACTTAATTGCCCGTAAGGCCAGACGCTGGTATAAAAAAAGTGTCTGTATACTTATTCCAATTGGCTCTGCTGAACGCTTATGTGCTATGCAAAGCATCAGGACGAACTGGAGCCTTCCTTAAATTCCAGAAAGAGAAACGTCACAGCCCTTCTGTTTCCAGACAGTGCTGTGCCCCAACTTCCCAACTGCAAATGCTGTAAGCTGGCTGCATGAGAGGCATTTTCCGTATGTCCTCCCTGGTACCCCTACGCAACGATTGCCCAAAAGAAAATGTTGTGTCTGTAGGAAATGCGGATATAGGCGTGACACCCGCTATTATTGTCCCTCATGTCCTGACCATCCTGGTCTTTGCATCTGTGAATGTTTTAAAGCTTCCACACACTAGTGGAGTATTGGTGTAGGGTACAGAAATTTAGAAGTATGGTTGACACAAATACAAACACATTTGTTGGCAGGTACCTCTAGAGAGCAGATTTTATGCAGTGGAGTTTTTGACTGATTCTTCCGCAGAGTCGGTAAGAATGACAGCTAGGACCTCGCTCTTAGCGAATTTGGCCAGAAGAAGCCTATGGCTTAAAACCTGTTCAGGCGACGCTGCCTCAAAGTTGCACCTATGTGGTCTCCCCTTACAGGCGATCATCTTTTTTGGCCCAGGTCTGCAAGAGGCACTGGAACACATGGCCGATAGAAAAAAAGCCTTTTCAGAGAATAAGAAAAAGCTGACAGCCAGAAAGTTTTTTGTGGGCAAAGTAGGCAGCAAGGTTCCTAGAGAAAGGGACAATAGGCCCCAAAAACATTGGACAGGGCACAAGGGCTGAGGTAGAGGGGGCTTCTTGTTTAACCCTCCTCAACAACCTGCCAAGCCACAATGACTCGTGTCTCCCAGTGGGAGGAAGATTGAGGGCTTTTCTCCCACAGTGGGCAGCAGTCACCTCAAGTCCATTCATCCTGGGCCTAGTGACCAATTGGTACAGGCTGGAATTTTCTTGCCGGCCACCAGAGCGATTATTGGTCACCTTCCCTCCCCAAGATCGGGTAAAAGCGAGGGCCCTGGGTCTCCAAATTGGAGACTTGTTAGATCAAAAGGTCCTGATCCCGATTCCCCGGTCGGATCAGGGCAAGGGATTTTATACCCATATATTTGTCATCAGAAAGCCATCAGGAAAATATTGGCTTATCCTGAACCTCCAGTCTCTAAACCATTCGATCAGGTACAAGCACTTTCGTATGGAGACGGTGTTCTCAATCAAAAACCTGCTTTGCCCAAACTGCTTCATGGCCACTTTGAATTTGAATGATGCCTATCTGCACATCCCTATCCATCCAGCCTTCCAAACATTCTTGAGACTAGCAGGTCAAGTCAAGATGGGAACAGAGATTCGGCACTTTCAATTTCAAGCCCTCCCCTTTGGTCTGTCCTCAGCCCCACGCATTTTTACAAAGGTGTTGGGGGAGGCGCTGGCTCCACTAAGGTTAAAGACAATAACTATTATCCCTTACCTGGATGACCTCCTAGTGGTGGTAGAGTCATACTAAAAGTTATTAGCAGATCTCCAGACTGTACAGGACTTCCTTCAATCTCTAGGCTGGTTAATAAACAAAGAGAAGTCTTCGTTAATTCCGTCCCAGAAAGTGACATATCTGGGGTACGAATTTTGCTCAGTAGACCAAAAAGTTTTTCTCCCGCGGGAAAAGGTCTCAAAAATGATGCAATGTCAGCCTTACAGACCAATCAGTCGGTCTCGCTGAGAGATGTTTCAAGAGCAGTGGGTCTGATGACCTCAATCTTGCTGTAATGGGCAAGATTTCATCAACGCCCATTACAGCTGTTTCTACTAAGGAATGGGATGGAGACGCAGGATCCCTGGAATCAACGGTCTTGTTACCCTCCAGGGTGAAAAGAAGCTTGTGGTGGTGGAGGACACACCTGCACCTAACAAGAGGTCTACCATGGTCCATTCCTATGTCCCCAGACGATCACAACGGATGCGAGTTCCCAGGGATGGGGAGCCCACCTCAGCAACACAATGGCACAGGGAGAATGGTCCTCAATGGAAGCAAGAGCTTCACCGAATCGGAGAGAGCTTCTAGCGGTTCAGAGAGCCTTGTAGGCATTTCAGACGGAAATCAGGGGTCACAATTAGTCACAATTTTATGACTAAAATTGAGTTTTTATTGTATTTTTTGTATAGCAAAAATGAGAAAATATCTTTTTTTTTTTTTTTTTTCAAAACTTTGAGTCTTTTTTCGTTTATATTGCAAAAAATAAAAATCGCAGAGGTGAACAAATACCACCAAAAGAAATCTCTATTTCTGAGAAAAAATGAATGCAAACTTTGTTTGGGTACAGCATTGCATGACCGCGCAATTACCAGTTAAAGCAGCGCAGTTCCAAATTGTAAAAAGTGCTCTGGTCAGGAAGGATGTAGATCCTCCCGGGGCTGAAGAGGTTAATATATCATGTTTTTATAAATGTTACCTAATTATTTTTTCGGAATAAATGATACTTCAGTTTTTGTTTTGTTTTTTATTTTACTTTTCTATACACAAATTATCAACTGTGAACATGGCCAATCTTATTTTGCTAGCAATAGGGTGGTGCAAGTGAAATCATTGCACTTGTCTCTCCTGACAGCTGGAGTAGCCAGGGACTAAAGCTGGGTGTACACACGTACCGAAATGTCGCCGGTTCATCAGGAATTGGCCAAATTTTGCTGTCTGTTCAGCAGAGGGGGGAACTCTGCATCCACATCATTTTTGTTGAAGTGGGGATCTGTCAGTTTTTTTTTTTTCTCGTCCCGCTGGTTTTATGAAAAACAAAACAAAACTATGCATGTTTACCCTGCTTAACATAAATAAAATGAATAGTTCCAATTAAATTGGATGTCACCTTTAATAGCCAATTACTAATGCTTGGCAGTAAGATGGAAATATTGTTGCAGCTGGGTTAATTTCATATTAATGTAAATTTATTCATCATAGATACATATTTGGATTTAAAGAATTTCTCTCTTCAATAAACCTTAATCTGGGAGATTAGTCAGTAGCTGACTTTATTATGTAGCTTCAGAACTTCTCTACAAGTTAGAGTCCAAGGGCAGTTAATATTGTTCTAGCTTTATGCTGGACTTATTTTCTATAAGAATGTCAGATATGTAACTATCAGATGAGTAACTGTATTCTTTTATTTAATTTTTGGTATTGGTTGATAACTTAGAAATGTGTCTGTATTCCTTGCTGGTGCTCATAAAGCTATATTAAATTATTCTTTCCAAAGCTTTGCTGTTGCGACTCCAGAGGAACTGGAAGCTAATAATGATGACTGTGCCATCTGCTGGGACTCCATGCAAGCTGCTCGGAGACTTCCTTGTGGTCACCTGTTCCATAAGTACGTGGTGTTTGTAATCATTTTGTTGAGGGTCAGCTCAGTATAGGGTGGAAACCAGCGAGTGGACTCATCTACTAAATCCTTAGATCTCGGAGGATGATAGATGAAAGATTCCTACGGGAAATCCATTAGAAGAGCACAACACCATTTTGCGTTGTAATAGCAGTAGCTGTTGTACAGTACTGGAAAATTTGGTGGCAATACCTTGCAACTGGATTCCCTGACAGATGTTAGAAGGTATTATGCGATTTATCATGCTAGCAGTCAAAGGCTACTTCCACATTTGAGCATCGGCGGTAAAGCGCCTCTATTTTTAGCAGAGTTTTAGCATCGCTATTTGGCCGCTAGCGGGGCGCTTTTAACCCCCCGCTAGCAGGCGAAAAAGGGTTAAAACCACCCGCAAAGCGCCGCTGCCCCATTGATTTCAGTGCAGCGCAGTGCCAACTTCCTGGCGGGCTCTGAAGGTGGGCTGTGTAAACACGCTTGAGCTCATCCTTACTGGTTATGTGTATGTATTATACTAACAGCAGATATGAAACAATGGCATCATACTTACCTGTAAAGGGTAGGTAGGTTTATTTCCCCTTTTAATACATGACAAAGGATTCCCAGAACACTATTGGTTTGTTAAAGACCTAGCACAGCTGACAGCTTGTTTCAAGGCTGGATTTGTCTGATCAAAACTTCCAATTCAGTCTTCCTATAAGTAAACAGTCTTTGCTGTGACAATTCCTTAAGAAAAATATGTATAGAACCATTATTCAGTCCCATTACAAATACATATAACCTTTGTTGATTGGATCTATTGTTGTTTAACTCTAGATCATTTCTATTAATTACACGTTTTTATTTTGCTTTGTACATTTAGCTCTTGTCTTCGCTCATGGCTAGAACAGGACACATCCTGTCCAACTTGTAGAATGTCTCTAAATATGGCTGATGGCAGCAGGCCTCGGGAGCAGCAACGAGAGAACATAGATCAGAATATGATCCCGCTAACAGTGACGGAAGGGCGACCCCGCCTCAACCAGCATAACCACTTTTTCCACTTTGATGGTAAGGGTAATTCAGTTAGAATTCCTTTGTTGTGATTAATCTACTTGGTTTTAAACATCAATATGCTTGACTTAAAAGGTTAGTTCACCTTTAAAAAAAATACACCACATGCAGTCCTTTCCATAATTCTAAACTAATCTGATTTAAAAAATTGCATTTATGATCTTTCCATACCTGTAGGCCAGGGGTGTCCAAACTTTTTTCAAAGAGGGCCAGATTTGATGAAGTGAACATGCGCGAGGGCCAACCATTTTGCCTGACATTCTTTGAACCATTAAAATTCGGTCTAAGTGTGTTCGTTCGAGCACTAACTACACTGCCCAACAAGAATTCTCTTGCCTTTGTCGCGCTCGTTCCCGACACACAGACGAATGCTGTGCTATTTAGGGGTACAGTTAATTCTTAATCATACCCCACACATTGGAAAACGTGGGGTGCTTTTGGTGCAGTGCAATTAAAAAAAAAGAAAAAGGTTGGGGACTTCTTTCCCTGCATTTTTGTGTTTAGGGAAGGCCATTGAAAATGGGCTGCCCTACCCATAGCACGCAGCCACACAGATGTGAACCAAGGGCTTATTCACATGTCAGGTTGGAGGGGCAGTAAAACCACATGGTTAAGCTGTTTTTACCACCCCCAAATTCTCCCCCTTTAGCTGCAGAGGGAGCAGCTGTGGGTGTACACATGCTGTGGCTGCAGCTGGAGGTATACCCAGGCTGAATGGGGCTGCACTGTAACTACCCCACAACTGTGTGCATTGCACGGTTGCAGTATAGTGATGCTGCATTTACGGGCTTAAAACAGGTGGTGAGGAGGCAACATAATGCCTCTTTACCGCCTGTCAAATGCCTCTAAAAAGCGATCTGTGCATTGATTGCTTTTCAGAGGAGCAGCAGTCCTGGCTGCTTTTACAAACAAGCTCTACAAAAGCAGTTCTGATGGTACAGGAATGGGGGGGGGGGGGAGGGTTAAAAGTAACATACACACATGCAGACACATACACACATGCAGACACATACACACATGCAGACACATACACACATGCAGACACATACATACAGACATACTAACAAATACACACAAGAATAAAGCCCTTTTAAAACGAATCTAGCTTCTCGCACAGTACTGTACCTTTCCAGTTTCCTCATTCAGCCAGGTACTGCACTGTAGGGGGAAGCAGAGAGCACAGCACACTCCCCTGCAGTTTGCTTTCACTTTTGATGCTGATGGAGCTTCTCACAGTGCCGATGTACAGTTCGGCAGGGGATCGGGCTCATCTGACAGCCCTGATCCCGCGGCACACTGGTTGAGAAAGGCTGGTTTAGATAACCAGGCGGGCCGTTCAAAACCGGACCGCGGGCCGCACTTTGGACATGCCTGCTGTAGGCCAATTGGATGAGTACCCCCTAGTGGTACAAGAGCGAACATGGTCCTGAGACCTGCATTCTTGTTCCTGCAGATGACCTCAGCAGCTGCAACAAGCTCTCGCTCCTGTCGCAGAGAGCACAATGCACATGTTCGGGTCTCGGAAGAAGGGCGCTGCTTGCTCCTTTACTGCTAGGGAACGCTTGTCCTAACGACTGGTCCATGCTAGGGAAGAGGATAGGATGGAGCTGTGAAGTGTTTGGAGCAGGCTTCACTCCGTGCACAATCTGCCTACAGGTAGGGAAAAAGCATAAATGCATATTTTTTTAAATCGGATTAGTTTAGAATGCTGTATATGGACTGCATTGAGTATTTTTTTTTTAAAAAAAAGGTGAACTAACCGTTTAACAATGATGTTGTATAGTACTGGGAAGCAAGCAGATTTTCGTAAAGTGGATTCATGAAAGCTAATGTCTGATCTGCTTTAAATTACTGCACTTTGCTGTTTGCTGTTATATAAAAAATCTCCATATTATGTAATTCGTGTCATCTGAACTGAGCTGCTGAATCTTTTTTTATTGGTGTCTATTATTAAAGGAAGATCTAATCGGGCTCTCTTCTCTGTAGGTTCCAGGTTTGCCAGCTGGCTGCCTAGTTTCTCTGTTGAAGTGATGCATACCACCAATATATTAGGAATTGCACAAGCCAGCAATTCTCAGCTGAATGCCATGGTAAGATTTGAAAGAATGCTTATTCTTATTCTATTATCAGACAGATTATTAAATGGGAATTTTCCAATTAAGGCTAGCCATACACACATGGATTTCTCCATCGAGGACCCCCTGGCTCGACCTGAGTGATGACTTGCGTAATTAAACGTTCCAGTGCCGCCCTTTTTTCCCAATGACATTGGGCTCCTACAGTATCCGTTCCATTTTAGTATCAGGTGGTGGAAAGCCATCTGTAAGATGCTCCACAGGTGGGGGAGTCAGCCCAGGATACGGCGGGCACCAGGGTCATAGAGCTTTATACATACAATCCACAAATCTATGGAGGTTAGGCAAATTTTGAGTATAACTGTTCTTATAGTTTTATTCTCCTATGACTACAGTATTTGTTTTTGTTACTGTTCTGTTACATTTTGGATTTTTTTTTTCACAGCCTGTAGTTCTTCTCCATGTTGTACTTCAAAGCTCAGTTGGGCCCCCTTTACACTTACAAGTACATGTGTTACAGTAACCCTCAGCAATCTGCTCAGTGCCAGTTACTTAAAATGGCATCCCAGCACACAGTACAATAGGCCCCAACAGACTTGCACTACAACCCACATACTTTTGTGGTGCGCTGCATTAACTAAAGGTGCAGGTCTGGTTTTTGTTCTGTTTGCCGTGTGTTAGTTGTCTATTCTAACTTGTTTATTGATGATATTGAGGTTGATAATAGAAGCTGAATTTCAGTGTTTGTTGAAATTTGACATAAGATGTCCCATTGTTACAGGAAGATGAAAATAGGGGGGTGGGCAGCTACATGGGAGATGAAGTCAGTATCAAAAATATAAATACTATATCAAATAGTGGGAGAGTTTCCCAGGAAAGAAGGTATAGAGTAGTGATGGCGAACCTTGACACCCCAGATGTTTTGGAACTACATTTCCCATGATGCTCATGCACTCTGCAGTGTAGTTGAGCATCATGGGAAATGTAGTTCCAATACATCTGGGGGGTGCCAAGGTTCGCCATCACTGGTATAGAGTGACACCAGACGTTTATGCAGTATCAAAAGTGAAACAATTTATTGGACTCAGAACATAAGAGACAAACATAAAATGTATCAACCCTCCACCTGTCACCAAATAACAATGTTGTTACTAACTAAAAAGCTCTAAAGAAGCTTGCTAAAACGATCAGCAGGCGAAACACATCAGCCTAGGAATGAGCCGTCCATGAAACGTTCCTACCACAGGGGGAGGACAAACGGAACCAACATCTCTAGGAACGAAGAGAGTAAACCTCAGGCGGAAGGCGGACAGTGAACACAGCAGGTCAGCGAGGATCATCGGGGACCAGGAATCGCGGTGCTGACTAGTAGAGATTGCTTGTGCATACAGCTGGGAGAATTACAGGAAGACGGCTACGATTTTTACTTCCACTCCTGAACATTCAGCTAACTGTAAGTCGGTATCCGCCATCCTATGTTCAAATTCAGCTGTCACTGCACCACCCACGGACTCCCTGTCTACCCCAACACACAGCACAGTCACTATCAGCGTCGACTTAACTTGGAGACCTAACCAGAACATTGTAGCTCTCACAGAGCCCAGTGAGGCCAAACACAATTGACTCCTGAGTCAACCACATCCTCAAACGGATGATTCCTTCTCTAACTAATCTACCTCTGAGGTCCTGCAATATATCTTACACCCCCATAGAAGGCTAGCAAATACCTTACAACTAACGGGGAATCTTCACCAAAACCTTCTACTGTTTTTCTTGAGCCTAACAAGCAATCATTTCACAACCTCCCTACATTATTCCTTATGATTACTAGATACTGCTCAGTGAGCTGGATTACGGATTGATTCCCCAACCTGTAATGAGGACGGCTATCTCCCACTCAATATAGAGGAGTTTATGGGCCCAGTGTGTGCTTTTTACTAGTAGTTAATAACAACATTGTTATATAGTGACAGGTGGAAGGTTGATATATTTTATAATGTTTGTCTCTTGTCATGTTCTGAGTCCGATAAATTGTTTCAGTTACAACGTCGCACGACTGCGCAGTTGTCAGTTAAAGCGACGCAGTGCCGTATTGCAAAAAATGGCCTGGTCAGTAAGTGGGTAAATTCTTCCAGGGCTGAAGTGGTAAAAAACGTTTGTGTGCTGTGTTTACATGCCACGTTTGCATTTAGAATCGTTTTTTTACAGTGAAAATAGTCAAAGATGTTTCTCCATTTAAAAATACCTGTAAATGAAACGCGGCCAAACGCGAGTTACCGCGTTTACATGCTGTTACAGGCATTTGACATTTCAAATGCCGCTGCACATCCGTCCAGAACGCATTTTACTCAACTGCCTAGAAATGACTCTGTACTGATAAGATAACATAGAGGAGAGTTCAGGGGCAGCTGAAAAAAACACCCAACTGCTCCTAATTGTCTGTTTATCAGCAACAGTGTACATGAGGCCTAAGCTGCAATATAATAAATAAACCAAAAAGAACTGCTGCACCCAAATCATAGTCCAGATACAAGATGTGCAAATACCATTTTTAACCAAAAATAGGTAAACTGTCCCAATAAATTAAGTGATATAAATCCATCATGTAATGTTTGCTTTTGGTTTTAACACTGCTTTAATCTTATGCTAATTAGCAAATATAATGTCCACTGTGTAGATTAGGCCTTTTAGCGCAAGTGACTTCAGCAATGAGATCTTGGATTCTGGGTTTCTGGATTTACTTATCTGCCCAGGAAGATTAATGTCTATGTGTTGGAAGATGAATAAGAAGCATTGAGACTAAAGGGGCCAAGCTGGGAACTGTTATAGGAAACCTCCAAGGAGGTATAGGAAGCTAGTAGGTGACTCGTAAGGAAAATTACAGTTCTGGAAAAGTCTAATTATGTTCAGATATTGCGATTATCTGAATGCTAATCAGTCTATGAGTTGACATATGAATCTCCCAATGTCTTTACAGGCTCGACAAGTTCTAGACATGTTTCCACAAGTACCATATCATCTAATCTTGCAAGATTTGCAGATCACTCGCTCAGTTGAGATAACAACGGATAATATTTTAGAAGGACGGATCCAAGTGCCTTTTCCCACACAGGTCAGTGTCTTGGTTAGAGGTACTGTTCAACATTGTTTTTCTAGCAGATACTGTATTAGAACTAACATTGTCATAGGGAAATCCTGTAAGTACAGTACTTTTCTCTTATAAGAGTTCCTCTTTTATTCCAGAGGCCAGATGACCCTAGACCAGCTGACAACTCTCCAGATGCAAATGAGCAGGAAGATGACAGCAGTTCAGTGCAGGTAATATGCAGTGCTTGTACTGAGCCTGTCTTTACATGTTTGTATATATTGCCAGTGGTTACTCTTGTGGTTCCTACAGGGTTTTCTGCATTTAATAACTTTTGGAGCTACTTGCAAGTTTAGCCACTTCAATACCAGGCACTTTCACCCCCTTCCTACCCTGCCCAATTTTCAGCTTTCAGCATTGTCGCACTTTGACATTAAGCTCATATGACATCCTGTCAGGAAGCGGCCGCGATCGGTCAGTGACATTTGCACTGTCATGCAACACTGCATCCAAACTAAATTTTTATAATTTTGTTCACACAAATAGAGCTTTTTTTAGGTGGTATTTAATCACCACTGGGTTTTTTTATTTTTTGCTAACTAAACAAAAATGACTGGCATTTTTGAAAAAAAACAAACTATTTTTTCTACGTTTCTGTTATAAAATTTTGCAAATAAATAATTGATCTTCCGAGATTTAGCCCAAAATGTATTCTAATTCATTTCTTTGGTGAAAATGACCCAAATCAGTGTATATTATTTATTCTGTGTGAAAGTTATAGAGTCCACATATATACAGTATATATCTGAAAATTGATCAATCCTGATGTACTGACAGCCTATCTCATTTCTTGAGGCCTTAAAATGCCAGGACAGTAGAAATACCCCCCAAATTACCCCTTTTTGAAAAGTAGACCGTCCAAGGTATTTTAGTAAGAGGCATGGCAGATTTTTTGAAGTTGGAATTTTTTTTACGTACTTTCACCACTGCAGTACAGCGTGTTGTGTGGCGGTGATCAGGGACACTGACTGGTGACCGTACAAAAAAAACACACTATGACCAAAGCAATATAATGTTACCAGCAGCAGCAAGTCTGTACTCCGATCAGTCATCAGCTGTGTCCAGTGGACACAGCCAGTGACCGATCGCGGCCGCTTCCTGACAGGATGTCATATGAGATTAAAAAAATAAACGAATATCTAATTCTAGATCACATATAAAGGTCTTTCATAAGAGATATTTGAGGCTCACTGGTCACTTAGAGCCCAGCCACACTGTAATGTGCACAATGTTGTGTGTTGCCAGGAGCAACATGCATTGGTGGTGCTGGAAGGTCCCATTTAATAGTTGTGATTGGGACCCTACAGGGTGGTGCATAAAAATAGAGCGTTCAGGACTTATTCCTAACCTGCTACAATGTGGTGTGGTAGTGTGAGGTCCCATAAAAAAGCACAGATTTTATTTTGTATATCCACTTGAAAAATAGGCCTATTCTGACACTTATTTAGCAAGTAAAAATCAACATTGCTAGAAAATTACTTAGAAGGGAGAACGCAGGAAGCGTCACCTAAGTGCAGTATTACAAGCAAATTTTAATGGCAATGTAGCTGTAAACACTCACAAGAGGAAGTGAAAACATAGGCTCATCTGTAATCTGATGTAGTGGGATCCCGGGGCTCCAGGTGACCAAGAAAAGATCCAATGGGCTCCAATGTGGCAAAGAGTCAGCAGCACGTCCTGTGGCCACCAGGAAGGCGTCCGGAACCAGCATGGAACGCACGGAAATTATGTCACGGGCAGCTTGGCTACTTCCGGGATCACTATTACAGTTCAATAGAATAGGCTGACAGGCTACAACATCAGATTACAGATGAGCCTATGTTTTTACTTCCTCTTGTGAGTGTTTACAGCTACTTTGCCATTAAAATTTGCTTGTAATACTGCACTTAGGTGGCGCTTCCTGTGTTCTCCCTTCTTTTCTGCATACAGAGTTGGCTCTCTCTGAGGACAGCAGCCGCCTTCTCATACCATCATCCCGTCCTTTGGACTGACAAATCGCCCACAGATTGTATGTTATTGATCCATCTTTATGTCCAGTCACTATGTTTTTTGTGCTAACAGTAAATTGTTACCTAGAAAATTACTTAGAACACCAAAACATTATATATATATTTTTTTTAGCAGTGGCAGTTGCAATTTTTCATGTCATACAGTATTTGCGCAGCAGTTTTTCAAGCACAATTTTCTTTGGAAAAAATTAATTTTAATGAGTTTTAATGCAAAAAAACTAACTATATAACCCAATTTGTTGCTAAGATATAAAAAATTATGTTACGCCGAGTAAATAGATACCTAATATGTCATGCTTTAAAACTGCGCACGCTCGTGGAATGGTGACAAACTACGATAGTTAAAAACCTCCATAGGCAACACTTTAAATTTTTTTTTACAGATTACCAGTTTAGAGTTACAGAGAAGGTCAAGCACTAGAACTATTGCTCCCGCTATAATGTTTGTGGCCATACCTCATGTGTGGTGCGAACACCTTTTACATATGCGTGCGTGATCTACTTATGCGTTCGCTTCTTTGCGCTAGCACAGAGAGATAGGGGCGCTTTAAAAATTATTTGTATTTATTTATTTTATTTTTTTACACTGTCCCTTTTTATTTATTTTTCAATCCCATCCCTAGAAATGTAAGCATCCCTGGTGATAGAAATAAGGCAATAAGGTCCTCTTTATGGAGACATCTGGGGCCTATAAGACCCCAGGTCTCTCCTCTACCCTGGAAAGCATCAGATCACAAAATAATTGATCTCATGTTTTTTCCAAAAAAGAAAAATGGCAGTGTTTACATCTGCCTTAACTGGAAATGATGTAATAATGTCGCTTCTGGTCTCCTAGATCATACAGATGGCCGGGGACCTTCTGGTCCCTGGCCAGCTCTATGACAACCTTTCTGCACAGCCGGATCATATACCGGGTTCCCCGATTGCACGGAGGAGCCCAGAGAGGCTGTCCCCTTCTGCAGCCTGTAAAAGCGATCCAGTGCCTATTTACCTGTTAGGATCACTTTTAGATTAAAGCGCATCAGTATAGCTAAATAACTAATCATTTAAATAGCCTAGGTGACTCAGAGGCATGACCTTTTACGACAGTCTTTTGCCGTCTTTTAGCTCAGAAGACGCAACACACATTATCATGAATATAAATACAGGACACCTTTACACGATAGCAGGAGCTCCCAGAATTAGCAGACTGTCTGGCTCCAGAGGCCAAGGTGACCAGCTCTTTCAATTCACATGTATAGTTCAGAATTAAAAAACTAAGAATAGTCTTTGGGCAAATCCAAGAAAACAGTCTCTCAAAAAAGAGGAATATAGCAATAACTAATAACAGAAAAGGTCCCTGCAGCCATTGTCCGCGACCCCGCGTATAACCACTTGAAGCCAATCATGTACATGCATGTGATTTGGCGGCAAGTAGATATGGACTGCTTCAAAGCATGAATGAGCCCCTAACCTGTATGGAGTGCACAGAGCTCTCTATGTTGTTTGCCTTGTCTGTTTCTTCATTTAAAAGTGTGTGTATGTTTTGAATAGAGTCAATAGCCAGTGCTGCTCTTCTGCTTGATTCCGAGCATGCGTGGCACTTTGTGTGTTGGAATTGTCTACACACGATCGGAATTTACGCAAACTGATTTGGTTGTCGGAAAATTCCGAGTCAGCTCTCAAACTTTGTGTTTCGGAAATTCCAATGGGAAAAGTTCGATGGAGCTCACACATGATCGGAATTTCCGACAACAAGCTCCGATCGCACATTTACCATCGGAAAGTCTAATCGTGTGTACAGGGCATTAGAGGGGATAAACCTTTTGCTTTGAAGAAATCTCCTCTTACTGCTCTGTCTCTGGGAATAGAAGTAAATTCTTCAAGATAGTACACAGAGGAAAGCCTGACCTTAAAGTGGTTGAAAAGCCTAAACATTTTTTACCTTAATGCATTGCTTGCATTAAGGTGAAAAATGTTTATTTGTCAACATCCCCCCTCCCCATTTTATTTACCTAAACCCTCATTCGATCCGGTGCTGTGCATGCTCCTCTCTCCCCCCACTTCCAGGTCTCGCTTTGCTGGGACACCAGGAGCCCATGGCTCCCAGTGCCATCAATCAAAGCCAGTGACAAGGGAGCGGGGGGGGGGGGGGGGCAAGTCTTGCTGTCTCTGGCAATGGACACAGCAGCGGGGCTCGGAAGCGGCTTCCCATGGAGGCACTGGACAGAGAGTAGGGGCCAGGATCGCCGCCGGGGGACCCCGAAAACGGGGGGTTTTCGCAGCCATACTTTGCAATTCCATTGCACAGAGCAGGTAAGTATATACATGTTTGTTATTTTTTTTAAAATTACTTTTACAATCATTTTAACTATTTCTACAATATCCAAAATAATGAAAAGCTTTACCTACCCTTTAAAGTGGACCCTGCAGTAAAATGCAGGGTCCACATTTTAATACAAGCTCCGCAGCCACTGTCCACAAAGGCATTTTTATGATTTTATCCCAAGTTTTTCTTCCATTTCTTTAATACAGTATTATGACAGCAGGGATTGGGGGCAGCCTCATAAGCAGACCTTGCATGTTAGTAATTTAACTTTGAGTGTTTAATTTTTGTTCTACTTTTAAAAACATTAATTATTTAATATCTTTTCTCAGACTGAGCGAGTTCCTTTGAACCTTTCACCAAGTGTGGAAGAGTTTGAAGATTTCAGTGAGGTGGACAGCCAACCCATAGAGGCGGATGATTTTGAGGCCAGAGGCAGCAGATTTTCCAAGTCTGCAGAGGAAAGGCAACGAATGTTGGTACAGAGAAAGGAAGATATGATGCAACTGGCAAGAAGGTAAAAAAATTAAAAATAACAGAATCAATGTAAGGCTACGGTCACATCTGTGCGTAGTGACTTGTGAGTTTTTGGCACAACAGCCCACTGATTTGAATCGGCTGCCTGTCTTGCAAAAAATGCATCAAAGAAGCTCAAGTACCAAATTTTGGCACTGTGCCAGGCGCGTTGGCAACATGCAGTTTTGCATGTTTTGTTGCACACAGTCTTCTTGAAAATACCAGCGTGTGGAAGAGAAGATATTAAATCACATCTAAAACCAAAAAACAAACATTTTTTTATATTGCAATATTGCATCTTGCCGGTCCTGCGATGTGATGGTTGCATTAGTTTATTATTTTTTTTTTTTTTACCTTTTTGTTTTTATCTGGTTATCCTGCAACAAAAGAACGAACATACCTTTGTGGCTATACTTCTTTTCGCCACTGGATTTAAGGTGGGAGTCGAGGTTATCGCCGGCTGGACGGCAAACATGTCTGCCTCTTTCATTTCCATTACACAGTGAATTGATGGGACTAGTAAGGCGAAGTGACAAGGACACGGCATTTCTAGCAAGATCAACATGTATTTTCTGTACTTGCTGTAAATGTTCTTAGCCTGAAAAGTAAAAATGAATGCAGCCAACACATATATGGACTGGTAAGCTGCAATATATTAAATTTTTGGTTTTGGGTTTAAATATGCTTTAAATGACAGGGCAGAAAGTAGGTTGTCAGCACCAGTGGAGGCTGGTGGTTAAAAATGTTTGGGGGGGGGGGCAGCAAACAGGGCACAGGTAACCAGCAACACCCTTCTCTGGCTTTAATCACATGCTTAAAAAAAAACCCAGATTAGAATACATGCCCCCAGTGCCCCGCATGGATAGGTGGGGCGGCGCCCGTGCCCCCCTGCATTACAGGCCGCCACTGGTCAGCACAGAGAAAATCATTCAGCAGATGACAGCAGATTGCTGTTTCAAGTATTTTGTCTTTTAAAAGTAGAAATATAGGCAAAACCCTTTTTTTTTTTTTCCATAGAGTGAGGGAGGGTTATAACTCCTGTAAGGTTTATTTTTACTGTGTGTCCCAAGCCCATAACTGAATTGGGATTTTCTTTTTCTTTCCCTTTTTCTTTGATAATGGTAAACGGGACAAATACAGAGGCTGAATCCCCTAACTGGGGCACCGACAGCAACAAAAACCTGACAGGTGTTCTAATCCCTCTTCAAATTACCTTTATTTAACTGATTCTTCATTGTGCAAGCTCTGCTGTGATAAAACACGGAGGACAATGCCATCTAGTGGAAGAGTCATGTATTTAAATGTGTAGTGCAGCTCATTTAAAGCAGAAATAAACCCTCCTATCCCTTACAGCCAAGAATCCTACCAATTTAGCCTTAGTTTGATCTGCAGATTCCATGGTGCTGCACATGTGATCAGTTATGACACCAAATATTTGATGGCTTGACAGTTTGGCTGAGAACAAAGCAACTATAACTGTTCTCAATTATGTCATGAATTTTGATCCCTCTATGGCCAGCTTAAGGGCAGAATGTCGAGCACATAACTCATGGTTGCTGGATTTAAAATGATTCATGTTGTTGTTTTTCATGGCCAGATCACTGCAAACTGGTTATTTTTAACTGGAAAAATATAAAAAAAGAAGCACACGGCATAGTACCAGCAAACAATCCCTTTGTTGGTAGGGTGACAAAGACTCAAAGGGCACACTGAGTAAATGACAGTCACAGAAGGATACAAACATTTGTTTTCTATGTGCCCTGTTCACACCCTAATGCTGCTGTGATGTGTAGAAAAACACAGGCGTGCTACATTTTCCATTAGTGCACTGGATGGCACCATGTGTCGCCACGCTGCTGTGTGAAGACATGAAGCGGTTTGTGCGCTTCAAAAGGTTAAAAACAAGGAAAATTGGGGCAAACTGTGCTGAAATGTGCATCGTACTGCCCCCCCCCCCCCCCGACCCCCACCCCACCCCGACCCCCATAGAGTGTTTAGTGTGCTGGCAGTGTAGTGAAGTTGGCGCAAGGCCCCATGTTTTGAATTTATTGTAAAATTTCCAGTTTTAGTTTTCTATCTCTTTGAGCTTTTGTGAAGAGAATTCTACATTTGTGAAAGATTGTGCGAACACGCAGGAAAATCCACTGCATCTGCAACCTGCAAGACAAAGGCATAATAAGCTAATATGCATTGCATTCTAGCTCATTGTGAAATACCTTAAAACGAAGCTGTTGCCGCAGTCCCTGCACACTGCTGTCACGGCCGACATCTTTCCCGTAACTTCTTCTGGGTTTGCGGGCTGCGGTGCTGTGATTGGTCGGAGCCGTGATGACGTCACTCCCGCTTGTGCACACGGGACCCGCCATTCACGGCACCCGTGGGCCATTCCTTCAGAGCGCATGCGCCAGTGATGTCAATGGCTGCATGCACAGGAAATATCTCCTGAACTGTACAGTTTTAGGAGATATCTTCAGTACATATAGGTAAGCCTTATTATGGGCTTACCTATAGGTAAACGTTTGCAGAGGGGGTTTACTTCCTCCTTAACTGTTTTAACAATTGTTTTCTTTTCCATTTGACGTTTTCATGTTGCATTATGTAAGCTGTTATACACATCGGGGCTGATTTACTAATAGGAAATAGACTGTGCACTTTGCAAAGGCAGTTGCACCCATTTTCCTCATTTTACTAAGGTGAATGTGGTGAAGCTCTGCTGATTTCCATCATCCAATCATGTACTTTTTTGTTTTCATTGCACCTATATGGGTATTCTTTTCAAAGTGAAGTGTCACTTCATTCACTAAGCTCTGTGGAAAGTGGGTGCAACTGCCTTTTCAAATTGCACAGTCTGTTTGTGTTTGGTACATCCACCCCACAATATCTTCAGCTTCCCACTATTTGATATGGGTTAGATTAGAAGGACCAGGTAGGTAGCCTTTACTGCAGACATTAGACCCAGTTACTGGCTTTCTCCTTTTTATATGTCATTGTTAAATTCTGGTGAAGCAGGAGACAAAGGAGAGCTCATCAAATGCATATGATAGAAGTAATCTGGAAAGGCTATTGTAGCATCAGAAAATTGGATTTGAGTTACGAGGGATTATCTGATGCTTATGCTTCTTTCCCTACAGGAGATATCTGAATAGAACTCCAGACGATGAAGGCATCCTTATGTCATCAGAACAAACTTTCTCCATTGAGAATATTTCATCGGACTCTGTTAACATCCGCCGGCGTACACTGGCAGCTGCTGCCGAGCGCAGAATTCAGTTGCAGCACCCCCCTCAATAACGACTAGATTGCACACGTCGTCTGACCTTGTATTTTGTGCACGAGGTGCACGCACAGACTCGTACTGACCCAGCACCTTGCTTATGAGCTGTTCCAGCTCGACAGACGCAGGTCTGCTTTTGTAATTTCTTTTTCTGGAAGCTCTTTGTGTTTAGAATGATCAGGACTGCTTCTGGGCTCTGGTGCACTAATGTGCATTCGGTGCTGACTCTTTCACTTGAAAACTAATGACCATTTCACAGCCTCAGAGGATTGCGGTCAACCTGTCCATATTTGGATGGAGGATTATGCCTCTGGAGACTATATATCCAGATAACACACCTAGAAGGACCCAGATCCTTGTATTTTTACATATTTACTGAGCAGAGACTAATATTTTACCAGTGTTTCTAACCAGGGACTATGTTCTCTTTATGGGTGTCCCATATCAATGCCATTTGTTTACGATACTTGCAAATGCTAAATGTTTAACCCTAGGGTGTCACATGCCACAATCTCAGAAAACAAAGCCTTACCTGCTCCTTCCATCTTCACCAGGGTAGACGGAGTTTCAGACATGTCAGAAGATGTTCTCCGTGCATTTGTTCTGTTTACCAGTGTTTTAGTATTTTTGTATTTTACAAAAACATTTAAAGGACCAATAAACCTAAAATATGTTATTTTATCTAAGTTACTAAAAATACTCACTAAAGTTTCTACACCTGTTCAGAACTTCCCCCTGCTTTAAAGAGAAACATTGTATACTCAGTGAGTACTCATTTTGAATTTTAGTTAAAATAAAGTAACTGCATTTTCTTTCTGTGCCATATATTCTTGATCAAATATATATACATAGTGTCCCCTGCTAGTGGCTCTGTCAAACAGTGTAATCGGCATCCTTGCTGAATGTTTTTTAAGAGAAGATCAGTCAGGGCCAGTTCACACCAGAATCACACAGGAACGCAGAGTGCATACCAGTGCATTCCCTTGCAGTGCGATTTTGCAGCACATTCATTTAAATGGGCTGCAACTCGAACTGGAATGAGCAATAAGTAGTGCATAAGCTACATTTGTAAAACAAGTCACACCAGATTTCATGGTACTGTGGTGCTATGCTATCTGGTGCCTGCCAACGCACTGCATTGGCGATCTGCATTCGGGGTGGGGGGTGGCGTTAACAATGTATTGGCACCCAGAGCAGATTGCAAAGACAGTACATTTTGAACGCGGTGCAGGAAATGTGTACGGAACACACCTTTCCGGTGCAGTATTCTGGTGTGCATCGGCCCGGAATAGATATGTCGTCTATGTTGTCAAAAGTCTGTTGACTGAGCACTGTCAGAGTAACGAGGAACAATCAAGTATATCCATTGTACTCCACTACTAACTAAGAAGCACAGCCTTTATATGTGATGGAAAAAATAACTGCCCTGCTCAAAAATAATTAAAAATTAGCTTCTTTTAAGTGTTTTTTAAAGGCTAAAGATTTTTTTACCTTTAATGCATTCTCTGCATCAAGATAAAAAAAAAACCTTTTCGGTGCAGCTCCCCCCCTAACTTACCTGAGCCCAATTTCAGTCCAGTGCTGTGCCCGAGGAGTGCTGCTCTCCCTTTCTCCCTCCACCTTGCAAGTGCCTGGGAGGGGAATTCGAAGGAGGAGGAGCTAGTAGCACCAACAAGGCAACCAAGAAGAGGAGGATCAGGGCTGCTCTGTGCAAAACCACTGCACAGAGCTGATAAGTAGAATGTTTGTTACTTAAAAAAAAAATATCCTTTAATATCACTTTAAACCTTTACATGCTTTGGTATTTATGTACTTCAAAGCTAAACCCCAGACAGATACAAATGAATGCAGCTCTGTGTTTATTACTTTTTTTTTTAATGCAGGCAGACTAAAGCCCTGGCCGAATGACGGGAGACGTTGGCCGGTTCAATAAAAACCGGCCGACATTTGTCCCATGTGTATGGCAGTCTGTCTGACAGAAGCTGGCCAGAAGCTGGCCTTCTGTCAGACGAGAGTGCTGGAAAACCAGCAACCAACAGACTCCCGATCAGCACTCTCAGCCGATATCAGAGAGCGCTGGTCGGAGTGTTCTGGGGGGGCGTCCGCCTGTCAGAACACAATCGCTCAGCACAGGAGATCGCTGTGCTTACTTCGGAACTCGGCTGGGTTGAACAAAAAAAAATGTAATGTGTACCAGGCATAAGTGTCCAAATTTTGACTTGGGATCAGTCTGTTGCAATCCCTGTACAGCAGAGCTCAGAGTGGAGAAGTGGGAGAGGCAACACAAGAAGCTAATTAGCCGGGCTGCCGTGCCATCAATGGAGGTGCTTATAGAAGGTTGAGAGATGAACTCGTTAGTCTGCTGCTTGTCCCTTCAGACCTGGTTCACACCTATTCAGGTTGCAGTTTGCATATTCTAGGTGCATTTTTCAATACATGTTTTTGATTCATTGACGTCTATGGAACCATAAACCTGAAAAAAAGTTCCTGGCCCTTTCCATAAAATGCACAGATGTGAACTACGTCCATAGGAAACTATGTTAAATGGACTGTAGTTTGTTTCTGCAAAAATGAAAACGCACTAAAAAATGCATAGGTGTGAACCAGGCTTTACAACTGATTTACAGGCTGGGGAGGGACAAAAGCTGTGTTATTTAATGCTTCAGATCTCCTTTTCTGCCAGATAGTGCTGTGGTGTGCAGAGCTGTATGAACCTCAGAACTGCATAGACAGAAAACACAGATCCTTGGAAAAGAAATCGGCTATCAATCATCTAATTTGTGTTTTAGCTGTTTGGAGTCCAGCTTTAAGATGACAAAAACAAATCTATTAAATATAAATTTCCGTTTTTACCTCTAGTATTGTATAATGACATAACAGAGACAGGAGCTCAGGAATAAAATCTCTATCCGAATTCTAAAATATACTCAGTTCTGAGGAACACTTAAAACTGTTACAAGTTTTTTTTTTTTTTTTGGTGGCGAACAAATTGCTAGATTTACTGGTCCTTTATTGCAGTAGATTTTATACTTCAAAGCATCTAAAATGAGACATTTCTGTATTGCTCCGCAACAACCCGATCCAAGTTCTCCATATCATTTTCCAGTCCAGGTTTGGATCTGGTTGCTGTGGGGCCAGCAGACAGTACTTTTATATTCAGAAATGGGGTGTACTGTGTACAGATGTCTAATGATGAGGAATGTGGCATATAGCAGAGTGAGATCTAGCTTTGTATTGAGTTTTCAGGAAGTTATGGTGATGAGGAGGGAATGTTCATGTCTTGCAGCTTTATACAAAAAAATTGGGGTTCTGCTGTTGTAGTGGAGCCATGCATGGCTTTGTGCATATTCTGCAAGCAATACTTTTAACACGGAGTGCGATGTCCTCGGAATTCCTTCAATGAATTCTCCACCTCCTGCATGGTCGCTTGCTGAGTGCAATACATTTGCTTGATCTTAAATTAAGAAATTGTTGATTGGTAGACATTGTGTATAGTTTATTTGGACTGAATCTCTGTTACAGGAAAAACTGGATCTTCACATATTATCTCACTGTACCTTCCGTTGTGACTCTACGAATACTATGCCTGTATTTGCACACATTTATATTGTATGACATGTTTGAGGAGGCTAAGAGTGGGTTCCAGTAAACTTTCTTTTTTTTTTTTTTTTTTTTAATGCGCCATCGACACAGGATAATTTATGCCTTGTGATCTGGCTATTGCAAATGCTGGTTTTTAGTCTAAAAAAATAAATAAACTTTTGATCAGTGTTAAAAATCTTGGATAGTGACTGTTTTATCAATATATTCACTTTTTGAAATTCTTCCACACCAAACATTTTACCAAATATACCATATATTGTGGCGATCTCAGATGAGCAGGAGACCTCACCTAAATGGCAACATTTGTGGTCTTTTCACTATAGAGCCTAATAGAGACGTTGTCTGTTTGCCAGCCTTCAAGTACAGTTTCGCCATTAGGGTGTATGGAGAAAATGCTAGGCATGCACCATATGATGTGGCCTGCTGGCTCAGTGAGAAGAATGATCCCAGCCTAGGCAGATGCCCTTCGATGAGGTTGCTTGCTGATCAGAGGTCTGTAGTGGGAACTATATATAGGATTAGGAGGATAAAGGGGACTTGGCCTTTAGTTATTGCAGCGGTGCCCATGCTGACCCGTGTCCACAGCCAAATGCACCTACAATAGGAACGCAAGCATCAGAACTGGACCATGGAGTAATGGAAGAAGTTGGCCTGGTTTGGTGAATCACATTTTAATTTATATCATATGGATAGCTGAGAAACCTTGGTCCTGCCATTCATGTGGTTGCAACTATGACACGTACCACCTACCTAAACATAGTTGTTTACCAAGTACACCCCTTCATGGAAACGGTAATCCATGACCTCTTGAAATTGGTTCAAGAATGGAGAGTTGGCCTCTAAATTCTCCAGATCTCAATTTGAATGTTGGATGTGCTGGAAAAACAAGTCCTATCTATGGATGGCCCCACCTTGCAGCTTACAGGACTTAAATATGAAAAAAAAAGTGATCCTCTTCCCTTCTAGCAGATTAAACAGCATAGTGCTTGTGCTGTCTAATCTGCCCCTTTCTAAGCTGAAAAAAACATGGTTGATCCTGCCTGTTCCTGTGTCCCCCTCTGTCTGGCTGGTGATCCCTGATTACCGTGGTCAGTTTACGTGCCTCCATCATCCCGCTGCTCTCCTCTCTCCCCCTGCCTGTCAGCCGCTGTGTGTGAGCTGCCCCTCCTGCCGCTATTAGTAGCTGGCAGTAAAGTTAATTGAAGATCACTGCCAGCTCCTCTCTTTTATCATGCTATAACACACTGTGTACATGTTAGTGTAAAACGATGCCTGTATTTATACCTTATCTCTGATCTGTTCTGGCCGATCACATGACCTCCGGCCACGATCCTCCCCATCTAAGGGCTACAGCGGTCACTTGACCTTCCCGGTGGGGGATCGTGGGCTCTCCCGCTGTAGCCCTAAGATCGGAGGAAGAGAGCGGCCGGGGGGGGGGCAGAAGAGAGCTAAGATAAGGTAACTACCGGCATCGTTTTACACTAATATGTAGACAGTGTGTTATGGCATGATAAAACAGAGGAGCTGGCAGTGATTTTTTTGCCTTTACCACCATTTTAAAGGTTCTGCTATAACTTGGTGCCAGGATACCACAGCATACCTTCAGAGGTCTAGTGGCGTCCAATGACGTGACAGGTCAGGGCTGTTTCGGTGACAAAAGGGAGACCCGGTGTAAGTAATGCGCAGGGGTCAGAAATGCGTAACATACAGAGTACAAGGGTCTGTAGTAACGCACTCCTGACCTCTGTACTACACAGGTCAGTAGACACTACGCTAGTACAGGTTCCTTCTCACAGAACTTTTTTCCCCCCTCAATACAGCTCCACCCCCCCCCCCCCCCCCCAAGCTACTGATCTCACCTTCTATAAATCACATTTACCCTTGGCTGAGTCATGTGACTTGAGCTGGAGAAGAGCAGGCACTCTGAACTGAGAGGCTGCAGGAGTCGCTCCTGCTTTGGGTGTCTGGCGCAGCTGTCAGCACTAGCTCCTGTGCCATGGATGTTCTGAAGGAGATCCTGTTTTTTCTCTCTTCCCTTCTTTTGGAAGACCAAGTACATAATCAATTGGAACAGTACGGCTATACATCCCCCAACCAGCAACCTTATTCCAGAATCTTTTCACCACTCTGCCCAGACTTGAATCACTTCCTTTTTGAGTGCAAAAGAGTCTGACATTTTCAGGCATCTGCTCTCCCAGTCACCTTTCTAACTGGCGTTTCTTGGAGTCCATTGGGGAACACAGGAAATTATATGCTTTCTGGCTATACTGCCACCTACAGGAAGATTTGAGACTGGCAAAAGATCTTTTGGAAAGCCCTGAATAACCCCTTCCTTCTATTGGCATGCTTCAGTGTTCTGGCAAACAGTATCAAGAGCATGATAACATGAACAAAAACTGGGGACTGTGTGCAGCTGAGTCATAGACCATACTGTGAAAACTGGGCTCCCTTATCCAACCAGAAAGGTGTATTGAAGAACAATGTCTCAACAGGGAAGCACTCACAGCCTAAAGAATGGTCAACATAGAGAAGGAACCCCCTCTCCGAGGAATGGGAACATACAGAGGAAACTGAAAACACTATCCTGATCCCCAAGAACCAGGAGACAAGTGGGTTGCATGTTTCTTGGAAGGCAGAACAGACCTCTACCTTACCAAGGTGAAGAATATTCAGGAAGAACTCTAAGCATGACTTCATACAGAGGTCTCTTCAAGGAATGTAACAGTGGTTCTTAGAGAGGTTCGATCTCACAGTGTCAGCATGATCACATGGGTAAGGTACTTTAAAACATGGCAAATATGGTGTAAACGCTTCTACTAAAGAAGAATATTGGTTTAGGTGGTGTGCAGGCAATAAAAAGTTTATAGTGCCAATTTCTGCTGAAACAAGATCCAGCCAAATCTTGGAGGTATGTGTAAGGGATCTTCAAACTACGGCCCTCCAGCTGTTGCGGAACTACACGTCCCATGGGGCATTGCAAAACTCTGACATTCACAGACATGACTAGGCATGATAGGAATTGTAGTTCCTGAACAACTGGAGGGCCGTAGTTTGAGGACCCCTGCACTAGGGGCTTGCAGCAACAATTTTCTCCAGCAGAGGTTGTTGGCGTTTCCCACAATGAAGATGCCATGAGAAGGCACTAGGGCAAACACCATAAAGAACATTTGGAGTGCAGGGACAAGACTGTGCTACCAGACATCTGGTAGGACAGCGATTAGCATAGCTGACCACAAAGGTCAGAGGGTCAAAGATGGATCTGATGGATACTAAGCACAACTGATGGCCTTACATATACCAAAAGGAGACAAATGATTGCTCTGGGGGGACCGTGGCCAGGTTCGAATGCAGCTCCTGCGTCTGGCCCTATAATCTACATGCAGTGTGCCGGACGCATGGATTTCAATGGGAGAATTTTTTTTTGAAGCCCGTGTTTAGAGCCGAAGGCTCTAATAGGCTTCAAGAAAAGGGTGGGCTTGAGGTGCAGAGAACTGCGCCCGAAGCCCATCCAGTTGTGTGACGATAGCGAATGAATATTAGATCGGGCGCAAAAAGGTGGTAAATTGCATCCTTGCTAACGCGAGCCATCTTCTCCTCAACCAGAAAAGGGGTAAAACAGATGCAGTTATTTAACCCAGGTGGGTGGTTGGCATGTAATTTGTGATCCCATCTTGCTTCTAATTGCAAGATGCGTTATTGGCAGTAAAATGTCTTGCTATGGGACTCTCCAAATTGCTGCCCTTGATGTCGGACACATGATCTTTAATTCTCCTTCACATCCACAGGTATGCAAGTACACAATACACAGCATCTCACATTTTACAAAATGGCTAGAAGTACAGGTGATCGAACCAATCCTCACTAGACCATTGGCAACTTGGACGTGTTTGCAAAAGGAGCAGTGGCCTCATCTAAATGTGCCTTCGGGGTGAGATCCACATGAGTCTATCTTTCAAAGAATGACCCTTCTGAAAGGTTAAATGAGGGCATTCGTGGGCAAAATGTTTGACGCTATCTCCCATTTGAAGATGCCTGTATTTCTCCAGAATTTTCCTGATATCATCACTTTGTTTATTATACAATAGAATGGGTCTAATTTCCTCTTCGCCCCTCTCACTTTGAAAAAGCAACAAATCGTGTGGGCTGTTCTTTGCCCGTTGATACACTTTTTTTTTTTTTTTTTTTTTTTTTAGAGATTTGTGGCTATGATCCCTCCTTAAAAATCTCTTCCTTTGGGAGACCAGCCTGTTCCTCAAAGCCAAATACCCCCCCAGGTACAGGTTGGCATTCAATGGGACACAAGTAGTGCCCATCGCTACCCCCTGCAGTAGGAGTGGTCAAACGTAAATACAAAAAATGCATTATATCCATAGAGCTCTTTACTTCTTTCTTTGAGGAAATTCGCTACCACTTGAATACCCTTGTCCTGAGGGATGCATGAGTACAACAACTCTACATCAATAGATGCTAGAATCGTGTGTTCTTCCACATGCAACCCCTCCAAAATTGGCAACACGTGTATTGTGTCTTTTAAATATGTTGGTGAAGAGTTTACTAACATATTTCAAAGATACTTCCTTTTTTGGATCTTACGATCAAGAAGAATGCTGAGGGTATGAGCTCCACTAACCTTTTAGGAAACCTACAGGAGGTAATGCCCTGCTGCATGCAAGAAGTGCTCACCCCAGGTACATGATTAGGGGGATACTGGTCGATCAATATCTGAGAATTTACAGAAACTGCTTCTAATGAAAAAGAATTTGAGGAACAGGCCGGTCTCCTGAGGGAGATATTTTTAAGAAGGGAATATAGCCACAAACCAAAAAAAAAGTGTATCGATGAGCAAAGAACATAATTTGTTGCTTTTTCAAAGTGAGAGAGGCAAAGAGGAAATTAAAATTAGACCCATTCTATTGTATAATAAACAAAATAGTTATGCGACCCCGGCAAGGTTTATTACTTTACAACGCCTGAGGTCTGGGCCGCCACAATGTTTCAGCTTGGCAGCACTTCATGTAAGTGCAAGCTTGCTATTTCACTCATGATGTTTTGCATTTGAGGTGCTGCCGCTATTATCCCTGGTTGGGTTTTTTTTTTTTATGTAAGTGCTATAGGCACAATTGTTTTATATGTTTGTTTTGATGCTGGTTCACCAATAAATACTGCACCATGAGATTTTTTCTTCTTTGTCATTGGTGACTTATTCCTATGGATGGGATATGCTTAGCTGTTTGTACCATGAGAAATAAAACTTCCTGGTCATGATCCATGTACTTGGATACAGTCTGAAGAGGGTCCTGTGATTCGGATAGAGGGGATAAGTGCAAGTTAATGATGACTACATACCTCTGATGACCTGGATTTTATCAAATGCAATTTTTCTTGTGAGTGCGTTTTTCTGGTATTGGTGGAAGTCACACTGGGTGATTGAAGCACTAGAGGAGGGAGATCACCTGAATCCTATTACTTGATACTTCTTCATAAGAACTATTCTATGTTTGATTATTTTCAATGTTAAACCCCCCATCATAAACACTTCAGGTGTTTTGTGTTTTTTGATATTGTGCTAAGCGCTGCAATTTTTCTATATAATGAACAAAATTATGACATCAGGAAAATTCTGGAGAAACACTGGCATCTCCTAATGGGAAATAGCGCCATCAAAAATTTTGTCGACGAACGCCCTTTAGGCGTTCTTTGAAAGATAGACTCGTACACAGTCATTTTGGCAGACAACAAGGAATACACTCATGTGGATCTCGCCCCAAAGGCACATTTAGATGAGGCCACTGCTCCTTTTGCAAATATGTCCAAGTTGTCAATGGCCAGTGAGGATTGGTTCGATCAGCTTTACTTCTAAACATTTTGTAAATTGTGAGACGCTGGTATTGTGATTGTGTACCTGCTTATCTGTGGATGTGAAGGATTTTATGTAGGTAAAACAAAGACTCCTTTCACACTGGGGTCGCTTTCGCGGTAAAGCACTGCTCATTTTATCTGCGTTTTACTGCTGTTTAAGCACTGATTTTGTGCCACTTTTTGGTCGCAAGCGGGGTGCTCTTAACCCCAAAAGGGGGTTAAAAACTCCCGTTTTCTGTCGCTTCAAGTCGCTTTTCAGGCTCTTTGAAAGCACTGCCCATTTGCCCCACAGATGCTGCTTACAGGACTTGTTTTTCGTGTCCTGCAAAGGCACCACCCCAGTGTGAAAAGGCACACTGGAATGAATGAGAGGCGGTTTTCAGGCGCTTAGCAGAGGCTATTTCTAGCGATAAAGTGCCCAGTGTGAAAGGGGTCTAAGGATGTTCTGGCAACACAATTTAAGATCATGTGGCCAACATCCAGGTGACAAATTGGAAAGTCCCATAGCAAGACATTTTGCTGACAAATATTTATATCAACTTGATGGATTCACAAATTACATGCCACCCATCCACCTGAGTTAAATGACTATCAGTTTCGCCCCGTTTCTGGTCGAGTAGAAGATGGCCCTCGTTAGCAGGGATGCAATTTACCATCTCTTTGCACCCCAATTTAACAACATAACATGGGTATTGAATATATTCAAGTAATTTTGAGATCCTACATTGTAGCTAAGATTGTACGCCCATTGGAGAGTGACTATATGCATCATATGGTTTTTGGACAACTTCTGATTTTTGTGTCTATTTACAACTGAGGCTTGGTTTGTGATGGTGTGTGCAGCAAGCATGGATTTTTCCTTATAAGGAAAATCCTTATGCTGCAATGAGGGACTTATGTGGTCCCTACCAGTGGGGAGAGGACCCTCCCCAACTCCCACAGCACTCTCCTCTCTTCTGGTTGGTTGGAGCTGATTGTGGGAGGATTATGGGGAGGATCCTTGGGAGGCCCAGGTAATATACAGTATCTCACAATAGTGAGTACATCCCTCACATTTTTGTAAATACTTTATTATATCTTTTCATGTGCCAACACTGAAGAAATGACACTCTACTACAATGTAAAGTAGTGAGTGTACAGCTTGTATAACAGTGTAAATTTGCTGTCCCCTCAAAATAACTCAACACACAGCCATTAATGTCTAAACCGCTGGCAACAAAGTGAGTACACCCCTAATTGAAAATGTCTAAATTGGGCCCAATTAGTCATTTTCCCTCCCTTGTCATGTGACTCGTTAGTGCTACAAGGTCTCAGGTGTGAATGGGGAGCAGGTGTGTTAAATTTGGTATTATCACTCTCTCATACTGGTCACTAGAAGTTCAACATGGCACCTCATGGCAAAGAACTCTCTAAGGATCTGAAAAAAAGAATTGTTGCTCTACATAAAGATGGCCTAGGCTATAAGAAGATTGCCAAGACCCTGAAACAAAGCTGCAGCACAGTAACCAAGACCATACAGCGGTTTAACAGGACAGGTTCCACTCAGAACAGGCCTCGCCGTGGTCAACCAAAGAGGTTGAGTGCACATACTCAGCGTCATATCTAGAGGTTGTCTTTGGAAAATAGACATGAGTGCTGCCAGCATTGCTGCAGAGATTTAAGGGGTGGGGAACCTGTCAGTGCTCAGACCATACACCGTTGAGACCAAGATAAACTTATTTGGTTCAGATGGTGTCAAGCGTGTGTGGTGGCAACCAGGTGAGGAGTATAAAGACAAGTGTGTCTTGCCTACAGTCAAGTATGGTGGTGGGAATGTCATGGTCTGGGGCTGCATGAGTGCTGCCAGCACTGGGGAGCTACAGTTCATTGAGGGAACCATGAATGCCAACAGGTACTGTGACATATTGAAGCAGAGCATGATACCCTCCCTTCAGAGACTGGGCCACAGGGCTGTATTCTAACATGATAACAATTCCAAACACACCTCCAAGATGACCACTGCCTTGCTAAAAAAGCTGAGGGTAAAGGTGATGGACTGGCCAAGCAGGTCTCCAAACCTAAAACCTTTTGAGCATCAGTGGAGCATCCTCAAATGGAGGGTGGAGAAGCGCAAGGTCTCTAACATCCACCTGCTCCGTGATGTCGTCATGGAAGAGGACTCCAGTGGCAACCTGTGAAGCTCTGGTAAACTCCATGCCCAAGAAGGTCAAGTCAGTGCTGGAAAATAATGGTGGCCACACAAAATTTTGACACTTTGGGCCCAATTTGGACATTTTCACTTAGGGGTGTACTCACTTTTGTTGACAGTGGTTTAGACATTAATGGCTGTGGGTTGAGTTATTTTGAGGGGACAGCCTCAGTGGTACCCAATCACTACATTATAGCAAAGTGTAATTTTTTCAGTGTTGTCATGTGAAAAGATATGATAAAATATTTACAAACATGTGAGTGGTGTACTCACTTTTGTGAGATACTGTATATTGGAGACAACCCAGTATGTGTCGAGAGCTTGGAGGTATGTGGTGACTGCATACATGGGTGGACGTTAATATAGTTTCTTGTCTTAATGGTGAGTTCTGTATCTTCCTTATATACCTTGGAAATTATATAAGTTAGTGTTGGCTTGTTGTGCTTTTTGTTGGTGTGAGACTAGGATAGTCATTTGCACTCCTTGCTTTCTTTTGCTTGGGTTCCATTGCTAATCAAATACTCTTGTGATAGGAACAGAGGATGTATGGAATATGCTGTTCACCTGATGTATAGCAGTTTGAAGTGGAAGATTTAGATATAGATATTTAGATATTACACCCCATGACTTGGCTCCCAACCCATACATCTGATCTGAGGTTAGTATGTATACCTGATTGCAGTGCTATCATACACATTTTTTCTGGTACAATCTTTTTTATTGAATTTTTGAGAAATGGGAACAACTGTAATAATCCCACGCAGGGGATGTAAACAGTAATGACATGGTACAGCTTAATAATGCGCATTAGAAGCATATTTGATAGTGGGAATTGTCAAACATCAACTGCTGTCAAGTTCTCACGTACCTGACTGATGAGCCCGTGCAGAGGAAGGCCTCCCTTACATATCCGACTCGCGGCCCCTGGAATAGCAGACAGGTGGCACAGGAGTGCAGAATGGTATGAGTGCCTGGCAGGATCAACAGCAGATGGGTCAGATGGCCGGCACAGCAGACAGGACCAGCAGGCTGGATGGATCAGCAGACAGGTGAGTAGACTGGATGGATCAGCAGACAGGTGAGTAGACTGGATGGATCAGCAGACAGGTAAACAGACTGGATGGATCAGCAGACAGGTAAGCAGACTGGATGGATCAGCAGACAGGTGAGCAGACTGGAACTGAAGCTGGATGGCTGCAGTAGGTAAGTATAGCAGACTTGAGGAGAGTCTTGGAGCGTCAGGCAGGCCGGGTCGATAATCAGGCTGGCAACAAAGGTACAAGAGGAGCAGGCAGAAGGAATCGTCAAACAAGCCAAGGGTCAGATGCAGGCGGATAACAGGAACAGTCTCAAAACAAGCCGGGTCAAACAGGAGCAGATATCAGATCTTCAGGAAACACATACACAGAGCTGCAGATCAGACAGCAAGGACACAGTGCTGCTGAGGTGTTTAAATAAGGCAGCCTGTTGCCAATCACTGAAATCAGCCTGGACTAAGTTAACCCTTAGGTGGCAGATCTATGACAACTACCCTCCGGCCGAGGCCAGGGGTCAATATAGGGTAACTGAGCTTAATTGCACAGAGGTTAAGATGTGGAGTAGTCCTATCATACGCATTTTTTTAAATGTTAAATGTTAAATGTTAAAGTTAAAGCTTAGTACTTTATTTAAGCTTAACACCATTTCACAGCTTACAGTGATGTAAGGTATTAGAGGTTGAAGGTTATACTGGTGTAAAGCATCTGAGACTAGAGGCTAAATGAAAGGCAGCTTTAGGTAAGCCATTTAGGTTGCTCAAATATAGTAGGAGTGGTGGTGGTAGATTATTTTTCTTTTTGCTCCTCACTCTGTATGTTGGGTCTTTGAATGATTTGTCACTGTATGCTTCAGACATCTGAATGATTTGATTATTACTTTCAGCTGCTTTGTATACCTGGAGTCATTTGACTACTGTCTTTGATACTGTTCTGGGCTTATTCTCTAGTTGGTGTTCCTCTTGGCCTCCCCTCAATCCAGGAGTCCATGACACTGTCTCCTGTTTTTGTGCATATGGTCAGCCTCTCTTCTTGTGGGATAGGTGGACTATTATTTTTTGATGTTGTAAAAATTCATATTTTTAATGTTCTGTTTGTATAACCCTATACAATGTGTGCACAATTATTAAGCAAGTGAGTATTTTTCATCATTTTTATGCATATTGTCCAACTCCAAGCTGTATAAACTTGAAGGCTTATTGGATTTATTTATTGATACATATATGTGTAATGGGGGAGGGTGTGGCCTAAGGAGATCAACACGCTATATCAAGGTGTGCATAATTATTAGGCATCTTATTTTCCTCAGGCAAAATGGGCCAAAAAAGAGATTTAACTGACTCTGAAAAGTCAAAAATTTTAAAAAGTCTTTCAAAGGATGCAGCACTCTTGAAGTTGGTAAGATATTTGGGCGTGATCACACAATCATCAAACGTTTCGTTGAAAATAGTCAACAGGTTCGCAAGAAATGTGTTCAGAAAAAAAGACGCAAATGAACTGCCAGAGATTTGAGAAGAATCAATCGTGAAGCTACCAGGAACCCATCATCCTCCAGTGCTGTCATATTCCAGAACTGCAGGGCATGACCTGAAGAAGGAGGCTGTTCCTCCAAAACATGTAGTCATAGTAACTGCCCACAGGCTAGAGGAGACTACTCACTCCCACCACTTCACTTCCCTTCTCATCTGTGAGTGACGTCACGCAGCGCCCGCTGGTCCAGGCGCATGCGCATCTCCTGGTGCCCCACAGTGGGACGCTACAGCGAGGATTGGATATTCATCCCACACTGCTCATCGGGCCCTGGAGCCCATCCAGTCACACAGGCTGGGAGAGGAGGCTAAATGTTGTTGTATATGCGAGAACACTTCTCTGCTTGTGAGTGCAATATTTTCTACCTCTAAATTTTAACCAATAAAACGGTATTACACTAGCATAGCTGTGCGCTCTCCTTCTCTTCAGATATTTCAGATTCAGTCCGCCACCCAGTGGATCCTTCAGAGAGCTGTAACGCCTAGAATTAAGAGAACTTTTACACAGACTGATATATATTAAAGAGGGGGGGGGGTTCTGGGTTTTGTGCTGATTGTTTTTTCATCTTTAGTGCTCAGAGACATTGCCAAGGTAAGGTAGGCTGAAACCCATCCATCAATGAACAAGACACATTTCTAAAGACAGATTTTTCAAAGATATAATGGACTGTTGAGATGAGAGTGACTTTTGACGGACCAGTTGGATGGGCCTGTGTCTGAATCAGTAACAGGCAAAGAGCTTCACTTTGACTCAGATGCCAGCAAGGTGGAAATGGGGTTCTGGTATGGGCTGGTATTATTAAAGATGACCTAGTTGGACCCTTTCGGGTTGAAGTCAAAATCAACTCCCAAACCTACTGCCCGTTTTTAGAAGACGCTTTCTTCAAGCAGTGGTACAGGAAAAAGTGCATCTCTCAAGAAGACGATGATATTTATGCAGGACAATGCTCCATCACATGCAACAAAGGACTCCACTGCGTGGCTAGCCAGTAAAGGCCTTAAAGATGAAAAAAAAAAGATCAAAAAAGTAGGTAATTCCACGCTACTCTGGGAATTCAGCAGCTAACACACCAAATTGGATAAATGGCAAAAGAAACCAATTAATTGGTCTATGTAATTGGTCTAATTACAGTCACTCATACTTCCAATGGATCTACACGTGTTTTGAGTGGAACTTTTTTGGTGTTATATCTCACTACTTCACAAATTTGGATTACGTCCAATTGTATTTCTTGCGAGTTCACATGCATCATTTATATATGGACATTGTGTTCACCGTGTTATAATGTCACTCCATATGTGGTATTATCATTAATTATTTCACTAGTATTTTCTTCATACGGATATTACTTATATTTACTCACTGTTTTTGTGTGCCAATAATTTATTATTTATTATTTATTCTTCATTCATTTTTTATTGATGGTTTTGGGTTTGTACCCACTTTCACATAGCGCTACACTTTATTTACAAGGCCTTAAAGATGAAAGAATAATGACATGGCCCCCTTCCTCACCTGATCTAAATCCTATTGAGTATTGTGCATACATAGACATTCTCCAAAGAAAGCCAAAAACCTCACATTTACTTAAATATTTAGGTTTGAGGTTTATTAACATGTTGGATTGACTGAGAGCACTGTAGTTGTTCAATAATGAAATTATTCCTCAAAAATACAACTTGCCTAATAATTGTTCACACAGTGTATATCTGCAGTTATATGATGTATTCGTTTATATTATATGTTTAATAGATGAAACTCACCAGTATATGGCATTTTATTCTATGCCGAAATCTGATGTCCTGAAGTAGTTGCATAAGACCGGGGAAACTCGTTGACATTTTCTAGTGGATTCTTGCCATTATATCTTTTGATTTTTGTATTGATATGTAATGTTATTAACCAATGTTGTCTTTGTTCATAAAAGTTGTATTTTTTTTTTTTTTAGATTTAAAGTATTCATTATGGTCTCTAGTATAATACTGTTGGGTCATTCTTAACTGCTCTGCTTGTTTTTATATATTGTCTCTATTGCCTTATGGCCCGGTGACCTGCCGGTATTTAGGCTGGTATAACATTTAAGCATTGTTAGAGCCCTTTCACACTGGGGCCACCCGTGCGTTCACGGTAAAGCGCCGCTTGTTTCAGCGGCGCTTTAAAGCTGCTTAAGCAGCGCTTTTGCGCGGCTTTTCGGCAGATAGTGGGGCACTTTTAACCCCAAAAAAGGCGTTAAAAACTCCTGTATTGCAATCGGCAGGGGCGTCCCAAACTGCCCCAAAGATGCTGCTTGCAGGACCTTTTCTAACATTCCGCAAGTGCACCGTCCGGGTGTGAAAGCACCCATTGCAATGAAACGGGAGGCAGTTTTCAGCCGCTTTACAGGTGCCATTTCTAGTGCTAAAACGCCTGAAAACTGCCTCAGTGTGAAAGGGGTCTTTCTCATCCACACACTTATTTATAAATATTTTTTGTAAACTGCCTAGGAACTCCCACTCCTCCAGACTGAAATCCAACATCAAGGCATTTTAACCACTTAAGGACTGAGCCTCTTTTTGACACTTGTTGTTTACAAGTTAAAATCGTTTTTTTTTTGCTAGAAAATTACTTAGAACCCCCAAACATTATACATATTTTTTTTCAGACACCCTAGAGAATAAAATGGCGGTCAATGCAATACTTTATCACACCGTATTTGTGCATCGGTCTTACAAGCGCAATTTTTGGGGAAAAAATACCTTTCCCGCCGCCGGTAAAAATGATCTTGTGGCGAATCCACCGCAGAGACCACTTTTATGTTAAAGAGGACCACCCGCCATTTCTGAAAATACCGGGGTTATGGCAGCTAACTGCTGCCATAACAACGGTATTTAGCATCAAAGTACCAATGTACAGCTATGGCAATTTGCGGCAAGTGGATATTTCCATAAGTCCTCTCAAGAGCCATCTCACTACTTGCATCAGAACTGCCAGGAATACTGAACCAGGGTGCTGTGATGTTTTCAGGAAGCTATATACAATGCCCTATGAAGGGTTGGCCCCTCTCACCAGCCATTTTCTACCTGTGCTACACAGACAAACACACAGATGACATCACTCGGTCTAAAAATAAGACTTGTAATGAAAAGGGAAAGGCCTTTATGCCCCTTTCACACTCATGCGACCTGAAAGTAGCGCGATTTTGCCGCAACTTGAAGCAATGCCTGTGTAATGTACAGCTATGGCAATTTGCGGCAAGTGGATATTTCCATAAGTCCTCTCAAGAGCCATCTCACTACTTGCATCAGAACTGCCAGGAATACTGAACCAGGGTGCTGTGATGTTTTCAGGAAGCTATATACAATGCCCTATGAAGGGTTGGCCCCTCTCACCAGCCATTTTCTACCTGTGCTACACAGACAAACACACAGATGACATCACTCGGTCTAAAAATAAGACTTGTAATGAAAAGGGAAAGGCCTTTATGCCCCTTTCACACTCATGCGACCTGAAAGTAGCGCGATTTTGCCGCAACTTGAAGCAATGCCTGTGTAATGTTGAGGTCTATGGACCTTAAGTGGCATCAAAGTTGGACTAAAGTAGTGCAGGGACTACTTTGAAGTCGCTGTGACTTGAAGTCGCACAGATATGAATGGTACTCATTGAAAATCATGGGGTACGACTTGTCATGCGATTTTGCAGTCCCAAGTCGCAGGAGAAGTCACACAAGTGTGAAGGGGCCTTATTCAAATATTTCATTTATATGTTAACCCCTTGACGCTGACCTCACACAAATATGGGGCCCCACTAGACTGGGCTTTTTTCCATGGGGCCGCATATTTGCCTATTTTCCTTTGTGCTGCGTCTCACGCAGAGCCCTGTACTAACGATAGGGACCCGGAACACCCAATTCCAGGTCACCTGATCCATGTGATAGTCTCTGATTGGCTACCACAGTGATCAGTCACTGTGAATCCCGCCCCCATGTTTTCTCTCTTTATGAATGGAGGAGGGAGATACATTGTATCTCTCTCTTTCTTTGCAGAGAGAAAATAAACAAAAAATAAAAGAAAGTGTAAAAAAATATTCCTAGATCAAGGTTTGATCTAGGTTAGTGTTTGGGTCAAGGTCAGGGTCAGTATTTTTTTTAGACAAGATTTTTTTTTTTTTTAGGTTTATGTTTTAGGTAGGAAAAGAAAAGCAAAATGCGCACTATTGTTTCTGGGCTGTACTACGGGTACAAACAACAACTAACATACACATATGTGGTATTGCTGCACTCGTCAGGAGCAGGAGACTTTTTTTTGGATTGTTCTTTGGTGGAAGATTATGGTAGGAGCAAGAAATATACAGCTAAATTTAAAGAAAAAGATTTTACTATTTTGGGACAGTTTTCCTTTGATAATAAAAAAAAAAAAACAAGGTATAATTCCCCTGGATGCACAAAGTAGTTGTAATGCTATGTACGGTTTTACTAATACATGGCAAAGTTGCAAAATTGTGCTTAGGCATTAAGAGTTGTTTTACCATTAGGCGCAAAGGGGTTAAAAAGTGGAGTTACACCCATTTTCTGAACTTTCTTCCTAGTGCATCTCCTTAGCTCATCCTTTTCCAAAAGCAATTTCTTTTTTTTTTATTTCTTTTTCTAACTAGAAGTACCTTTTTCTGTGGTATTTCTCCTTTACTTCCGCCCATCCCCGCCTAGACAATTGCGTCACTAGGCGATTCGCAAGGGTTCATGGGATAGCGGAGTCATGTATCCCAGGAATCCTTGCGAATTGCCTACTGCCGAAATGTCACATTTTTTGCAGAGAGGAAATGACGCAAACAGGAGATCCATCTTCTATATCCTTCCTCTCCTTTGATTGACAAGTTATAGCAATGGGGCTGAACTTCCGCCTATGCTGACATTGCTATTGCTACCTGTTAGGAAGAAGGATGGCCTCAAGATCGGGAGGTGCATGCTGGGTAGCCAACTGCAAAGAAATCCAGGAAATGAACACAAGAGGGCTTCAGATGCCCACAGCTAAAATGGAACCTGCCTGCTTTCGAGATCTGTGAGTAACAAACTATTTCTAAAGAAAGTAAAAGCGCTAAAAATACGACATGTTAATAATGTACGTTCATGCAAAATTTTGGACAATTACCGAGCAGTGATTGAAAAAAAAAAATTTAGGGGACTGGAACTCTGCTTTAAAGAAGGGATTGAGAGGAACCAGGCGAGGCAAAATATAAGCAGCTTTAATGTAACCCAAGTATAAAAAACTATTCACTGTTACAGGGAGGGCAACAATATTTAAACGCTCATCTGTCTTTAAGGTGGACCTGCATTAAAAAAACAACAACAAAGGTTTGCTATCTGATAGGGAACACTTTTGTTCTTTGAGCCCTATAGCTGTAAAGTTGCTGTCCCACAAGATTTGGAGTGAGATATATTGAGGTCATTGGTGTCTTTCCCACCATTCTCCTTTATAGAGAGGAATTTACAGTGGAAGAGTCTCCCTGCTTCTGCTTCATCCATTCTGAGGATATGTGCTTCCACCTCTCCTGCTGCTTCTTAATCATTATCTTACCAACCAGTCTTCTGAGCACCAGTCACTGGGTGGGATGCTCAGACAAAACCGTGTTCCTCTACCAAGATAGCCACTTTAATGCAGAGACACAGTACAAAACAAGTAGCTGTAATGGAGAAAAGCCAGTTGGTCTGGAGACCACAGGAAACAGAGGTGGCTCATCTTTTGTCCTCTTAAACAGCCTTTTTTTTAACCAGGGTGCCTAGAGGTTTCTTCAGGGGTGCCTTGGCAAAATGCCTAAAAATTGCCCCAAAATTGTTTACAAGCTGGCAGATGGATGAAGCCTGCCTTTTAGTTACACAAAGCCACAGATATACATTGTGCACCATTACGACCTTTTAGCTACTGGCGTCCTAACAACCAATGTCCCTCCTCTGCCCCTATCTGTCAGCGTTGGGAGTCACATTAGCTGAGCGATGGAGAAAAACTGAGGGAGAAATAATGGAATACTAATCAGGACCAGTGTGCAAAAGTGTATTGGATTTGGAAGAATAAATCACTTCTAACACTGGGTGTCCTAGGTTTGTAGATGCTGATGTATTATGCAAAACTATTAGAATATTTTTTTACATTTTAGAATGGGGTGCCTCAAGACTGTCCATAATTTTAGAGGGTGCCTTGAGATTGTCCATAATTTTAAAGAGTGCCTTGACTGAAAAAATGTTGAGAAACACTGCTCTTAAGCATAACATTTGCCAGGGTAGAGCAAGATGATGATGACTAAATATTAATAATGTTAATAATGTCGGTCCTTTTCTGCCATCAGTCCTCCATGTTTCTAGCAGATTGTGGCTTCTCAAAAATGAACCATCTGTGCAGCCAATATTCAAAGCTTTTCAAGGGATTCAAATCTGAAGGGATGTCACTTATCAGCAACAAAATCTAATGTACTATTTATTTTGTATTTAGTAACAACTGTCTGCACAGCCTCTTAATGCCCAGAAGGCCTTTACCAAACACGTGCATTGGTATTTTGATATTATTATGACATATGGGTGGATTATTAAACTTCCATCACTGAACATAATTGCTAAGCTGTAGGATTTTTTTGTACTTTGCTGATTAACATCTTGAAATCAGCAATGTTTACAAGGCAAAAGTTGAATAGATAGTTTTAGATAGTAGAAAAGTTTGGTTGTACAACAAAACTCACTATACGTAAGCAAATACTATGAGCTTGTTTACTTGCCCTGTACGGAATTTTGGCTTTGAGTACGGAATGTGAACGTGTTATGAAATGCAGAATTGTGATATTGCAGTGAAGAGCATTCATTGCATTAACTCCCTAACTGCCATTCTCTTGCCAGACATTGACCCAGCACCACCACAATATTACATTCCTTGTATACACTTTTTTCTCCAAAACACTTCTGATATATTCTATACACAAATCTAAACTAGGTAGTGCACTCATTATCTAAGCAGGTAAAAATCTTATCAGGGACAATCATGCTTATTAGCGAAGGCAAACTTCTGGTTCATTCACCCCACAAGCAATGGGACTGCGTTGGGCAGCTTTTCCGTGTCCTACTGCATGACACAGCGAAATGCCTTGTCTTCCTATCTGCTTGGTTCATCCACAGCCTTGAGCCGTGCAGCTGGCAACTGAACTTGAGAAATGAAATGAGATGTCTCTGTGAAATCTCAATAATCATTTGTGGACCTCCTGCCCACAATGTACTGCAGACGGGCGACCTGTACAGGCAAAGCGGCATACTGGTACATCGCTGCCAGTTTCAGGGTTTAGGGAACGTGCATGCACGCCCACCACCCCCACCCCGACATCCGCTGTGATTGTACACAGCGGGAGTCTGTAAGTAGGTACGGCCAATGATTCATGGCCAGGACCTGCTGATCAGCTGTGTCCAATTACAGCCCAGGAAGGGAACGATCTCTTTGCTTCTTATCCCTGCAAAGCAGGGATAAGAAACACAGACATTATTAGTAAAAAGCAGCACATATTGCACACATTACACATTGTTAGGCACACGGTTAACCCTTTGATCGCCCTACATGTTAACTCCTTCCTAGTCTGTGTCAATAATAGATTGACAGTGTATAGCAGTGATGGCGAACCTTGACACCCCAGATGTTTTGGAACTACGTTTCCCATGATGCTCATGCCGTGTAGTTGAGCATCATGGGAAATGTAGTTACAAAACATCTGGCGTGCCAAGGTTCGCCATCACTGGTGTATAGTATTAGCACTGATCACTGTACTAGCGTCACTGGTGATGTCAGTGACAGGTCCTACCTAGTGTCAGATTTCACCACCATCACAGTCCCACTATACAGTGGATATAAAAAGTCTACACACCCCTGCTAAAAGTTCAGGTTTCTGTGATGTAAAAAAAATAGACAAAGATAATCATTTCAGAACTTTTTCCACATTTAATGTGACCTATAAACTGTACAACTCAGTTGAAAAACAAACTGAAATTGTTGTGTGTGTGTGTGTGTGTGTGTGTGTGTGTGTGTGTGTGTGGGGGGGGGGGAGGAGTAAAGATAAAAAAACTAAAATAATGTGGTTGCATAAGTGTGCACACCCTCTTATAACTGGGGATGAAGCTGTGTTCAGAATTAAGCAATCACATTCAAACTCATGTTAAATAGGAGTCAGTACACACCTGCCATCATTTAAAGTGCCTCTGATTAACCCCAAATAAAGTTCAGTTGTTCTAGTAGGTCTTTCCAGACATTTTCTTAGTCGCATTCTACAGCAAAAGCCATGGTCCGCAGAGGGCTTCCAAAGCATCAGAGGGATCTCATTGTTAAAATTTATCAGTCAGAAGAAGAGTATAAAAGGATTCCCAAGGCATTAGATATACCATGGAACACAGTGAAGACAGTGATCATCAAGTGGAGAAATAATGGCACAACAGTGACATTACCAAGATCTGGACGTCCCTCCAAAATTGATGAAAAGACGAGAAGAAAACTGGTCAGGGAGGCTGCCAAGAGGCCTATAGCAACATTAACCACTTGCCTACCAGCCGTCGTCATTATACTGCAGCAGGTCAGCGCGATCCCGCAAGCCGTCATAGCTGTACGCGGAATCCCGCTGCACTCAGGGGGGTGCCGATGCTCGTGGCTGACGGTCGCGATGACCGCCGGCCAGGAGCGATCGCGAGCGTGAGAGGCAGAACAGGGACGTGTGTGTGTAAACAAAAAAATCCCTGTTCTGTGCGGAGAGACATATCGTGAGTTCCTAATAGCTAGGAACCATGCTCTGTCATTTCCTCTAGGTCAGTCCCCTCCCCCTACAGTTAGAAACACACACAGGGAACACAGTTAACCCCTTGATCACCCCCTAGCACTGATCGCTGTATAAATGCCAATGGTCTCAAAAATGTGTCAAAAGTGTTAGATGTGTCCGCCATAATGTCGCAGTCCAGATAAAAATCGCAGATCGCCGCCATTACTAGTAAAAAAAAAAAATAATAAAAATGCTATAAATCTATCCCCTATTTTGTAGACGCTATTACTTTTGCGTAAACCAATTAATATACGCTTATTGCGATTTTAGCAAAAAGTATAAAATATTGTGTTTTTTTAAAAATTGTCTCTCTTTTTTGTTTTAGTGCAAAAAATAAAAACCGCAGAGATGATTAAATACCACCAAAAGAAAGCTCTATTTGTGGGAAAAAAAGGATGTCAATTCTATGTGGGTGCAGCGTTGCATGACCACATAATTGTCAGTTACAGTGACGCAGTGCTGAATCACAAAAAATGGCCTGGTCATCCAGCAGCCAGGGGCTGAAGTGGTTAAAGGAGCTGCAGGAATATCTGGCAAGTACTGGCTGTGTGGTTCATGTGCCAACAATCTCCCATATTCTTCATATGTTTGGGCTATAGAGTAGAGTGGCAAGACGGAAGCCTTTTCTTACAAAGAAAAACATCCAAGCCCGGGTAAATTTGGCAAAGACACATCTGAAGTCTCCCAAAAGCATGTGGGAAAATGTGTTATGGTTTGATGAAATCAAAATTGAACTTTTTGGCCATAATTCCAAAAGATATGTTTAGCGCAAAAACAACACTGCACATCACCAAAAGAACACCATACCCACAGTGAAGCATGGTGATGGCAGCATCAAGCTTTGGGGCTGTTTTTCTTCAGCTGGAACAGGGGCCTTAGTCAAGGTAGAGGGAATTATGAACAGTTCCAAATGCCAGTCAATATTGGCACAAAACCTTCAAGCTTCTGCTAGAAAGCCGAACATTTTTCAGCATGTCGACGACCCAAAGCATACATCCAAATCAACAAAGGATTTAAGAAGATGATTAAAGTTTTGGAATGGCCCAGTCAGAGCCCAGACCTGAATCTGATTGAAAATCTGTGAGGTGATCTGAAGAGGGCTGTGCACAGGAGGTGCCCTCGCAATCTGACAGATTTGGAGCGTTTTTGCAAAGAAGAATGGGCAAATATTGCCAAGTCAAGGTGTGCCATGCTGATAGACTCATACCCAAAAAGACTGAGTGCTGTAATAAAATCAAAGGGTGCTTCATCAAAGTATTAGTTTAAGTGTGTGCACACTTATGCAAAGATATTATTTTAGTTTTTTATTTTTACTTCCGTCCAACTAAAAGAGAGTTGTACAGTTTATAGGTCACATTAAAGGTGGAAAAAGTTCTGAAACTATTTATCTTTGTCTCATTTTTTGACATCACAGAAACCTGTCATTTTAACAGGGGTGTGTAGACTTTTTATATCCACTGGAAGTTGCTGATCACTGCCATTAGTAGTATTAAAAGTAAAGAAAAACTCAAGTTTCCTGACACACTCCGTGGCAGCATACGCATGGGTTAACCCTGCCTCCACTCCTCCCCTATAGGACCCCACTCCCATAAATCTTTACTCTGAGCCAGAGGCCACGTTCCTTTTTTGTCCTCCTCCTAAGGACCAGTTTGGTTAGTCAACTACCTGAAGTTTTTCCACTCCACGATCAAGACCAGCCAACGGAGACCACTGGAAAGACAGGTCGCGATACTCTGATAAGCCTTGGCTCTTAGCAGGATATGAAGTGGGCAAACAGAAGAGGCGCTGGAAGAGCTAAAGTCTGGTCATTGGCAGGGAAGCGGCGCAATGGCCAGATAGCCAAGCTATTTTTGAGTGGCCCTATCTGCCCTAAGTACGGCATGATTAGCTTTTACCTGGCCCAGTTTGAACGTGCAAGCAGGATTGAATTGCAGAACTGTGTTCATGCCATGTGCGGTGATGTATACTTTTATGTTACATATTCCATGGTAGCAATTTGTGTGTTTTTCTGTTTGTCTGTTTTTCCCCTGGCTCTAATGTCTTCCAGTCTATGGCAGCTGGAGCGCATTGGCAGTCCAAGCCGCTGCTTTCTCTTCCCTGGGTTACTCCTGCCCAGGGTCTCAGCGCATGTGCACTGGGGGCAGCGGTGGCGTCATTTCAGTGGAGAAATTCAATCAGCGGTCAGTACTAATGATATTGGGATTTCTCTGTGGGCAGATTGCAGCAGTTTCCCTAAATGTTGTGTGCAAGCATCACAGGTATATGCTTCGCATTAACACCCTGGCATGCTGCCTCTGTGTTTCTGCTATGATTTGATCACCTGGGCAGGTTGTCTGTCTGTGCAGTTCCACACTGTGGATGTATCACTGCCCCCCGATAAGACAGTCTAGAGAACAAAGTTCAGAGCATGCGAGGGTCACACGTTTTTACAGACCAGGTTGGGTCTTTAGGAAGAGCTGGTGAGGAGACCAAATGTCCCCTCAGACGTATGCTAAAAGGCTGGAACTAGGGTATCCAAGAAGCTATTGAGTTTGGGCCTCAGACTATTGGGACGTCAAAGTGGTCCATCAGAAATCCTCCTCATCTCGGATTAATTTAAATGGATTTTGCCTTGCTCTGAGATAAAGGAAGCATATGCTCATGCTTTACGTAAAGTCACTGGTGTCGCAAAGTGCTAGTCTCTGAATGCAAGAGATTTCAGGGCAGATACTCGCCCCTCTTTATGGTTATGAAAAGGAACAGCTTGCGGAGGCCGGTTTTAGACCTTGCACACCTGAGACAATTTTCAGCAAAGGAGAAAACTTCCGCAAGTTCCTTCGGTTCGCTGTAGGTCAAGACCATCTCCAGCTACAGCCATTTGGGCTTTCAACATCACCCTGTGTGTTTTCAGGACTTTATTGGCTGTTTTGGTCTTTATCAAAACAAGGAGCATATGCCTGCATAGTTACGTGGATGTCCTTCTCCTGCTGTCCCAAAACAGAGGAGCTCAGGTCTTTTCAATGCTCCTCAAATTCGGCAGGCACCTGAATCTGGAAAAGAGTCACCTGGAGCCCACTCAGTCTCCTGTGTGCCTCGGGGCTCAGTTCAATATAATCAAGAGGACCATTGCCTTGACTCTGGATCCCGATGTTTTGGAGCAGAATACTCCTGGCCCTCCTGGTCTTCTTCCCACCTGCGCGCCTTTTAGTGTCTAAAATGATTGGCACTATGTGTCTATGGTTCCGGGGGTCAAGTGGAAGCTGAAGAAGGCGGGGTTTCTCCAACAGGGGGAGCCAGGAAGCCGAATTCAGGTCATCTACATAACCATAGTCATGAGAGCGAGTCCCCTGGTGGCTGCAATAGAGGAACTGGCTCAATTGCCATACCATTGCCTCATTTCCTGGTTCAGAATCACGTACGATGCTAGCAATACGGAATGATGGGGCTTGCCGTCTGTCGGGGATAGCTCAAGGCAGGTGGGGCTGTCAATTTCACAAGATTGTGTTGAACATTCTGAGGCTACGAGCAGCCTTCTGCACTCTACAGGCCTTTCACCATATAACGAAGGGAGCGTCGGTGCTCTTAGGTTAGTCAACACTACGGTGGTCTCCTACGTTAAAAGACAAAGGGGGACTCACAACCTGTTTTCTTTTACAGGAAGCGGAGCCAATTAGGTCTTGGGCTCAGAAGAATCGAGCCTACATCTCAGCGGCTTGTGTCCCCAGAGTCCAAAATATTCTAACAGACTTTCTTTCCAGAGTCCAATTGGACAACAACAACATGGATCATTGGAAATGCAGTAGGACCTGTGCATTTCTTCCAGCCCTGAACAGAGGTTGTGGAGGTAGTGGCAGTAATGCCTTTTTGGCCAATTGGGCCATGGTTCCCCTTGCTACTACAGTTCAGCTTCCGGAAACCAGTGCACCTTCTCCTCAGGCCAGACCTTCTGTCACTGGGTGCAATTCTACATCCATGTCCAGCACGGTTGCGCCTGAAGGTCTGGTTCTCGAGATTGGAGGTCCTCTGCTGCTCCTCAAGAGTCATCTTCGCCCTCTTGAATACTAGAAGAATGAACGTAAGCAAAATTTATGGAGAATCTGGTCAAATTTTTTCAATACATGTCTGCTGCTGACAGATCATGTAGTGATCTAGAAGTTCTAAATATTCTTTTTAACACAGGTAATGTTTATTGAAATAGAAAGTACAGTACACTTGTGAAATCAGATTAATTATCTTATACAAAAATATCCGTAGAACCAGAATCACAGTGATACATTTTGAGGTCAAGTAGTCTTGCGACATAGGAACTTAAATCGTCTATGCAACTTTCTCCTAGTCTATTAATCTACCTAACATTCTTATTCTAAAATGATTTCAACAATCGCCTCAGTACATTGTAGACTTTTTTAAGGGTAAACTCCCCTTTGCATCTAAATCCACCCATTCCCATCAGTGTCTCTCCATAATCAAGGGAAATGGGAAATAGGGAAAAGGTGTCACGTAGGGTAGGTATCCTAGGGTGTGAAAGGATAGGCTGCTCCAACACATCTGCAAATTTGGTAACCCAAAACCCCCTTAGATCCCCAACCGGTGTCAGAAACACCCTATCTGCCCCCATTCCCCAGGGCCCCCTGGAGGGGGGGTTCCCGGAACCACCTATATGGTGAGGTGTCTCGCTTCAGTCCAGGCTGCCCAGATCTTGTCGAACTTTTGAGGACAGTTCCTTCCCATATAGGTAAGTTTATATAGTGGCAATACCGCATTGATCTGGGCTCTCCATGCCCCTACTGTGGGAGGATCTCCTAACTTCCAGCGCAGTAGTATCTCTTTCCTGGCATAATATGCTGTGTAAAACACAAATAATTTTGTATATTTTGTTGTGGCCAAATTATCGGTAATGCCCAAGAGAAAGATAAGTGGGTCTACCTCCAGGTGTAATCCCGCCACTGCGTTAACCTCCGCCACCACTGTAGTCCAGTAGTTCTGCACTATAGGGCATGACCAAACCACATGGAAAAAGGTCCCCACCGACTGTCTGCATTTAGGGCAAGTATCATCCACTCCCGGGTATATAGAGGAAAGTCTTTGGGGAGTATAATATACCCTGTGCAAAAACTTTAGTTGGACGAGTCTATCTCTGGCCGAGATCATAAACGGTAAGCACTGCTGCAGTCCCTCCGACCAATCCTCTTCAGTCAGATTCGGGATATCTGAATGCCATTTATTAAATAATGTAAGTGTTCCAGAAGCAGTTTTACAGGTAAGCCTAAGATATATAGAGGACAATGTTCGATCTATGTCTTTAGCTATCAACAGGGACTCAACTGAATGAATCACTAACTCGACCCCCTCCGGAAACTGCGCCCGGGCCGCATGCCTGAGCTGCAGAAACCGGAAGAACATCCACGGGGGGAGGCCGAACCTCTCCTTCAGCTCAATAAATGAGAGTAACTGTCCCTCCTTGAAAATATCCCGTAATGTCCGGATACCGAACCTGGCCCAGACCTGAGGATCCGGGACAGATTGGAGATGCGGCATTGTTGGGTTGCCCCACAGTGGAGTATAAGGAGAGACAGCCCGCCTGTCATTAAAGTAATGAGAGACCTGCTGCCATACCTTAATCGTCGTTTTCATATTTGATGTGACTTGAGGACTGTACCTCGGACCTCTATAGACCAGATTACTGAGCTCAGAGTATGAGCCAAGAATCGCTGCCTCTAGATTTACCGCTGGGTTGGTATTATCCTGTGTGAACCACCACCTCACCGAGACCAATACCGCCGCCCAGTAGTACTTTTTAAAGTTTGGGAGGGAGAGGCCACCCTCTGAAAGTGATAGCTGTAGTGTCTGTTTGGCAACTCTAGGTGTTGTCCCCGCCCAGAGAAAAGAAGTGATAGCTTGGTCTAACTTTACGAAAAACGAGTTAGGGATGGGAATTGGGGTATGGCGAAAAGCATATAAGAATTTAGGAAGGAAGGACATCTTGATAAGGTTCACTCTCCCGACCAGGGTCAGTGGCAACGTTTTCCAGACCAAACAACGCTGGAGAAACTGTTGAAGAATAGGGTATACGTTATCTATTAGATATTGTTTCGGATCTGTCTGTATGGTAATGCCTAAATATTTGAATTTCGTCACTCTTTTTAGGGGGAGGGGTGGGCCGGTCGGCGGCGGAGCAACGGTCAGGGGGAACAGGAGGGATTTCTCCCAGTTCACCCTGACTCCAGAGAACCTTCCAAATCTGTCTATGATGTTCAGAGCGGCTTTTAATGATTGTTGGGCGTCATTTAGGTACAGCAGCATATCATCTGCGTAGAGTGACACTTTTTCTATCAGGGGAGGGAATGAAATACCTCCCATCTCCGTGGATGCCCTGAGTAATATCGCCAGCGGTTGGATCGCCAAGGCAAAGAGTGCCGGCGAGAGCGGGCAGCCCTGCCTGGTGCCTCGGTGGAGGGGAATAGAGGAGGAAAGGATGCCATTTGTGCGAATTCTGGCTGTTGGGCCTGAGTAAAGTAGTCGTAGCCATTTCACAAAGTTAGGTCCTATCCCAAACCTCTGTAGTACTAGCCACAGGTATTCCCACTCCACCGAGTCAAAGGCTTTTTCTGCGTCCAGGGAGGCCACAATGCCCGTCCCCCCCTCCGCAGCCGGTCTCATTAATACAGTAAACAGTCTCCGTAAATTAATGTCTGTACCCTTGCCCGGCATGAAGCCTGTTTGGTCTCCATGTACCAGCGACAAAATGACTGTGTTAAGTCTGGCAGCCAGAACCTTTGCGAGGATTTTCGCGTCCACATTAAGGAGCGAGATGGGTCTGTACGAAGAGCATAATTCGGGGTCTTTGCCAGGCTTGGGAATGACCACAATTACAGCTCTTGACATGGAAGGGGGCAGAGAATCAGAATCAAAGGAGGCGGAGAGGACTTCCAGTAACCTAGCAGCAAGGGTCTCAGCATGGGCTTTATAGAATTCAACTGGGAATCCATCATCCCCTGGAGTTTTCCCCCCTTGAAGGGAGCCTATAGCACTTTGGAGCTCTTTAATTGTTATTGGAGCATCGAGGCGCCGGCGAGCTGTCTCCGACAGGGAGGGCAATTCAATGGCCCCAACATATGTTTGAAGATCAGCGACCGAATATCCCACCCTGGACGTATATAGGTCCCTATAATACAACGCGAAACAGGTGTTAATATCTCTTGGGTCCGATAGTAACCTCCCCGAAGCATCTTTAATGTTAGCCACATTAGCTGAGACCACTTGCTCCTTAGATAGCCACGCCAATAGACGCCCAGTCCGCTCCCCCTGCTCAAATATGCGCTGCTCTTGGTGTAGTAATAGTTTTTTTGTGGCCGATGTACGGAGTAACACAGCCTCTCTCATGGCACACTGTAGGTCTTTTCTATGGGCCTCATCCCCACTAGCCGTATACTGAGCCTCTAAATCTGTAGCCCTCTGCTCAGCCTGCAGCAGAGCTGCCCCAGTTTGACGTCTGGTGAGATCTATGGCCTTCTGATAGTGTTCTTTGGCATGATATTTGAATATCTCCCAGCTAGTTGCGGGTGTGGTGGCAGGCGGATTATTCGTCCAGAACTCCCGCACAGCCACCTCCGCATCCTCAGCTACCCGGTCATCCGTAGTTCTAAATATTCTAGGCTTCCCCCAGTCAGATTTAGATCTGGCTCTATCAAGTCAGCTCCCTCGGAATTCAAGTGTCAGCTTTTCGGCGTTCACAGGTGTATTCCGGTTTAGGCATCCTTTCCCGTCTATCAATTCTTCAAGGGAGCAGCTAGGCTCAGACCTCAGAGTAAGTGGAGTCTCCCTCGTTCTCAACTCCCTCTCAGGAATTGGAGCAGTGTTCTAGGGCTGTCTCCGTTAAAGGCCTCACTGTCAAGTTCACCTTTTTCCTAGCTATCATGTTGGCTTAAAAAGCCTCAGAGATAGATTCACTGGCCATGGAGAACTTTTCTTACTTTCTTTCCAGTCAAGCGGTGCTGTTACCTATGCTTGACTCAATTCCTAAGGGTGCATCAGTCTTTCATAGGAGCCAAGAAATTGTTCTGCCAAACTTTAGAGTTCTAACTTGCGTCCATTAAACGTAGGAGAGGACGCACTGTGGCTTAGTTGGTTAAAGCGCATGTCTAGTAAACATGGAATCCTGAGTTGACTCCCAGCAGGGCCTTCCATCAGTTTTAGGAATCCCTCAGATATTGTGAAGTTATATCTACAAGCTATAGCTTCCTTCAAGCTTCAGAACGCCTGTTCATCCTTTTGCCAGAAAGGACAGAGAAAACGTGCCTCATCTAGGATGATTGTGGCATGGATTGTGTAGGCCATCCAACAGGCTCACAGAGCCAAGGGCTTGGCTCCTTTGGAGGTAGTGGCTGCTCACTCGACCAGGAGTGGATCTACATGTGGGACAGCTTTGCAGAACGTGGTTCCCAATGTAATCTAAGCCAGCCTTGTGGTCCCCTCAATCAATACATTTGTAGCTCATTATTGTGTAGAGTCTGCTTCCTTATCCTCTGTTTATTTTGGCTTGCAGGTCCTGTATGTTGACGGTACAAATTAAAGCCTTTGGGTTAGCATTGCTCACCCATTGGGTGTATGGCTAGTTAGTTCCCATACGTATGCTGCCATGGAGTCTGGCAGGAAAATGGAACATTTCCTATCAAATACCTACCGTAATTTTCCTTTCCTGATGGACTCCATGGCAGCAGGAGCCCCCCCCCCCCCCCAGTGTCCGGAGTAGGCTAGTTACGGAACATTACAGTAAGTATTTGATAGGAAATTGTCCGTTAACTATACCATAGTTTGTAGACCCTATAACGTTCACACAAACCAATGAATATACACTTTTTGTGATTTTTTTTTTTAATCAAAGGCATCTAGCAGAATACATTTTGGCCTAATTTTTGTGATTTTTTTTTTTATATTTTTTTTATTGGATATCTTTTATAGCAGAAAATATTTTTTTTTTCTTCAAAATGTTTAGTGTTTATATGATAAATAATAACCCAGTGGTGATCAAATACCACCAAACAAAAAGCTCTATTTGTGTAAAAAAAAATTATATATGTTTCGTTTGGGTACAATATTGCATGACCACGCAATTACCAGCTAAAGAAGCGCAGTGTTAAAATAGCAAAAAATGGCCTGGTCATAAAAGGGGTAAATCTTCCGGAGCTGAAGTGGTTAAAGTTCATTTGGAAAATAAAATAAAAAAGGAACAGTGCGATGTGCCCAGATTGGCACATCGTCAATGCACTTATCTTGGCCGGACTGCACCATACACCAGCCACTGTTGGTGTGAACATACCCTTAAGCTGGTCCTACATTTCCTTTGCATTCACCCCCTTGGTATTTTTTTTGTTTTCTTGAATTACAACCTGAAGTTAAAATGTATGTGACGTACGTGCCACACTTTGAAGCCACAAAATATTTTTATTGTGATACAAACAATTAACACTAAAAAATACAGAATATGTCAGTGTACATAAGTTACCCCCCCCCCCCCCCAAAAAAAAGAAAAAAAAATCAATACTTTGTAGAGCCACCATTAGCTGTTGAGGTTTGTCTCAATTATCTTTTATCAATTATCAAGGCAAAACTGCTCCAGCTTCATTAAATTGGATGTGTTGTGTTGGTATATAACAATATTCCAGTTATGCCAGATTCTGAACTGGATTGAGGTCTGAGTTTTGAGGTCTTTAAAGATTTGAATTTGTTTCTGCGGAAGGTAATTTTTAGATATTGGCACTCTGATAGAAGTAATCAATCGACAAAGGTAGATGAGCAAAGTAAGGAAGAACGTGAGTCGCTGGAAGCCCTGTTGCCCTCCTTGAGGAAAACCAGGACTTTGACTCTGATACAGAAGCACTAGACACTCTGCAAACACGCCCACGCCCATCTAGACTACCAATTCGATCTCTGAAATGCCATCCTTCTCTAAGCACAAACGCATCCAGTTCTTCCTGGAACAGGTGAAGAAAGACCTTTCCAAGATGGACTGGGACTATAAGGGACAGGATAATCTCACCAAAGAGGAAAGGAAGGCCCTTAGGGAATTGGAGGAAGCCTCTGATATTGTGATCAAAGGGAGCGACAAAGGTGGAAACACGGTACTGCTGTCCCATACAATGTATGAGGAACAGACCATGCGTCTCCTGCGTGATGGAACCACCTGTCAGAGGCTGACTACAAATCCCTTTGCGCAAATAGTGTGTAATCTCAACTTCAAACTTAATATGGCCCAGAAAGAGTCTCTCATTACCCGTAAAGAATACAAATACCTTCGTGTCCGAGAATTCAATACCCCTACGTTCTACACAATCCCTAAACTTCATAAATCTATGACAGATCCCCCAGGGAGACCCATAGTGTCAGCTATACAGGGTCCCCTGGAGAGGATAGGTAAATATGTAGATGCACTAATTAAAGAGTTAGTTTGGGAACTTCCCTCGTTTGTACAAGACACACGAGATGTCCTCAAAAGACTGGACGGCAGGTCGGTACCACAGGATGTACTGCTGGTAGGAATTGATGTGGAGTCGCTTTACACATCAATTCCACACACATGGGGCCTTAAAGCAATACAATACTTCCTGGATAATAAATTTCAATTCCAGGCTACACAAAACGAGTTCATCATTGACCTCATACATTTCATGCTGGAGAACAACTGTTTTCAGTTTCTTGGCGTCTACTACAGACAAATTAGAGGCACCTCAATGGGGGCCCCATCATATGCATGTCTGCACTTGGGCATGTGGATCTCACTATTAAAGTTGAGGATGGAAGGCTCCAGACAAGGACATTCAGAAAGGACACAGCGGCCAATACACTACTCCCGGCCTCCAGTCATCACCCGAAGCCTCTCATACAGGGTATCCCGGTGGGACAGTTCCTCAGAGCCAGGAGGAATTGTTCGGGCGAGGATGATCTCCACACCGAGATGCATGATCTGTATGGGAGGTTTCGGGACCGAGGATACTCCCACAAATCCATCAGGAGAGCCAAGAGGAGAGCTCTCCTCACGGACAGACAGTCTCTCATAAATAACCATACTGTGAGTAAATTAGGAAATGAAAATCAGGCCCCAATTAGGATTATTACTAGATATAGGGCACAGTGGGAACAAACCAGGAAGGTTCTGGGCCACCACTGGCACATTCTATCCGAAGCCCCTATCCTGGGAAAAATTGTCGGAGATAGGCCACTCCTCACTGCTAGAAGAGCAAGGAACCTTAAGGACTGTCCGAATACAACAGATCCAAAAAACGGGACTGGCTTACCTGTCTCCCACCCCTGAAGGGTATGTACCCATGTGGAAGGTGCCACATTTGTAAATACGTTGATAGGACTGACATGTTCGCCAGCTCCAACGGTAGCAAACAATTTAAAATTAACAGCTTTATTAATTGTACTACAACACGCGTGATATATATGCTAACTTGTCCCTGTGGACTAATTTATGTTGGTAAAACCAAGAGACAGCTGAGGATTAGAGTTGGCGAGCATGTTCAGAGCATTATCAACAAAGAGGATGACAGCCCTTTAGCATTGCATTTCCTGAAGGAACATGAGGGGGACCCGAGGGGCTTGAAATGTAAAGGCATTTATAAACTGAACCTACTTTCTAGGAGGGGGGACTTTGATAGGGTCCTCTACCAGAAGGAAAAAATGTGGATTTTCTACCTAAACAGTATGCAGCCCCTCGGCCTAAACAATGAGTGTAATCTTTCCGCCTTTTTGGAACGCTAACCAGATTTCTGAATAAAATGCTTATATACAAACTATAGGGATGTGAGGACCATCCGTATTTATAAGATGATCTATCACAGATCCCATAGATAGACAATCTTCATTTAACTAAACATCTCTTTCCACTTCCTTTCCCTCTTCTTCCCCCACCTTGGGAATCAATGAAGTACAAACGTAACGATCCTTATTGGTCTGTCCGAGTACCCCAGCTACTCAAAATTCTGATATATTGCTTTACAGTTTTTCTATTGGCCCCCCTTAGGATCGCACCTGTATTGAAATGTAGAGTTGCACTAATGGTAAATGACGTGTTGATTGGCGTTCAGGTGTGTTAGGTTTTGATTGTCTATTGCTCTCATTAGCTTGGCTACTTAAAGCACGGACTCTGACCCATTGCGCATGCTCTGAGGAAGCCTGGGATCAGGTGAAACACGTAAGCATCTTGCCACCGTGCCATCGGTGACTGGGACCCCTGAATGTCCACCTACACCTTGAACCATCTCCATATATTCCCACATTGTGCGAATGCCAGCAGCCGCGTAACCTAAAGTGATCCTCTCTATCCACTGATTCCGGGTGTGGCTCTCTACACCAGTGTTTCTCAACTCCAGTCCTCAAGGCGCACCAACAGGTCATGTTTTCAGGATTTCCCTCAGATGAAACAGCTGTGGTAATTACTAAGGCAGTGAAACTGATCAAATCACCTGTGCAAAATAGTGGAAATCCCAAAAACATGACCTGTTGGTGTGCCTTGAGGACTGGAGTTGAGAAACACTGCTCTACACTACACTCCATACAGCCCCTGGACACTGCTTGGTCTGAGGATGTGAATCCTGCTGCTCACCGTACTCTGTGAGCCGGAACGAATCAACACAGACGTGAGTGCAGGGTCTCCTAGTGTGTATTCCTTCTGAGTGAGGAGACCGCGACCAGATGGGAGTTTGGAGGAGTGAGAGTCAACCAGCACAAGACTTCTGAATGGTGAGCTGTCATTATACCTCACTATCTGGGAATCACCCCAATTGAATTAGTGACGCTTAGTCTTACTGTGGATCTCTGAGACGTTAGGTCATTGCCTAATTTACCCCCGTAATCATCCGCGCCGCACTGTGCACATGCCTGGCTGTGACCAATATCTCCAAGTGGATCTCTCCTCCATCTCTAAACACCAACTTATGCAGGCAATTGCTCTGACTATAAGCCCACTGATGTCTTCATAATGTCCGTTTGATCTGAGCTTTCCTGGACTATTTAATATGCATTTGACCCGGGTCTAAGATCATTGTCTGCATGTGTGTGAGACGACTGTGTAAGATGTGTGTATTAGGTTTGGTGGCCACCCAAGTCCCCCTAAGACGTCTGTCTTATTTTAATCATATGTTATAGGTAGGAGTAATCTTTTGTGGAGGAGTTATTCGTGTACAATTTTGCTTTTTTCTATTTCGGGATAACTAATAAAGATTTGTAATTAACAACGTCAGTTGGTCCTTGTTGAAGAACTGCTTTGTGGAATCTCTTTCCGCCCTTCTGTTCTGAGTTTTGACTAGGCCATTCCAAGAAATTTAATCACTCCAATGTAGCTTTAGGAATGTGTTTAGAGTCATTATTCTGATGGAAGATGAACCTTCTTTCCAGTCTGGAATCTCTAGCAGACTGAAGTAGGTTTTCTTCAAGAATTGCTGTGTATTTAAGGTCATCAATCTTTCCGTAAAATCCTTACCAGTCTTCCAGTTCCTGCTGATGAAAAGCATCCCCACATCATGATGCTGCCTCCACCATGCTTCACTGTGGGGATAGTGTTTCAGGGTAATGGGAAGTGTTGGGTTTACATACACACAGCATTTCCCATGATGGCCAAAATGTTCAACTTTCGTCTCATCTGACCAAGGAGCCTTCATTCATGTGCTTGGGGAGTCCACCACACGTTTAGCAAACTTCAAACAAGTAATCTTATTTTCTTCTTTAACTACTTCCCGCTCGGCCTATAGCAGAATCACGGCCAGCCTGTGGTTCAGTTATCCTGACTATGACATATGACGTCTTTCAGGATAAGCCAATGGCGATCAGTGGTGTGGTGTGTCAATCTGACACACCACATCTCCGATCGTGGTAAGGAGCCTCTGGTGGAGGCTCTTTAACACGTGATCAGCCATGACCAATCACAGCGTGAACCAAGATAATGCCGGTAATCTGCTTTTTCTCTGTTCACGCTGACAGGGAGAGCCAATCGGCAAATCAGTGCCCATCAGCTGCTAGTCAGTGCCCACCCAAATTGGCAATCAGTATCCCATCAGTAACATCTGTCAGTGCCCTTCAGTAATGCCTGTCAGTAACTCCTCATCAGTGATGCTTAGCAGTGCCCATCAGTGCCACCTATCAGGGCTGCATATCAATGTAGTCCATCGGTGTCCATCAATTCTAAATATTAGTGCCTCCTCATCAATGCCCGTCAGTGAACGAGAAAACACTTTTTTTTTTTTTTAACAGAAACAAAGAAAAACATTTTTTTCAAAAATTTTGATCACTTTTAGTTTGTTTAGCAAAAAATAAAAAACCCAGTTGTGATTAAATACCACCAAAATAAAGCTCTATTTGTAGGAAGAAAATGATAAAAATGTAGTTTGGGTACAGCATTGTATGATCGCGCACATGTCATTCAAAATTTGACGATGAAAATTGTCCTGGGCAGGAAGGGGGGAAAGTGCCCTGCATTGAAGTGGTTAAGCAATGACTTTTTTTCTAGCCACTCCTGCATAAAACTATGCTCTGTGGAGTGTACTGCTTAACCACTTACTGACCACCCGCCATCATTATACTGCAACAGGTCAGCCACGCACGATTGCTGGCACGAGAGCCAGAACAGGGATGTGTGTGTGTGTAAACACATACATCCCCATTTTGTCAGGAGAGGCGAGACAGATCGTTTGTTCCTACTAAGTAGGAACAGCGATATGTCTCCTCCTCTAGTCAGTCCCATCCCCATACAGTTAGAAACACACAAGAGGGAACACATTTAACCCCTTGATCATCCCCCTAGTGTGTTTAACCCCTTCCCTACCAGTGACATTTACACAGTAATCAGTGCATTTTTATAGCACTGATCACTGTATAAATGTCAGTGGTCCCAAAAATGTGTCAAAAGTGTCCAATCTGTCTGCCGAAAAGTCGCAGTCCCGCTAAAAATTGCAGATCACCTCCATTGCTAGTAAAAATAAAATAAACAATAAAAAATGCCATAAATCTATTCCCTATTTAGTAGATGCTATAACTTTTGCGCAAATCAATCAATATACGCTTATTGCGATTTTTATTTACCAAAAATATGTAGAAGAATATATATCGGCCTAAACTGATGAAGAAATTATTTTTTTTTTTATTTTTTTGGGATATTTGTTATAGCAAAAAGTATATAATAGTTTTTTTTTCAAAATTGTCACCCTTTTTTTGTTTGTAGCGCAAAAAATAAAAACCGCAGGTGTGATCAAATACCACCAAAAGAAAGCTCTATTTGTGGGAAAAAAAGGACGTCAACTTAGTTTGGGTACAGCGTCACATTACTGTGCAATTGTCAGTTAAAGCGATGCAGTGCAGTTTTGCAAAAAATGGCCTGGTCATTAAGGGGGAAATTATTCCGGTCCTTAAGTGGTTAAAGTGGCCCCATGGACAGATGCTCCCATCTCCCCTGTTGATCTTTGTAGCTCCTTCAGTGTTGTTTTAGGCCCCTTTCACATGGGTGCCTACCTTTTTAATCAGCAAAGGGGATTTGTCCACTGATCCCCTTCTGATTAGAGCAGAGCGGGTGGATGACAGGTCCATGTACTCAGTTTATGCAGAGCGGACATGGAAAGAGCCCTCTCTGCTCTATGGGAGGATGGGTGTAAATGGACTCCACTGTCCATTTACACCTAACTACCCTCTGATCCACCTACACATAGGAAAACAGATGCCCCTTCCATTTGTTTTTAGTGGACCGGATCGGAGGAAGGCATGTGTAAACAGGCACAAGTCCGTTTACACCAGCCCATCTATAGGGGTGAATGTACCATCCGATCAGGTCCACCTGCAAAACTGACAGGCGGACCTGATCGGAACAGTCGCATGAAAGGAGCCTTAGGTGTTTTTGTTGAATGTCTGATTAATGCACCTCTTGGCCGGTCTGTGAGTTTAATTGGGCTGCCTTCTCTTGTCAGGTTTGTAGTGGTGCCATATTCTTTCTGTTTTGTTATAATAGATTTAATGGTACTCTATGGGATGTTCAAAGCTTGTAATATTTTTATAACCCAAACTTCTATACTTCTCCACAAATTTGTCTCTGGCTCTGTTTGGAGAGCTCCTTGGTCTTCAGCCCGCCATCCCTTAATCTGAAATCAAAGGGCCTTGGCAGATAATTGACAGCCAAACAGTGGCTGCACCCAGATGATGACACTGTGTATTCTGACAGCCACTGATGCCAGCTGTCCATATACAATTGGCAGAGGAGAGAGAAATTGATAAAATTCTCATTCAGGGCTGAATGAGAATAATACTTAGGGCTCTTTCGCATGGGCACACGGATCCATACACCTTTGCAGACTGCTGTGTTTATTGACCCAGAAAAGCTTGACTACCTAATCATGTATATTGGGCCTGCAAAAACTAGCATGTGATGTTCAACACCAACTCACCTGTAGACTTGGAGCTTGGATACTTTTCAAAAAAACCCCAAAAACTTGTCCTGGTATGGAATTATTATTTGAGCATTAACACTGCAACATAAGGATGGCCTGCAGAGTTATAGCCATATTACCAAAAAAAGGACCTTGAACTCGTTTTAGCTTATAATAAAACATTCTATGTAGCAGATGGGAGCCTATTTTCATGGGATTCAATTCTCAAAGGGTGTCACATGTCATCTAATTTACTAGTTTATTTCTACAACAAATGTCCACATTAATTGCACCTGATAAGTTACAAAGGCAGGCATTACCAAAGGTAGGAACTGCACTTGTTTTTCAGTTTAGAAGGTTTTAGCATACCCTAGGATGGCAATTGTATGGTCACTGCCTGTAATACTTAAAGTGTACCTACCAGATTTTTAGAAAGAATTATGTCTGTGTCTTCATTGGGGAAAGTCACTCTCTATTTGTCATGGTGACCACTGGGACTGAAAGTGAGGGAAAATCCAAAACTTTGAATTGTCACCAGAACAGGAATAAAGAGTAAACCTACTTTCTGTGTCTACAGAAACACTAAGGCAATGGTGAGGATGAAATATATTAAAGGGGCCCAATATATACTTTTTTCCCCTAATTCTTACACTAATTAGCATGCTTTACTCAGGTAACACACAAACAGTGAACAGCCACATACATAGTTTAGAACAGGCCTTAAAGATTAAAGATTTAATACAAAGCCAGTCAGAAAATAAAGGCTTACTCACTGTTTGACTGTTGTTGTGTAGTATAAGAGAGTTTAGAGAGGATGGTCTTCATCAGTCTTTGTCTATCTATTGGGAATAAGGGTTAGTAAGTGGCACATTAAGGCTGAACCCACACTGGAATGGACATCTGCCAGAGCAATTTAGCTCAGCTGTCTGGTCCAGATTGTGAAACGGGACAGCCCTTTTTTTTGTACAAACTTTATTTGAGGAGTACAAAGTAAACTTCATTCATGTTGCTGTAGAGTAGCGATATGCAATGTTCTGTGGAACAGTGACGTGATCCTATACAGTGCACTGCGATAAAATGCAGCATATCTGCATTTTAACACAGCTCCAGGCTCCATTGCAGTGTGAATAGGACACAGAGAAATCTAATGTTTTCTGTATGTCCTAGTGGTGACCGACTTTTGACAGTGCAGTAAAATGCAGGTCACTGCACATAGTGTGATTTAGCCCTAAATACACATATTAAATGCATATATGAGAACTATTTAACCTGCCAACAGATTTCTGGCCACCCTAATATACATAGCTCTGCCATACAGCACAGCCCTGTTTGGCAGGAGAGGAGATCTTATTTTTCTCACACATTTTGGCCCTCCTGTAGCCCCTGACTGGACAGTGAATGGAGACGCAGCAGACTGGCGACTGTCACTTTGATCCCTCCTACTCGAAGTATGCCCCCTCATTTGCAAATAAGCCCTGCAGAACAACTGACTGGCTATTAGCCCAGTTTTTTTCAATCTTCCAATCTGAGCCCTGCAGTACAGGGGCTGCAAGAGGCTGATGCCAAATCAAATTCAGGTACTTACACAGAGTGAAGCTAGACCTGCCTCCTCCTCATCAATGGCTGTAATTGACAGCAGCAGGAACCAATGGCTCATGCTGCTATCTCTGAGGAGGGAGAGAGCTGCTATTCTCATGCACATTGCTGGATTTAAATCAGGCTCAGGTAAGTATAAGGTGGTGGTGGTGGGGGGGGGGTTTACTGCACTTAGGTTTTTTTTTTTACCTTAATGCAGAGCATGCATTAAAACAAAAAAAACCCACCTTCATCCTTTAGAAGCACCTGAGCACTGCTAGGAGACCTGGATGGGTGGGTAAAGACCTAAAAGCTCAGGTCAAAATTGCTGACCTAAAATATTTTCTGCTATTACTAATAATACATTGAAACCAGCAATGATTACAAGATAAAACACAAGTAAACACAAAGAATAAAAAACAAACAATAGTTTGGGTGCCCAGGTGTCTACACCCATATGTGTTTGCACTGTTACTTGTGTACTTCCTTTTTCTTGAATGTTGGACTTGAGTGGGAATTTTTTTTTTTTTTTTAGAGAATCTTGGAATATGCTGTCATAACAATGAATGTCAAAAGGAATTCTTTATTTCAGGGGTGTCCAACCTTTACACCTTCCTTGGCCATATTGGAAGACAAGAAATTGCCTTGGGCCACACATAAAATACATGAACAATAATGCTATGTACACACGATAGGCTTTTCCGACAACAAAACCGTGGATTTATTTCCGATCGATGTTGGCTGAAACTTGTCTTGCATACACACGGTCACACAAATGTTGTCGGAAATTCCGAACGTCAAGAACGCGGTGACGTACAACACGTACAATGAGCCGAGAAAAATGAAGTTCAATAGCCAGTGCGGCTCTTCTGCTTGATTCCGAGCATGTGTGGAACTTTGTGCGTCGGAATTGTGTACACATGATCAGAATTTCCAACAACGGATTTTGTTGTCGGAAAAGTTGAGAACCAGCTCTCAAATTTTTGTTGTCGGAAATTCTGACAACAAATGTCCGATGGAGCCTACACACGGTCAGAACTTCCAACAACAAGCTCACATCGAACATTTGTTGTCGGGAAAATCCTATCGTGTGTACATATAGCATTAAGGATAGCCGATAAGCAGAAATAGTAAGGCAGAATCACAAGTTAACAATCACTGATACTGATTATTTACTTGAGAATAAAGCTTCATTTTTTTGTAATATTCTTTATTATAAAAAAAGGCAACATAAAAGCAGTGTGATATTTGACACAGTTTTTCATAAACTAGTGCATCAATATCTGGCTGGATGGATGTAGTAGCAATTCTCCTAGAATTCTCAAGGTGCTCATCAGATATTTTAGTTGTAATTTTGCCCTTTGTGTGCTTCATCCTTGAAACTTTTTGCTCACAAATGTAGGTGCTGCCGAGAACTGATGATATGAATAAGGTGTTTTTGTGAGGAGTGGGTTAGTTTTCATGTGAGAAAAAAAAAATGAACACATTTAAGTAAGTTTACGAACATGTGTTGGCCCAAAAGGTTGCACACCCCTGCTTTATCTATTCCAGCATCAACACCACTCAGGGTATACTCCCTGCATACGATTTTCTTACACAACATCTGCATTATATACACACAAGCCACTACACAGAAGGAACTCTGCATAAGTTACCTGTTTAGAATTATTTCAGGGAAAACTTTGCTTTACTTGGAAGTGTCTTCAGACATAAAGTATGTCTACCCCCAAAAAATGGATTGAGATTATTTGGAATTATTTTTAGGTACATCGCCCTTAGCTGCAGATGCAATCACATGGCAGCAACTCAATACATTTAGGCATCTAGACGTGGTGAAGACAACTCGCTGAAGTTCAAACCGAGCATCAGAATGGGAAAGAAAGGGGATTGAAGTGACTTTGAACGTGGCATGGTTGCTGGTGCCAGACAGGCTGGTCTGAGTATTTCAAAAATTGCTGATCTACTGGGATTTTCACGCACAATCATCTCTAGGGTTTACAGAGCTTGGTCCAAAAGAGAAAATATCCAGTGAGCAGCAGTTGTGTAGACGAAAGTGCCTTGTTTATGTCAGAGGTGAATGGGCAGACTGGTTCAAGATGATAGAAAGGCAACAGTAACTAAAATAGCTTCTAGTTACAACCAAGGTATGCAGAACACCATCTCTGAATGCACAACATATCAAACCTTAAAGCAGATGGGTTACAGCAGCAGAAGACCACACCAGTTCCACTCCTGTCAGCTAAGAACAGGAAACTGAGGCGACAATTTGCTCAGGCACACCAAAATTGGAAAATGGAAGATCGGAAAAAGTTGCCTGGTCTGATGAGTTTTGATTTCAACTGTGACATCCAGATGGTAGGGTCAGAATTTGGCATAAAGAACATGAAAGCATGGATCCATCCTGCCTTGTTTCAACGGTTCAGGGTGGTGGTGTAAAGGTGCGGGGGATATTTTCTTGGCACGCTTTGGGCCCCTTATTACCAATTGAGCATCGTTTAAAAACCATGGCCTACCTGAGTATTGTTGCTGTCCATTCCTTTATGACTACAGTGTACCCATCTTCTGATGGCTACTTCCAGTAGGATAATGCACCATGTCACAAAGCTCAAATTATCTTGACCATGGAAAGGGTTCACTGTACTCCAATGGCCTCCACAGTCACCACATTTTAATCCAATAGAGCACCTTTGGGACATGGTGGAACTGGAGATTCACATCATGGATGTGTAGTCGACAAATCTACAGCAACTGTGTGATGCTATCAAGTTAATATAGACCAAAAGCTCTGAGGAATGTTTCAAACACCTTGTTGAATCCATGCCACAAAGAATTAAGGCAGCTCTGAAGGCAAAAGGGGGTGCTAGCAAGGTGTACCTAATAAATTGCCCAGTGAGTGTACAGATCATACCAGAATCTGACCCTTGTGCTGCCGACATTGTTCCTTGCATTTTCACCCTCAATAAACTGGTTTCTATGTCTTTGTGTCTGGCAAAAATATACATTGTTTTTATTTTTTTTGGATCTTCTGACATAAGCGATTCTATATAATAGATCTTACAGGTCTACCCCTAAAATTTTAGTTAGAGATGAGCACACTGCTCTCACTGTACCTTGTCACTGCTATTCAGGACCAAGTTAAGAAGATCTCTTCCCTACCCAAACTGCTGAAATGGGGCAACATTAGCTTTAAGCCAAGCCTAACAAATCCCTATGATGAAACCTTTAGATAACAGAGCACATTAACCTTCCTAGCGGTATTCCCGAGTATTGCTCGGGGTGATTTTCACTACCAAATGCGGTAACCCTGAGCCACACCTGGGATTGCATCTCAGGATCCAGGCAAAGTTACCTACCTTGTCCCCAGGATCCTGCAATGTCCTCCACCCGATGTACTGTGTGCTAGGCTCCGTTCCCTGCGAGCGCCGCGACACAGGGGGGCGGAGCCTGGCGGGAAATCCAAAAAGTGCAAAGAACATAACATACACAGTACACTGTAAGATTACATTACTGTATAAAATTATTTCACATCCCTTTTACCCCTAGTGCTTTGTCCAGTGCCCTGCATGCATTTTTATATTATGTTTGCCATTCTTTCTGCCTGGAAACTTGAGAATGTCCATGGCATCCAAAAAGCGTCCCCTTATGCCAAAAAGCGTTTTTTTGACCAGCTAGAAAACAGCGATAGTAAATAAGAATCACTTGCAGAATTGAGCGATAGTGAATCGTGGGGAAGTTTGTCATCAGACCCTGAAAGTGACAGCAACAATTCTGCGACTGAGCAAATTTCAGTGTTTTTGATTTGATTACATTATTGAATAAATATATTATTATTTTTGATAATTAGTTATTTATTATATTATAATTTATGATTTTGTGTTTCAAACTTTATCATACCAGGGATGTCTACTGGACTCTTGTTTGGACAGATTTAAGTGAGTTATTCCTAAGAAATACAGGCCTACACTATAAAACGCCAAATTTCTATTCAAAACAATGTACCACTTGGAGACGCAAAAATCTGACATAATCATACCGCCAGGGAGGTGAAAGAGCTGTATTCATCTACCCTCTAGTGCAGTGATGGCGAACCTTGGCACCCCAGATGTTTTGGAACTACATTTCCCATGATGCTCAGGCAATCTGTAGTGTAGTGGAGCATCATGGGAAATGTAGTTCCAAAACATCTGGGGTGCCAAGGTTCGCCATCACTGCTCTAGTGGATTCTGTAGGGAATTCAATAAATCAGCTACCCAGGTACAAACTCCCTGTTGCAGTTAAGCAGGGGAGTGGAAAGATCCTCCCGTCAGGGTCTAGGGTGGCAGTAGAGATATAGAAATTAAATAAGCCAATTTAGGATGATAAATATCTTTAAAAGTATGCAGAATTAGGAAAGCTGGCTAACCACATATAATATATTATATTCATACTAATATACAGTTGTGTAAAAAAGTATTTGCCCCCTTCCTGTTTTTTTTTTTTTTTGCATATTTCTCACATTTAAATGATTCAGATCAAACTAATTTTAATATTACACAAAGATAACCCAAGTAAATCCAAGATGCAGTTTTTAAAATATTATTTCATTTATTAAAGGGAAAAAAGCTGTTTAAACCTGCTTGGCGCTATGTTATGTCTCATTACTATTTTGGGCTTTATGTACATATTGGTGTCTATATCATTTCTTTTTTTACATTATATTTTGCGATGTTCTACTATGCTTGCACACTTTACATGCAACTAAATTTTCAGATCAACCAGTATCTATAGAATGCTACTGGTGATCTGTTAGGCTGGGTTCACACTGGAGATCGGTGTGTCTCCATTCACCGTTTCAGGTCCGATTTCAGCCCGAATTTTGGGCTGAATTTGGACCTGAAATGGATCAAAAGACACACAGAGCTCCTGTGCAATTCGCACTGGAGCCGCTGCGGAGATGTGTGAACAGGATTCATTGAGGGCCGGTCACAATCTCCTGATATGCGAATTGGATGCGGAGAAACCCACATACAATTCGCATAAGTGTGAACCGAGCCTTAAAGTAAATCTAAAGCCAAAACTTTTTGCAGTTTGAGAAAGGGTATGAAATGATTAAAACCGGTGTAATTTTTTGTCCTGTGTCCCCAATGGGGCAATTCCCCTTTCTTGTACTCGCAACAGGAAGTGGGAGGAAATCTCCACAAAGGGAAATCCTCTCAGAAGACAGCTGTCACCAGAACAAGTGTCTCCATTTGAAGATTTCTGGCTTATGTTCTAATAACAACTCAAAATTGTATCTGTATCAATAAGATCCACAAAGTCTTGAAACTGGTACAAGGAGGCTAAGGCCACAGGAAAATTCATAATTGCATGTCAAAACGAACATAATCACAGAAACAACATTTTTAATGTTGGCTTCTTATCTAAAAAAAAAAGCCCAAAATCATGTCTGCAGACTCTTTTATTGCAAATAGATGGTAAATTGAAGTCCTACAAACTGCAGAGATCAAGAATCTTCCAATACCCTTTAAAAAAAAAAAAAAGTAGAGTAATTTTACTTTATTGGCGTGTCCAAAAAAGAAAAAAATAATTGATTATGCATGAATTTTACCTGCCAATTCTGACAGACATCCAGAAAGGATGCTGGGAGTCATCTTCAATACATCTGAACACTGCATCCTGGGCACATTGATTCCTGTAATCTTGTGTTTTTCATGTACATGGCCCTGTATTGTCCACTATGGACATTTAATCAATTGATTGCTAATGGTATAAACATACCACGACAATTAATGTTCTTTGAAACCATTTAATAAAAATGCATTGAAAGCAAAATATGCTGGGAGTCATAGGTTAACAGCAGCCAAATAATTATTTATAGCAATAGCCTGAGCTTTGGATTTCTCTTTAAATGGACTGGGGCTAGCTTGCCTTGACAACATTTCCAATGGTTAAACTCCTGACAATTGGTTGTTGCAAATGAGAAAGCCAATCACAAGACCGAAAGAGTTTGGAAACCCATGTAGAATTGGATAATTTTTTATGAGTTAATGTAGTGAAGGCTCTAATTGAATATGTTGCTGGGGCTTTTAGGTTTGAGGTTCAAAACAAAAAGAGCAACAAATAGGATGAAGTGGTTAGGTACATGTCCCACGTTGTGGAGGCAGCTGCATCCTGTAGAAATCATCTGTGCAGGGATGCCCTGTCCTCCTCCTGATGCTAAACTTCCAGTGCTGAGGGATTTAACAGCTCTGACCATCATTGAGGCTGCAGTGAACAATCTCCTGACAGGGCCCTGCCCCAATGGGAGAAGTCCCTTCATTGTTTTCACTGCATGGAACACAATCTCTGAATAGGGGAGAGAATCATGTAATTCATCAGACTCCGCTCAATTCAGAGATCATGTCATATGCAGGGTATATTGTAGAACAAATTTTCCCAACAGAGGAGGAGGGGGTGGGTCCCAGTTGGAAGCTTGTTCACTGAAGCTTCACAGAGGACTCAAAGCCATTATCTACCCCAACACCAAAAGTTCAACGGCAGAAAGAAGACTTTACATCTCTGCTGATTTTCACAAAATCCAGCTGGCGGCACAACATGGCACTTCATTACAGGTAAGATAAGCAATTAAAGGGCAGCACAGTGGCTTAGTGGTGGCACTACCACCTACCTGGAGTTTCCATGTTCTCCCTGTGTCTGCCTTGATTTCCCTCCCACACGCTAAAGACATGCTGGTAGGTTAATTGGCCCTATATGTAGAAATGTGAGTTGGGTACCTAAAATTGTAAGCTCCTTGAGGGGCAAGGACTGATGTCAATGTACAATATATATGTAAAGCGCTGCATAAAATTGTTGGCATTAAATAAACACCTGTAATAAATTATAGCTATGGAGAACTTTAACCCAACTTCAGTTATAATAGACATAATGGGTTGGCTATAAAACTTCTAATAAAAGATGATCATTTGCACCCAACCACCACATCGATTAGTCTTTTCTTAAACGTTCCTTTTCTTCAATTTTTCACCCAAGGTCACACAAATGGTAGAGGGCAATGCCTAATACACTTGCAAAATCTGACAAAAATACCGCTTTTGAAGCAATCGTTCAATAATCTGATCATTAGTACACAGCTTTTGAGAGTTGTTCATGTTAAAATATCCGAAGGGACAAGCAAGAAATTTTTTCTTGTATAACAGAATAAATATTTTTTTGTGTAAATAATATAGTATTTGTATGAAAAAAAAAATGTGTGACCAAGACCATGCTTGGAAACGAAAGAATATATTACATCACTTCTGAAGTTGTATTCTGTCGTACAAGAATTTGTGACTTTAGTAACCTATTGGTTTTTGATATGAGACTATCATACAAAAAACAAACAGATGATCATTCATCCGATATTCTTATAGTGTGTACTAGGCACAAGCCTTATTTAGGTGCATCCAAGTTACTATATACTGTCACTACTAAACCTACAGTTCTCCACATCATCAGGACCAAAGAAGTCCCTCAGATCAAGCTCCACCCCTGACTAAACCCTTCTGGGACTTTTAGGGGGCACACTAGTGGCTAGGGTACATGGAAGAAAGTGTAAAACCTGAGGCAAGTGTAAAGGTGGCCAAAAAAACATGATGCATTACTCAATCTGGTCACTTTTGCATGCTTTACCTGACAAACTCATGATCACCATTAGCAGATGCTTTCTGGTTGACTGATTTGCAGGAAAGATCAACTGGGCATGTTTAAAAACATATTTGTGATCGCCAAGGTAAAACACTGGGACATGCCCAATCTGCATTCAATTGAACGCTTTGATGATCTTAATGCACAGGTTTAGGATGTGGACAGTAAACTAAACTTCCCAACATGAAATAAACCTTGGAGATACTCTTTAAATGAATGGCATGATGTAGTTTTGAAAAAGCATATGATAAAAGAGCAGAATTTTGGAGACAAATCTGTACAGACAAACATTCTCTTTATTAAGCTACATACGAGTTTCCATTAGTTACGAGAGTGGCTGGCAGCACCAAACTGAGCGCTCTGCAATACAAAGAACACACTCCAGCTTCATTTCTCGCTCATTTATTGAATCATTTAAGTTTTTGAAATTTTTTTTTCATTATTTTTTTTTCTTTAACATTTGTGACCGCTCTTCTTCAGTTTGCAAGTGAAATGGTGAAGAAGTCTGACTTCTAATCAAAGTAGAAATGACAAAGGTTTGGTCATGAAAACTGTGGATTTAATGTAAACACTACATTCGATTAAATTTATTTTTTTTTGTATTTTTTTCCGCTTTTTTTTAAGTTTTTTTTTTCGCAGCACAAACATCCCACATGAGAGGAAAAAACACCATTCACTAAAAGGGGGTGGGGCGAGAAAGAGGGGAAAGGGGAAGGGGCGAGAGAAGCAGCACAAAGCATTCACTTGGGAACATAAAGGAGATTGTAAAGAAAAGAAGGCTATTTGTAATACACGGAATTGAGAGCAAAAATCCCTAATAGGAGAAAGATTCTGGCAGCTGGAGGTTTAGTGAGAGCTGTGCTTTTTCTATACAAACCCAGAGAGTGCATGGTATACAGTCCAGAGTACGGAAACTTGAACAGAATCAGATCTGTGCAATTCTATAACCCCAGAAAGTTCTTTGTGTCTTCGGGTTCTTTTTTTTTTTTTTCTACGTAGGGCTTCAAGTCCAACAGAAATCACCCCAATTCCCCCAAAAGAACATGGATTTCCATGATCCCATTCTTTGCTGGAGGCCAAGCTGACCTCTCTGGCAGTGAAAGGGGTCTCAGACAATTAAAATGATGCTTCTTTACAACTGGTGCAAGAAAATAAAAATGATATTAATCATATAAAGGGAGGTGTTGTTAAGCTACAAGCACGTGGAAAAAAAAAGAAAAAAAAAGAAAACAGTTTAGTTTCTTCTAAATGTACAGACTTAGCTAAACCAGATTTACAGCATCCTATGCAGCCACTAATTCAGTGATAACATTACACATCAACTTTTAAGGAAGGCTGTGTTTTTTTGTTTTTGTCTTTTTATTACAAAGGCCAAAAGGTCATGCTACCAGCAGAACGTCAATTTGAGGGTCCGTAGAGCAGTGCGGAGAAATGAGGGACAGCGGGGTAGGTCCCCCGAGATTCTTGGAGACTGTTCCCCTGACTCCGCAGTTTGGGTTGGCACTGAAACCTTTTCAAGACAAAAAGGGGCCCACTTCTTTGCTTTTAACAAACTAGAGGGGCTTCCCTTGAACCCTCACAGACCCTCATACAGTTACAGCACCCACAAAAAAAAAAAAAAAAAAAAAATGTTGAGCGCACTGTCCTGCAAGTCTCACAAACACTTCTACCTGGTTTGGAAAATGTTTTGTTTTTACTTTTGTTGTTTAGTAACTCAAGAGCTGAACAGAAAGGAAGTAGCCGATTCTTTTTTTTTTTTTGAGGTTTAATGGGGAAGTAGAGTGTGGTCATCGGAACAACACAAAAATCCTTAAAAAAAGGGATTAAAATAGTTTGACGATCTCCCCTTTATCTAAGATATTGTAGTACCCTCATTGATTCTGGAGAGAGGTTGAAATTACGGCTAAGACTCTCTCAGAACTAAAGAGGTGAATTATGGGACACCAAAGAGATTCTTAAAAATCAAGAACCTTCTTCTGCTTTGGGGGTAGAGAAAGGGGAGGCAAAGAAATCCATTCTGTTGACAGCTCTTTGAGACAAACTAAAAAGATTGGTTTTATATATATATTTATATATATATATGTGTTTTTTATTTCGCCTTCTCAGTTTACCAACTTGCATTTTATTTTCACCAGCAGATAAATTGCTATACAGAGGAATCAGTACAAGCCGCAGCCTCTGAGGTTGTTGGCAATGATGATGTCGGTGACGGCGTCAAATACCACCTGGATGTTATTCGTATCTGTGGCGCAGGTCATGTGGCAGTAGATCTCTTTGTTGGGTGAGCGGTTTTTGCTCTCAAATTGTGCTTGAATGTAAGCGGCAGCATCATCATAAGTGTTGGGACCTGGAAAGATACAAGAAAGGGGTGAGAAAACAGGGGAAAACAAAAAGCACAAAAGGATGCAAGGCATAAAACAAGTTATAGGGTCCTTAATTTCTAAAGCTCCAAAATATATGTACCGTACTTTAAATGGGGTTTAAACTTAAACCAAAGGAAAAAGGTCCATGGGGCCAACCTTTGGGATCTTGCTTCCTAGCAAAATACCAAACCCCGGATTATGTTCAGGAGCTGGTATCCAATCCTTAGACAAAGTGCAGCCAACAAGCGGTTTGTATGTGATTTAGCTGCACTTTGCCATAGACTTCATTATGTCCCATGGTTTTGGTGCGCTTTTAGAAAGCGCACCAAAACCATGGCACATAATTGAAGTCTATGGGAAAGTGCAGCTAACCTACATGAAAACCACAAATTAGCCTAGCTTCATCCAAAGTGCAAGGAGGAAGTGTGAAGCCACCCTTAGGCTTATACCTTTTTATGTAATTCAGAAGGAAGGCTGTCTACAATGGATGGACTTTAGGCAAAAGGTTTCTTGGGGGTCACATTGCCATTTCTAGGGAGGCCTCTTCCGCAGTATAAATAGAATAAAGTAATTCCTAAAAAGAGAGAAGCTGGGGTGCAATATACAGCATAACAATGTGAAAGGAAACAACAATAGGTTCTTCCGCTCACACTTATCAAGCTGCCAGATGTGAAGGCTGCCAGATGTGAAGGCATCCAGGGTTAGGTATGTGAGGATTCTGACTATCCTTATGAAGAGAAGCAAGTTGCAGTGAAGGAAGTCAGTGGCACACTCCAACAACTGAGATACCAAGATCTTGTGATACCAAGGTGATACAGGTATTCAAACATTTACAGGAAACCTGCCACTGCTGACCACCATTCAAACATGCTAGTTGCCCGGCTGTCTCTGTCCTCAATACTTTCAATTACAGATACTGAACAAGCATGCAGCAACAGAAAGAAAAGTCAGACCACCTGATCTGCAAATCACTGTAGGTTGATGGAAATGAATCATTTGAATCAGCATAAAACACAAGCAACTGTTCAATATTTAAAAGAAATGGTCAACAGCTCACATTGCTTCTTTAAACTTGAGAATACTTTACTTTGTGTAATCGTAAATAAGAAAAAAAAATTTCATCACTAAACTCACTTATGGAATCTTTCAGAGATAAGAAATCTCAGAAGAATAAAAAGAGGATCAGATTGTTTCTGCAGTTGACAGGCAGAGGTACTATGCTGCACATTAGGTGGTACTGCCCCTTGATTTTACCCTTTTGGACGCAGGTCCTTCAGATATATGAACAGGTAACAAAACTATCCATTAAGGGAACACCTAAAATTGCCCTTCTTTCTCTGCTTCCGGGATCAGTCTCAAAGGCTAAGAAAGGCCTTCCACACTTTTTTTCTTGTTGCGATCAGAACAGTAATACCAAGGCCTTGGAAATCCAATGACTCTCCTTCCATCAAGAAATGGGTCCCTGAACTTATTTAATTGCAGCGCATGAAGGAACTAACAGCATGCCTTCGAGATGGGTTTCAATATATCACCACCTGGAGCATTAGGATCCACTATGTGAGCACTGACCAATTCAAAAACCATTTTATGACACCATTGCTCCTTCCACCATAACCTAGGTGGGACAGTTGCCCCTTTTGGTGGTTACCCAACTCCATCTTCTCTCCTTTCTTTAACCCTACTCACTTATAATTCCTCCAACTATATATTTAGAAAGATATATGGAGAAGTTCTGTTTATGTCAACACATTTTCCTTATTTCTCAGTGGGCACCATCCCTTTATATATCAATAAAACACCCCTTTTTTTTTTCAAGTGTCAGAAGAGGCAGGGAGACCATGGATGAGACACTGTGTGGCCACTGAGAAATCACACAAATATTTGCATAATACATTTTTATCCCATAAAGATAGAAATAAGGTACAAAACACAATTAAAGTCAATCAATTTATGTATGCAGTTCATCTTGCAGCATTTAGGCATTCAGGACTAACACGTTTTGCTTTTTCAGGATCCACACCTTAATTGTATATTCGATATTATGAATTGTACTTTCTCCAAGCAACAATTGTACATCTCATTCCTCAGAACATTATATACAGACATGAATGTTCCCTCAACATATTAAATAACAGTGATCATAAATTCTAAGGGGTCAGAAGTCATAGTGGAATCAGACATGTGCTTTTCCTGATATAAAAGTGGTTTTTTATTGAGGCAAATAACGTGACAGGACAGTGTCCATATACAGTGCCTTGAAAAGTAATCATACCCCTTGAAATTTTCCAGATTTTGTCATGTTACAACCAAAAACGTAAATGTATTTTATTGGGATTTTATGCAATAGATCAATACAAAGTGGCACATAATTGTGAAGTGGAAGGAAAATGATAAATGATTTTCAAAATATTTTACAAATAAATATCTGAAAAGTGTGGCACATTTGTATTCAGCCCCCTTGATAACCCTTTACCCTTAAGTAAAATCTAGTGGAACCAATTGCCTTCACAAGTCAACTAATTAGTAAATAGGGTCCACCTGTGTGTAATTTATTCTCAGTATAAATACAGCTGAAGCCCTCAGAGGTTTGAAAGAGAACCTCAGTGAACAAACAGCATCATGAAGGCCAAGGAACACACCAGCCAGGTCAGGGATAAAGTTTTGGAAAAGTTTAAATCAGGGTTAGGTTATAAAATAAAATATATCAAGCTTTGAACATCAAGGAGCACTGTTAAATCCATCATCTGAAAATGGAAAGAGTATGTCACAACTGCAAACCTAACAAGACATGGCTGTCCACCTAAATTAGAGAAGCAGCTAAGAGGCCCATGGTAACTCTGGGGGAGCTGCAGATATCCACAGCTCAGGTGGGAGAATCTGTCCACAGGACAACTGTTAGTCGTGCTCTCCACAAATCTGGCCTTTATGAAAGAGTGGCAAGAAGAAAGCCATTGTTGAAAGAAAGGCATAAAACGTCCCGTTTACAGTTTGTGAGAAGCAGTGTGGGGGGACACAGCAAACATGTGAAAGAAGGTGCTCTAGTCAGATGAGTCCAAAATTGATCTTTTTGGCCTAAAAGCAAAACGCTATGTGTGGCGGAATAATAACACTGCCCCCCACCGTGAAATTGTGGTGGCAGCATCATGTTGTGAGGATTCTGTTCTTTAGCAGGGACAGGGAAGATGGTCAGAGTTGATGAGAAAATGGATGGAGCCAAATACAGGACAATCTTAGAAAAAAAAAACTGTCTGGAAAAGACTTGAGACTGGGGCGGAGGTTCATCTTCCAGCAGGAGAATGATCCTAAACATACAGCCAGAGCTACAATGCAATGGTTTAGATAAAAGCATATTCATGTTAGAATGACCTAGTCAAAGTCTAGACCTAAATCCAATTAAGAATCTGTGGCAAGACTTGAAAACTGCTGTTCACAGACGCTCTCCGTCCAATCTGACAGAGCTTGAGCTATTTTGCAAAGAAGAATGGGCAAAAACTTCTCTCTCAGGCTACTTTCACACTGAGGCGCTTTAGAGGCGCTATAACGCTAAAAATAGCGCCTGCAAAGTGCCTTGAAAGAGCCTCTCCTCTCACTTCAATGTGAAAGCCAGAGGGCTTTCACACTGGAGCGGTGCGCTGGCAGGATGGTAAAAAAAAGTCCTTCAAGCCGCATCTTTGTAACGCTGTAGGAGCAGTGTATACACCGCTCCTAAAGCGCCCTTGCCCATTGAAATCAATGGGCAGCGTCACTGAACCGTCGGCAAAGTGCCGCTTTGCAGGCGGTTTTAACCCTTTTTTGGCTGCCATCGGGGGTTAAAAGCGTGGCCTAAATGTGCAAATCTGGTAGAGACATACCCAAAAAGACTTTCAGCTGTATTTGCAGCGAAAGGTGGTTCTACAAAGTATTGACTCGGGGGGCTGAATACAAATGCACACCACACTTTTCATATATTTGTAAAAAAATCTCAAAAACCATTTATCATTTTCCTTCCACTTCACAATTATGTGCAACTTTGTGTTGGTCTATCACATAAAATCCCCAAAAAATACATTTACATTTGGTTGTAACATGACAAAATGTGAACAATTTCAAGGGTTATGAATACTTTTTTCAAGGCATTGTAGGATATGGAGATATGGCAATCTAGTTGGAGCCTTTTGGATTGAGCCCTGTTGGTGACCCATAAAGTTGATGACCACTGCTATTTAATATACGTCGCTGAGGGAACATTCATGTCTATATATGATGTTCTGAGGAATGAGATCTACAATTGATACTGGGAGAATGTACATAGAATATAATATACAATTAAGGCATGAATCCTGAAGAAGTTAACGCTTCCAGAAAGGTGTTGGTCCTGTATACCGTAATACTGCAAGATAAACTGTATACGTGAATTTTAAATTGATTTTAATCGGGTTTTGAACCTTATTGTTTTTAAGCTTTCTATAATCAAAATTGATGTTAATATTTGTGTGTGTTTTCTTGGTGGCACACGCAAAGTCCCACCCATGGTATCCCTGCCTCATCTGGCATTTAAAAAGGGGGGGTGCTTTTGTTCTATTAATTCCTCCAACTACTCTAGCCTTCTTATTAGTGTGATTCCTACTGACCTTTAGTAACAGAACCTCAGAACATACTGTATACCTTTATATACTCACATAATAGAGTTATCAAAGTTCTATTTCAATCTCTCCTGAATAGCTAATGACTGTGACCAATCTCCCACTCTGTACTTGTTTTGTATGGTAAATGTTTAATAAACTTTTACTACATAAAAAAAGAATATAGACAAAAGAATACCCCTTAGGCAAGTAAAAGAATCCAACATAACTTCCAGCTGAAAAAAAAAAAAAAAAAGACAGATTCTGTCAAGAAATGTTTATTGGATTCCTCCACTTGCCTGACGAGCCTAATTGAATTCACATCTGTTTAGGATGCTTATTTTTCCAAGTGACTCTCATGTGGTTTTGGTAATACATTTGGTGCCTCTGTTGATGTTATTTTTCTCACGTCAGAATGGCTTCTTCCATATAAGCCAATTGAAATGAAAAAGCATTTTGAAGCATTTGGAAGGTCAGAACGTGGTCAAATGAACTGGTCAACAAGCTGATCTCAGAAGCAACTCAAATTGATTGCAGACTGAATGGACCTAAAAACTCTGCATTTTGCTATTGACACAAGCTCTTACACTGCACCTGTATTGCATTTCAACATGTCTAATTTCATCATTTATTGGCTCTAGGCTTTTTTCCAGCCACAGTGAGGCTAACAGAAAACAAATCTGTAAACTTCACCTTCTGCAACTCTCTCTAATCCTTAGAGGAAAAAAAATTATATATTGGCTGCGCATTTCATAACTGAAATTAACAAATCAAACTTCACTGTATGTCCATAAACAATATCAGGTGGTTGAATACCCGTTTTTTTATATTTTTAACTACAGGTAAGCCTATAAGGCTTACCTGTAGGTAAAATTAATATCTCCTAAAAGTGTACGGTTTAGGAGATATTCACTTTGCATGCAGCCGCTGACGTCACCGGTGCATGCGCCATGAAGGTCCGGCAGACGCTGCCGGACCTTGCTGCAAAGAGGTCTCCCGCACACGACGAGCGATATCGCGGCTCCGACCACTCACAGCGCCGGAGCCGCGAACCTGGAAGACACGGCGAGGGGAAATGTCAGCTCCCTCTGTGGTGACCGGGATCAGCTGACTATGCCTCATTCTAAAGTATTTCATAATGAGCTAGTATGCGGTGCATACTAGCTCATTATGCCTTTTGCCTTACAGGTTTAAAAAAAATAATTTGTGCAGCTATACAACTGCTTTAAATAGACAGAAGGAGATTAATCAGCTGAGGAGCCTGGATATATACCCCAGTCGGGGAAGGTGTTTCTAGACCTGGAAACAGGTCTATAGTGGAGGTGAGCGCAGTGGTGAAAGGTGGTGGGAGTCACTGCACATAAATGTTATAAAAGACCCACAAGAGTGAAGGTCCAATAAAGGTTGGCACAAGGAGCACATCTAGAAGGCATATTATTGAGTGAAAGAAGAATGTGTCAAATAGAAACTGTATATTCACCTATGAACTGTGTATGTTTAACTTTAACACATGAAGAAATTATGTCACTGAATAATTTATCTTGATTTAAATTGTTTATGCACAGTGAAGTTTGGATTTGTTAATTTCAGTTATGAAAGGCACTGCCAACATATATATATTTTTTCACTTAGTAGTTGTGGGAACACAATAATTTGGCTTGCTGCCATCTGTTAGTATCCATTATTTAGGAACACACAAGATAAGGGAGCGTGGGATAATACACAATGGTTTACTATTTGATCCTTACAGAGGGAGGAGAAACTTGATGTCCCCATTCGTACGTGATGACGTACACCGGACTAAAATAAGGAAGTTGATAGCCAGTAGCCAATAGCTCCCCTAGCGTGGGTTTTTGTCCATCGGATTAGCATACAGACGAGCGAATTTCTAGGTCCGGCGGAGTTACGACGTAAAGGTTTGAAGCAAGTTCCAAATCTAAAGTCCGTCAGATTTGCGACTGGAAAAGCTCGCTGAAAGTCCGGGGAAGCCCACACATGATCGGATTGTCCGCCGGATTTGGTCCGTCGGACTTTTGTAGCCGAAAAGTCTAACCGTGTGTACGCCCCATAACACCTTTTTTATGATTTAAAAAAAGGAAAATTTTGGGACTTTAAATAAGGCTAGCACCAAAGGGATGCTCGCCTCCATCCTGGTCATTGGTTAAAATGAAAAAGAGAGAGAGGTGGGACTTTAAATGAAGCACACAGCAGCATAACGCAGGTCAAGTGACCAACATTCATTTATTTGGTATAATCCATGGTATGTAAAAAACATTTTGGGCATCCAACCTCTAAAATACTGTGGACATCAAACCTCTATATAATAAACCATGGATTGATTATACATAAAATACATATAAATTACACAATAGGTCATGATCCATTGTCACACAGAGAGCAAAGATATCAATCAATATGCATGTGTACATTTGTTACTATGATTAGACCCAAAAAGAGCCATGAAAATTAGGACAAATAATTATAATAATAAAAGAGATTTAATGCCATGACAGATACTTACGGAGGTAGGTGGAATGATTGAAATCCTGGTATTCCATGATATGGGAAGATTGGTAATAATCAAAGCTCTACGCGTTTCGCGGCATAGCAACCGCTCATCAGGAGCATAGGTCATGGAATGATTCTAAAAAATATTTTTATTAAAAAAATATATATATACGGTATATAATATAATGTATATATATATAATGTTTTCAGTAAATAAAAAAAGGTTTTTTATACAAATATTTAACTTGTATAGAATGAATTAAAGGTTGTGCATCCAAACTCACGTCTGCATCAGCGATCCAGTGAAACAGCATCCAGAATCGCAGAGAGCTACAAAGCAAAGCCACCCGACGCCAGGGTGATCTGCGAGAATGGGAACAACGGCCATAGGCAAAACCATTGCTGGTGGGTGCAATGAGTGTAGGATGCAGACCTCCATGTGGGAAACCTATATGAAACAAATCATAGTGATGTGTGTTGATGTGCAAGTATGAGAAAATGTGAAAGGGGTGATGTGGTGCCAACGTGGAAATAAGGAGAGAGAGTGGGATAGGAAAGAGTGGAGAACAGAAAAACAAAGAGAAAAATGAGGCCAAGAAGGAACATGAACAATAAAGACTGATGAAAAAGAAAAATGAGGGAAAAAGCAATGATAAGAGTGCACACCAGGTATCATTCCATTTTCCCTAATTTTTCTTTTTCATCAGTCTTTTGTTCATGCTCTTTCTTGGCCTCATTTTTCTCTTTGTTTTTCTGTTCTCCACTCTTTCCTATCCCACTCTCTCTCCTTATTTCCACGTTGTCACCACATCACCCCTTTCACATTTTCTCATACTTGCACATCAACACACATCACTACGATTTGTTTCATATAGGTTTCCCACATGGAGGTCTGCATCCTACACTCATTGCACCCACCACCAATGGTTTTGCCTGTGGCCGTTGTTCCCATTCCCGCAGATCACCCTGGCGTCGGGTGGCTTTGCAGCTCTCTGCAATTCTGGATGCTGTTTCACTGGATCGCTGATGCAGATGTGAGTTTGGACGCACAACCTTTAATTCATTCTATACAAGTTAAATATTTGTACACAAAACCTTTTTTCATTTCCTATTTACTGAAAAACATATATATATATTTTTTTAAAATAAAAATATTTTTTAGAATCATTCCATGACGTATGCTCCTGATGAGCGGTTGCTATACCACAAAACGCGTAGAGCTTTGATTACCAATCCAATCTTCCCATATCATGGAATACCAAGATTTCAATAATTCCACCTACCTCCATAAGTATCTGTCATGGCATTAAATCTTTTATTATAATTATTTGTCCTAATTTTCATGGCTCTTTTTGGGTCTAATCATAGTAACAAATGTACACATGCATATTGATTGTTATCTGTGCTCTCTGTGTGACAATGGATCATGACCTATTGTGTAATTTATATGCATTTTATGTATAATCAATCCATGGTTTATTATATAGAGGCTTGATGCCCACAGCATTTTAGAGGTTGGATGCCCAAAATGTTTTTTACATACCATGGATTATACCAAATAAATGAATGTTGGTCACTTGACCTGAGTTGTGCTGCTGTGTGCTTCATTTAAAGTCCCACCTCTCTCTCTTTTTCATTTTAACCTTTTTTATGATGTCACAAGTTTATGGTAAATTGGCAGGCAGCATGATCTGACAGTTTACAAAATCTCTGTCCACAGCCAAGGAGTGATTAGCATACTTTAAAATGTGATGCAAGAAAATCATTCCATTTTGTCTTGCACATCTCAAGGTCATTCAACATCTTATCCCGTTTTTCCATCAACAAACTTTATGCTTATTAAACTGTGACATTAATAAATGAGGATTAATTACAATCATTTGCAACTGTATAGCATGGGTTAAAAATGCTGAGATTGATGACCAAGGAACATGAAAAAAATCAACTGCTCATTGGAGAAAGAACCTCTAAAGAATATCAAAAACCTTAAAAGGAGAGTTCCTGTCAGTTTTACAGTTCTCTTCCACAACTTTTATTTCCCCCCTATATTTAGCCTGTCCGCCTCTGTTTTTGTTCCCTCCAGGCCTTTACACTGCATTTGTAGCAATACGTTTGAGCTTTTTGACAAAATTCTTAATCTTGGAATTGCCTTTAACCACTTCAGCCCACGGAAGATTTTACCCCCTTCCTGACCAGAGCACTTTTTGCGATTTGGCACTGCGTCGCTTTAACTGACAATTGCGCGGCCGTACAACGTTACACAAACAAAATTGATGTCTTTTTTTCCCCCACAAACAGAGCTTTCTTTTGGTGGTATTTGATCACCTCTGTGGTTTTTATTTTTTGCACTATAAACAAAAAAATCACAACACTTGAAAAAAAAAGCAGTATTTTTTACTTTTTGCTATAATAAATATCCCCAAAAAATATATAAAAAAAATAAAGTTTTTCCTCAGTTTAGGCCGATATGTATTCTTCTAAATATTTTTGGTAAAAAAAAAAAAAAAAAAAAAAAATTCGCAATAAGTGTATATTGATTGGTTAATGGCGGTGATCTCCGATTTTTATCATGACTGCGACATATGGCGGACACATTTGACACTATTTTGGGACCATTGTCATTTATACAGCGATCAGAGCTATAAAAATGCACTGATTACTGTGTAAATGACACTGCCAGGGAAGGGGTTAAACACTAGGGGGCGATCAAGGGGTTAAGTGTGTCCTAGGGAGTGATTCTAACTGTGGGGGGATGGGCTACCACTGACATGACAGAGATCACTGCTCCTGATGACAGGCGTGCGTCGGCTGGACCCACACACACATACCGCTCTTGTTCCTGTATTTATTAAGCCTATTTGATGATCCTCTAACATGGGAGTTTACAACCTTTTTTTTTAATAAAACCTATTCAAACGGTATCACACTATGGGAATTTTTCATTTATCTCTGCATGGCTTTTGAACACCGAGCCTTTATCTTATTGGAATACTATCTTCAAATTTGAAGACTCTCAACGTCTGTGTCAAGTTGGTGGTTTGACCCAAGATCTGTCGTGCCAGCCTAGTCCGGTATATCCATCAAGTCAGTTGACTTACAAGCCTCTATGACTTGGGGGGCGTAAGCCTCTCCAGGTCATCGACATCTGGTAAGCCTCCTTTTGTTCACTGGTGGTGGCCCATTTGATATCACAGTTCTTTCGAGTATCAACGCCGTGCGATTACCTGTTTAAGCACTCTTGGACTTATCAAAATCATATGTATTTGTTAAACTTTTAACATACTTGCTAGCTTTGGTCTTCATATTTAGTATTTATTGTGGTACGATTATATTCGTGTACTTAGTCATTTTATTGATTTTTTACTGATTTCATTCAGGTTTATAGTAGATCATTTATTGATTGATTTTTCACATATCATGTTACTTATTTAGCATGAGTTATTTTTCTCTGTATAAGTCACCTTTTTCACCAAGGTAAATCCTTTATGCCCTTTATATGTACCCTTTTGCATAGTAGGGTAATCTTCCAGATGGACTAATTTTTATACACAATTTTTTGTCATTAACCACATGCCGATTTACGTCGGCAGAATGGCAAGGGCAGGCAAAAGAGCGTACCCTACGTCCCCCTGAATTTCCCACTTAGCAGGCGCGGGTCCCGCAAACTCTATTTTCGCCGGCGGCCCGCGATTGCGGTGAGGAGAGGCAGAACGGGGAGATGCCTATGTAAACAAAGGCATTTCCCTGTTCTGCCTAGTGACATGACAGGGATCTATTGCTCCCTGTCATTGGGAGCAGTGATCTCTGTCATGTTGTAGTGAGCCCATCCCCCTACAGTTAGAACACGCTGAGGGAACTCAGTTGACCCCTTGATCGACCCCTAATGTTTAACCCCTTCCCTGACATTTATACAGTAATCAGTGGCTATTTTTAGCTCTGATTGCTGTATAAATGTCAATGGTCCCAAAATAGTGTCAAAAGTGTCCGATCTGTCAGCCGCAATCATGATAAAAAAAATAAATAAAATCGCAGATCGCCGCCATTACTAGTAAAAAATAAAAATGCTATAAATGTATCCCTTATTTGGAGACGCTATAACTTTTGCGCAAAACCAATCAATATACACTTATTGCGATTTTTTTAACCAAAAATAATATGTAGAATACATATCGGCCTAAACTGTGGAAGAAATTCGTTTTTTATACATTATTTGGGGATATTTATTATAGCAAAGTAAAAAAATATTGCTTTTTTTTTCAAAATTGTCGCTTTTTTTGTTTATAGCGCAAAAAATAAAAACTGCAGAGGTGATCAAATACCACCAAAAGAAAGCTCTATTTGTGGGGAAAAAAAGGAGTCAATTTTGTTTGGGTACAGTGTCACAAGACCGTTCAATTGTCTGCTAAGGTGACAGTGCCGAATCGCAAAAAATGCTCTGGTCAGGAAGGAGGTAAATCCTTCCGGGGCTGAAGTGGTTAAGGTTGTTAACATAACCATAATTTTGAACTTGCCTATTAGAGGTTTTTCGCACTCATAATTTTATTTAATTTCAGGACTCTTGCTTTTCAGATTGTTTCACTGGTTTATTTCAATTTATATCAATTGTTTAAACACACATTTGGTATTTGCATACAAGTCTATGAAATTATTATTATTATATAAATTTAGTTTTGACAGCGCACTTTACACCTAATACCACATTTACCACATCCCACCAATCCAGGGATTTTTTTCAGTGCTGCAGTCTTTCACTATATTGACCAAGCGCACCCTTTTTAATTGTACAATGTTCTTAGACTTTCCTAAATCAAGCTTTAGTCCAGTTTTCCCTAATTTGTGCATTTATTTACCTTTTGGCCTGGTTGACATGGGCGTAGCTAAATGTACATCTGTGTGAGGGTATTTTGTGCATCTGCGTGCAAGCAGTCCTATGCATGTCGATTGGGAGCAGTGGCTGTGTCCTGTGTCCCAACTGACAGGAATGGGACTGCTTGAACGTGGATGCATGGAACACCTATGCATCACATGCAGGTCAAACATGTCCCTCACACAGGTGAATGAAGTATGCCAGTTTTAAAGAAGCCCTTTCACTCAAGACATCTATTTTCCACCATCACCACAATATTAGGATATGCAAGGCACTGTACTGTTCTACATATTGTACCCTTATTTCAGATCTCTACTAATAGAATTTACTATCACAGTGCCTCTGTTGCCTTTTGAAACCCTGCTAAATAAATACTGAAGGAGACAAGGTCACCTTAGTCATTCAGGGCAAAGTGACAGTGTTTATGCAGCTAGGTGAGGTCATGCCCTTGGCCATGTCACAGTGCATGAGTCTAGCAATTGGCTGCATATGCTCTCCCGTACCCAGGAGTACAAGCCACTGGCCTCAAACAATTGCAATTTAAGGGTTTTGGTTTTCCTCTGACTTTCTAATTTGCATGCTTGTTCTGAATTAGGGACAGAGAAAGTACACCTAGACAACTAGTATTATAAGGAGATGAAGCGATGGCAGTTCCTATACTTCTTTTAGAACATGGTTCCTTTAACAAATTATATGTGTAACTTACAACCAGTGCTTCCTTAACCTTCTCCTACCCGGCCACTGCATAAAAAAAGGCAGGTGGGCGTTTCCTCCTGAGTGGACGTTCCTGAACGTCCCTCAGGAGGAACGTGCCCACGCAGTGGCGAGATCCTGGTGTGCCTGTGTCCCCCGGACACAGCGCAACACCACTCGGAAGGGGGGCTCTGTGATTGGCCCTCCTGATCACATGATGGCTGTGTCCAATCACAGCCATCATGTAATGTAAACACAGTTGTTGTACCAGAGGAGGAGGAGATGACCTGTGCTACCAGCCAGGGTTTAGTGAGTTTTGAGCTGTTTTTACTGCTTTTTACACACTGATCACCCAGCTAGTGTCCCCAAACCGTGTCCTGTCACAGTGTCCCTAACACAGTGAAAAACACCCGTCACACGTGTCTCAGTGAACATCTGCCACATCTGTCCCAGTGAACATCTGGGCACATTTGTCCCAGTGAACTTCTGCCACATCCCAGTGATCACAGTGTGATCATCTGTCCCAGTAATCATCTGTGCACATCTGTCCACATGGCTAAAAAAATATTCAGCAGCAAGGAGGCTTTCCATATACTCCAGAGTAGGTCGGATGAGAGTAGCGGGGAACTCTCTCCATCAGACTTGGGTAGAGAGTATGAGCCAGTAGAAAGCAGTGGCTCTGAAACTGAAATTGAGGACAAAATCATAACAAAGAGACTCAGGAGATTTGAGCAGGCATCCACCAGCAGCGCAATAAATCCTGAGGCATCCACCAGCAGCGCAGCACTCCAAGATAATAGGCAGGCATCCACCAGCAGCTCTGCAAGTCCTTGTGTAGTGGCAAGCCCAAGCAGGACAACATTCCTAGATGATAGGCCAGATGCTAGCATTGGGGAATGCCATCCACAATGAGTCAGGGCCCATACTAGCCTCCCAGACGTTCTACTGTATCCAACATGGCTGCCCGATACTTCAGCAGAACCTGTAATTCCCCCTTTTACAGCGCAGCCAGGCCTTCAGATAAATTCAGAAAATGTTACCCCAATTTATTATTTCCATTTATTTTTCACTGATGATCTGCTGAATTACATTGTGGAGAAGTGTAATCTGTATGCCAGCCAACATATTGTCAGCAATCCTGATTCTTCCTATGCCGGCCCTACTGTTTGGCATCCCCTCACCGTGGGAGAATTAGAAATTTTCTTTGGGCTAACCCTCAACATGGGGCTGACAAAAAAATAATTAAACTCCATGCCTACTGGTCTACCCAACCTATCCACCATATGCCAGTCTACTCTTCTTTGATGCCCAGAACCCATTACGAAATGAGATTTTTAGATTTCAACAACAATGCCCAGTGCCTCCCTCAAAATCATCCTGATGATAAATTGATAAAAAATGTTTACCCCCAATATAAATATTTGTGTAGATGAATCCCTAGTCCACTTCACTGGAAGACCTGGCATCAAGCAATACCTCCCCAAGTAACAGAGCCAAATATGGGGTAACATTTTACAAGGCATGCGACAGGGCCCCGGGTTACACTTATGATTTCAAAATTTATGAGGCAAAGGCAGGTAAACCCCCCTGGATGCCCTACTTACATGGGGACAAATGGCAAAATTGTCTGGCAGCTGATAGAACCACTATTTGGGAAGGGTTAGCATTTATATGTAGACAATTTCTACACGAGTCTCCTACTTTTCCGCCATCTCTACCTAAAGACGACTGTGGTCTGTGGGACAGCACGGACCAACCGCAAGGGTTTCCCACAGAGATTGGTCACCAAGATATTTTTTCAAGTGTACAGGTTTCCCCGTATGAGGCATCGACTGGGAACAGAGGCTCAGAACTCGAGAGCCTCTGTTCCCAGTCGATGTCTCATACAGGGACACGAAAAAAATGAGAATGTCCCCCTTAATGGGACTTTAATAGAACACCAACTCTTATAATAAAAAAATATATTTTATTATAATGGTATACTGTAAAAAGACGTATTTTTACAGTATACCATTATAATAAAATATATTTTTTATCATAAGAGTTGGTGGTCTATTAAAGTCCCACTAAGGGGGGCATTCTCTCTTTTTTTGGTCTCAAACGTAAGGGATGGGACCACCACACTCTATATTTGAAATGATGGAAGCCTCTTTCTTTCATATGGGGACACGCGTCGGGTGGAGCTGTGTTCTGTGACGTCACCATGCACCAGCCTGCAGGACAAGGTCTGCTGCTGTGTCTGTTTTTTTGCCTTCTTACGACTGAATTTTTGTAAGTGCCATCAGTTATCTTTCAATAAATGTCAATTTTTACATACTACACCATGAAGTTTCACCCTACTTGATACTTTTTGTGCCGGAGAGCACTAACAGCAGGATGATCGGTGGAGCCGGGAGTAGGAGGTATTTTCGTATCCAGGCGAAGTTAATATGTACGTTTTCATTTTCAAAAACTTGTGGAAAAATGTAATGTTCAAAAGACTCACTATGCCTCAGAATATACATTGGGGTGTTTTTTTTTTCCAAAATGGGGTCATTTTGTGGGTAATTTCATTGACCTGGTGCTCCAGGGCCTTCAAAAATGTGATAGGTACTCAAACGAAATGTGTAATTTATGCTCCTAGAAAACCTGACGGTACTCCCTGCATGTTGGGCTTCTGTATGTGGCTAGGCTGTGGAAAAGTCTCACGCATGTGGTATTGCTATACTCGGGAGTAGCAGAATATATTTTGGGGTGTAATTGTAAGTTTATTTATGCCATGTGTGAGAAATAACTTGTTAACCACTTCAGCCCCAATAGAATTTACCCCCTTCCTGAACGGGCCATTTTTTGCGATACGGCACTGCGTCGCATTAACTGACAACTGCGCAGTCGCGCGACGTTGTACCCAAACAAAATCGATGTCCTTTTTTCCCCACAAATAGAGCTTTCTTTTGGTGGTATTTGATCCCCTCTGCGTTTTTTATTTTTTGCACTATAAACAAAAAAAAAGCATCAATTTTGAAAAAAAAACCCAATATTTTTTACTTTTTCTATAATAAATATCCCAATTTAAAAAAAATGGTTTTCCTCATTTTAGGCAGATGTGTATTCTTCTACATATTTTTGGTAAAAAAAAAACACAAAACAAAAACATTGTAATAAGCGTATATTGATTGGTTTGCGCAAAAGTTATAGCGCCTACAAAATAGGATATTGAATTATGGCATTTTAATTTTTTTTTTTTTTACTAGTAATGGCGGTGATCTGCGATTATTATTGGGACTGCGACATTGTGGCAGACAGATCGGACACTTTTTTGAAACCATTGACATTTATAGAGTGATCAATGCTATAAATAGCCAGTTTACTGTATAAATGTCACTGGCAGGGAAGGTGTTAACACTAGGGGGCGACTAAGGTTAAATGTGTTCCCTCACTGTGTGTTCTAAGTGTGTGTGTGTTCTAAGTGTGTGTGTGTGTGTTCTAAGTGTGTGTGTGTGTGTGTGTTCTAAGTGTGTGTGTGTGTGTGTGTGGGGGGGGGGGCTGACTAACTAGTAATACACGATCTATCTCCTCTCCCCTGACAGAATGTGGATTTGAATGTTTACACACACAAATTCCCCTCCCTGCTTTGTCCGGAGCGATCGCTGGTGCCTGGCGGACATTGCAGCCACTGGGCGCGCGCATCGGCTCCTTAGTGACACTATACCCCCCTTAAAGTGGCCGCCGTACAGAAGTCGATCTACCGACTGCTGTTCAACCATATTATTGTTGGAAATCCCCTATTCGCCTCAATTGTGTGGGTGGGGGAATCGGGTCACTTTTTTATTCGTTCATCCCCCTGGCTGAACAAAAAAGACTGACTAATCTGTGGCCAGTCTTGGAGACAAACTGTGTATATAGCCATTTTTCCCCTCCCAAGTCTTGGATATAGTTGCAGTATATTCTTTGCTGTCTTTACTTTATTGAGGACACTTCCCTTAATGTCCTGTACTGAAGAAGCAACAGGAAGTGATAGGAAAGTTAGGTTGACCTCTGCACTCAACTTCTTTGGTCAACTATGGCGAGGCCTGTTCTGAGCGGAACCTGTCCTGTTAAACCAATGTATGGTCTTGGCCACCGTGCTCCAGCTCAGTTTCAGGGTCTTGGCAATCTTATAGCCTAGGCCATCTTTATGTAGAGCAATAATTCTTTTTTTCAGATCCTCAGAGTTCTTTGCCATGAGGTGCCATGTTGAACTTTCAGTGACCAGTATGAGAGAGTGAGAGCGACAACACCAAATTTAACACACCTGCACCCCATTCACACCCGAGACCTTGTAACACTACTGAGTCACATGACACCGGGGAGGGAAAATGGCTACTTGGGCCCAATGTGGACATTTTCAGTTAGACCCGTTACAGATATGTGGACCGTTCATTTAATCAGTTCAGCCACGTCAAAACGGATGAAGTATTCATCAGTTTTTATTACATCCACTACCGTTGCAAAAAACAGATGAAAAACTGACCATTTGTCAGTTTACATGCGTTTTTCGTCCGATCCGTTTTTTTTAACGGAAGAAAAATAGAGCTTTGATCAGTTTCAAAAGTCGGGTGACGCCGGATGCAAACTGATGTAACTGGATGATCATCAATTTACATCCATTTTTCCATAGAGATGCATTGATGTCCGCTTTTCATTCGTCAACGAATGGATGAAAAAGGGACAAACTGACAGCATGTGTGAAAGGGTGTACTCACTTTTGTTGCCAGAGGTTTAGACATTAATGGCTGTGTGTTGAATTATTTTGAAGGCACAGCAAATTTACAATATTTTACAAGCTGTACACTCACTACTTTACATTGTAGCAAAGTAATTTCTTCAGTGTTGTCACATGAAAAGATATAATAAAATGTTTACAAAAATGTGAGGGGTTTATTCACTTTTGTGAGATACTGTACACTGAGGGAAAGTATTTGATCCCCTGCTGATTTTGTATGTTTGCCCACTGACAAAATTGATCAGTCTATAATATTAATGGTAGGTTTATTTTACAGTAAGAGACAGAACAAAAATATCCAGAAAAACGTATTTAAAAAAAGTTAAAACATTTATTTGCATTTTAATGAGTGAAATAAGTATTTGATTCCCTATCAGCAAGATTTGTCTCCCAGGTGTCTTCTATACAGGTAACGAGCTGAGATTAGGAGCACTCTCTCCACTACGGCCAAGACCAAAGAGCTGTCCAAGGATGTCAGGGAGAAGATTGTAGACCTACACAAAGCTGGAAAGGGCTACAAAGACCATCGCAAAGCAGCTTGGCAAGAGGGTGACAACAGTTGGTGCGATTATTCACAAATGGAAGAAACACAAAATAACTCCCAATCTCCCTCGGTCTGGGGCTCCATGCAAGGTCTCACCTTGTGGAGGTTCAATGATCATGAGGACGGTGAGGAATCAGCCCAAAACTACACGAGAGAATCTTCTCAATGATGTCAAGGCAGCTGGGACCATAGTCACCAAGTAAACAATTGGTAACACACTAGTTCCCCCTGCTCAAGAAAGCACATGTACAGGCCCATCCGAAGTTTGCTAATGAACATCTGAATAATTCAGAGGAGAACTAGGTGAAAGTGTGGTCAGATGAGATCAAAGTCGAGCTCTTTGGCATCAACTCAACTCGCCATTTAGAGTAGGAGGAATGCTGTCTATGACCCCAAGAACACTATCCCCACCATCAAAGAGGTGGAAACACTATTGCTTTGAGTGTGTTTTTCTGCTAAGGGGACAGGACAACATCACCACATCAAAGGGACGACGGACGGGGTCATGTACCGTCAAATCTTGTGCGAGAACCTCTTTCCCTCAGCCAGGGCATTGAAAATGGGTCGTGGATGGGTATTCCAGGATGACAATGACCCAAAACACTTGGCCAAGGCAACAAAAGAGTGAAGCTCAAGAAGAAGCACATCACGGTCCTGGAGTGGCCTAGCAAGTCTGCAGACCTTAAGCGCATAGAAAATTTGTGGAGGGAGCTAAAAGTTCAAGTTAACAAACATCAGCCTCGAAACTCCAAAAAAAGTGATTGTAAAGGCACATTAAACAAAAAAAAAAAACAAAAAAACACAAACATGTTTTACTTACCTCCTCTGTGCAATTGGTTTTGCACAGAGCAGCCTGAATCCTTCTCGGGTGCCTCTTTGCTACTCCTGGCCCCTCCCCCCTGTCAAGTGCCTCTGTAGCAAGCAGCTTGCTATGGGGGCACCCGAGCCGAGCTGCAGCTCTGTGTGTCCATTCAGACACAGGCCTGCCATTCGGCCCCGCCCCCTTCTCCCCGATTGGCTAACTGCCTTTGATTGACAGCCGCAGGAGCCAATGGTATCGCTGTAGTATCTTAGCCAATCAGGAGGGGGGAAAGTCCCAGACGGCCAAGGGATTCGTGGACATCGGTGGACAGAGGGGGTTCAAATAAGTATTAGGGGGTGCTGGGGAGGCTGCTATACACAGAAGGCTTTTTATCTTCTTCATGCATAGAATGCATGAAAATAAACCTTCTTCTTTACAACCCCTTTAAATGACTTAGAAAGGATCTGCAAAGAGGAGTGGGACAAAATCCCTTCTGAGATGTATGCAAACCTGGTGACCAACTACCAGAAACGTCTTACCTGAGAATGCCAATAAGGGTTTTACCACCAAGAACTAAGTCATGTTTTGCAAAGGGGTCAAAAACTTCACTCATTAAAATGCAAATCAATTTACAACTTTTTTGAAATATGTTTTTCTGGATATTTTTGTTGTTATTCTGTCTCTCGCTGTGAAAATAAACCTACCATTAAAATATAGACTGATAATTTCTTTGTCAGTGGGCAAACATACAAAACCAGCAGGGGATCAAATATTTTTTTTCCCTCACTGTAGGGTGAAAAAAAAGACAAGTCCATTTAGTTCAACCAACAGAATAATGAAATAAATAGAAAACCTTCAAATACAGAACACAGTTGATCCAGATGAAGGCAAAAGCCCTATAAGGCATTATCCAATTTTCTCCAGTGGGCGAAAATTCTTCCTGACCCCGCCCCCCCCCAAAGCAGTGTTTTAACGCCAGTCCTCAAGGCTCCCCAACAGGTCATGTTTTTAGGCTTTCCATTATTTTACACAGGTGATTTGATCAGTTTCACTGCCTTAGTAATTACCACAGTCGTTTCATCTGAGGGAAAAGCTGAAAACATGACCTGTTGGGAGCGCTTTGAGGACTGGAGTTGAGAAACACTGTCCTAAAGGATAGCATATTATCTGGATCAACAATTGCTGGTGTTATTACTTATAGATGTTAATATCCAAATATATTTTGTGCATTTGGGAATGTATCTAGCTCTTTTTTAAAACAAGCTGGCCAGAACAATTTATTGAGGGAAACATTCCAAATTTTCACAGCCCTTTCCATATGTGGAGGTTAAATCGCTTTTCCTCCACACAAGTGCCTTCTCCCTTGACATGATCTTAAAGTGAAATACTCTGAATATGGACCACTGATGTATTTCTTGGTGATCAGATGCCCCCTTAAAGTGGTTGTAAACCCTTTACAACCACTTTAAACTACAGGCAAGCCTATAATTAGGCTTACCTGTAGCTACACTGGATATCTCCTAAAGCCTGCACGGTTTAGGAGATATCCCTATATTTGCATGTGCCGACGTCATCTTCACATGCGCACTTAAGCAAACTGAAGCAATGGAGCAGTGAACAAGGACCGCTGCGGGGGCTTCGATCTCAGGTAAGTAATTTATAATGAGCTAGTATGCTATGCATACTAGCTCATTATGCCTTTGTCTTGCAGGTTTGTCTGTTTTTTCATAGAGTTTACAACCACTTTAATTGCCTCTTCTCAAGAGAGAATAAAATGCAGTTCAGCTAATCTTTCCTCATAGCAGAGATGTCAAATGCTTTTGCAAAGTTCAAGTATACTATATCCACAGCTAGTCCTTTGTCTAAGTATTTGCCTACTTCTTCAAAACAGAAAGCAGATTAGTTTGACAACTTATGAGTCCATGCTGACTATTGCTCTTTGCCTTTTTTTAAAATCCTAATCTCGAGTATTTTCCTCATTACAGCGATTAAACTAACCAGTCTGTAGTTACTTGGTAAAGACTTTGATCCCTTTTTAAATACAGGCATCACACTAGCCTTGCACCAATCAAGTGATACCGAGCCAGTCACTAAAGAGTCTCACTTCATAACAGCTACCCAACACAAATTTTAAAAAATGGCAGCACACCAAAAAAAGTAGACCTTACATTTTTTACTGAGGTCTTAGTTGCAAAACATAACATTGTGCAGTAGAAGCCACCAGGTGTTTACTTCACAAGCTATGTTTTGCTACCAAGGTCTCAGTAAAAATTTGAGATCTACCCTTTTTGGTGTGCAGGCCATTTTTTGTCATTGACTCCCTATGGCATTTCCGTTGGCGGTGCACCCTTTGCAAGCTGTGAAAGACATTACTGAAATATAATATACTTAGTACTACTTAATAAGTAGTAAAGTAACAAAACTTCCTTTAGTTTTTTACCTTTAACAAAAATGTCATACTTACCTGCTCGGTGCAATGGTAGTGCACAGAGCAGGCCCGATCCTCATGTTCTGGGGTCCCTTGCCGATGCCATTGGAACACTTGTGCAGGCTCGCGCCTGACCAAGCCGCCTTGTCTGCCTCTTATGACAGGGCAGCTGGGCCCCGTCCCCTAATCACAGAATTAAACTGACAGCACTCCCGCTGCTACCAATTTGTGCAGTGTGGAGGGACAGAACAAGGAGAGCTGCTGCTCTCCTGCACATTGCTGGATTGAGCTCAGGTAAGTATAAGGGGGGCTGGGGGGACACATGCAGCACAAAGGGCTTTTTACTTTAATGCATAGAATACATAAGGACAAAAAAAACGTAAGGCTTTACAACCAATTTACCACATGCCGACCGCCGATTTACGTCGGCAGAATGGCACGGGCAGGCAAAAGGACGTACCCGTACGTCCCTTTAAGACTCCCGCCTAGCTGGCGCATGCCGTCATGGGAGCGTGCCCATGGACTCGATGTTCGCAGGTGGCCCGCGATTGCGGTGAGGTGAGCCAGAACGGGGGAGATGTAAACAAGGCCTTTCCTTGTTCTGCCTAGCAACATGACAGGGAGCTACTGCTCCCTGTCGTCGGAAGCAATGATCTCTGTCATGTTGTAGTGAGCCCCTCCCCCCAAGTTAGAACACACTGAGACAACACGCTTAACCCCTTGATCGCCCCCTAGTGTTTAACCCTTTCCCTGCCAGTGACATTTATACAGTAATCAGTGGCTATTTTTAACTCTGATTGCTGTATAAATGTCAATGGTGGCAAAATAGTGTCAAAAGTGTCCGATCTGTCAGCCGCAATCATGATAAAAAAAAAAATAATCGCAGATCGCCGCCATTATTAGTAAAAAATAAAAATGCCATAAATCTATCCCCTATGTTGTAGACGCTATAACTTTTGCGTAAACCAATCAATATACACTTATTGCAATTTTCTTTTACCAAAAATATGTAGAATAATACATATCGTCCTAAACTGTGGAAGAAATTTGTTTTTCATATATTGGGGGGATATTTATTATGGCAAAAAGTAAAAAATATTGCTTTTTTTTTCAAAATCGTCACTTTTTTTGTCTATAGCGCAAAAAATATGCAAACCGCAAAGGTGATCAAATACCATTAAAAGAAAGCTCTATTTGTGGGAAAAAAGGAGTCAATTTTGTTTAGGTACAATGTCGCACGACAGCGCAACTGTCAGCTAAAGCGACGCAGTGCCAAATCGCAAAAAATGCTCTGGTCAGGAAGGAGATAAATCCTTACGGGGCTGAAGTGGTTAAAAAGCTAGACATCTGAACTGCCAATCTATCGGTACAATGGCATATTTAGGATGTAAGCCACACTTCTAAGTGATTTGTAAAAACACTATAGAATTAAAATTACTTAGGAATGGTGGTAAGAACCTTCAGAGTAATGTCCAAAGACACAGGCCTACATCTGCCAAAGAGTTCTAACAAAATGGCTGAGCTAAATCCTCAGTGAAAGGTCTCTACAGAGAAACTAACAGATCACAATGAACTGTTTTTGCCCAGAGCCTGCTCTAGTCTTAATCTTTTTCTGCATATTAGAATATTTCAGTGGATAAAGCATATGTTTATTTCGAAGGAGGGAAAAAAAATCCCTTAAAGTGAATGAAAGATTCTTCACATAACACCACTGCAGTGTTTCACACATTAACTCTGCACCGATTTTATCAGTATACAATCATTTGCAGCTTTATTTTATATACAGGACTGCTAGAGGACATAAAATGTGAACCTAAAAATCACACATCTATCCCTCTATCTTATGATTTTCTGGTTTTGAAACTACAAGTTTTCTTACAAAACCAAAATAAACTTGTTTCGATGCAATTTGGAATATAGAGTGTCAACCAGATCTAAAACATATATTAATCACTTCAGCCGCGGAAGGATTTGGCCCCTTAATGACCAGGCCATTTTTTGCGATACAGCACTTTGCCGCTTTAACTGACCAATTGCGCGGGCGTGCGACGCTGTACCCAAACAAATTTGATGTCCTTTTTACCCACAAATAGAGCTTTCTTTTGGTGGTGTTTGATCACCTCTGCGGTTTTATTTTTTTGCGGTATAAACATAAGAAAAAAATTTTTTTTTACTTTCTGCTATAATACATATCCAAAAAATATATATAAAAAAACAAATTTATTCATCAGTTCATGCCGATATACATTCTTCTACATATTTTTGGTAAAAAAACCCCGCAATAGGCGTATATTTATTGGTTTGCGCAAAAGTTATCGTGTCTACAAACTATGGGATAGATTTAGGGACTTTTATTTTTATTGTTTTTACTGGTAATGGCGGTGATCTGTGATTTTTAGTGGGACTGCGACATTGGGGCGGACAAATCTGACCCGAAATGACATTTTTTGGGGACCAGTAACATGATTACATTGATCAGTGCTAAAAAATACTGATCAATGTAAAAATGACACTGGCAAGGAAAGGGTTAACACCAGAGGGTAATCAAGGGGTTAAGTGTGTTCCCTGGGTGTGTTTCAACTGTGGGGGGGATAAGCTTACTGGAAAATGACAGAGATCACTGTTCCCGATCACTGGGAACAGTAGATCTGTCATGTGATCTGGCAGAACGGGGAATCGCCTCAATTACGTTCTGCCTCTCCTTACCGTGGGTCGCTGGTGGACATCCAGTCTGTGGGACCCGCGGGCGCACGCCCGCTATCCTCCTTGACCTGCCACAGTATATCTGCGTGAGCTGGTCGACAAGTGGTTAATAGGTTTTTAACCACTTCAATAACCAGGCACTTTCCCCCCTTCCTGCCCAGGACAAATTTCAGCTTTCAGCGCTGTTGCACTTTGAATGACAATTGCGTGGTCATGCAACACTGTACCCAAACTTAATTTTTATCATTTTCTTCCCACAAATAGAGCTTTCTTTTGGTGGTATTTGATCACCTCTGCGGTTTTTTTTTTTTTGGAAAAAAAAATAAAAACGATGGGCACCACTGATGAGGAGCTACTGACGGGCATTAATGAGTGGCATCTGAAGGGCACACAGGTATTACTGATGGGGCACTGATTGACACGTTTATGGGCAATGGCAGGCGTTCTTTCTGGGACACAAGTTGGCAGGTGATGGGCACTTATTGACAGCTGATGGGCACATCTGATGGGGGCTACAATGATAATCAATGTGCTGATTATCAGCACAGACCCCCCCTCTGACAGAGAGAGCCGACTGGTGGCTCTCCCTGTCAGAACCAGGGAAAGTAGTTTACCTGAACTTCCTGGTTCACGCGATGATCAGCTGTGATTGGTCACAGCTGATCACGTGGTAAGAAACCTCTGTCAGAGGCTCCATACCACGATCAGAATTGGGGTGTGTCAGACTGACACACAGCACCTCCGATTGCGGAGCTGCATGCCGGCTTGTTATCTTGATTACATCATATGACGTCTGATCAGGATAACTAAACCACTTTGCCGCCGTCATATTGCTATATGGCGGGCGACAAGTGGTTAAAAGAGCAAAAAAAAAAAAAATCTTCAAATCTTCAATCTGGAGCTGTTCCCAGTATACACATTGTTTCTCCAGATGCCCACGGTCTTCCAGTTTGAAAGATAGCCAGTACTATTCAGCCCACCTTCTTTAAGGTAGTCACACCCTGAACTTGTTTTACGGGCGTTCCGGGGACAGGAAGTGATAGAAAATCTTCTAGGTGAGGACCAGGGTGGATAAAAATCAATGATTTTGATCAAATTCATTCTAATAAAACGCTTTTAGAGTAAAAATCTATCTAAAAGGTAGTTTTCTATTTAGGATACATTCATAATTTAGCTTATTCAGCATGAAATGGAGCTTAGTTATGTAGCAGGAGGCTGTATATTGTGCAATATTTACATTTTTGGTAAACTCATTCAATAAATCCAAGCTTTGCAAGCTGAGATAACATGCACTGCATTGGTGCATTCACACAATTTCACAGAAACCATGGGATAAAACAAAATTTCAGGAATATTCCTTTATCCCATTTTGCAAATCTATTTACACTACAAACTGTAAGATTGAATCGGTCCTGATATCGCTGTTTTACTAACCTGACAGCTTCTTATTCTAAAAAGGAAACCTTCATTTTGTTTGCAAATATTAAAGATTACATTTAAAGAGCACCTGTCATTTCAGATCTATCATGGCACCACCTATTAGTGGGCATCCACTTACCTGCTGCCACCACGGCCTTCACCTTGTTATGTCACTGTCACATCACCAGCCGCCCCATTAACGTGAATGAGACTGTCGGTAAGTCAACAGTGGGTCAGAGGAGGAGCCGCTGTGGGACAGCGATGACAGTTGCTCTTTAAAAGTTATGATTTCAATCGAGTTGATTTAAATAAAACCCACCCTGGTGAGGACACAGGCAGTAGGTTCTGTTACCCACTATCAAAGAAAAAATATGGTTTGGCTGGAGCTTGGCTTTAGACCCCTTTCACACTGGGGTGCTTTGCAGGCGCTACAGGGCTAAAAATATCGTCTGCAAAGCACCCTAAAAGAGCCGCCGCTGTCTCTCCAATGTGAAACCCCCGAGGGCTTTCACACTGGAGCGGTGCACTGGTAGGATGCTAAAAAAGTCCTGCTAGCAGCATCTTTGGAGTGGTAAATGAGCGGTGTATACACCGCTCCTGCCCATTGAAATCAATGGGGCAGCGCAGCTATACCACAGCAGCGCTTTGCAGTGGTTTTAAGCCTTTCTTGGCCGCTAGCGGGGGGTAAAAGCGCCCTGCTAGCGGCTAAATATCGCTGCCAAATTGACGGTAAATCCCTGCTAAAAATAACACCGCTTTACTGCAGATGCACCCACCACCCCAGTGTGAAAGGGGTCTTATAAAAGGTATAAAAAAAGAGACAGGAGCAACACGAATGAAAACGCATTAAGAAATTGAAGGAGATACACTGGTGAATTTTAATATTGGAAGGGTTCCCTATTAATCATCAACATTAACATCATTAATCATCAACATTAATTTCAGGCATGGACTTTGAAGATAAATGCATAATTACTCTGTCCACAGTAAACAGAGATCCATGCTGAACTTATGTTTGTGAAGCATAATCTTGTGGACACAGCTTGCCTATGTAAGATTTGAAAAAGACCATAAAGGGACCGGGTATTGACACAGAATTTACCTTATGCAGTTCAGTACCCAGCACAGCCAAGTCTTGTAACTGAGGAATTTTCATTAATTTAAAAAAAATAAATGTACAGGTTTTCAAAGGGGAAAAAAAGTGCATTTATTATTTGTTTTTACAGCAGCCTGCAGAGCACTGCACCCACAATCAGTGGATCATAGTTGAAAACTCAGGCTTCTGTCTACCTCTGTACGAGCTGTCAGTTGGAGAGCTGGAGGAAGTGTCAATGGACTACAAAAGTGTTGTGTTCCAATGAGTACTACAAGTCCGTCTGCTGCAACTTGTAACTGAACTTGTAGCCCATTCATTCACAGATTATGAAAAATGAATAACACAGCTGTGTAGGTAAAACCCCATACAGCCACGTTGATTTTAAATGTGACAGCGGTTGCAGGGGGAGGAGAACCCCTAAATACTGGCCTAACATGATGCAAAAGGAGAACTTAGCCGCCTTTGAGTTTCAATAAACGCATAAAAACGTGCCTTGAAAAAAGTATTTACACCACTTGAAATTTTAAGCATTTTGTCATGTTGCAACCAAAAAGGTACATGTATTTTATTGGGATTTTATGTGATAGACGAACAAAATGTGGCACATAATTGTGAAGTGAAAGGAAAATTACAATAGGTTTTCAATTTTTTTTAACAAATATGTGAAAAGTGTGGCGTGCCTTTGTATTCAGCCCCCTGCTCCGAGTCAGTGCTTTGGTAGAACTACCTTTTGCTGCAATTACAGCTGCAAGTCCTTTTGGGTATGTCTATACCAGCTTTGCACATATAGAGAGTGACATTTTTGGCCATTCTTCGCAAAATAACTCAAGCTCTGTCAGATTGGATGGAGAGCGTCTGAACAGCAATTTCAAAAGTCAGTGTCTGAACAGCAAAAGTCTTGCCACAGATTCTCAATTGGATTTAGGTCTGGACTCTGATTGGGCCATTCTAATACATAAATATGCTTCGATCTAAACCATTCCATTTTAGCTCTGGCGTATGTTTAGGGTCATTGTCCTACTGGAAGGTGAACCTTTGCCCCAGTCTCAAGTCTTTTGCAGACTCCAACAGGTTTTCGTCTAAGATTACCCTGTATTTGGCTCCATCCATCTTCCCGTAAACTTTGAGCAGCTTCCCTGTCCAAGCATAAGAAAAGCATCCCCACAACATAATGCTGCTACCAACATGTTTCACTGTGGGGATGGTGTGTTTAGGGTGATGTGCAGTGTTCGTTTTCAGCCACACGTAGCATTTTGCTGTTAGGCCAAAAAGTTTAATTTTGGTCTCATATGACCAGAGCAACGTCTTCCACATGTTTGCTGTATCCCCCACATGGCTTCTTGCAAACTGCAAATGGGACTTCTTTTGGCTTTCTTCTTGCCACTCTTCCATAAAGACCAGATTTGTGGAGTGCATGACTAATAGTTGTCCTGTGGACAGATTCTTCCACCTGAGCTGTGGATCCCTGCAGGTCCTCCAGTTACCATGGGGCTCTTGGCTGCTTCTCTGATTAATGCTTTCTTTACCTGGCCTGTCAGTTTAGACGGCCATGTCTTGGTAGGTTTGCAGTTGTGCCATACTCTTTCCATTTTTGGATGATGGATTGAACAGTGCTTCGTGAGATGTTCAATGCTTGGGATATTTTTTTTATCACCTAACCCTGCTAAACTTCTCCACAGGTTTATGTGTGTTCCTTGGCCTTCATGACGCGGTTTGTTCACAAAGGTTCTCTAACAAACCTCTGAGGGCTTCACAGAACAGTTGTATTTATACGGAGATTAAATTACACACAGGTGGACTAATTAGGTGACTTCTGAAGGCAATTGGTTCTACTAGATTTTAGTTAGGAGTGTTAGAGTAGAGGTGGCTGAATACAAATGCATGCCAAGCTTTTTAGATATTTGTAAAAAAAAATTTGAAAAACATTTAGAATTTTCCTTCCAATTATGTGCCATTTTGTGTCGTTCTATCACAGTGATGGCAAACCTTGGCACCCCAGATGTTGTGGAACTACATTTCCCATAATGGTCAACTACACTGCAATGTGCATGAGCATCATGGGAAATATAGTCCCAAAACATCTGGGGTGCCAAGGTTCGCCATATAAAATACATTTATTTTTTGGTTGGAAGATTAGAGAGAATAAACATGAGATCTCAAGGAAGCACAGGATACTGTAATTGGGGGGGGGGAGACGGACAAGGGAAAATTAAGCCAGAGGTTTCTAGAATAGAATTGATGAGACCAAACCTGATCCATAGAGCAGTATTAAATCCAAAGCCAAAAAGGCAATATATTGCATCTTAGCAATCACTAGATGTGGTGGCTGCATTCTTTTTTTGTTTAGGCTTTTTCTCTGTTTTCACTTGGTGATCTGGCCAGTAACACACCTCCTGTGTTAGAGTTCCCCCACTCTGGATGAAAGAGCAGAGGGGGCACATTTAGACAGCAGCATTGTCTGTCCGAAAATGGGAGAGATGTACTATCAGATTTAACCTGTTCCGGACCGCCCTATGTGCATGTACTGTGAAAGGGCAGCCCTTCAGCACAAACTTGTGTACCTGTACATCATTTTCAGCTCTGGGTCTGGGGTGCGCATGTGCGCCCCCGCTCCCGCTGTGATCGGGAGCCAATCAGCGGGTCCAGCGGATCCCCATGTTCGCCGGCACATGGCGATCATTCCTGAGAGAGGCAGAATGGTGGTCTGCCTATGTAAACAAGGCAGATCGCCATTCTGCGAGAGGGGAAGATGGAGATCTTGTGTTTCTGCTAAGCAGGAACACGGATCTTTGTCTTCCCCCAGTCAAAGCACCTCCCACACAGTTAGCAAGCACTCCAGTGAACCAATTTAACCTTTTGATTGTTAACCCCTTCCCTGCCAGTACAATGACCATGCATATTTTTTAGCACTGATCACTGTATTAGTGTCACTGGTCCCCCAAAAAAATTGTTAAAAGTGTCACTTCAGATTGTCAGATTTGTCCACCGCAATGTCGCAGATCGCCACCATTACTAGTAAAAAAATAAATAAAAATTCCATAAATATATCCCATAGTTTGTACACGCTATAACTTTTGCGCAAACCAATCATACGCTTATTGGGATTTATTTTTACCAAAAATTTATAGCAGAATACATATTGGCCTAAATTTTATTTTAATTTTTTTTATTGTATAGGTTTTATAGCAGAAAGTAATTTTTTTTTTTTTTTTTTTTTTTACAAAATTGTCTTTTTTTGCTTATAGCACAAAAAAATAAACGCAAAGGTGATCAAATACCACCTAAAGAAAACTATTTGTGGAAAAAAAATAAAAAAAATAAAAAAAAGACATAAAATTTTACTTGGGTACAACGTTGCATGACTGCACAACTATCAGTTACAGTAAGGCGGTGCCGTATGGCAAAATATGGCCTGGTCACGAAGGGGGGGGGGGGGGGCGTGTAAATCTTCTGGAACTGAAGTGGTTAAATACGCTAACAAATTGATGCTAAACTCCAGCTAATACTTTACAAGCAGTCACAGTAACAGTTTTTTCCCTTTTGTGATAAAGGTTTTACATAAACAAAATTGCTCATAGTAAGCACCCTGCCAGTGTTGAGTGGTTTGTCTTATTCCTGTAAATCAGGGGTCTCCAAACTTCCTAAACATCAGGGCCAGTCTTCTGTGTTTCAGACTTTAGGAGGGCCGGACTGTGGCCATTGGGAGTAGAAAATGCCCCAGCATCAATGGGAGTTGTCTCAGGCCTGGTGATCAGTGGGGTTTAAAAAATGTGGTCAGTAGGAGGAGGAATAATGTCCCATCATTGGTATTAGTGGCAGGAACAGTGTACCATTGTTGGTGTCAGTGGGAGGAATCACGGTGCACCATCATTGGTGTCAGTGAAAGCAATGATGCCTCATCACTGGTGTCAGTAGAAGGTATAGTGCCTCAAGGGCCACACAAAGGCAAGCAGCGGGCCACATCCGGCCCTCAGGCCGCAGTTTGGAGATCACTGCTGTAAATGATACATCTGCAAGGAAGCTTGTTCTTTTAAAAAGCAGCAGACTTACTGGACAGATCACCAAATGAAAATAGAAGACAGCATAAAGAGAGAAAATACAGCCATCACATAAAAGAATTGGCAGGCTGCAATAAAACAAATGTTGATTTTGGGTTTAATACTACTTTAGGAGTACTTAACTCCAACTTCTTACCAAGTCCCAACTGTAGGAAGGTCATAACATGAGTACAAAGTAATCTTTGCGGTTGAAGAGCATGTGTTCATACCAGGTAAAATATGATTTTCATGTTCGGTAGTATATCTTTCATGAAGTGGCTTTTCTGGCCTCCGAGTAAGGTGGGAATGACAGAGTCAGAGATACCCCTGTCCTTCAAGACCTGGGTTTGAAAGGCCATACTATTAAAGCCTGTTACAAAGAAGCAGGATGGATTGTGAACATTGAGACAGCAGCAGACTGGCTGATTTGGGGGAGGCCTGGGGTTGTCTGGGAGAAGTTTAAGTATGTCTGTGTACCAGGTTCTTCTGGGCCAGTGCGGTGCAATAATCATCACAGATGTTTTCTTTCTTTTGAGAAGCAATCAAGGAAAGATCCAGACTAAAGGAAAGGTATATATTATCCAGCATAGGTTTCAGGTAGAGGTCGACCGATATGGGTTTTTCTCTGGCCGATGCCGATATTTAGAAATCACGGTGGCCGATTCCGATATGTGATGCCGATTTTTTTTGGGCCGATATATTTGGCCGATTTTTTTTTTTTTTTCCCGTCATCTCATAAAATCTAACAGTTAGACCCCTTTCACACTGGGGCGTTTTTCAGGCGCTTTTGGGCTAAAAAGAGCGCCTGTAAAGTGCCTGTAAAACGGCTCCCCTGCAGTCTCAGTGTGATATCCCGAGTGCTTTCACACTGAGGCGATGCGCTGGCAGGATGTAAAAAAAAGTCCTGCAAACGGCATCTTTGGAGCGGTGTATACTACTCCTCCACCACTCCTGCCCATTGAAATGAATGCGCACCGCTGCCGAAGCGCCTGCAAAGCGTTTTGGCAGCGGCGCTTCAGGGGCGCATTTAACCCCTTCCTCGGCCGCTAGCTGGGTTATAAGCGCCCCGCTAGCAGCCGAATAGCGCCGCTAAAATGACGGTAAAGCGCCGCTAAAACTAGCAGCGTTTTACCATCAACGCTTGCCTGCTCCAGTGTAAAAGCAACCTTAAGTGATACAGAAAATTTTTTACATTTAAACATTAAACAAAACAAACCTCCAATCAGTTCACTTGTATATATATTTAGAAAAAAAAAACTATCTTAAATATTAAATACACAAAAACAGGTAATCAAAACTTTTGGACGAAAAAAAAATGGGCTAACTTTACTGCTTAGTTTTTTTTTTAAATTCATTACTGTATTTTTTTAAAAAAAAATTGCGTTTGAAAGACCGCTGCGCAAATGCCGCGTGACATAAAATATTGCAACAACCACCATTTTATTCCCTAGGGTCTCTGCTAAAAAAATATATATAATGTTTGGGGGTTCTAAGTGATTTTCTAGCAGAAAATACAGGATTTTTACCTGTAAGCAACAAGTGTCAGAAAAGATTTAGTCTTTAAATGGTTAAACTGAGAATTCCTACACGGAGTTCAGTCTATTGATAAAAAAGAACTTGAAGAGATACAAATGTATCTTCTTATCAGACTTGGCAGGCTGCCCAGAGGAGGAGAGAAGATAACTTTCAGGCAACTTGCATTGACTCTAATACAGAAGTCATTTGCAAGTCACGGCTGAAGTTACAATCGGCCTTTTTTATCAGCACAATCGGCCGATGCCGATTAAGTAAAAAACGCTAAATATCGGCCGATATATCGGCCGGCCGATATATCGGTCGACCTCTAGTTTCAGGCAATTATAAGGGTATCTGACGCCAGTGTGAGAGGATCCTTGGTCTTGGTCACAAATGGGGTAAGCTGCTGCTGAACCTGGAATGGAGGTCAGCATTCTGATGAACTCCCCTTTGATTCAGTGGGAGACAGATGAGGAAATCTGCCTGCCAATTGTGCACTCCTGGAATGTGAACAGCAGATATTGATGGACAATGGTTCTTGGTTCAGCAGACTCCTGGTACCCCTCTGATGGTTAATTTTGGGCACTGTAGCTTTGTCAAATTGCACCCTGATTGGTTACTCCGCAACAAGTGATGCAGAGCTAGTTTTATTGCTCCAAGCTCCAAGATGCTGATAGGGAGCTTTGCTACTCTTGGGGACCAGGTTCCCTGAACCGAGAGAGATTGGTACATTTATCCTTAGCCTGTAAGGCTGGCATCTGTTCAACACCTTCCATGAGCATGGAAAAAACGACTTTCCCATTTTAAAGGTTGGGTTGAAAATCCACCAAGGGAGTTCTTTACTTGACTGGAGAAAGCATAGAAAGAGCGAGAGAGAGTATTTTTTTCCTGGCCAACAGAATGTTGTGACAGAGGCCTTGTGTGGTACTGAGCAAAAGGAATGGTCTTGTAGAGGACCCTTATGTAGAATCTCATAGAGGGATATGTTTTTTTTTTTTTTTTTACACAAATTTTTTAAATAAAGCTGTATCCAACAAGCCATGCCATAGTACGATAGGTGCCATACAGGCCATTTTTCAGGTACTGGCAGAAACTATATACCAGAAGTGGGAGCAGTAGAAGGATGCTTTATTGACCTTAAAGTCTGAGTATGGAATCTTTAAGAGGCAAATTTTGTTTTCCAGAAGGAAATCTTTTGTCTGGACTGTGTCTAGACCAAGGCCTAGGTATTCTGAATGAGGGGCAAGATGGAGAACAAATTTTTGATTACCCAGTCATAGATCTAAATCATCTGGATAGTAGTTGGTACTTTTGCAGAATGTTTTCATGGGAATAAATCCTTGAGAAGGTCGTCTAGGTACCCTGTGACTGAATGCGCCAAGTTCTTAAAAGGGGGAGTAGGAGTGAAAGCACCTTTGTAAACACTCTGGGGGGCTGCGGATATGCTGTATGGCAGTGGGACAAATCGAAAAAGCACAGAAAACACTGATGAGGTGGGTAAATGGAAATGTGCAGGTCGGCATCTTGAATATCTACTGATGCAAAATATTCCCCTTGCCTCAGAGAGGCAATTACTGACCTTGCAGTTTCCATGTGAAACTTTGGAATATGCAAGTACTTGTTTAGGGGTTTTAGATGCAGAATAACCCATTGGGGTTTGGTACTGTGAACAAGTTTCAATAGAATCCTTTGAACCCGTCTCCTGGATGGACTGAACAACCGCTCCTTGGGACAAGAAATGGTTTGTGGCAATCCGCAAATCTGACTGTCCTTTGGCAGATTATGGTTGGTTTGAAAGAGAAAAACGGTGGAGGGGAAGTGTCGGAAACTATTTTGTACCCACTGAAACCACTGATTGGACCAACGGGTCTAGGACACCTGCCCCCCAGAGGGATGCAAACTGCGACAGATGCTCCTCCACTCTTAAGAGGGAGGGTGTCTCCATTGTAGAGAAGGCTTTGCTTAATGAACTTGTCAAGAGCATCAAAGAAATCTCCTCCTTCAATGGGCATTTGAGTGAGGTGTATTTCACAGGCAGCTTCAGCTGTCCAGACTTTTAGACATAAGATGCACATACAGAAATGAGTCGTTCTTGAAATTTGTGTCATGACTTGTTCTAAGGCATCAACACAGAAATCTAGAGCAAAAGGCAGAGTTTGCTAAGTGGTCTGCCAGAACTTGGTTCTCTTCCATCTGCTCTGTTTGACTGAGGTAGAAAAGGTGGGAATAGAGGGTACTGGTACTGGAGATCAGGGGATGGCTGTATAACAAGCCATTAACTGTGTGGAAAATTCGGACATATCTGCAGAGAAATCTGCCCTGGTCAGATAGGCCGCTTGTTGCATGCCTGAGATTGAGCTAGAATCTGATGCACAGACTGCTGTAATATGGGATACTGCTCCAGTGCAAGGGAAGCGTGTTTTATAAATTTGAGTATTTAGCAAACCTTTGGAAAAGCGAGTATTTGCCTGAATGTTTGCCATGGTTCCCTTGTGTCTTGTTTTCACAATTGCTATAATTGAGGGTATTCCTCTGTAGGGTCATCACAGTGTAGGGTGTTGGAAACAGCAATCCATCTGTTGACTGTCCTGTAGCAAAGTCCTCATGGAAAAAGGGCGAAGAGAAGTGCCCAAGCAACTTTAAAGGGCTTTGCGTGGAAGTGGTGGTAAAAGGACAATCTGTGGTAGGATAGTGTCTACCCAAGATTAAACGCTTTAGGGTGGAATTTTTACCGCAAAATTTTTAATTTTACACACTCAATAAGTGAATAAACTTCACCACATTCTCTGTTTCCTGATACTATTTAGGAGACATTTAAAGTGGTACTAAAGTATTCTCTGTACTAAGGTAATAAACTCCCCACTACTAGTTCCCCTCACCATCCCTAAACACTTACCTTACTCCTCTACTGATCCAGTGCTCCCCAGCCCTGCTCTCCTCTCCGCCTCTTTTAACAGGATACACGGAAAGCAGCTGGAGCCATAGGCTTCTGCTATGGTCAATCAAATCCTGTAATAAGGGAGCAGAGGGATGGCCGAGCCATACTGTTTATGTCTATGGACGCACACAGGCTGCGTTTACAATAATTTTAAATGAGTACTTTGCAAGCAGGGTAGATATTAATTCTCATACTTGCTGTAATGGCTGCAGTATCTCACAAAAGTGAGTACACCCCTCACATATTGTAAATATTTTATTGTATCTGTATCTTTTATTGTATCTTTCAACACTGAAGAAATTACACTTTGCTACAATGTAAAAGTAGTGAGTGAACAGCTTGGATAACAGTGTAAATTTGCTGTCCCCTCAAAATAACTCAACACACAGTCATTAATGTCTAAACCGCTGGCAAATAGCGTACACCCCTAAGCAAAAATATCCAAATTGGGTCCAATTAGCCATTTTCGCTCCCCGATGTCATGTGACTCGTTAATGTTACAAGGTGTGAATGGGGAGCAGGTGTGTTAAATTTTGTGTTATCACTCTTATACTGGTCACTAAAAGTTCAACACTGCCTTAACCCTCTTGGGCATGGAGTTCACCAGAGCTTTACAGGTTGCCACTGGAGTCCTCTTCCACTTCTCCATGATGACATCACAGAGCTGGTGGATGTTGGAGAACGTGCGCTCCTCTACCTTCCGTTTGAGGATGCCCCACAGATGATCAATAGGGTTTAGGTCTGGAAACATGTTTGGCAAGTCCACCGTCGTTTTGGAGGTATGTTTGGGGTCATTATGTTGGAATACTGCCCTGCGGGCCAGTCTTCGGAGGGGATCATGCTCTGCTTCAGTATGTCAGAGTACATGTTGGCATTCATGGTTCCCTCAATGAACTGTAGCTCCCCAATGCCGGCAGCACTCATGCAGCTCCAGTAGACAATATTGTGGTTCTACCAGACCCAGTAGACAATATTGTGGTTCAAGAGGAATGGCAATTTGCGTCGTAGGACCTATTGCTTCCAATACTTCTTGCCAATAATGTACTATAACCGAACAGGTCCAAAAGAAAAATATACCTGCTTGGTGCAAGCAACGCCAACATGCTGAGGAAAGTGAGGTGATCATCTTATGAAGTCTGTACGGAATAATGTAAGCTTGATGTAAAATTTTAAATTGGATCATTTTGTCATCTAGTCTTTGGCTGAGACCAGATGAGAGAAGAGGAAATCACAGATCTCTTTCCAGTCTTCATTGCCATGTCCTGGAATATATACATTCCATTTCTGGCATAATGAGGATAACTCGGGACTGGCGGCCACTACAACATAACGATACAGTTCAGAGTCGGGCTTCTCTAAGTCTGGTGCTCAGAGAATAGACTCCAGCTGAGAATATGAGACAGTTGAAGACTTGAAAATTGACAACTGAAGGCATGTGAGACCCGATGGTATCGAAAATAATAGTGAGATGGTGGATAAAATGTGGACCTAAGGATATGGAAAGGGAGTAGACCAGTGCTTCCAGCAATATGCTGCAAGGTTTCAATTTTGTATTTGGCCCAGGTCTGGGGATCAGAGATTGTAACGTGTGGAAAAGAGGGATTCAACCAAAGGGGGGTAATGTTGGAATATGGTAGTAGGGGGAAAAGATTCCAGATCAACTCCTATTTTCCAGGCCTGAAGCATGGTACGCATAAAGGGAATAAGATCATGGGGAGACCTATGACCTCTGAGCACTAGGGACTGGAGGGCTTCCAGGAATTTAACTATTGCCGCCTCCAATATAACAGCTGTGTTGGTTAGATCAGGCCGTAGCGACCAGTATGACGTTACTAACTGTGACCCTTGTCCCGTTAAATTGCCGCTGTATACCTTATTTTATTGCGCTGACCACATGATCACATGACTGGCCACCTCTCCAGCTGACTGCTCCAGCGGGTGGGGCTGGGAAACCCCTGCTGTCGTCAGGAGGAGGAAAGAGGCAGCGGCGCTCTGAAAGCAGGAGCACCGCAGCATTTAAGAAAACAAATACACTGGGGATCTTGTTTAACATAGAGGGGATTGTTGAAAGATTGTTTTATTATGAGAGCAGGAGGGGAGGATTGTGGAGTGGACAGAGCTGACAGGCAGGGAGGGGAGGGGGGAGGACGACACAGACACAGGAGAGCAGGGCTGCAGAGGCACGTAAACTGACCACGGTGTCAGGGCTCAGCAGCCATGATATACTGTGGTCAGTTTACAGGGGGGAGAGCAGAACCAGGCAGGATCAGCCATGCATTTTAGGTGATAGAAGGGGCCAAATTACACAGCACAAGCACTGTGCTGTATAACATGCTTTAAGGCAACAAGATCCTTTTTTTTTTTTTTTTTTAGGCTAACACTTTAAGGACAGTGACTGCGAAGCAGAATGGCACACTTAGGGCAGAAGATCACAATTATCTGGCAGGGCCCACAAAGAATCTGCCTGGAATCAGATGAGGTGTGAGTACCACTTCCACCTGGGCCAGTTGAGGTTAAGTGAAGATCAGGTTGAACTGATCCTACCTGGCTATCCACCATTAACGCTAGAGGGTCCCACCTGTAATGACAGCTTAAAACACCACAGGGTGAATAAAGTATTATCCAGATTTCAGACATTAACGACTGAGAAAATTTACTGCCAACTTTTTATGCCTGGGATGTGCACAGCAGACAGAGCTGGAATGCCGGAGGTCAGTATCAGATGCACTTTTTTTTCAGCCACAAAACTTCTGGTTCCTCCCTGATGGTTAATGTAAACTATTGCCATAGAATTGTCTGATTGAATCCTTCTAGGATGACGAGAGGTTCAATGTTCAAGAGATAATCAAATCACTCTGAGCGCCAGAATATTGATCGGAAGACAAGCTTCCTCTGATCACAAACTCCTTTGTACCAAGAGGGTATTGAGAGACTCCTCCCCAGACTGATGGGCAGCATTTGTTATGGGAAGCATGCAAATCAACACAAGAAGGATTCCGCTGACTCCAAAACTCAACTTCTTACCACAAGCTAGGGCACTAGGGCAAGCCTGTTTTAAATTTTTTTTTTTTTTTTTTAGTCAGGCGTAGGAGATAGGACTGCACCCTCGCACCATGCTGACAGAATGTTAAGATGACGAAATGACCTACAGTAAATTTGGGCACATCGTCTCAAAGTAGGCTAACATTAGGCCCAGGACCCTCATGCAGAAGCAGAGAGTTGGTTGGCTCCCGAATTGTAAAGTCCAAACGTGAGAGAGGAGAGTCTGGAGTTTTCCCAGACTGGATTGACTCCAAAAGGTCCAAACAGATTGCTAGCAAAGGGGAACCACTGCTGCTAAACAAAGCATTCTTCTTGGCCACAACAGCATGGGTTTTCTAAAATAGCACTGTCCCATCACCACACACTGTTGTGCCAGCAGTGTAAAATAATGTTGCTGTCCAATGGCCTTCTATATGAAAACGTGCAACAATGGATTCCATACCTACATTTATAACTGCGCCATACACTGGCCTGTTAACCTAGAAGAAACTAATTTGGTTTTCTTCTAAAATGTAAATTCAGCTCCTACCTGTGTACTCTGGGAAGCAGATTGTCAGAGGAGACTTCTTGATCTTCTCAGCAAACAGGTCCTTCTTGTTGAGGAAGAGAATGATCGATGTGTCAATGAAGAACTTGTTGTTACAAATGGAGTCGAAGAGCATTAGAGACTCGTGCATTCGGTTCTGAAGCGAGGAGGCAGGAGAAAAAGGAGACAGAGGACAGAAAGAAAAGGAGAAAAGGAGTTAGGCTGAGGAGAGAGGAATGATTATCAGTGTAAAACAAAGAAAAAAAAATGAATTATTATTAAATTCTATGGCTTTCTGAAGAAGTGCTTGTAATCAAGTCTACCTGGGTTCTTTGAGATATCAGAAAAGACTTATAGCATATATTTTACACACAGCAAATAACCAAAGAAATGAATAAAGGTTAGATATACTTCCAGGTGTATTTTTTAAAAGTTTAAAGCACGAATCACAGAATTTGAGGTCTGTAATTACCAGTCCCTTTATTTAGTATGGCCACCAACTCTACAGGGCCACTGTACCATATTTTGCACACAGGAGTGTACCTTCACTGACACAATTCCATTACTTCATTATCATAACAACCTCAGTGTGATATATAAAAGGTATACCACATGTTTTGAGGCATGATACTGTTAGACAAGAATGACATCATACAATCACAGCCCTATCCTCTATCACCTCTCGGGAAAGGCCATCATTTTTATAAGCTATGAATTCTATCATTGATATTAACAGTAATATACTGTACATTTTAAAAGTAGAACTAAATTCTAACGAAAGAATTGTTTGTTTAGAACACTGTAAATAAGATAGGATTGCATTATTTTTGTTCCAGAAATACAGCTTTCCCTTTATTTTTGGCATGTTTTCTCTCTCTAACCTGTGCACAATTCTGCAGACTGTTTGAACTTCCTGTATATATATGTATTCTCCAGGCCAGCAAATTAACAACATAAAATGGTGGAATGTGCCAGCACAATACATAAACATGGCTGCTTGTATTCCAACTGGGGAAAGGGTGACTGCAGCTGAATTGAGTAAGCTTTGTCACCCTAGGACAAGAGATGCCTGTGGGTACACCATGTTTGTATGTTTTCATTAAAACCAGGCATAAAAAAATGGATTATATTACAGGTATGTGTGCAAAAACATATGTATGTAGCTCGTTTGTGTTTAGATACACTTCAACAGTATAATCAACCTAAATTTGAATAATTCAAAAGTGATTTTATGCCATAGCAACATGTATTGCGTAAAGGTTACATTGAGGCTTGACATTTTAAAAAAACAGATATAACATTCATATGCAATGCTAGGTTTTATGTTGAGAATACCAACACCAGTTAGTTGCATTTTTTATGCACAAATATATTATATGCATACAAATATCCTACATAGCGTAAATTGATAAACCACCACAACCAACCAAGTTACATAGATTAGATTCTTGTACCCTTAGCTTACAAAGAAATGGCATATTGTGTCCATTATTGATCCATAATGGAGAATTAACTGTAGCAATCTACATGCACGCTCCTTAGACACAAACCAAACCTTTTACTGTAATAGTGCTTTAAAAGTTTATTAATATTAATATATACCTATCTGAAATGTCATGAGTGTCATGAAATGCAGTTCAAAATAAAACAAAAGCTAAGACATTTTAAATATATATAAACTCTGAAATGGCATCAGAAGAAAGACTGGCACAAAGGATTTTACCTCCAATCTTTACTCCATATACACATATAGGAAACAGTTTGGAGATCTGTGCAAGTTTAGGTATCGATACGAACCAGTTAATATGCAAATTACAGCTCATGCTAGCAAAAATACATTAAACCGTACAACAGCAGTATCATGGCACATTTTTAAAAGGCCAGTACACATAAATTACAATCTAAAAGAGTACTTAACTCAAAAATACTTTTTATGTTTACTGGTCATTTAAAGAAAAGGGAATACTTTGAAATGTTTATTGTTGGCACCACTGAATAGACAAGATCAGTGCATGCATACATTATGATTCTCTTTTGGGTTTCTTCACAAGAATTATATTACATGGATCTGTGCTTTCACATTAGATCATTGAATATAGAGCACAAGAAAACAAGGCACATTCAGGGGCATCAAAAGATACCAAAGTATACAGGGTACACAGGGAGTGTATAACAAATATTACACGGCCCTATGTTGTGCACAAAAGGCATCAACGTTACACATAACCAATGACTGTACAAATATACTTGTGATGGCCATAGTCAAAGAGCATAAAGTGCTACTGGAGATATTCAAGAATATTCATTAGGGCACAAATCTTTTTCAAAAGCTAGAGGCCAAAAGACACTGATTTTTTGAAACAGCCAACAGATCAATATAAGCCACAACCACGTAGGTTATTGGCAATGATGACATCAGTGACAGCATCAAACACAAAATGGATGTTGTTGGTATCGGTGGCGCAGGTGGTGTGAGTGTAAACCTCCTTATTTTGAGATTTATTCCGACTCTCGTACTGGTACTGTATGTGGGCTACACCCTCAGTGAATAAGTTGGGACCTGCAAGAGAGTGGAAAGAACATGTTTGTTCAATAACATTTAGCATATGAAACATTCCGAGGTTTGGAAAGTCCAAACACTTTCATACAACATTACTGGGCACATAAAACAAATCTACAAGGAAATTAGAATTTTGATAAGAATGTTTCCATTGTCGTTACATTACTAGTGTTTTCAGAAATTTAAAATTCCTTTTATACAACGGTATTAGTGATCAAGCATACAGTGTTAGTAAATGCTAATGCACCAAGAATGATTGCCCTGGTGGCACCTTTTGCACAAGCCCCTTTTCAAAGCATCCGTTTCCCTCCAGTCCTTTATATAGGCTGACCTAGGTCCTCTGCCACCATAACTACTGTAACATGTCTTAAAAGATCTGCCACTCCAAACTGATAATTAGTTACTAGCTACCACAACTATATTTATATAGAATATTGTCTCATACTCTGTAGACTAGATCGTTTGAGGTATGGCTGTATCCCATTGTTCTATCGTTTGTGTCTGCCTTGGGAGCAACCTATTATGGGATGTATATGTCTGTGGATTAGCTGTGAGAGGGGATTTCTCCAGCATCCCCTCCCAAAGACTGTCTACTGATGAGAAGTATGACGACACCTCTGTCATGCAACTGGTAGAGGTAAAGTCTACCCCGCACTTTTTTATTATGCAAAGAAGGGGGGCTTGTCCCCTAAATGTATCTCTGTGTGCCCTTGTTCAAATAAACAGTTCATGTTCAGCAGCCAAAACAAGTACTGCCTAGTTCTTGGTTGCAAGCAATTGGAATATCTGATTTTTATATTCAGACAGGAGGAAGCAATATATGACGGAAGCACTCAAGCGGAGTGTGACAAACGCTTCTGTGACATTGCTGACAAGCAGTGGGACATCCAAACCTCCACCTAGGGCTGTTATTAGAGAGGCTGTCCGAGGACCCTGACTTTGGGAGTGATTTGGAATGGCGTTTGGAAGAAATCTTGGAATACAGAGAACGGATACTAAATGTCTCAGAAGTCCTCTGGGCACAGGAAGATTTGGAGTTTCTAGCCAATCAGGAATGGAAGCTGGAGATCACCTATAGACGGCTGCTAGATTCTGCTCAGCAGCAGGTCTGGGCTACCTTTGCCTGGGATAATCCAGAAGTACCAGCCAACAGTCCTGAAATTCTGTCTGAAGAGTCTGCAACATGGCAGAGTAACAGTATGCTTTGCCCATCCTTGCCCGCAGCTATGGGCGCGGAGATCTTATGGCGAATGCAGCAAGTGCTGACTGACCTTGACAATCCTGTTTCTGCACAGGACGATCTTGGATGGAGGAATGCATCTGTCAGCAGCCAGATAAGGGTATGGGAGATGGAGCAGCTGGCTCATCTTCCCACTTGCAGTTCAAGGGCTCAGGAGAAGAGGAAGCCGTCCTCATTCTCCAGCCACAGATCACAGAAAGTATGCATTCAATCAACGTTTCATTGAAGGATGTAAAATTTACTGTAATTCAAACTGAAGTGCTAACAACAGGGCAGAGCTCTGCTAGCCTCTGCCCAGCACCAGTAACACCCTCTTCATTCTACAGACAGGAGATAGTGAACCTTTATCCCCAGACACCAGTTCCAGAGACTTTCGATTTAATAGACATTTCTGCTGAGGAAGAACAACCTGGTGAGCATCCAGCAGAAGGGCTAGCATCAGGGCCAAACATCACTGAGCCCTGCCCAGCACCAACAGCGCCTTCGGCTTTCCTGAAGGAGGCAGCCGGCCTCTCCCCCACAACACTGACAGGGACATGGGATTTCCTGCCAGCAGCATCTGTGGAGTTAGAAGAAACTTCTCCAGCTGAAGCGCCGACAACCGGACAGAGGGTCCAAGACCTGGGCCCCACGCCTGCAGCAGTTCCAGGGGGTGCATAGTGAGAAGGTGACGGTCACTCCCCGACAGCCTGAGTGGATGATGGGGGGTCCTCAGCTAAAGCACTAACAGGGCAGAGTACTACTGGCCTTTGCACACAACAATCAACTCCGCCAGAGCTCCAGGGAGAGAATGCAATCGGCACCTCACAACTGCAGCTTGAGCTGATATCTGTGGATGGGACTGTGGTCTCCACTGACAGCAACCCAGCAGAAAGGCTGGCAACAGGGCAGAGTGCTGCTGGCCTCGGCCCTCAACTAACAGAAAATGGAGTACCTGTGAAAGTGTATAGGACTTCGGTCTCCACTGAGACAACCTCAGGAAATGGTCCAGCACTGAGACAGGAGGATGTCAGCCATGCTTTGCAAGCACTGGGAGATTTTTTATCTAGTAACAGTGGATGGGACTTCAGTCTCCACCTGTATACCCCAGGGATGCTGGGCAGTCAGCCCAGATCCCCAACAGCATGATGGAGTGGGCCCAGTCACCCAATCTTCTCTCCAGGGGCTTAAAGGACTCCAGGGGGAAGGACCAGTCTGCACTTTTCCCCAGCAGCGGGCATGTTCTACCGTGTTTCCCTGAAAATAAGCCCTATTGTGATTTTCGGAGAGGGCTGCAATATAAGCCCTACCCTGAAAACAAGCCCTAGTTTAAAAGGGTTGTAAAATCCTAAAATGCACTTCTGTGTGTTGTGTGGCACCGCTCAGCTTATCCCTCGCTGCTCTCTTCCTCTTCTCCCAGCTCTCAGCGGGGGATCTCAGCCCCCCTCCGCAGTGCTTGGCGCAGGGAAGGAAGCTCCGGCAAGTCATGTAAGCACCGAGCGGCGCTCAGCTGATCCCCGCTGCTCTCCTCTTCTGCCAGCGGGGGATCTCGGGCCCCCGTCCCTCTGCAATGCGCGGAGTGGGCCCTGGACTGCACCAGAAAATTGGGGTCAGTGCAGGAAGAGCGGATCGACGGGTCAAGGTGCTGTTACAGGGCATTTATCACAGATTGCAGAGAAATGCATTGTGCATTTTGGGATTTTTTTACACCCACTTTTACTCAGTTCTACTGGCCTGCCAGGCAGGGAGATGGGGAGAGAAGACAGCAGCCCTACCCGAAAAAAAGCCTTACTGGGTCTTTTGTTGCAAAAAATTAATATAAGACCTGGGCTTATTTTTGGGGAAACACAGTACGAGAGAGGCAGAGGTTGGCTGGGTGAGTAATGCTCTGTTTGGGAGAATGTGTTTGGGGTATTGTGTGGGTACGGGCATTGGGGGACCGAAACTACGAACTTTGAAGTCAATGCGTTTGGTGACTCCTGTGTTCTTCTGCCGAAATGGGAGATGTGTGACGGTAGTCACTTTGGGCGAGGGGGGGGGGGGCGGGCTTGTGGAACCCAGCTTACCTTGCAGAGCACTGGAATTTCCTTGTTCAGCTCCCCCGGCCCCTCCTATGTGTAAGGTACCCTGTGTCTATTAGGGGCAAAGACTTACCGAGAACCCCAGTCTGATTTGCACTAATCAGACTCACTGTACAACCACACTGGAATATTGTGTATATGTATATATTAATATATATATATATATATATATATATATATATATATATATATATATATATATATATATATATAATATATATATATTTATATATTTACTAGATCATTTGATGTGTGGCTGTCCCATGTTTGTGTCTGCCTTGGTAAAACCCTATTATAGGATGTATATGTCTCTGTGGATTCTCCAACAGCCCCTCCCAAAGAGTCTACTGATGAGAAGTTCGACTACACCTATGTCATGCTACTGGTGGAGGTAAAGTCTACCCCACCCTGTTTCATTATGCAAAGGAAGGGGGCTTGTCCCCTGAGTGTATCTGTGAACCCCTGTTCAAATAAACAGTTCATGTTCAGCTGCCAAAACGAGTACTGTCTAGTTCTTGGTTGCAAGCGGTTGTAATATCTGATATCTATATTCAAACGGGAGGAAGCGATATATGATGGAAGCACTAGTATGGTAAGCAATTCCGTGACAATGACTATGCTGCTAAACCTAAAGCCCAAACAGACAATGCATTTACAGATGCCGGCAAAGCTGATGCTTCTGGAGTTAGCGAGTTCTTGAACCCATGGCATTTACACAGTGATCATTGGCTGTGATAAATCTATATAAAAATGATAAATGGCTTTGGACAAGCCATTTAAGTAAAACCTCAGTTCTGAAACCAAGAAGACCGAGATTAAAGGCCTTCTAGTTGGCTTATCTGGTCACTGGTTTCCAAATATTGGAGGATGCGGGTGCAATATCTGGGGTGTGGGTTTGCCCATTACTCTCTGCAACTTATGGTAAAAAATACCACTGATGCCCATTTGGCAAAAGGATGCAGTAATTATTTATGTGCTTTCTTATGCTATGCTAGGAGTGCACAGAAAAAGCCAGTAAGCAGAATAAGATTTCATGGAGCAACCATGGGACCACATATATTTTGGACTCCAGTAATGCCAATTTTGAGGTTCATGATGTACCCGGAAGACACATTTGTGTCATGCAACATATGAAATAAAAACTAGTGCATCTGTGGATAACACTGCACATCACTAACTATTTCATTCCTGCACCTATTTAATGAACAGTATTTAAAAAGTATATGTTACCAATCCACAGTGGAGAGTACATTTTATGATCAAAAGCATGAAGCTCATTAATCTGCTTGCAAGCTACAAAACTGCTACAGCATGCAATACACTAATAATAAATGATAAAAATGCTGAGTAGATCGTTGCATGCCATGACTAGAAGGATATGCATGCCAGTGTAGTTTCAGCTTCCTTTATATGCAGCATAGCAAGCAATTACAATGATTAAGAAGTAAAGTGTTACAGTCTGAATAACTTATCTCACGTTATGATGGCAGTACTATCTTTTCCATAGTTTGTACCTGTGTACTCCGGAAAGCAGATAGTAAGTGGGGACTTTGGAATTTTTTCTTTGAAGATATCTTTCTTATTCAGGAACAAGATCATGGAAGTGTCAATGAACCACTTGTTGTTACAGATGGAGTCAAACAATTTGAGGGATTCATGCATTCGGTTCTGTAATACAAATAAGAGCTGTATGTCACAGGAGCTCCACAATGATTTGCACCCGGCAACACATAGCTCACATAGTAAAGATTATTATTGTACATATATGTGTATCTATATTTTTTCCCTTGGTATAGCACATGCAATTTGGTGTCTTTTTTTAGTGGCCATTGTCCTCCCTCGTAGCTTTCCCCGCACATATCTACTCTTTTTCGTCTTTTCCTTGTTTGCATGCTCATGCTTTATGTTGTGACACCCAACATGCTTTTCTCAGATCTTGTTCATGTTCTTTAACAAGCTAGCATGTGCTCAGGCTTTGCTGTGCAGTTCAAATATGCATGCTTAGCTGCCACTCTAGTGAATACTTTTTACCAAAAGGACAATTTGGGATGTGGGCCTCTGAAACGGACTCTCAATTTGCAGTGTTTATCTGATTATGGACATGCTCATTTAGTTAAAACTGGACATGCTCACGCTATCATATTTAATTCTTACCATGTTTTCTCTGGGCCATCTGGACTTCTTTATGTTTTGTTCTTCTTACTGCGCTCCAACATTCTCACTCTATGCCTGTTTTTAACCAACTATCATTCTTCCAGCTATAATACCCCAATTTCTTTTTAGTTCCCCATCCCACTTGAAATAGATTTTATTGTATTCTCTCCCTTTCCAAAATAATTTATATTGTTTAAACAGTTCATAAACTTAAGCTATTTAATAAAAAGATGCAAAAAAATAAAGCATCCCTTCATCAGAAATCAGATTTAATTAGTATGAATACAACTTTTAAATGATATGTTGCTATGGATTACTGTCCTTCACATTCAAGTTGAGCTCAAAAGTTTTGTTAGAAAATTGTTAGAACCGCTGGCCTATCTTTTTTGGTTGTGTCCTCATTGAGAAAATTATCACTTGCTGCCTTGGTGACAATGGGAAATACAAAACAATTTTTATAGTTATCACAAGAACACAAGGGAAACCTCCCAAAAAGGAAACCTTTTCTTGTGAAACTGCCAAAAGTGGCAGTTCCTGTATGTATTGTAGACAAGAATTGAGTGAAAAGCTCTCCAATGGGGACACACACACACCATTTAAAACCAGGGATTCTAACCTTCCCCTCTGTAGCCAAAATGTTGAAAAAATGTTTTGTCTGACGTTCCACTTCAAGTTATTATATTGCTCATACATTGGGTAAATTATGAATATTACTTGCAAAAAAACTCAAACTTTGTTTTTGTTTGTCTGTAGCTTGAAATCGACACCAGTTTCAGAAGCCCGGGGCCTAGAATTAATAGATTTAGAATGTACAACATAAGTTATGGCTTGGGATGGAACCTGTCTTGCTTTTCCTACATGGTGTACAAGTGCTGAGAAAATGCAGAGAGCTGGAGGTGGAGAATAAGCAAGGACTTAAGATTAAAGCTCATGCAAAAAGCAAAGCAAAAAGCAGAAACAGCTTGTTAGGCCCCATATTTTTTGTGCCAGGCCTAAAATGCAAGACAAGATCCTCCATAACAGGTAACATTCTATGGTGGATTTCATTGCATTGTTATTTTATAATAAAGGTTCATACCTGCTGAAACTGAAGAGTCTCTCAGTCTCTGCTGGGTAGGTAGCGGTGTTAGAAAGGCTGGACGGCAGAAGAAGAAAAGTTTTCAAGTGCTGAAGACGCAGAGGTGTTTGGAGAGAGAGGACTGTGCAGGCTGTGTGGACAATTCTCCAGCAGGACCACGAGAGCGGAAAGCAAGTGAATAGAGGTACCAAGCAAACCAAAGAGTCATGAGGTTAACAGCAGGTGGCAGGCCACACTGGGAATGGTTACAGCTTGTGGTTAGTGACGAAATCCTGAAAGGATGAAGAGACTTGTATTCCCTTATGAATCTGCTCTAGGACTAGGTAAATGGATAGTATGCAGACCAACATTAACAACTTTCAAAATGATGACTTGTTATATTAGAAGGGAAGTGTAAAGCAGCCCAACACTTTGAAGTTCATCTTCAATTTTTCACTCCCAAAATAAATAGTAATGCAACACCAATTGCCCCTGTAATGTGTGATACAAATGTGCAAAACAAAAGACATCGACATAACTAGAAAAAAAAAAACAAGTTCTAGAGAAATCAGCATAGACTTTAGTAGGCTGTCACATTTAAAACTTTAAAAATGACTAATAAATGGAGACAATTTACAACTAAAGCAAATGCAATTGGGCAAAAATAAAAGGCGATAAATGTTTCTGCTGGGAATGCAACACAAAATTGAACACCCAATGTTATAATACTTTATTTTCTAAAATGCATTTTCTTCCAATGCATTTATATCATACTGTTACATTTTTTGGGCAGAGTTTCTTCCCATTGGAACCCTGAGGTTAATTTCTAAACAGAACAAATGCAGCCACTTGGAAAAATTGTAGAATTCAGAAACTAGTCTGGCAAAGGTAGGAGCACAGCACAAAATTTAGAAGCCAGGGAACATGCACTTTGACTTATAGCAAAAGAAACGGGATAGATTGCAGGTGCTAACTGTAATTTCAACCCCGCTCCAATGAGTTCCTAGGGTATGTGTGGCTTTCCAGATTTAACATAGCGAGCCAACACAACCAGTCAGTAAAATTTAAAGTGCTTCAGTGGAAAAACATGGCATGTTCACACCAGAGAGAGCTGCATACTGAAGGTTTTTTACCTTGATGCTTAGAATGCATCAAGGTAACAAACCTCCAGACTTTAGAACCACTTTAATACTAGAAAGTACTGGAAGCTGAGTAGAGCAAAGGGGGAAAGATGCAAAAAGGTAAATTGTTAAAGGCGGAGGTTTGAAGCAAACCTGTTGCTCTGCCTTGAGTGGGCAAAAATAACACAGAACCCGTAAGATCATCTCATTGTTATTGCCATCTTAAAGTACTGATGTGGTAGTAGCGGATGTAAATAATCTGGTTCCAGGGCAGGCAGCTTACACCCCAGCGGATCTCCACGGTCTCCTTGGCTTGTAGTGTGGTTTAATGTAACAAAAATGACGATTGCGCCACACCACTGCAAAAAGCCCCAAATGCAACTTTATTACAATAAGTCAGGGGCAGTCCAAAGAGTATCCAACAAGTTTCAGGGGTCCAAAAATGGCCTTCATCAGGTCTTGATTGGCAGCGGCCAAACAAGCTTCTGACCAGGCCTGTGCTTGAACTCACCCTAGAAAAAATAACATTAAAAAGGTCCAAGTCACTTCTAGTCTATTCACATTGTGATCCCTGATGAAGGGGGCATTTATGGAGCCCCAAAATGTGTTACTCTTTGGACTGTTTCCCTGAATTTTACTGGAATAAAGTTGTATCTGGACCCCTTAGCAGTGGAAAGCACTTCAATTTCCATTTTTTGCTTTGACATTGTCAAGCCTTGATGAAGGGGATGTTTTTGGACTGCTGCAACGCATTAGCTACTCTTTGTATTGTCCCCCAGACTTTCATTGGAATAAAGTTGTATCTGGATCTCTTAGCAGTGGTGTGGCACTTCCAATTCCATTGAGGTTTTAAAAAATACAAAACAAAAAAGTCGCGCTAATAGAAAGAAGTGGTATTAAAGCTCCCAGTGATAGGTACCGCAAATCACAATAGTGATACTATTATAGTGATACATACATTGAATCAAAATAATTGAAGTGCAAATTAAAAATGCTATACACTTTACCTAAACCTAATTAAGATACGTCAAAGAGCAATGTTAAAGGATTTACACTATGTGGAGCTCTTTGTTGTCTTTTTAGTGATAATACTGCCCTGCTGAGTTTTCTGCTGACAATCCCCATTGACGCTGAAGTATCCACTGCCTGCCTATAATATATATTTTTTTCTGTTTTTTATTTCACCAACTTTATGGACATTCTCAATTGAATTTATTTCCATATTTGCACATTTTTCCAAATATATTTGTTCTTTGACGTATCCTAATTAGGTTTAGGTATAGTTTACAGCACTTTTAATTTGCACTTCAATTATTTTGATTAAATGTATGTAGTATCACTATTGTGATTTGCGGTACAAATCACTGGGAGCTTTAATACCACTTCTTTCTATTAGCGCGACTTTTTTGTTTTGTATTTCTGATTGGTGTCGAATAACACTTTGTAGTTGCAGCTCAATTTATACATTTTTTAGAGCAATATTTTTTATACCCATTATATTTAAAAAAATACTTCATGCTGCTTTTTACCTGTGATGGCACAGTTGGCATAAAGCATCATTTGGGGTGGGCTTTTAGAAAAATGGGTGGTCCTATGTTAAAAAGAAGAAAAAAAAAAAAGCCAATCTAAAAACGAATAGTATTTCTTTGTTACTTGAGTAGTGGAGTCTTGTACCAAGCTTGCCATTGATCAACTGGCCAAGTTATTAAACATAATCTTTTAGGACCTTCTTCAGGCATTATACAAAATTCTTGAAGGGGGGGATATAAGCTAGTATTTTTTGGGACTAAACATTTTGTAACTTTAGGAATGTCTTTTTCTTGCAGAGATATTCTCAGGCTGTCTGACTTGCAATCCATATTTGACATCTACACACCGATTTTCAATACTATCCAAATCTGGGTACTGTGGAGGAGGGCTAGGCAGATTAGAAACAAAAAGCTTATCGACATCAATCTCATGAGATACAGCTGAGGGCTGCATAGGCTGCTGTGAACAGATGTGTTGAAGATCAATTTTGATGTTAATCTTCACAATATGATTTTTTTTTTCTGTTGCCCTTCTGGCTATCGGGGCACCTACAGGACTGTGTATTGTGTATATGTAGACTTTAGGACCAGTGTGATTTCTTTTCACTGAGAAAGTAAGAAAAACTTGCCAAGCGGTGTCAAAATGTTTGCAAATGTTAAGAATGAATAAACCCAATGACAATGCAATTTTTTTTTTTTTTAACTATAAACAAATCACACCAATATGGGTAAGAGACTTTAAATATCATAATATGGTAGCACATTATAAAATGTAACATGCACATAAAAAAAACTTACTGTGAAAGCAAAGCTTGCTCTCAATGCAGAAGTTTCTCAGCAGGCAGAAAAATTAACAATTCAGTGTATATGACATGACATACTGTGGGAAGCAATAAAAGATAGGTGGCATTGCTCATGGAAGGTATGGTTTGCAATGATCACACTTTACAAATCAGTTTAAAGCAGTTCCGTCGAATTAGTATTTTTTTTAAAAAAAAGTCAGCAGCTACAAATACTGCAGCTGGTGACTTTTAAAATATGGACACTCACCTGTCCAGGAATCCGATGTCGGAACCTGAAGCCGATCTGTCCCTCTGCTCTCGGGTGGAGGCGCCGGCATCTTCAGTAAGGGAATGAGGAAGTGAACTCTTGCAGCTTTAAAGCCTGGTTCCCTACTGCACATGCACGAGTCGCGCGATCCCACTGGTCCCTGCGTGTCTCCCAGAAGACAGCGGGGGACGGACGGACATGGCGTAGATATCCACGGATACTGCGGCTATCTATGCACGGAAGTGGGAGCAAATACCCGAATTATACAGGTATCTGCTCCCCCCTAAAAGGTGCCAAATGTGACACCGGAGGATTCGGAAAAGCGGAAGTTCCATTTTTGGGTGGAACTCCGCTTTAAATCATTTTCCACTAATCAGGGGGCTTTCATTGTTGTATGCTAGGACAACTACAAGCACAGTAAATGATGATTACTTCCCTTCATGAAATAGATCTGGACTAGGGCAGCAACTAACTATTATGTTCACATTGTTTCGATTAATCAGATAAAAACCTCAAAAAAGTGTGGTGTATATTTAGGTAATATGTAAAGTTTTTTGAAAAGACAACTATTCTTGAATATCTATATGCAGTGGTTAAAATAACCAGCTATATGGTTAGGGAACAAAATATCTAATCCACTCTGAGAATAACAGACAGAAGAGATATATACAGTGCCTTGCAAAAGTATTCACCCCTTGGTAATTTTCATGTTTTGTTGCCTCACAACCTGGAATTAACACGGATTGTTTGAGGATTTGCATAATTTAATTTACAGAACACGCCCACAACTTTGAAGATTTTTTTTTTATTGTGAAGCAAACAACAAATAGGACAAAATAACAGAAAGAGTCAATGTGCATGACTAGTCATCCCCCTAAAGTAAATATTTTGTAGAGCCACCTTTTGCGGCTATCACAGCTCCAAGTAGCTTTGGGTAAGTCTCTATGAGCTTGCCACGTCTTACCACAGGTATTTTTGCCCATTCCTCCTTGCAAAACTGCTCCAGCTCCTTCAAGTTGGATGGTTTGTGCTTGTGAAAAGCAATATAAGTCTGACCACAGATTTTCTATTGGACTGAGGTCTGGGCTTTGACTAGGCCATTCCAACACATTTACAAGTTTCCCCTTAAACCACTCAAGTGTTGCTTTAGCAGTGTGTTTGGGGTCATTGTCCTGCTGGAAGGTGAACCTCCGTCCTAGCCTCAAATCACACACAGAATGGTACAGGTTTTGCTCAAGAATATCCCTGTATTTAGCACCATCCATCTTTGCTCAAACCCTGACCAGTTTCCCAGTCCCGACTGCTGAAAAACATGGTGTTCTTTGGGTGATGTGATGTTGTTGGGTTTGCGCCAGGCATAGCATTTTCTTTGATGGCCAAAAAGTTCAATTGTAGTCTCATCAGACCAGAGCACTTTCCTCCATACATTTTGGGAGTCTACCACATGCCTTTTCGCAAACTCAGAACGTGCCATTTTGTTTTTTGCTGAAAGTAATGGCTTTCTTCTGGCCACTCTGCCATAAAGCCCAACTCTATAGAGTGTACAGCTTATTGTTGTCCTATGTAGATACTCCAGTCTCTGCTGTGGAACTCTGCAGCTCCTCCAGGGTTACCTTGGGTCTCTGTGCTGCCTCTCTAAATAATGCCCTCCTTGCCTGGTCCGTGAGTTTTGGTGTACAGCCATCTCTTGGCAGGTTTGCTGTTGTGCCATGTTCTTTCCATTTAGTTATGATAGATTTGATGGTGCTCCTAGGGATCAAAGATTTGTATTTTTTTTTATAACCTAACCCTGGCTTGTACTTCTCAACAACATTGTCCCTTACTTGTTTGGATAGTTCCTTGGTCTTCATGGCAGTGTTTGGTTAGTGGTGCCTCTTGCTTAGGTGTTGCAGCCTCTGGGGCCTTTCAAAAAGGTGTGTATATGTAATGACTGATCATGTCACACTTAGATTGCACACGGGTGGACATCATTTCACTAATTATGTGACTTCTGAAGTTTGCACCAGAGCTTTTTATGGGCTTCATAACAAAGGGGGTGAATACATACGCACATGCCAATTATCAGTTTTTTATTTCTGAAAAAAAGTTTTATGTATATATTTTTCTAATTTTACTTCACCAACTTAGACTATTGTGTTCTTATCCATCACATATAATTCAGATTAAAAAAACATTGACCTAAAAGGCTGTAATGCAACAAAATAGGCAAAAAGCCAAGGGGGTGAATACTTTTGCAAGGCACTATATGCTATCTGAGGTTGAACTTGGTACATATGATTAGGTACAAGAACAAAAAAATAGCCCTTTATGGTACAAAAACAGCAGATAATCACTACTATAAGGGGTTCATTTATACAGTAAAAGTAATATATATTACACATCATCATAAAACTTCTATCATACGTATAATAATAAATATACACAGAAGTAGGATATACAGAGTATTTTAACTGGGTATTAGACATGAAGCTATATGAAGGGTAGAATATAAATCTTTTATATCTAGGAGTAAAAGGCTGAGACTTTTTTGCATGGATATAATCATTGTAAATATAATGCACAATACTGGTAAACTTTTACTTTAAACCTAATTGTAATGCCTTATATTACCTCCAGCTTCTCTGGGTTCATATGCGGATCTTCCCTGTACAGAGCCTTTAGTGATTAAAAAATTATATATATATTCAAATATTTACAAAGAAAAAACATGTTATACTTACCTGCTCTGTGTAAAGGCTTTACGCAGAGCAGCCTTGATTCTCCTCTTTTGGGGTGCTCTGCTGGCGCTTCTGGCTCCTCCTGCCTTCAGAGTGCCCCTATAGCAACCCGCAAAGTATAGTATAGAGTGCCTTTAGAATCACTCACTTCATTCTCTTACCCAGGACTACATGAGGTATTGCTCCTCACACAATCACAAGTTCTCAGGCAGTTACTGACAGTGTACGGAGCTGTATGTCTGCTGCACGGTGTATACTGATATGTAAACAAATAATGCATTCTGTATGCAGGCCAACTAATCGATTATGAAATAGTTGACAACTTATCGACATAATCAATTATGAAAATAGTTATTTCAGCCCTTATCTGGACATCCATTTAAAGCTGAACTTTAGGCAGATATAAACAAAAACATCAGTTAAAGCCCAACTCCACAACATAATCTAGCCTTGCAGTGTCCCCCCCCTCCCCCCCCACCAAAACTCCACCACGTACAAAACAGGGTAATAGCCCTGCAATAAAGATAAGAATGGCAGCACATCCGAAATAAAAAATAGACGTTTATTTAGAAGTCCATGAATAAAAAAGCCTGACACACAACCGACAGGGTACTCAGCAGACGCGTTTCACACGAATCGTGCTTACTCATTGCGGGTACTAGCCCGTCAATGTATGTAATGCTGCTGAGGGACCGTTTACAGGCCAGAGCTTCAAGAAGAGGACAGCGCTGGAGTCGGCCAGAGAGGAGGATACAGTAAGTTCCGACTGCTCCTCTACCTCCCACACATAACCAAAATTTAACTCTTGCACTGTAGAAGGGAGCCCACTGCAAGGGTAGATTTATTCTAATTCTTGGAGTTGAGCTTTAATGCACCTATTTATTAAAAATCATGAAATGCATTTTAAATTCAACTAGAATACGTACCTGAATTTGACTTGATTTAAGCAATCCCCTGTACAGCAACACAAAGAATGGGAGATGGACATGAGCCATTGGGGCTAATCAAGTATCCTGCATTCACATGTTAATGTGAATGCAGGTTCAAGAAACATGCTAACTGGAGGCAGGAGTAGGTAGATGACCTCATCAGTTACTTTCCAACACTGTCCAGGGATAGGGATGTCCTACACTGTCCAGGGATACTCTTTGGCAATGTTCTGGAAATCTCTGGACTGGTAGGCCAGAAATGCAAATCCTCTGGAAAGCAAGCCTGGTTACATATAGGCATTTCAACTACATATTTAGTGCTTTGTCTGGAAATCAGTTTTAACATTATGTAATACAGCAGATTATGAGCACGGATACAAAGATCATAGCTCGATGTCATTCTCCATTGAAATATTTTAAATTTTGCAATATTCTTTACTTTAGCAACATACATTGGCAAATATTTTTTCTTCAGTTGTTAGATGAAAGGCAGACATTTATCCAAGGGATAATTTAAAATTAGGTCACTCTGATTAGCGTTAGATAAAGGCATACTTCAGTAGAAAAGCTATAAATATGATGCTGTTTTGACCTAGAATACCCCCAAATATACACATGGTGCAAACCCTTTAATGTCAAGAACATCTGAAAACACAAGTTCTGGGAAGTGCCTCTACAGAGAATGATGTTGTAAATGTAATCACCCACCAAGGATAAATATATTCACTTAAAAACTTGAAAGCTTTATTAACCCATTTAACAGATAATAAACACCAATGATACCGATATACAAGCTTGACACATTACCTGCCTTATTTTTCAATGTCTTGTGTGTTCATTATAAAGTTGCCAGCAGGACTTTTAGAGTCATGTTCTAGACTGTAAACACATCACTCAATAATGGTATACCATTAATAAAGGTTTAAATGCTTGGGTTGTTTTTCTTCCCCTATGGCATCTGTTTAGAAGGAGCTAGAATGCAATGTCTTAATTTTGAACTAGGTCCTATTTGCTTAATTTGGCTACTGGTAAATACTGCATTACCACATTCCACTGCATCTGAAATGTTTTTTCCTGCATACAACATGAATGCAAACAAAAGGGAGTAAAGAAAGGAAAGAAGAAAACAAGTTAGAAGCAAGTCAGAAGCAACCCAACCTGATCTGAAAAGCAAGGCACTTTATCCTAAATGCAAGATGTGTTTGACTTTCCTCGAAGTCCGATACCTGTGTACATCTAGCAAATGTAACTTCCATAGGGATTAGCTTATGTAAAAGGCATCATAGAGGATGAAAAAAAAAAAAAAAAAAAAGGTGAAAAAGCTGAAAGGTTAAAAGGGCATGCTAATATGTTTAAAAAACAATAGTAATTTTAAACTAATACAGCTATTCTCAGACAGGGCTTTGTGGAACCCTCAGGCTCCTCCAGAGGTTTCTAGGGGTTCCTTAAACTGTGGTACATTGGCCTTCAATTTGATAGTTCCTGCACAGTTCCAGGGCCAATGCCACCTGGCAGAACAAAGTGCATAATACAGTGTTTAAAAAAAAGAATGACCCAAATTTTAAACCTTATATCTGTGCAACCACTCACAGCCAATGAATGAAACCTGTATTGCTTGAACAGACCCCTACTAGTGTCCAAATAGACGCTAACCTCAGTTGTTAACAAGATGGCGTCTATGCAACACAAGGCGTGTTGTGTTCTCCAATAGTCCAGGGCAACCATGCACTTCAGAGGAAAATGTGCAACAAATTCAAGAGGCTTTTCAGCGAGGCCCGCATAAGTCTGCTTGTCGTCCTAGCCAAGAATCTTGCAATCCCTCATACTACTGTTTGGCATGTGTTAAGATGAAGTTTGCTTCTGAGGCCATATCAGTTGAAACTGATGCAAGCTCTTTGTGTAAATGACAAAAGAAAACATTTAGATTTCTGTCATATGCTCTTAGACAATATGGAGGACGACAGCTTCTTACCGCAGTTAATTTATAGTGATGAAGCAACGTTTCAAAGCGGTAAAGTTTTGCATCACAATGTAAGGACTTAAGAAGCCACGCAAACTTGTACAGTATGAACGAGATTCACCAAAAATGAACGTGTTTTGTGCGGTTTCATTTACAAAGATTTAAGGCCCTTTCTTTCCTGAGGGAAACACTGTTACAGGACATTCCTATCCTGAAATGCTGAAGGACTGGCTTTTCCCACAACTTAATAAACACTGAAGATTTCATTTTTCAGCAAGACGGAGCACCGCCACATTGGCACAACCAAGTTTGTTGGTTTCTAAATAAAACATTGCCTCAATGTTGGATAGGTCGCTCGGGACCCCTAGACTTGGCACTACACTCTTGGCAATTCTGCCTGTGAACAAGAAAATATTGTACAGGATGCAGCTTTGCTACAGAAGTAGATAAGAAGCTAAGGTGGGGGTGTTCATGCAGGCTATTTCAGAAGTGGTGATTTCTGCATAGATTAGAGAAGTTTAAAGCTGAACTCTGGGTAAATAAAACAAATGTATCACTTGCAGTGGGGCTAGGCCTGCATTGCAAGGGTTATTTGCTGGTCTAGGGCAGGGGTCCCCAAACTTTCTAAGAAAAGGGCCAGTTTACTGTTCTTCACACTTCAAGAGAGCTGGACTGTGGCCAGTGGGAGTAGAAAAGGCCTCAGTTATGGTGGTCAGTGGGGGGAAATTAATTACATAACGCCTGTGGGTAGTAAGTGGTATTGGTATTAGTGGGAAGAATAATCTCCGTTGTTGGTGTCAGTGGGAGGAATAGTGCCCCATCGTTGGTATCAGTGAGAACAGTACCCAATCATTGGTACTAGTGGGAAGAATAGTGCCCCATCTATGGTGTCAGTGGGAGGAATAGTGCCCCATCTATGGTGTCAGTGGGAGGAATAGTGCCCCATCTATGGTGTCAGTGGGAGGAATAGTGCCCCATCTATGGTGTCAGTGGGAGGAATAGTGCCCCATCTATGGTGTCAGTGGGAGGAATAGTGCCCCATCTATGGTGTCAGTGGGAGGAATAGTGCCCCATCTATGGTGTCAGTGGGAGGAATAGTGCCCCATCTATGGTGTCAGTGGGAGGAATAGTGCCCCATCTATGGTGTCAGTGGGAGGAATAGTGCCCCATCTATGGTGTCAGTGGGAGGAATAGTGCCCCATCTATGGTGTCAGTGGGAGGAATAGTGCCCCATCTATGGTGTCAGTGGGAGGAATAGTGCCCCATCTATGGTGTCAGTGTTAGGAATAGTGCCCCATCTATGGTGTCAGTGGGAGGAATACCATAGAACAAAAAGGTACCCCCCCCCCAGTTTGTACACATGGCAACTTCAACGGCAACGGAGTACATATATTGATTACAAAATTTTATTGAGTATTAATAAAAAGTTGCTGCATACATCACCATACATTAAAACAAAGCCGATTGAAAAGTAATTGTCTCCTGATATTTTCCCGACTTGTTTCAGGACCTGTAAAGAGTCCTTTCCTCAGGGGCATTCCATAAGGAGTTCACTAGACAATACTCTAGAATAAAACACAGCAAACATTAAGAATCATATTACAAAAACATCATGAGAGCATTGTAAGAAGTGGACTTAGACACATACCAATTCAGCACAGCTTTCAACTTATTTGTCAGATAAGAGGATTCAAAATAAACCAGCAGCAACAGATAGCGCAATCCAAATCACCGTCCCTTTTGGGAATATTCAAATGGCCACATCAAAGCCTGAGTGTCTGAGTGTTCCTCAAATGGGCCCCATAAAACAAATCTAGCAGTAGTAACAATTATATGCAGGGCAGATGACAGAGGTATGTTTCCCACACGAAAGGTCTTGCAAACAGTAATCATTTCATCATGGACCAGAATATATATATAGTCACCGTGCATTCATACAGAGAACAGCTTAATTTCAGTAAAAGACTTGATCCTTCTACATAGCTTCCCCTATATCATAGGGTTGCAATCTGTGTCCGGATCATAGCTCATTATTGACCCATGCAAGTTATAAATATAGCAATATAGCATAAATAGTCCACATCGTGTTGATCCCATATAATATGGGAACATTAGATGTTTTGTGTTTATATGGTTTCCAAAGGGAGACCTCTGCTAATAGATACTGCCTACTAACCTTTATACACAAAGAAGACTTCCTGTGTGGTAGCCCAGGAGGAGATCAGATGGCGGAGTTTGTGGGCTACCACACAGGAAGTCTTCTGTGTGTATAAAAGGTTAGTAGGCAGTACCTATTAGCAGAGGTTCCCCTTTGGAAACTATATAAACACAAACCATCTAATGTTCCCATATTATATGGGATCAACACGATGTGGACTATTTATGCTATAGTGCTGTATTCATAACTTGCATGGATATATAAAGAGCTATGGTCCGGACACAGATTGCAACCCTATAATATAGGGGAAGCTATGTAGAAGGACCAAAAGTCTTTTACTGAAATGACGAGGCCCATATGAAGTTATTCCATGTATGAATGCACAGTGACATATATATATGTGGTCACCTATTTTTTGACTATATAGAATGTCTGGATCCCCATACACATGGGGAATGAAGATATTTTATGATCCCCTTTGATTAAATAAGGGTACTTAAAATATATATGTTTTCTTTATAGGAATTATTCCCTACACATACCTTTTGGTCCATGATAAAAAAATTACTGTTTGCAAGACCTTTTGTGTGGGAAACATACCTCTTTGCCATCTGCCCTGCATATAATTGTTACTACTGCTAGACTTGCTTTATGGGGCCCATTTGAGGAAGACAAAGGCTTTGATGTGGCCATTTGAATATTCCCAAAAGGGACGGTGATTTGGATTGCGCTATCTGTTGCTGCTGGTTTATTTTTAATCCTCTTATCTGACAAATAATTGAAAGCTGTGCTGAATTGGTATGTGTCTAAATCCACTTCCTACGCTGCTCCCATAATGTTTTTGTAATACGATTCTTAATGTTTGCTGTGTTTTATTCTAGAGTATTGTCTAATGAACTCCTTATGGAATGCCCCTGAGGAAAAGACTCTTCACAGGTCCTGAAACGCGTCGGAAAAACAGGAGCAAATTACTTTTCAATCAGCTTTGTTACCATTTTAATGTATGGTGATGTAGCCACCAACTTTTTAAATAATACTCAATACAATTTTGTAATCAATATATGTACTCAGTTACTGTTAAAGTCGCTGTGTACAATGGGGGGTATCTTTGTTCTAAGGTATCTATATTTGGGATTTTGGCAACAACCTGGGGTTTTTTGGATGGGATCTTAATTCTCGTAGAAGGAATAGTGCCCCCTCTATGGTGTCAGTGGAAGGAATAGTGCCACATCTATGGTGTCAGTGGAAGGAATAGTGCCCCATCTATGATATCATTGGGATGAATAGTTCTCCATCTTTGGTGTGAGAGGAAGAAATGAGGAGGAAGAAAGTCTTTTATCAAAGGGGGGGGGAATAGTGCCCTAAGGGCTGGATAAAGGCAAGCAAAGGGCAACGACCAGCCTTCTGGCAGCAGTTTGGAAACCACTGTTCTAGGGGAACAATAAAAGAAGATATACTGTACTTATCTGATCCTCCCACAGCTTCTGTACCCCCAGACTCTATTGTCCTGACCTCATGGAGACCAACGCAAGGTCCATAGCCATGCTCTGGACACGAGGACACCAAGGGATAGTGCGTCACTGAAATGTGAGGGAGAGCCTCCAGCCGGGGGAGCAAAGCTTCAAGTAAAAACAGCTTATCCTCTCTCCTTGACAAAACAGGCTATTAACCATTGCAGTACGGACACAGCCCCACTGCAAGGAATCTTTTTTTATGTTTCCAAAGTTGGACTTTAATGTCAAAGTACAGTTGCTCTTTAAAGTGATATTGAAGGCAGATTTAAAAAACAAAAAAAACAAAAAACAAAAATGTCATACTTACTAGCTCTGTGCAGTGGTTTGGACAGGGCAGCCCTGAGCCTTCTCTTCTTGGGTCCCCGGCCAGCACTCCTGGACCCTCCCTCCTGCCCCATAACAAGCAGCTTGCTATGGGGGCAGTCAAGAAGGCTGGCTCCTAAGCCACTGCTCTGTGTCTCAATTCAAACATGGAGCGCAGCCCAGCCTCACCCCCACTCCTGGCCTCCTCCTCTCATTGGCTCACTGGCTATGATTGACACCTGCCTAAGCCTATGAGGAGGAAGAGACCCGGAAGAGCCGCTACTCTCATGTACATTATTGGATCGAGATGGGGCTCAGGCAAATATTGGAATGCATGAAGGTAAAAAACCTTGAGCCTTTACAACCACTTTAAGAGCCTATTCACACCATTGTGATTAAAAATGTCATTCAACATGTAGCATTAATAAGAACCCATTCATAAGTTCTGCACATCTTTTCAGATTCTGGATTTAAGCCCATTCCTGTTTTATTATGTCTCTGGTTAACAGCCTTTAAATACATGTAAAATTAATTGCTGTGCATTTTCAAACATTCAAATGTATTCCTATAGAGGCACAAAATGCTTTTGAAATATGGTATGCAATCCCCTTTATCACCTTCCTTTCTTTTTATGCATCTTCTGCTCCTTTGCAGCGTCCCATGTAACATAGCGCCTGAGATTTGTACTGGGGCGAGGCGATGGAAGGGATCCCTGTCCAGGGATATTCTTCCTGTTTGCCCAACCTGGGAACGTTTGCTCTGTCTCAGATTGACACATTGGATTGGAAATAACATTTCAACCATACTGACAGGCCAGGAAAGGTCCCATTCATTTGTTACCTTGTTTGCCTGCAGATTTTGTATGCATTGGTTCTAACATTTGAAGTCACATAGGATGATTTGTCTGTAACCCAAGATGGGAAATTTGATTAGAATTTTCTTTTCCTCCTTTTTATAAAATGTATTCCCCATTTCATTCTTTTTCTATGTAATGGAGACAATTGTACTCATGTGTCAACCTATGTTTTGTATACGCGCTTTTAATTGGAAAATTATTGGAAAAGAAATATGGTATTGCAGCTGTGAGAAAAGCTGTGAGAAAATCTGTCCAGCCGTGACAACGCATTGATTCAGATTGAATAGGATGTGTGCAGCAGACAATATGACTGTACTTGATGAGCTATGTTATGCAAAGTTGCCTGTATGTCCTGTGAAAAAGAGTCAGATGATGTCTGCATACATTCTGTCTCCTCAGACTGTAAATAAGCACACACACGTTTCAGTCTGAGAACACTGGTGTCCAGAACTAAGACGTGTGAAGATATATCAGATAATTGTCCAACGATAGAGAACAGTACTGTATTGTCTTGTATCAGGTCTAGTCAAAGGGTGATGGAACAGTGAGTTTGGACCAGAGTTTTTGTGCCTTTATTCAGAAAAAGACAGAAACTACCGCGTTTATAAAGTCGGGAGTTAAAGATTTAGGGCTTTATGAATACAAACATTTGTGCCACCGTGGTAAAGCATAAAATGGTACAACCGTGACGGTACCCTGTATACAAATGCAATAGAAAGGAAAACTATAATGGTTTTGGATACGTTGGGAGAATTCATAAAGTGTGTAGTAAAACCCCTCATACCTCCTCACCAAATTTGTCTTTGTGACAAATTCATGTACCTGTCGGGAACAAGTAAGCAAATCCATCTTCGGAGGTGGAGGCATGAGGGCAGAGTATGCATACAGGACACTCCAATTCAGCGTAGCTCAGCATTACTGAGCTCCCTCCCCAACCACTGGGCCCATCACACAGATAGGTACATGGCCGACCAGTTTTGTAGTGTGGTTGGCAGAGCATGATGGGTGACCAAAAAAACAAACAGAATTCCATAGCCATTTGGAATCCATCTACACCTGTTGGAAACCCCGCCACCACCGGCCTCGCCCCCCGCCGCTGTCGTCACCGCCCCCCCGTCACCAACCCCGCCCCCCCCCCACTGCCGAAATGCTAGTCCCAGAAGACAGACATCCCAGGCCCCCACGAGCGCCGAGTGATCTCCCGGCCTGACACCTGCTGAGGAGACAGAGCAGCCCGAGCAATGGCACAGTTTAGGCTGCATGTATGGCAATGGTCAGGCTGCATTTCTTTGACACAGGTCAGGCTGCATTTCATGGGCACTGGTAAATATTTTAGTACACCATTTGGTTCAGAATATTTTTTTTTCTTGTTTTCCTCCTCTAAAACCTATGGAGCGAAAAATACGGTAGCTTCTGATGCCAATTCTTTCAGGTCAAATTTAGGTGCTTATACTGCTTACTTAAAAAACAGAAATAAACGTAATGATGATTAATGATTACAGCGCTTTATTACTTTTGTAATTCTTATAACTGTCTGGAGTTTAGTTTCATTAGAATGAAGTCATCCACTTGTGAAATTTCAGCATGAGCTTTGGAGGTCTGTAAACCGGTTCTTATGTCATACTCTTAAAGTGATTGTAAAGTTATTTTTTTTTAAATAACATGTTATACTTCCATGCTCTGTGTCATGTTTTTGCACAGAGCTGCTCAGAACCTCCTCTTTTGGTGGGGTCCCCCGCTGGTGCTCTTGGCTTTCTTCTCTTTTCCGTGCGTCACCGTGGAGAAGTTTGGGAACAGAGTTAAAATTAAAACGAAGGGGGTTGTTTCCTGTGTGTCATAAGATATAGTGTGCTGTGCAATTACTTGATTTGCGCATGTCAAAGGCTAGCCCTTATTATATTTAGCTGAAAGCAAGTCTTTAGATATTTTTGATTAATAAGACCTCTGGGTGGTTGACTATTAAATAAGTGACACACAGATTTGTATTTTGCCTATATTTCTCATTGACATTGTACTCAACAGACATTGATGTTAGGGCACTAAATTGTTTAACTAATTTGGATAAAACGTATTGCTATTTCAGCATTACCACCTTACCTGGCTGTATTTGCCTTGGCTCACGCCGTATTATTTACTGAATTATTAAACAGCATTTACATTCTGCGTGTCCATGTAAAAAAAAAGGTCATTTTGTACTGTTTCATTCTGTACTATGCAAAACTCTTTAAAAAATATAGCTTAAAAAAAAAAACAAAAAACACCACACTCTGAGAAGGATCAATATGAGTAGTTTGAGCAGGACCCATGAAGTCAATACTGAAGTCAATACAAATCTTGGTAAGATGGGAAAATGCCATCACCTCTTTCCACAGTTTCCCCTGGGGCCAAGAACCACAGCTATACATTCTGTCTATAGTGCTAGTTGATGGGGATTTTGCTGTTCCTTTACTTACATGTACTGTAGATTTCATGCTGATTCAGCAAATAATCTGAGTAGGTAATACTTCACAGCAATAGATCAAAATAAATCTTACCAGGTCGACTTCAGAAACTCAAAATCATTTTAGAGACTTTGGAAGACCGTACCGCCACACCATTACTGTAATTTATTCAGTCTTACTGTATACACCTACCAGCCAACATATTTCATAGACAAAACCATACACATGGAAACAAAAGGAAGGAGGTCCAACTTGCAACGGCATACAGTTTTAGGTTACCTATGAAAGGACTAGAGTTTAATCCTATACAGCAATCATGGCAATACAGTACCTGCATTGTTTATAATGAGGATCCACGGAAGTTGGCAGAGCCTTGGACAAACTGGATATCCATTTTAATGTAATGTTACCAACAGCATTTCCATGAGGATACAACATATACCTAAGCACATAAAACTACTCTACCCAATGCTTTCCAGCGCGAGACTCATCTATTTTGACACCGCATTTGGTGGCCTACACAAGTGGTCAGTCTGGTTGAGATCGCACATCTCCCAGAAGAAAATTAACTTAAGACAGAATATCATGCTGGTATGTCAAAGTGTGAATATCCATAGTGTGATCCCACACTTGCCAAGCTATACAAACACAAGTGAACAAGTACTTTTATCCATTTATAGTCAGCTGATTACCATAACCCTAGAGATGCATACATACATACATAATATATATATATATATATATTTTGTCAATTGGCAGTCAAAGGTGTCACACTCACCGTAGTCTCATCTTCATGAAGAACTTGATCGTACCCACTCAGAGCGACACAGAAAATGATGGCGGTCACATCTTCAAAACAGTGAATCCATTTCTTCCGCTCTGATCGTTGTCCCCCAACATCAAACAGCCTGGGTGAAGAAAAGCTTTTTTTTTCAGACAACAGACAATATGTACACATAACATAACTTTGCAGTATTTTTTCATAACTGATCTTTTCTAGTTGTGAAATAATTAGAAGTTAATTCTAATTTAAATATTCACCTATGGCTGACTGATGCACGTAATAGCTTCCCAATGAGGACCTGAAATGTAACCATATATAATAGCCTTGTTCCAGCAGACAAACTATGATGAAAGGGCAGAAATATGTTCAGTACCTTGCATGAAACATAATGCTCCAGGTTCCTACCACCATTACTGCTTACTTGGCCATCTCTCTGTGGAGAGGTGGGAAGGCAATCAAAACATAGATATTTTCCTTTAGCAGTTCAGTTGATCAAATGCCTAGGTTTTTGGCCATTTGGCCAGCACTGGAGGGAGCAGGAAAAAGCATTTTCTCCAGGAAAGGTACATTTCTGCCCTTTCGATTACTCTTAATTTATCCACACCAGCAAGCCTGTCAGCATTGTTTTACAGGGAATCTATCAGGAAAAAATCTGCTTCCATTTCTTACTGTCGGTTCACACAGGGGAGACTTCTCAAGCGACCTAGCCGCCTGACAAGTCGCCTCCCGTTCTGTACTATGGAACCGTTCTAATAGGAGCGACGCAAGTCACTCCGACTTAGAAAAAGGTTCCTGTACTACTTTGGGAGCGACTTGCATAGACTTCAATACAGAAGTCGTTTTGCAAGTCGCCATGGAAGTCGTGTGCAGGTCACCTCGGTGAGGCGACCTGCAAGTCGTGCCACCCCTGTGTAAACCGGGGCTTAGGCAATGAAAGGATCATAAGCCACCTAAACTAAAATGTCTAAAAAATTGTCTTCCACCTACTAAGTCTGGGAAAGTAACAGGCAGCAACTGTCAAAGATTCAGGTGACGTAACAACCTGACATTCAAGCTAAGATGTCAGCTCAGACTATGCCCATGCCACCAGCACCAGGATAGCTATGAGAGAACCAATCCTATTGCATTGCTCCCTTGCTGACTTAACCAGAATGGTGTCACTCCATCAATGTTCCCTTTTGGCGACAGATTCTGCAGCATCTTTACCAGCAAATGACTTATACCATAGGAGCAAGTAAGTCTATCTTTAGTAACCCTCTTAACTGCTGCCAGCAACAGAAACACTAGTGTGACATGGCTATAAAGCTAAATAATGGGTAAACTATCCCTCCCAGTTATAATAACTAGTATTGAATATCCAGATTTTGGCATATGTCTAACCTTGATTGGTTCCCTTTAAACTAACAGAGTATAGGTCCACTTTAAATCTTAAAGTACCTCCAGCAGTATGATTACCCTGCCATAATCAGCTCAACTCCCAAATTTCCCCTCTCATATATCTCATTCTTGTGATACATTAAATTAATATTACATTAACCTGAATGTATCCAGCAGTGAGACCCCCTTGTGATCAGTGTAATCACTGCGTTAGCCTTTAGAAAATTCAACAGATCAGCATATTAACATGACACACAGCAGTATTTGCTGGGCATTAAAATTATATTCTAAATACATTTTCCTGCTTTTTCTGAAATGTTATATACAGCAAGGGTGAGTTGCTAGCACACTAAATTAGAAATGGTTACATGTGTAACTTCTCCCTTTGACCACTAGAGGGAGGCGCTGATTGTGTATACAGAAGGACGAGACATAATCACAATGTATACTTTGTTCTCTCTGGAACTTTGATGCATTAATCCATTCTGTAAAGGCTTTTTCGTACAAAGTGCTCCAGTGAAGATTATTTAGGGGACATTTTTATAGAACATTAAGATAAGGTAATGTGCCCATCAAAGGAGATTACTCTTGGCCAACGAAGTTTAAAACAATGTCAGATAGGACAAATCCCCTAGAAAATTATTATATTATTCCTTGTCCGCAAATACTACATTTGTTAGTAAGATCTTACATGCTCTAAATGTATGTTGACCTTAAAAGAAGAACATTGCTTCTTTCTTTCTCAATGGCAATTTAAGCAAAGACATTCACCCCACTGGTACCATTGGCAATTAGATAAAAAAATTAAGGCTTTTACATGATGAAGAGGGGAGGGAGGAAGGGGGTCGAGGTTGGAGAGATTAGTCTGAAATTAAGAAGTTTAAAAATGTCAGATGCCAATTCAAATTTTTTTTTTTTTTGGTGCATTGGTTGCTTGTCATCTAGATGGCATTTGAAGGGTAAGATGAGTTTAAACTACTTCTAACATGATCCTATAGCATCATTCTTCTATAATTAAGGGTACCCACAGACATTAGCAGCATTTTTCCCAAAAAAGAACAAGTGTTCTTGTTTGCGATTTTGTGCGTGTGATTTTCACGCGATTCCACGTCACATAGAGCAGCCCATTCACTTTAGCAGACTGCCCTATGCGTATTTGTTGTGCAAAATATGCTCATGCACCTTTTTGGGCAATGAGCTTTGTGCAAAAATCGCGCCAAAACTGAACCATGTTTGGGGTGCACGTTTTGCCAAGATTTGAAATCAACAGCAGAATCACAGTGATTTCAAGTCGCCAACTGTGAATGCAGGAATTCAGGAATAAAGTTACATCCACAAATATTAAAAAAGTAACATTTTATGGTGTACAAAACATTAAAATATATATATATATATATATATATATATATATATATATATATATATATATATATATATATATATATATATATATATATCTCTAGTGCCCTTTTCATGTGTTATTCTTGTATTTGGGGGCCTATTCGGTTCAGAGCAACTGAATTTTTGGGTCACATCTAAAAAGTTAACTTAATAGTGGCATCTTGCTTCCCCACTCGGGATTTTTTTTACCCGAGACACTCAGAGCTGGTTTGACTTTGAGTATGTTAGATTATATCTTGAAGTACACTCTGGATGTGGGAATCCTGGGGCGTTTCCTCTATCTTTGGCCACGTATTAGTGACACCTTTACATAGTAGGGTAGCTGTTGTGCAAGTCTTTTTTGCACAAAATTAAATGAGGGACTGTATTATATTTAATGGACATATATATATATATACACACACACACATATATATATATACATACATACACACGTATACATACACACATATTTGCACACACACATATACAGTATGTTATATGGTTCCCCCTTTTTTTATAGGATTCCATTTAGATAGCTCCTGTTTTTTGGGCTGCTTGCTACCCACTCCATTTTTCTAGTCTTTGGTCCAAGGCCTCTGGCGTCTGTCTCTGGTATTCTTGATTAATATGCAGGATAATTGTTGTGTTTCAATGTCAGTATAGTAGTGTTTTAAAGGGCTCCTGAAGAAGTGTCATACCACAAAAACGTGATCCATTGAGATCGTTTTCCACTCTATAAACACACAACCTCCTATTATTGAGGACTACTGTAATCTACCTTTGTCATATATTGATTATATAATATGGACTTATGTGTATTTAATTGTATGGCGGGTGTGGTCTTTTAGGCAGCAAATTTGAGGTCCAATATAGGAGAATAGTAAACACATATCCTTTACTTTTGCATTTTGTGTTCATACATTCCACCACCTGCATTATTTCAGTGCTACCCATCCTGCCTTTCCTCTTTTCTCTTTCTTGTGAGTATCTTTTTCCAAGGATTTGCTTTCACTCTAAGTACCAACGGTATACAATGAACGAATTGGCAAAAGTATGGCGAACGAACATTCATGACTCAACCAAGTGAGGTCAGATCTATAAGCAGGCCAGCCAATATCCAAGATCTTGTAATATCCACAGTTACTAAAAGCAATGGTCTATTTAGCCTGCTATTACATTAATACCATGAAATTTGGATAAGACTTTCATCAAGATCAATCTTGAATTTTTAAGGGTCTACTCACACCTGTGTATTTTTGTGTTATTGAAGAAAAGGAAAATTGGTTGCACATCATGGAAGGAAGAACTTCTGTAGAATAGTTACCAATGTTGGTACCAATGTTCCTGTAATGTGCTGTCTATGTCCTATTGGAACTTTGACAATAAAGTTACTATTCTACAGAAGTTCTTTCTTCCATGGTGTGCGATCAAATTTTCCTTTTCTTTAAGTATTATTGACAGTGGTGAGCTGGGGCCAGCACCCAGGAGGAAATCTTTATCCATGTTACACTCTTTCCGGACTTTGTATTTTTGTGTATGTTGACACGTGTTCTCTGATATTTAAACATTTTCAATGGGTTTGCTAAACATGCGACCACATACCAAAAATGCACCCGACTTATATTTTGCAGTAAACTGCAAGACATCGCAAATGTTTCTTATCATGTGTGGTCGGTGCATTTGTTTTGTCTATGTATGTATGTTGGTGTATGAAAAAAATTACAAATGTGCCTCAAAGCATGTTGTTTTACAGCTTGTAAACCTGTGCTACAACATGCGTGCATGAGGAAAAAAAAAAGGCAAAATATAGCATTCATTCTAATCAAGAGGCTCAATCATCCAATAGTGATGGTTCTTAACACAATATAGATGAAGTTGTGAATAACTGGGGTAAAAACAGTTAAAGAATCAGGTACCTATAAATTAAGGTGGGTTTCTGACCATTACAAAGGGCAGCACACAAAAAGCTACAAGCAAATGTGTCTGAACTCAGCAAACTGCACCTACTCAGCCCTGTCCCTCTAAACTCTAGTTTGTGTTAATCCCCCAATTATTTTATGGATACAGGAGGTGCCACAATGTGTGAAAGGCCAGGTATTACACCAACCTGAAATGGAGGTTCTTGAAGGTGAAATGAGTTTCTACAATGCCAGTGGTCTTCACTCTGGTCCGCAGGATATCCTGTTCTGTAGGTTGGTAATCTGGTGCTCCAATCCGATCTAAACTGTCTAGGTAGCTATAAGGAAAACAGATATTTCCATTAATATTTTTAGAAAGACAGAGCAAAGCACAGCAACATGTAATTACAAAAAAAAAAAAAAAGTCCAATTTTACTTTTCATAGCCCAACCTGTTTGGACAAGCAAAGACATTCTTTTATTGGCTGCTTCAGGTTTGTGTAATAGCGTTTAATAAAAAAAAAAAAAAAAAAAAAAAAAAAAAAAGGCAAAGGACAGCGTGCAAGCGTCACATTTCACTAATATAATAGTTAAATAAAGGAATGTCCATTATGACGTGACCTCATTTAGTTCTTAATTTAACATCAGCACATCCCTAGAGGAAAGGATATCAAATTCACCATAAAATTAAAGTATTAGGCTAAAAAATTCAATGATTAAAATTGTAGTGAATTAGAAAGGCAAAGGTTTATTCTTTTCCAGTCTGAATGCAACTCTGTGAATTAAAACGTATTTGTTCCCTATAGCAGCACAATAGTAAAATCCAGGTCTAGTGTTACTACTCCTGTCCAAGTCTCAGTCATAGCTGGATAATAAAGCTGAACTGTAGTCATTATTAAATCATTAAAATTGTATTTTTTATTTGCAAGTGGTGTTAAGTACCTAAATTTGACTTCATAGCAGCCTCTTGCAGTCCCTGTTTTTAGGCTCCTTGCTACCCAGCTCAGAAAAGGAGATTGAGCAGTACCACCAGTCAGCTGTACTGCAGTACATGCACTATATTACGTCTGCCTTTACACGCACATGAACTTTAATGGCATCCCAGTCTTTAGTCCGAAGGGTTCAATATTGAGTTGGCCCACCCTTTGCAGTTATAACAGTTTCAACTCTTCTGGGAAGGCTGTCCACGAGGTTTAGGAGTAAGTATGGGAATGTTTGACCATTCTTCCAGAAGCACATTTGTGAGGTCAGGCACTGATGTTGGATGAGAAAGTCTAGGTCGCAGTCTCCGCTCCAATTCAGCCCAAAGGTGTTCTACTGAATTGAGGTCAGGACTGTGCAGGCCAGTCAAGTTCCTCCACCCCAAACTCGCTCATCTCTGTCTTTATGGACCTACCTTTGTGAAATGGTATGCAGTCATGTTGGAACAGGAAGGGGTCATCTCCAAAGTGTTAACACAAAGTTGGGAACATGAAAGTGTCCAAAATGTCTTGGTACGCTGACGCCTTAAGCGTTCCCTTCACTGGAACTAAGGGGCCAAGCCCAACCCCTGAACAACAACCCCGCACCATAATCCCCCCTCCACCAAATGATTTGGACCAGTGCACAAAGGTCCAAAAACTATGTGGCAGAGATGTGTAGATTTCAGGGCAGGATGGACAGAAATAAATCCTTTGGCAGGAAAAACTCCTTCCATATAATGTATTTCATACAGGTATTTAGGGGTTCGTATGGAGTTCAGCTTTTAAGAAACACAGAGACCACAAAGAATGGAGTTCTCAAAAATCATGCCAGGATCACTCGGACTCTGAAAAGTGCAGTCAGCTAAATCAATCCATAAAATGTAAATTCTAAACACTTTGAATCATCATGTGAACTGAACATGGCCTAGTATTAAAATGGCAGACTATACACTTTGTGATTCTAAGAACATGTCTTAAATACTACCTAACAGGCATCACGCCCTTTATTGTTTCAGAATGGTCACATGTCTGTTAGGGTAACAGTTCTTGCCATAGTTTCTTATACAGAGGTATTCTTTTTTTTTTTTAACAGTTGAGGTTTTTATTTAACAAATCAGCATTACAAAATCATCAGTGTACGACAATTAGTATACAGTTATTACAACATTATGATAAAGCATCCCTTTAAGGAAACAGTGCAGGATCTCACAAATGCATATTCACTAGCTTCCTGTATATCTTGTAACATATAGAGAGAATGGAACAACAATATTGCGCAGTCTACATATAACCCATTCTATCCTATTTCCAACTTACATCCAAGTATTGGACAGCCTTATTAGTAGTTCCCCTTTAGTCTTCATCCGCTTATTCCCCATCACCCTCTCCCAATGAAATCGTGGGATATTCCTATGTGGAGCCAACTCTGAGTATCAGCAGGAAGCGTGTTCTCCACCACCCCCGGATCCAGTACATATGTGAAGAGTTCCTCCGATTAAATATAACCGTTATCCGACACGACCCGACGACCCCCCGTGTCCGAGGGAGGGGCAAGCCCCAAGCCAAGACCGGGGAATCCGTCACTCGGTCCCCAGCTCCCGGTCCCTCAGCCACGCGCACCCATCCAGGCCGACCAGACCTTATTAAATTTAGCAGGACACTGTCTGCTTTCATATGTAAGTTTGTACAGTGGCAGCACTGAGTCTACTGCCTTCTTCCAGGACCCGAGGGTGGGGGGCTCAGCCGCCCTCCAATGTAGCATTATCTCCCTCCTTGCATAGAACAGCATAAGTGTTATAGAAAGTTTAGTGTATCTGTCCCCTTCAACATCACCCAAGTAGCTCAACAGAAGCAGCATGGGATCAGGTGATAACTCAGTTCCACATATGTCATTTAACACCCCTGTAACCCCTTCCCAGTATGGTCCGAGCTTCGGGCACGCCCACACCATGTGCCAGAATGTCCCCTCTCCGCTCCTGCACCGAGGGCATGATGAATCGACATTGGGATAAATTTTTGCCATCCTATGCGGAGTGAAGTAGGCCCTATGAAGAAACTTCAACTGTATGAACCTGTCCTTAGCTGCCATCACAGTTGGGATGTAGGTCGAGACACAGTCCTCCCATTCCTCCTCCCCCAGTGCTTGAATATCCTCCTTCCATTTGTCAAACGTACGGGTGGGCTTAATGTCATATGCTACCGTCAGGTACATGTACAATGTGGATAGGGGCTTCCCCATTGCACTTGAGGTCAAAAGTCGTTCAACTGAGTCCGGTTCCAGAGTCAGTTTATCCGGAAATTGCGCCCTCATCGCGTGTCTCAATTGCCAGTATCTGAACTCAAAAGTTCGTGGGAGAGAGTACTGTCGTTTAAGGTCATTGAAGGACGTTAGCCTACCATTGGTTATAACATGTTTTAGAGTGGTTATTCCCCGTGTAGCCCACTGGGAGGGATCTGGAATATCATAGAGATGGGATAGGGTAGGATTACCCCAAAGCGGAGTGTGAGGAGACACGCGAGATGGCTCAGCATATATTGCCCTGGCCTCCCTCCACACTCTAATGGTAGTTTTCATTGGGGTCGTCAGAGGGTAGGGAGCCTTGGGACCCCTGTACACTAGGTTTGACAGGGCCGCATAGGAGCCCAAGATGGC